>CP115864.1:8462644-9062644 GCA_027920645.1 Caenorhabditis nigoni
CGTGGTGGAAGAACGCTTGGAGGCTATGGATGCTCCACAGAATCTAGCTGTTCAACAGAAACTAGTGGCTGTCAAGGAGAACCTCCGAGAACTGGACACAGCTACAGTAACACCTCATCCTCCATCTATTATGTCTCCTGTGGGAACAGAGAATCGAAACGATCTGGATGAAGTTAAACGACTGGCTGCTGAAATCGATCGAGCTATCAATACAGCTTCGTCCATGTACGAGGATTCTCCAACTGATGAGGACACTTTGAAATCCGCTATTCATCTTTTGGATGATCAGAAAGTCACTCTCAACCATCTCAATGACGTCCTTGATGGTATTCCAGTTGATCAAGAACAAGACAGAATTGATGCGATTGATATTGCTTGTTCTGTTGGAGAGAAACTCTCTAGCTTGAAGACAGCTGTTGAAGAAGTTTACGAAGAAGTCATTTCATCAGCAGAAATTCCACAAGAAGATCAGCCCTTGCAAAGGGTACAAGAAGTTGGAGCTGCTCCAGTCGAAACAAGCAATTGGGATACGGATGAGTTCTCAAGACAACCACCAGTACTTTCTGATGAACGAATTGAGCTCAAAACTGATCCAAGTGCCATCGACAAATTCGAGATCAGAACTGATGAAGATCCAGTTCCAAAAATTATTGAACTATTTGGACAACTTCAAACTGCTGTGGATGAAGCATCTCCATTGGCCTGCGAAGGCACTGATGACGTGGATGCTCTTCAAGTGGCCAGTGATAAATTGACCAAACAGGACAGAACAATGCGTAAGATCCATGCTATCCTGGATACGATTGATGATCCAGTCCAAAAACCAGCCATCATCGAATCATTGGACAAAATCAAGAGTCAACTAGATCAGGCTCGAGAGAATATCAATGGTCAAATCGATAATCTGAACTACAACCAAACACCGGTTGTAGCACCAAAGGTAAAATCATCATCGAATTGTTCAGAATAAATAGAATAAAATAATTTCAGGAATCGTCGAAAACTCCACTGAACGAAATCGAGGATGCTATCAAACAAGCGTCCATTGTGATGTCAGTTGATTTGTGCAACACTGAAAAGTTGTTGAATGCAAAGTCCATCTTGACAAATGTGAAACCACAAGTGGATGCTGTGGAAGCAGATATTTGGAGCAATCCAGAGACCATCGATATAGTTCAACCGATTCTTCAACAGTATGCAACACTGATCGAAAGTATTGACAAGAAAATTTCCGATGAGGTTCGTATCTTCGAATTTTTTTAAAACCGAAAGAAAATTGAATTTCAGATTGACGTTCCAATAAACGATCCATCACGACAAGACCTTGTTCAACAACTTCAAGACGTCATCGCAGAATGTGAAGACGTTGTAATTGATTGCGAAGATATTGGAAAACTTGAGGAATCGAAGACAAAGCTCGAGAATGCAAAACCACTTCTCGACCAAATTGTGCAGAATGTGGAGAAGTTGACTCGCGAACAGTCTCCAGATGCTTCTGATGCAATCGATGCATTGTCAAACGTCCATCAGCAATACGATGCTACGATTATTTCGATTGAAGATAAAATCGGAGAACTTCAAAATCCGGAACCAGTTGAAGAAGGACCATCTGCTTCAGATGAGTTACTCTCGGAACTTGAAGTCATTTCTGACATGCCATCCATCACGATTGATCTCGCCATGCTGGATTCAATTGAAAATGGACTTGTCACTTTGCCAACTGACCAAGCCGAAAAAGTTCAACTCAAAATCAATGAACTTCGACAGAAGAAGGAAATCGCTGACCAATCGGAAGCCGTTCTTGCCGATCTGAATGCATTCTCAGAGCTTCCAGCTATTACTCTAGATCTCGAATTGCTGAAATCTGTCGAAGAAGGACTTGTCAGTCTTCCGACTGACGATGCTGCCAAAATCCAAGAGAAAATCTCTGAGCTTCGCAAAAGAAAGGAGAAAGCAGATGAAGCCGAAGCTGTTCTTCAAGAACTCCACGTCATATCCGATCTTCCTGCTTCAACAATTGATTTAGATATGCTTCAAGCAATTGAAGACAATCTTGTCGATACTCCAGAAGAGGAAAAATCCAAAATTCTTGAAAAAATCAACGAGCTTCGAGAAAGAAGAAGATTAGCTGATCAGACGGATGAGATCGTCAAAGAATTGGATATAATCAGTGAACTTCCAGCTACAACAATCGACTTGAACATGTTGAAGGGAATCGAAGACAATTTGTCAAGTATTCCAGAAGAAGATGCAGAGAAAATCCGTAATAAGATCAACGAACTCCGAAAACAGAAGGATTCTGCTGATCAATCTGAACAGATTCTGCAGGAATTGAATGTCATCTCAAAAATGCCATCTTCTACAATCGACATGGATATGTTGAAGGCAATTGAAGACGGATTAAGCTCATTGCCTCATGAAGAAGCTGCCAGAATTCAAACAGAAATCGATTACCTTCGACAGAAGAAACAAGGTGCCGATGAAGTTGAAAACGCTCTGCAAGTTCTCACTATTCAATCATCTCAACCAGCAAAATCAATCGATTTGGAGGAATTGAAACAAATTGAGAATAAATTGAATGACGTTCCAGTTGAAGATAGCCAGAAGATTCGTGATAAGATTGCTGAATTGAGAACTGAGAAAGCACTTGCTGAGCATGCTGAAAACTATCTGATTGAACTGAAGAAAATCGAGGAGATGCCAATTAGCACTGTTGGATATGAAGTTCTCTCAACAATTGAAGATCAAATTGCACAGATGCCAAAGGAATACCAACCAGTTGTCACAGACACTTTGAAGAAACTGAAGGAGAAGAAAGAAGAAGATGATAAGTTGTCTGGAGTTTATGATGAACTTGAGAGAATCGCAAAACTACCAGCTAAGGACTATGACAACAGTCTATTGGAAAAGATTGATGAGAAGTTAGAAGCTGTTCCAAAACCAGAGCCAGCAAGAACCAAGATTGAAGACATCAAGATCACCAAGGCAGATATCATTGCTGAAATAGAGATTCTGGATAAACTTCCGGTCAAGGATGTTGATGAGAACATCTTGAACTCGATTGAGGAAAAACTTCCAACCATTCCAAGTGATTCTTCTGATCAACTTCAAATCGCCATTGGAAAACTCCGTGAAAAGAAACGAATCAATACCGAAGAAGGAAACAAGATTTTCAATGAACTTGCCGAAATTGAAAAAATGCCAGCTGAATCTCTGGATGAAAGTGTTCTCCAAATGCTCAGTGACGGATCAGATATCTTCGAATCAGAACTTTCTGAGAAAATCAAGCAGAAAGTTGATGCCATCCGTGCGAAGAAAACTGAATTTGAAGAACAGAAGAAAGAAGCTGAGCACATCCTCTCGGATCTTGAAAAACTTAGTGCTGAGGAACCACTTTCGTTGACACACGATAGATTGGCACCATTCCTGCAGAAGATTGACACTGTTCCAGCCTGTTTTGTCGATAAGATCAGAAACAAAATAGACGACATCAAGAAAATTCATGATGAAGCAGTTCAAGATGAGAAAGAAGAACATAAAGAAATTCTTATCACCAAGATGAGGGCCATCGAAAAATCACCAATTGATTCTCTCAACTTGAATGATCTGGATCATCTGAACACCCATATTTCTGAGTCCCTCGCTCCAGAAGACGCCGAACCACTGTTGGCCAAGATTCAAGAACTACGAGATGCAAAGAGAGCCGATGATGAAGCTCGTTCTGCAGCTCACGACAATCTTGTGTCTCTTGAGAAAGAAGCCGAAGACGTTACCGCCAAGGAATCTGCCAAGAAGAAGAAGAAGGACAAGAAGAAGTCTCCGCAAGAGATGATCGATGAGCTCAGTGCTAAAGTTGTTGAAGCAAAGGCACTCATTCCAAAGATCGAAGAAGCTGCCAAGAACGAGCATCTGCCAGCCGAGGACAAACCAAAGGCCGAACAACTTGTCTCGAATCTCGAAGCATTCGTCAAGGATGTTGAAACTCAGGTTTCCGAGAAACAAGACGAACTCGACAAGTTGAACAACGCAAACGATGCTATCAAGAGACTTGGAGACGCTCTCGACGATGCCGAAAAGACTGCTGTTCCAAGCAATGTGACAGCACTCAACGAGTTCAAGGATCGCATCGCTCCACACATTGCCACTTTGGTTGAAGCTGTCCAACAGGTTCCAGTCAGTGTTGAGCCTTCAGCAGCTGCTTTGCGTGACCGTGCCGCCAAATTCGTGTCTGATCTGGAGAAGAACATCGAGAAGACTGGAGACGATGAAAAGCGTGCCGAACAACTGAAGAGCGATGTCGGAAATGCCGTCAACAATGTGGATGATGTTGTTTCGAAATATCACAATCAAACTCAGCCACTCGACGTTGCCAAGGAAGATGCCAACAAACTCAAGACTGCTGTTGAACAACTCACCAAGTTGGCCGAGTCTAGCGACAAGATCGATCCACAAGTCGCCAAGGACATCAAAGACTCCAAGACCAAGGCTAAAGAATTGCTTCAAGCTCTCGAAAAAGCCATCCCACAGGAAGATGTTATCCGTCGTGAGCAAGCCGAGATTCATGATCGTCTCAACAATCTCGAGAAGGAGCTGGCAAAGGTGGATGAATTCAAACCAGAAGATGCACTTCCAGTTGTTGATCAACTCGCCTCCGATACCACCACCTTGAAGGCTGTCACCGATTCAAACAACGAGAAGGCTGCTGCTCCAAGCTCGCTCATTTCGCATGACGACTTGGTTGTCGGTCTTCCAGAGAAGGTCTTCCAACTTCAACACGCCATCGATGACAAGAAGCAAGCTTTGAACAAGGCAGCAGCTGTCAACGAAATTGCTCCAAAACTGCAACTCGTTTCTCAACAACTCCAATCAGTTCCACAAGACATTCCAGCGTCACTGGACGAACAGAAACAACTTTTGGAGGATGTTGAAAATCAAAAGCACAATTTGGAAAATCTGCTCGCCAACCTTCCTGAAAACGACCCAGCTGCTGATGAATTGAGACAGAAGAGCCAATGGGATTTGTCCCGACTCAAGGATCTTTTGAAACAACTTGGATCTGCCGTCGGAGACAAGTTGGCTGCTCTTGCCGCTTTCAATGCCGCTCGCAAGAACGCCGAAGACGCCCTTCTCGATATCACCCGCGAAGATGGAAGTGATGATAGCAAGTCGCCAGATGAGCTTATCGATGACCTGACCAAGAAGGAGGAAACTGTTGCCAAGCTTCGTGAAACTGTGGCCGGAGTCAAGCCAGACGAGCTCGATGAGAAGGAACGAGCCGAGTACAAGGATCTGCTTGCAAGACTTGCAAACGCGGCTGACGTTCTCAAGGTAACACCATTATTTTCAATTTTTGAGTTTCCTCAACTTTCCAACTAGCAATTTTTCAATCATCCATACAGTACCCCGTAATTGCTCTAATAGAAAGAAAGACATCCCAAAATTCATGAATTTATTCAAATCCAGAATCTCGAAAAAGTTCTTTTTGAACACTTTTTGAACTTTTGAAAAATCCGAAAAAAAAGAATTGGAAAATTCATAGAAATCAACAAATTCGAATCCTTTTTTCGAAGTATTTTTGAAATTTTCGAATTATTTGGTATTCAATTTTGAAGATTCGAAATTTTTGGAATTCAATTTTTGAACTTTTTCATTAATTCAAAAAAATTGAAATTGTTGAATTCCGGAATTTCAGTTTTTCTGGAATTAAAAATGGAAATCAGGAATTTTGAATATTGAATTTTGAAAATTTTAGAAACAATCAAAGTTTTAGTTTTTCGGGTCATTGAAAAATTGACATTTGTGGAATGAAAACTTCTAATTTCGGTATTTTTTTGAATTCAAATTTGGAGATTCGAAATTTTTGGAATTCAATTCCGGATGATTAGAAAAAAAGAAAAACGAAAATTGAGTAATCACAATGGTCTAAATTCGCCGCACAATCATTCCAATCCAATTGTTAACCTAGTGTTTTTTTGCAGAACAAACGTGCCGAACTCGAGCAAGCACTGAAGGCCAAGGCTGAGGAGAAATCTCTGCACGATGCTGTTGACCGTATTGTGTCTCGTCTTGTGCCACTCGTTCGTGACGCTGAAGAACTCCGTCACAACGCTGAAGCCGTTCCTACCCAATACGCTCCAAAGGCTGAAGAACTGAAGAAGGAAGTCGAAGCTGCGAAGACCATCATCGTCAATGCACCAACATCTGATGCTCATGTGCAACAACTTCAACAAGCCGTTGCCAACGCAGAAACCCTCATTCCGGACCTCGAGGAGAGAGCCCGTCTCTGGGAGGAATTCCTTGTTGCTCGCAACGACATCGATGCTCTTATTGAAAAGCTCCAACAACCACTGGATGCAGTCGTTGCCAAGCCGAAACGATCAGCTGAAGAAGCCACTCAAGACGTTGCTAACCTCAGACAAAGCGCTCAACAGCTTGCTGATCTTGACAACAAGATTGCCAACTTGCAACGTATTTCCGAACTTCTTGATCCACTGGAGAGTGCCTATGCTGATGTCCGATTCTTAGATGTGGACGCTGAGCAAACACGCCATCAATACGACACCGTTCTCAGCGACGTTGACGCCGAGCTGGAAGATGAAACACTTCTCAAGCAATCTGCCGATCAAGTTACTAAGGAAATTGACGACATCAGCAAGATGATTGATTCGACGGATCCAGAGAAATCAATTTTGGATACGATCGCTAAGAGCGACATCCCTGCTCTCAAGGCCCAAATCAATCGAATCAAGGACAGAATTGTGAACGCCGACGCTTCGCGCAAGCATGTCACCACTGATCCAAAGATTGCTGAAGATTTGGAGAACAAGTTGGCCAAACTCGAAGCTGAACTCGATGACGCCATCAAGACTTCCGATGAGCATGACAAGGAGCAACTGATTCTCTCACTGAAACTCAACATCTCTCAGTTCGAGCAGCTGCCATTGGATCAGCTCAAGCCGGATGACTTGAAGACCGCCGAGAAAGAAATCACCAACTCATTGAAGCCAGAAGAAGCCGAACCACTGTTGGCCAAGATTCAAGAACTACGAGATGCAAAGAGAGCCGATGATGAAGCTCGTTCTGCAGCTCACGACAATCTTGTGTCTCTTGAGAAAGAAGCCGAAGACGTTACCGCCAAGGAATCTGCCAAGAAGAAGAAGAAGGACAAGAAGAAGTCTCCACAAGAGATGATCGATGAGCTCAGTGCTAAAGTTGTTGAAGCAAAGGCACTCATTCCAAAGATCGAAGAAGCTGCCAAGAACGAGCATCTGCCAGCCGAGGACAAACCAAAGGCCGAACAACTTGTCTCGAATCTCGAAGCATTCGTCAAGGATGTTGAAACTCAGGTTTCCGAGAAACAAGACGAACTCGACAAGTTGAACAACGCAAACGATGCTATCAAGAGACTTGGAGACGCTCTCGACGATGCCGAAAAGACTGCTGTTCCAAGCAATGTGACAGCACTCAACGAGTTCAAGGATCGCATCGCTCCACACATTGCCACTTTGGTTGAAGCTGTCCAACAGGTTCCAGTCAGTGTTGAGCCTTCAGCAGCTGCTTTGCGTGACCGTGCCGCCAAATTCGTGTCTGATCTGGAGAAGAACATCGAGAAGACTGGAGACGATGAAAAGCGTGCCGAACAACTGAAGAGCGATGTCGGAAATGCCGTCAACAATGTGGATGATGTTGTTTCGAAATATCACAATCAAACTCAGCCACTCGACGTTGCCAAGGAAGATGCCAACAAACTCAAGACTGCTGTTGAACAACTCACCAAGTTGGCCGAGTCTAGCGACAAGATCGATCCACAAGTCGCCAAGGACATCAAAGACTCCAAGACCAAGGCTAAAGAATTGCTTCAAGCTCTCGAAAAAGCCATCCCACAGGAAGATGTTATCCGTCGTGAGCAAGCCGAGATTCATGATCGTCTCAACAATCTCGAGAAGGAGCTGGCAAAGGTGGATGAATTCAAACCAGAAGATGCACTTCCAGTTGTTGATCAACTCGCCTCCGATACCACCACCTTGAAGGCTGTCACCGATTCAAACAACGAGAAGGCTGCTGCTCCAAGCTCGCTCATTTCGCATGACGACTTGGTTGTCGGTCTTCCAGAGAAGGTCTTCCAACTTCAACACGCCATCGATGACAAGAAGCAAGCTTTGAACAAGGCAGCAGCTGTCAACGAAATTGCTCCAAAACTGCAACTCGTTTCTCAACAACTCCAATCAGTTCCACAAGACATTCCAGCGTCACTGGACGAACAGAAACAACTTTTGGAGGATGTTGAAAATCAAAAGCACAATTTGGAAAATCTGCTCGCCAACCTTCCTGAAAACGACCCAGCTGCTGATGAATTGAGACAGAAGAGCCAATGGGATTTGTCCCGACTCAAGGATCTTTTGAAACAACTTGGATCTGCCGTCGGAGACAAGTTGGCTGCTCTTGCCGCTTTCAATGCCGCTCGCAAGAACGCCGAAGACGCCCTTCTCGATATCACCCGCGAAGATGGAAGTGATGATAGCAAGTCGCCAGATGAGCTTATCGATGACCTGACCAAGAAGGAGGAAACTGTTGCCAAGCTTCGTGAAACTGTGGCCGGAGTCAAGCCAGACGAGCTCGATGAGAAGGAACGAGCCGAGTACAAGGATCTGCTTGCAAGACTTGCAAACGCGGCTGACGTTCTCAAGGTAACACCATTATTTTCAATTTTTGAGTTTCCTCAACTTTCCAACTAGCAATTTTTCAATCATCCATACAGTACCCCGTAATTGCTCTAATAGAAAGAAAGACATCCCAAAATTCATGAATTTATTCAAATCCAGAATCTCGAAAAAGTTCTTTTTGAACACTTTTTGAACTTTTGAAAAATCCGAAAAAAAAGAATTGGAAAATTCATAGAAATCAACAAATTCGAATCCTTTTTTCGAAGTATTTTTGAAATTTTCGAATTATTTGGTATTCAATTTTGAAGATTCGAAATTTTTGGAATTCAATTTTTGAACTTTTTCATTAATTCAAAAAAATTGAAATTGTTGAATTCCGGAATTTCAGTTTTTCTGGAATTAAAAATGGAAATCAGGAATTTTGAATATTGAATTTTGAAAATTTTAGAAACAATCAAAGTTTTAGTTTTTCGGGTCATTGAAAAATTGACATTTGTGGAATGAAAACTTCTAATTTCGGTATTTTTTTGAATTCAAATTTGGAGATTCGAAATTTTTGGAATTCAATTCCGGATGATTAGAAAAAAAGAAAAACGAAAATTGAGTAATCACAATGGTCTAAATTCGCCGCACAATCATTCCAATCCAATTGTTAACCTAGTGTTTTTTTGCAGAACAAACGTGCCGAACTCGAGCAAGCACTGAAGGCCAAGGCTGAGGAGAAATCTCTGCACGATGCTGTTGACCGTATTGTGTCTCGTCTTGTGCCACTCGTTCGTGACGCTGAAGAACTCCGTCACAACGCTGAAGCCGTTCCTACCCAATACGCTCCAAAGGCTGAAGAACTGAAGAAGGAAGTCGAAGCTGCGAAGACCATCATCGTCAATGCACCAACATCTGATGCTCATGTGCAACAACTTCAACAAGCCGTTGCCAACGCAGAAACCCTCATTCCGGACCTCGAGGAGAGAGCCCGTCTCTGGGAGGAATTCCTTGTTGCTCGCAACGACATCGATGCTCTTATTGAAAAGCTCCAACAACCACTGGATGCAGTCGTTGCCAAGCCGAAACGATCAGCTGAAGAAGCCACTCAAGACGTTGCTAACCTCAGACAAAGCGCTCAACAGCTTGCTGATCTTGACAACAAGATTGCCAACTTGCAACGTATTTCCGAACTTCTTGATCCACTGGAGAGTGCCTATGCTGATGTCCGATTCTTAGATGTGGACGCTGAGCAAACACGCCATCAATACGACACCGTTCTCAGCGACGTTGACGCCGAGCTGGAAGATGAAACACTTCTCAAGCAATCTGCCGATCAAGTTACTAAGGAAATTGACGACATCAGCAAGATGATTGATTCGACGGATCCAGAGAAATCAATTTTGGATACGATCGCTAAGAGCGACATCCCTGCTCTCAAGGCCCAAATCAATCGAATCAAGGACAGAATTGTGAACGCCGACGCTTCGCGCAAGCATGTCACCACTGATCCAAAGATTGCTGAAGATTTGGAGAACAAGTTGGCCAAACTCGAAGCTGAACTCGATGACGCCATCAAGACTTCCGATGAGCATGACAAGGAGCAACTGATTCTCTCACTGAAACTCAACATCTCTCAGTTCGAGCAGCTGCCATTGGATCAGCTCAAGCCGGATGACTTGAAGACCGCCGAGAAAGAAATCACCAACTCATTGAAGCCAGAAGAAGCCGAACCACTGTTGGCCAAGATTCAAGAACTACGAGATGCAAAGAGAGCCGATGATGAAGCTCGTTCTGCAGCTCACGACAATCTTGTGTCTCTTGAGAAAGAAGCCGAAGACGTTACCGCCAAGGAATCTGCCAAGAAGAAGAAGAAGGACAAGAAGAAGTCTCCACAAGAGATGATCGATGAGCTCAGTGCTAAAGTTGTTGAAGCAAAGGCACTCATTCCAAAGATCGAAGAAGCTGCCAAGAACGAGCATCTGCCAGCCGAGGACAAACCAAAGGCCGAACAACTTGTCTCGAATCTCGAAGCATTCGTCAAGGATGTTGAAACTCAGGTTTCCGAGAAACAAGACGAACTCGACAAGTTGAACAACGCAAACGATGCTATCAAGAGACTTGGAGACGCTCTCGACGATGCCGAAAAGACTGCTGTTCCAAGCAATGTGACAGCACTCAACGAGTTCAAGGATCGCATCGCTCCACACATTGCCACTTTGGTTGAAGCTGTCCAACAGGTTCCAGTCAGTGTTGAGCCTTCAGCAGCTGCTTTGCGTGACCGTGCCGCCAAATTCGTGTCTGATCTGGAGAAGAACATCGAGAAGACTGGAGACGATGAAAAGCGTGCCGAACAACTGAAGAGCGATGTCGGAAATGCCGTCAACAATGTGGATGATGTTGTTTCGAAATATCACAATCAAACTCAGCCACTCGACGTTGCCAAGGAAGATGCCAACAAACTCAAGACTGCTGTTGAACAACTCACCAAGTTGGCCGAGTCTAGCGACAAGATCGATCCACAAGTCGCCAAGGACATCAAAGACTCCAAGACCAAGGCTAAAGAATTGCTTCAAGCTCTCGAAAAAGCCATCCCACAGGAAGATGTTATCCGTCGTGAGCAAGCCGAGATTCATGATCGTCTCAACAATCTCGAGAAGGAGCTGGCAAAGGTGGATGAATTCAAACCAGAAGATGCACTTCCAGTTGTTGATCAACTCGCCTCCGATACCACCACCTTGAAGGCTGTCACCGATTCAAACAACGAGAAGGCTGCTGCTCCAAGCTCGCTCATTTCGCATGACGACTTGGTTGTCGGTCTTCCAGAGAAGGTCTTCCAACTTCAACACGCCATCGATGACAAGAAGCAAGCTTTGAACAAGGCAGCAGCTGTCAACGAAATTGCTCCAAAACTGCAACTCGTTTCTCAACAACTCCAATCAGTTCCACAAGACATTCCAGCGTCACTGGACGAACAGAAACAACTTTTGGAGGATGTTGAAAATCAAAAGCACAATTTGGAAAATCTGCTCGCCAACCTTCCTGAAAACGACCCAGCTGCTGATGAATTGAGACAGAAGAGCCAATGGGATTTGTCCCGACTCAAGGATCTTTTGAAACAACTTGGATCTGCCGTCGGAGACAAGTTGGCTGCTCTTGCCGCTTTCAATGCCGCTCGCAAGAACGCCGAAGACGCCCTTCTCGATATCACCCGCGAAGATGGAAGTGATGATAGCAAGTCGCCAGATGAGCTTATCGATGACCTGACCAAGAAGGAGGAAACTGTTGCCAAGCTTCGTGAAACTGTGGCCGGAGTCAAGCCAGACGAGCTCGATGAGAAGGAACGAGCCGAGTACAAGGATCTGCTTGCAAGACTTGCAAACGCGGCTGACGTTCTCAAGGTAACACCATTATTTTCAATTTTTGAGTTTCCTCAACTTTCCAACTAGCAATTTTTCAATCATCCATACAGTACCCCGTAATTGCTCTAATAGAAAGAAAGACATCCCAAAATTCATGAATTTATTCAAATCCAGAATCTCGAAAAAGTTCTTTTTGAACACTTTTTGAACTTTTGAAAAATCCGAAAAAAAAGAATTGGAAAATTCATAGAAATCAACAAATTCGAATCCTTTTTTCGAAGTATTTTTGAAATTTTCGAATTATTTGGTATTCAATTTTGAAGATTCGAAATTTTTGGAATTCAATTTTTGAACTTTTTCATTAATTCAAAAAAATTGAAATTGTTGAATTCCGGAATTTCAGTTTTTCTGGAATTAAAAATGGAAATCAGGAATTTTGAATATTGAATTTTGAAAATTTTAGAAACAATCAAAGTTTTAGTTTTTCGGGTCATTGAAAAATTGACATTTGTGGAATGAAAACTTCTAATTTCGGTATTTTTTTGAATTCAAATTTGGAGATTCGAAATTTTTGGAATTCAATTCCGGATGATTAGAAAAAAAGAAAAACGAAAATTGAGTAATCACAATGGTCTAAATTCGCCGCACAATCATTCCAATCCAATTGTTAACCTAGTGTTTTTTTGCAGAACAAACGTGCCGAACTCGAGCAAGCACTGAAGGCCAAGGCTGAGGAGAAATCTCTGCACGATGCTGTTGACCGTATTGTGTCTCGTCTTGTGCCACTCGTTCGTGACGCTGAAGAACTCCGTCACAACGCTGAAGCCGTTCCTACCCAATACGCTCCAAAGGCTGAAGAACTGAAGAAGGAAGTCGAAGCTGCGAAGACCATCATCGTCAATGCACCAACATCTGATGCTCATGTGCAACAACTTCAACAAGCCGTTGCCAACGCAGAAACCCTCATTCCGGACCTCGAGGAGAGAGCCCGTCTCTGGGAGGAATTCCTTGTTGCTCGCAACGACATCGATGCTCTTATTGAAAAGCTCCAACAACCACTGGATGCAGTCGTTGCCAAGCCGAAACGATCAGCTGAAGAAGCCACTCAAGACGTTGCTAACCTCAGACAAAGCGCTCAACAGCTTGCTGATCTTGACAACAAGATTGCCAACTTGCAACGTATTTCCGAACTTCTTGATCCACTGGAGAGTGCCTATGCTGATGTCCGATTCTTAGATGTGGACGCTGAGCAAACACGCCATCAATACGACACCGTTCTCAGCGACGTTGACGCCGAGCTGGAAGATGAAACACTTCTCAAGCAATCTGCCGATCAAGTTACTAAGGAAATTGACGACATCAGCAAGATGATTGATTCGACGGATCCAGAGAAATCAATTTTGGATACGATCGCTAAGAGCGACATCCCTGCTCTCAAGGCCCAAATCAATCGAATCAAGGACAGAATTGTGAACGCCGACGCTTCGCGCAAGCATGTCACCACTGATCCAAAGATTGCTGAAGATTTGGAGAACAAGTTGGCCAAACTCGAAGCTGAACTCGATGACGCCATCAAGACTTCCGATGAGCATGACAAGGAGCAACTGATTCTCTCACTGAAACTCAACATCTCTCAGTTCGAGCAGCTGCCATTGGATCAGCTCAAGCCGGATGACTTGAAGACCGCCGAGAAAGAAATCACCAACTCATTGAAGCCAGAAGAAGCCGAACCACTGTTGGCCAAGATTCAAGAACTACGAGATGCAAAGAGAGCCGATGATGAAGCTCGTTCTGCAGCTCACGACAATCTTGTGTCTCTTGAGAAAGAAGCCGAAGACGTTACCGCCAAGGAATCTGCCAAGAAGAAGAAGAAGGACAAGAAGAAGTCTCCACAAGAGATGATCGATGAGCTCAGTGCTAAAGTTGTTGAAGCAAAGGCACTCATTCCAAAGATCGAAGAAGCTGCCAAGAACGAGCATCTGCCAGCCGAGGACAAACCAAAGGCCGAACAACTTGTCTCGAATCTCGAAGCATTCGTCAAGGATGTTGAAACTCAGGTTTCCGAGAAACAAGACGAACTCGACAAGTTGAACAACGCAAACGATGCTATCAAGAGACTTGGAGACGCTCTCGACGATGCCGAAAAGACTGCTGTTCCAAGCAATGTGACAGCACTCAACGAGTTCAAGGATCGCATCGCTCCACACATTGCCACTTTGGTTGAAGCTGTCCAACAGGTTCCAGTCAGTGTTGAGCCTTCAGCAGCTGCTTTGCGTGACCGTGCCGCCAAATTCGTGTCTGATCTGGAGAAGAACATCGAGAAGACTGGAGACGATGAAAAGCGTGCCGAACAACTGAAGAGCGATGTCGGAAATGCCGTCAACAATGTGGATGATGTTGTTTCGAAATATCACAATCAAACTCAGCCACTCGACGTTGCCAAGGAAGATGCCAACAAACTCAAGACTGCTGTTGAACAACTCACCAAGTTGGCCGAGTCTAGCGACAAGATCGATCCACAAGTCGCCAAGGACATCAAAGACTCCAAGACCAAGGCTAAAGAATTGCTTCAAGCTCTCGAAAAAGCCATCCCACAGGAAGATGTTATCCGTCGTGAGCAAGCCGAGATTCATGATCGTCTCAACAATCTCGAGAAGGAGCTGGCAAAGGTGGATGAATTCAAACCAGAAGATGCACTTCCAGTTGTTGATCAACTCGCCTCCGATACCACCACCTTGAAGGCTGTCACCGATTCAAACAACGAGAAGGCTGCTGCTCCAAGCTCGCTCATTTCGCATGACGACTTGGTTGTCGGTCTTCCAGAGAAGGTCTTCCAACTTCAACACGCCATCGATGACAAGAAGCAAGCTTTGAACAAGGCAGCAGCTGTCAACGAAATTGCTCCAAAACTGCAACTCGTTTCTCAACAACTCCAATCAGTTCCACAAGACATTCCAGCGTCACTGGACGAACAGAAACAACTTTTGGAGGATGTTGAAAATCAAAAGCACAATTTGGAAAATCTGCTCGCCAACCTTCCTGAAAACGACCCAGCTGCTGATGAATTGAGACAGAAGAGCCAATGGGATTTGTCCCGACTCAAGGATCTTTTGAAACAACTTGGATCTGCCGTCGGAGACAAGTTGGCTGCTCTTGCCGCTTTCAATGCCGCTCGCAAGAACGCCGAAGACGCCCTTCTCGATATCACCCGCGAAGATGGAAGTGATGATAGCAAGTCGCCAGATGAGCTTATCGATGACCTGACCAAGAAGGAGGAAACTGTTGCCAAGCTTCGTGAAACTGTGGCCGGAGTCAAGCCAGACGAGCTCGATGAGAAGGAACGAGCCGAGTACAAGGATCTGCTTGCAAGACTTGCAAACGCGGCTGACGTTCTCAAGGTAACACCATTATTTTCAATTTTTGAGTTTCCTCAACTTTCCAACTAGCAATTTTTCAATCATCCATACAGTACCCCGTAATTGCTCTAATAGAAAGAAAGACATCCCAAAATTCATGAATTTATTCAAATCCAGAATCTCGAAAAAGTTCTTTTTGAACACTTTTTGAACTTTTGAAAAATCCGAAAAAAAAGAATTGGAAAATTCATAGAAATCAACAAATTCGAATCCTTTTTTCGAAGTATTTTTGAAATTTTCGAATTATTTGGTATTCAATTTTGAAGATTCGAAATTTTTGGAATTCAATTTTTGAACTTTTTCATTAATTCAAAAAAATTGAAATTGTTGAATTCTGGAATTTCAGTTTTTCTGGAATTAAAAATGGAAATCAGGAATTTTGAATATTGAATTTTGAAAATTTTAGAAACAATCAAAGTTTTAGTTTTTCGGGTCATTGAAAAATTGACATTTGTGGAATGAAAACTTCTAATTTCGGTATTTTTTTGAATTCAAATTTGGAGATTCGAAATTTTTGGAATTCAATTCCGGATGATTAGAAAAAAAGAAAAACGAAAATTGAGTAATCACAATGGTCTAAATTCGCCGCACAATCATTCCAATCCAATTGTTAACCTAGTGTTTTTTTGCAGAACAAACGTGCCGAACTCGAGCAAGCACTGAAGGCCAAGGCTGAGGAGAAATCTCTGCACGATGCTGTTGACCGTATTGTGTCTCGTCTTGTGCCACTCGTTCGTGACGCTGAAGAACTCCGTCACAACGCTGAAGCCGTTCCTACCCAATACGCTCCAAAGGCTGAAGAACTGAAGAAGGAAGTCGAAGCTGCGAAGACCATCATCGTCAATGCACCAACATCTGATGCTCATGTGCAACAACTTCAACAAGCCGTTGCCAACGCAGAAACCCTCATTCCGGACCTCGAGGAGAGAGCCCGTCTCTGGGAGGAATTCCTTGTTGCTCGCAACGACATCGATGCTCTTATTGAAAAGCTCCAACAACCACTGGATGCAGTCGTTGCCAAGCCGAAACGATCAGCTGAAGAAGCCACTCAAGACGTTGCTAACCTCAGACAAAGCGCTCAACAGCTTGCTGATCTTGACAACAAGATTGCCAACTTGCAACGTATTTCCGAACTTCTTGATCCACTGGAGAGTGCCTATGCTGATGTCCGATTCTTAGATGTGGACGCTGAGCAAACACGCCATCAATACGACACCGTTCTCAGCGACGTTGACGCCGAGCTGGAAGATGAAACACTTCTCAAGCAATCTGCCGATCAAGTTACTAAGGAAATTGACGACATCAGCAAGATGATTGATTCGACGGATCCAGAGAAATCAATTTTGGATACGATCGCTAAGAGCGACATCCCTGCTCTCAAGGCCCAAATCAATCGAATCAAGGACAGAATTGTGAACGCCGACGCTTCGCGCAAGCATGTCACCACTGATCCAAAGATTGCTGAAGATTTGGAGAACAAGTTGGCCAAACTCGAAGCTGAACTCGATGACGCCATCAAGACTTCCGATGAGCATGACAAGGAGCAACTGATTCTCTCACTGAAACTCAACATCTCTCAGTTCGAGCAGCTGCCATTGGATCAGCTCAAGCCGGATGACTTGAAGACCGCCGAGAAAGAAATCACCAACTCATTGAAGCCAGAAGAAGCCGAACCACTGTTGGCCAAGATTCAAGAACTACGAGATGCAAAGAGAGCCGATGATGAAGCTCGTTCTGCAGCTCACGACAATCTTGTGTCTCTTGAGAAAGAAGCCGAAGACGTTACCGCCAAGGAATCTGCCAAGAAGAAGAAGAAGGACAAGAAGAAGTCTCCACAAGAGATGATCGATGAGCTCAGTGCTAAAGTTGTTGAAGCAAAGGCACTCATTCCAAAGATCGAAGAAGCTGCCAAGAACGAGCATCTGCCAGCCGAGGACAAACCAAAGGCCGAACAACTTGTCTCGAATCTCGAAGCATTCGTCAAGGATGTTGAAACTCAGGTTTCCGAGAAACAAGACGAACTCGACAAGTTGAACAACGCAAACGATGCTATCAAGAGACTTGGAGACGCTCTCGACGATGCCGAAAAGACTGCTGTTCCAAGCAATGTGACAGCACTCAACGAGTTCAAGGATCGCATCGCTCCACACATTGCCACTTTGGTTGAAGCTGTCCAACAGGTTCCAGTCAGTGTTGAGCCTTCAGCAGCTGCTTTGCGTGACCGTGCCGCCAAATTCGTGTCTGATCTGGAGAAGAACATCGAGAAGACTGGAGACGATGAAAAGCGTGCCGAACAACTGAAGAGCGATGTCGGAAATGCCGTCAACAATGTGGATGATGTTGTTTCGAAATATCACAATCAAACTCAGCCACTCGACGTTGCCAAGGAAGATGCCAACAAACTCAAGACTGCTGTTGAACAACTCACCAAGTTGGCCGAGTCTAGCGACAAGATCGATCCACAAGTCGCCAAGGACATCAAAGACTCCAAGACCAAGGCTAAAGAATTGCTTCAAGCTCTCGAAAAAGCCATCCCACAGGAAGATGTTATCCGTCGTGAGCAAGCCGAGATTCATGATCGTCTCAACAATCTCGAGAAGGAGCTGGCAAAGGTGGATGAATTCAAACCAGAAGATGCACTTCCAGTTGTTGATCAACTCGCCTCCGATACCACCACCTTGAAGGCTGTCACCGATTCAAACAACGAGAAGGCTGCTGCTCCAAGCTCGCTCATTTCGCATGACGACTTGGTTGTCGGTCTTCCAGAGAAGGTCTTCCAACTTCAACACGCCATCGATGACAAGAAGCAAGCTTTGAACAAGGCAGCAGCTGTCAACGAAATTGCTCCAAAACTGCAACTCGTTTCTCAACAACTCCAATCAGTTCCACAAGACATTCCAGCGTCACTGGACGAACAGAAACAACTTTTGGAGGATGTTGAAAATCAAAAGCACAATTTGGAAAATCTGCTCGCCAACCTTCCTGAAAACGACCCAGCTGCTGATGAATTGAGACAGAAGAGCCAATGGGATTTGTCCCGACTCAAGGATCTTTTGAAACAACTTGGATCTGCCGTCGGAGACAAGTTGGCTGCTCTTGCCGCTTTCAATGCCGCTCGCAAGAACGCCGAAGACGCCCTTCTCGATATCACCCGCGAAGATGGAAGTGATGATAGCAAGTCGCCAGATGAGCTTATCGATGACCTGACCAAGAAGGAGGAAACTGTTGCCAAGCTTCGTGAAACTGTGGCCGGAGTCAAGCCAGACGAGCTCGATGAGAAGGAACGAGCCGAGTACAAGGATCTGCTTGCAAGACTTGCAAACGCGGCTGACGTTCTCAAGGTAACACCATTATTTTCAATTTTTGAGTTTCCTCAACTTTCCAACTAGCAATTTTTCAATCATCCATACAGTACCCCGTAATTGCTCTAATAGAAAGAAAGACATCCCAAAATTCATGAATTTATTCAAATCCAGAATCTCGAAAAAGTTCTTTTTGAACACTTTTTGAACTTTTGAAAAATCCGAAAAAAAAGAATTGGAAAATTCATAGAAATCAACAAATTCGAATCCTTTTTTCGAAGTATTTTTGAAATTTTCGAATTATTTGGTATTCAATTTTGAAGATTCGAAATTTTTGGAATTCAATTTTTGAACTTTTTCATTAATTCAAAAAAATTGAAATTGTTGAATTCTGGAATTTCAGTTTTTCTGGAATTAAAAATGGAAATCAGGAATTTTGAATATTGAATTTTGAAAATTTTAGAAACAATCAAAGTTTTAGTTTTTCGGGTCATTGAAAAATTGACATTTGTGGAATGAAAACTTCTAATTTCGGTATTTTTTTGAATTCAAATTTGGAGATTCGAAATTTTTGGAATTCAATTCCGGATGATTAGAAAAAAAGAAAAACGAAAATTGAGTAATCACAATGGTCTAAATTCGCCGCACAATCATTCCAATCCAATTGTTAACCTAGTGTTTTTTTGCAGAACAAACGTGCCGAACTCGAGCAAGCACTGAAGGCCAAGGCTGAGGAGAAATCTCTGCACGATGCTGTTGACCGTATTGTGTCTCGTCTTGTGCCACTCGTTCGTGACGCTGAAGAACTCCGTCACAACGCTGAAGCCGTTCCTACCCAATACGCTCCAAAGGCTGAAGAACTGAAGAAGGAAGTCGAAGCTGCGAAGACCATCATCGTCAATGCACCAACATCTGATGCTCATGTGCAACAACTTCAACAAGCCGTTGCCAACGCAGAAACCCTCATTCCGGACCTCGAGGAGAGAGCCCGTCTCTGGGAGGAATTCCTTGTTGCTCGCAACGACATCGATGCTCTTATTGAAAAGCTCCAACAACCACTGGATGCAGTCGTTGCCAAGCCGAAACGATCAGCTGAAGAAGCCACTCAAGACGTTGCTAACCTCAGACAAAGCGCTCAACAGCTTGCTGATCTTGACAACAAGATTGCCAACTTGCAACGTATTTCCGAACTTCTTGATCCACTGGAGAGTGCCTATGCTGATGTCCGATTCTTAGATGTGGACGCTGAGCAAACACGCCATCAATACGACACCGTTCTCAGCGACGTTGACGCCGAGCTGGAAGATGAAACACTTCTCAAGCAATCTGCCGATCAAGTTACTAAGGAAATTGACGACATCAGCAAGATGATTGATTCGACGGATCCAGAGAAATCAATTTTGGATACGATCGCTAAGAGCGACATCCCTGCTCTCAAGGCCCAAATCAATCGAATCAAGGACAGAATTGTGAACGCCGACGCTTCGCGCAAGCATGTCACCACTGATCCAAAGATTGCTGAAGATTTGGAGAACAAGTTGGCCAAACTCGAAGCTGAACTCGATGACGCCATCAAGACTTCCGATGAGCATGACAAGGAGCAACTGATTCTCTCACTGAAACTCAACATCTCTCAGTTCGAGCAGCTGCCATTGGATCAGCTCAAGCCGGATGACTTGAAGACCGCCGAGAAAGAAATCACCAACTCATTGAAGCCAGAAGAAGCCGAACCACTGTTGGCCAAGATTCAAGAACTACGAGATGCAAAGAGAGCCGATGATGAAGCTCGTTCTGCAGCTCACGACAATCTTGTGTCTCTTGAGAAAGAAGCCGAAGACGTTACCGCCAAGGAATCTGCCAAGAAGAAGAAGAAGGACAAGAAGAAGTCTCCACAAGAGATGATCGATGAGCTCAGTGCTAAAGTTGTTGAAGCAAAGGCACTCATTCCAAAGATCGAAGAAGCTGCCAAGAACGAGCATCTGCCAGCCGAGGACAAACCAAAGGCCGAACAACTTGTCTCGAATCTCGAAGCATTCGTCAAGGATGTTGAAACTCAGGTTTCCGAGAAACAAGACGAACTCGACAAGTTGAACAACGCAAACGATGCTATCAAGAGACTTGGAGACGCTCTCGACGATGCCGAAAAGACTGCTGTTCCAAGCAATGTGACAGCACTCAACGAGTTCAAGGATCGCATCGCTCCACACATTGCCACTTTGGTTGAAGCTGTCCAACAGGTTCCAGTCAGTGTTGAGCCTTCAGCAGCTGCTTTGCGTGACCGTGCCGCCAAATTCGTGTCTGATCTGGAGAAGAACATCGAGAAGACTGGAGACGATGAAAAGCGTGCCGAACAACTGAAGAGCGATGTCGGAAATGCCGTCAACAATGTGGATGATGTTGTTTCGAAATATCACAATCAAACTCAGCCACTCGACGTTGCCAAGGAAGATGCCAACAAACTCAAGACTGCTGTTGAACAACTCACCAAGTTGGCCGAGTCTAGCGACAAGATCGATCCACAAGTCGCCAAGGACATCAAAGACTCCAAGACCAAGGCTAAAGAATTGCTTCAAGCTCTCGAAAAAGCCATCCCACAGGAAGATGTTATCCGTCGTGAGCAAGCCGAGATTCATGATCGTCTCAACAATCTCGAGAAGGAGCTGGCAAAGGTGGATGAATTCAAACCAGAAGATGCACTTCCAGTTGTTGATCAACTCGCCTCCGATACCACCACCTTGAAGGCTGTCACCGATTCAAACAACGAGAAGGCTGCTGCTCCAAGCTCGCTCATTTCGCATGACGACTTGGTTGTCGGTCTTCCAGAGAAGGTCTTCCAACTTCAACACGCCATCGATGACAAGAAGCAAGCTTTGAACAAGGCAGCAGCTGTCAACGAAATTGCTCCAAAACTGCAACTCGTTTCTCAACAACTCCAATCAGTTCCACAAGACATTCCAGCGTCACTGGACGAACAGAAACAACTTTTGGAGGATGTTGAAAATCAAAAGCACAATTTGGAAAATCTGCTCGCCAACCTTCCTGAAAACGACCCAGCTGCTGATGAATTGAGACAGAAGAGCCAATGGGATTTGTCCCGACTCAAGGATCTTTTGAAACAACTTGGATCTGCCGTCGGAGACAAGTTGGCTGCTCTTGCCGCTTTCAATGCCGCTCGCAAGAACGCCGAAGACGCCCTTCTCGATATCACCCGCGAAGATGGAAGTGATGATAGCAAGTCGCCAGATGAGCTTATCGATGACCTGACCAAGAAGGAGGAAACTGTTGCCAAGCTTCGTGAAACTGTGGCCGGAGTCAAGCCAGACGAGCTCGATGAGAAGGAACGAGCCGAGTACAAGGATCTGCTTGCAAGACTTGCAAACGCGGCTGACGTTCTCAAGGTAACACCATTATTTTCAATTTTTGAGTTTCCTCAACTTTCCAACTAGCAATTTTTCAATCATCCATACAGTACCCCGTAATTGCTCTAATAGAAAGAAAGACATCCCAAAATTCATGAATTTATTCAAATCCAGAATCTCGAAAAAGTTCTTTTTGAACACTTTTTGAACTTTTGAAAAATCCGAAAAAAAAGAATTGGAAAATTCATAGAAATCAACAAATTCGAATCCTTTTTTCGAAGTATTTTTGAAATTTTCGAATTATTTGGTATTCAATTTTGAAGATTCGAAATTTTTGGAATTCAATTTTTGAACTTTTTCATTAATTCCAAAAAATTGAAATTGTTGAATTCTGGAATTTCAGTTTTTCTGGAATTAAAAATGGAAATCAGGAATTTTGAATATTGAATTTTGAAAATTTTAGAAACAATCAAAGTTTTAGTTTTTCGGGTCATTGAAAAATTGACATTTGTGGAATGAAAACTTCTAATTTCGGTATTTTTTTGAATTCAAATTTGGAGATTCGAAATTTTTGGAATTCAATTCCGGATGATTAGAAAAAAAGAAAAACGAAAATTGAGTAATCACAATGGTCTAAATTCGCCGCACAATCATTCCAATCCAATTGTTAACCTAGTGTTTTTTTGCAGAACAAACGTGCCGAACTCGAGCAAGCACTGAAGGCCAAGGCTGAGGAGAAATCTCTGCACGATGCTGTTGACCGTATTGTGTCTCGTCTTGTGCCACTCGTTCGTGACGCTGAAGAACTCCGTCACAACGCTGAAGCCGTTCCTACCCAATACGCTCCAAAGGCTGAAGAACTGAAGAAGGAAGTCGAAGCTGCGAAGACCATCATCGTCAATGCACCAACATCTGATGCTCATGTGCAACAACTTCAACAAGCCGTTGCCAACGCAGAAACCCTCATTCCGGACCTCGAGGAGAGAGCCCGTCTCTGGGAGGAATTCCTTGTTGCTCGCAACGACATCGATGCTCTTATTGAAAAGCTCCAACAACCACTGGATGCAGTCGTTGCCAAGCCGAAACGATCAGCTGAAGAAGCCACTCAAGACGTTGCTAACCTCAGACAAAGCGCTCAACAGCTTGCTGATCTTGACAACAAGATTGCCAACTTGCAACGTATTTCCGAACTTCTTGATCCACTGGAGAGTGCCTATGCTGATGTCCGATTCTTAGATGTGGACGCTGAGCAAACACGCCATCAATACGACACCGTTCTCAGCGACGTTGACGCCGAGCTGGAAGATGAAACACTTCTCAAGCAATCTGCCGATCAAGTTACTAAGGAAATTGACGACATCAGCAAGATGATTGATTCGACGGATCCAGAGAAATCAATTTTGGATACGATCGCTAAGAGCGACATCCCTGCTCTCAAGGCCCAAATCAATCGAATCAAGGACAGAATTGTGAACGCCGACGCTTCGCGCAAGCATGTCACCACTGATCCAAAGATTGCTGAAGATTTGGAGAACAAGTTGGCCAAACTCGAAGCTGAACTCGATGACGCCATCAAGACTTCCGATGAGCATGACAAGGAGCAACTGATTCTCTCACTGAAACTCAACATCTCTCAGTTCGAGCAGCTGCCATTGGATCAGCTCAAGCCGGATGACTTGAAGACCGCCGAGAAAGAAATCACCAACTCATTGAAGCCAGAAGAAGCCGAACCACTGTTGGCCAAGATTCAAGAACTACGAGATGCAAAGAGAGCCGATGATGAAGCTCGTTCTGCAGCTCACGACAATCTTGTGTCTCTTGAGAAAGAAGCCGAAGACGTTACCGCCAAGGAATCTGCCAAGAAGAAGAAGAAGGACAAGAAGAAGTCTCCACAAGAGATGATCGATGAGCTCAGTGCTAAAGTTGTTGAAGCAAAGGCACTCATTCCAAAGATCGAAGAAGCTGCCAAGAACGAGCATCTGCCAGCCGAGGACAAACCAAAGGCCGAACAACTTGTCTCGAATCTCGAAGCATTCGTCAAGGATGTTGAAACTCAGGTTTCCGAGAAACAAGACGAACTCGACAAGTTGAACAACGCAAACGATGCTATCAAGAGACTTGGAGACGCTCTCGACGATGCCGAAAAGACTGCTGTTCCAAGCAATGTGACAGCACTCAACGAGTTCAAGGATCGCATCGCTCCACACATTGCCACTTTGGTTGAAGCTGTCCAACAGGTTCCAGTCAGTGTTGAGCCTTCAGCAGCTGCTTTGCGTGACCGTGCCGCCAAATTCGTGTCTGATCTGGAGAAGAACATCGAGAAGACTGGAGACGATGAAAAGCGTGCCGAACAACTGAAGAGCGATGTCGGAAATGCCGTCAACAATGTGGATGATGTTGTTTCGAAATATCACAATCAAACTCAGCCACTCGACGTTGCCAAGGAAGATGCCAACAAACTCAAGACTGCTGTTGAACAACTCACCAAGTTGGCCGAGTCTAGCGACAAGATCGATCCACAAGTCGCCAAGGACATCAAAGACTCCAAGACCAAGGCTAAAGAATTGCTTCAAGCTCTCGAAAAAGCCATCCCACAGGAAGATGTTATCCGTCGTGAGCAAGCCGAGATTCATGATCGTCTCAACAATCTCGAGAAGGAGCTGGCAAAGGTGGATGAATTCAAACCAGAAGATGCACTTCCAGTTGTTGATCAACTCGCCTCCGATACCACCACCTTGAAGGCTGTCACCGATTCAAACAACGAGAAGGCTGCTGCTCCAAGCTCGCTCATTTCGCATGACGACTTGGTTGTCGGTCTTCCAGAGAAGGTCTTCCAACTTCAACACGCCATCGATGACAAGAAGCAAGCTTTGAACAAGGCAGCAGCTGTCAACGAAATTGCTCCAAAACTGCAACTCGTTTCTCAACAACTCCAATCAGTTCCACAAGACATTCCAGCGTCACTGGACGAACAGAAACAACTTTTGGAGGATGTTGAAAATCAAAAGCACAATTTGGAAAATCTGCTCGCCAACCTTCCTGAAAACGACCCAGCTGCTGATGAATTGAGACAGAAGAGCCAATGGGATTTGTCCCGACTCAAGGATCTTTTGAAACAACTTGGATCTGCCGTCGGAGACAAGTTGGCTGCTCTTGCCGCTTTCAATGCCGCTCGCAAGAACGCCGAAGACGCCCTTCTCGATATCACCCGCGAAGATGGAAGTGATGATAGCAAGTCGCCAGATGAGCTTATCGATGACCTGACCAAGAAGGAGGAAACTGTTGCCAAGCTTCGTGAAACTGTGGCCGGAGTCAAGCCAGACGAGCTCGATGAGAAGGAACGAGCCGAGTACAAGGATCTGCTTGCAAGACTTGCAAACGCGGCTGACGTTCTCAAGGTAACACCATTATTTTCAATTTTTGAGTTTCCTCAACTTTCCAACTAGCAATTTTTCAATCATCCATACAGTACCCCGTAATTGCTCTAATAGAAAGAAAGACATCCCAAAATTCATGAATTTATTCAAATCCAGAATCTCGAAAAAGTTCTTTTTGAACACTTTTTGAACTTTTGAAAAATCCGAAAAAAAAGAATTGGAAAATTCATAGAAATCAACAAATTCGAATCCTTTTTTCGAAGTATTTTTGAAATTTTCGAATTATTTGGTATTCAATTTTGAAGATTCGAAATTTTTGGAATTCAATTTTTGAACTTTTTCATTAATTCAAAAAAATTGAAATTGTTGAATTCTGGAATTTCAGTTTTTCTGGAATTAAAAATGGAAATCAGGAATTTTGAATATTGAATTTTGAAAATTTTAGAAACAATCAAAGTTTTAGTTTTTCGGGTCATTGAAAAATTGACATTTGTGGAATGAAAACTTCTAATTTCGGTATTTTTTTGAATTCAAATTTGGAGATTCGAAATTTTTGGAATTCAATTCCGGATGATTAGAAAAAAAGAAAAACGAAAATTGAGTAATCACAATGGTCTAAATTCGCCGCACAATCATTCCAATCCAATTGTTAACCTAGTGTTTTTTTGCAGAACAAACGTGCCGAACTCGAGCAAGCACTGAAGGCCAAGGCTGAGGAGAAATCTCTGCACGATGCTGTTGACCGTATTGTGTCTCGTCTTGTGCCACTCGTTCGTGACGCTGAAGAACTCCGTCACAACGCTGAAGCCGTTCCTACCCAATACGCTCCAAAGGCTGAAGAACTGAAGAAGGAAGTCGAAGCTGCGAAGACCATCATCGTCAATGCACCAACATCTGATGCTCATGTGCAACAACTTCAACAAGCCGTTGCCAACGCAGAAACCCTCATTCCGGACCTCGAGGAGAGAGCCCGTCTCTGGGAGGAATTCCTTGTTGCTCGCAACGACATCGATGCTCTTATTGAAAAGCTCCAACAACCACTGGATGCAGTCGTTGCCAAGCCGAAACGATCAGCTGAAGAAGCCACTCAAGACGTTGCTAACCTCAGACAAAGCGCTCAACAGCTTGCTGATCTTGACAACAAGATTGCCAACTTGCAACGTATTTCCGAACTTCTTGATCCACTGGAGAGTGCCTATGCTGATGTCCGATTCTTAGATGTGGACGCTGAGCAAACACGCCATCAATACGACACCGTTCTCAGCGACGTTGACGCCGAGCTGGAAGATGAAACACTTCTCAAGCAATCTGCCGATCAAGTTACTAAGGAAATTGACGACATCAGCAAGATGATTGATTCGACGGATCCAGAGAAATCAATTTTGGATACGATCGCTAAGAGCGACATCCCTGCTCTCAAGGCCCAAATCAATCGAATCAAGGACAGAATTGTGAACGCCGACGCTTCGCGCAAGCATGTCACCACTGATCCAAAGATTGCTGAAGATTTGGAGAACAAGTTGGCCAAACTCGAAGCTGAACTCGATGACGCCATCAAGACTTCCGATGAGCATGACAAGGAGCAACTGATTCTCTCACTGAAACTCAACATCTCTCAGTTCGAGCAGCTGCCATTGGATCAGCTCAAGCCGGATGACTTGAAGACCGCCGAGAAAGAAATCACCAACTCATTGAAGCCAGAAGAAGCCGAACCACTGTTGGCCAAGATTCAAGAACTACGAGATGCAAAGAGAGCCGATGATGAAGCTCGTTCTGCAGCTCACGACAATCTTGTGTCTCTTGAGAAAGAAGCCGAAGACGTTACCGCCAAGGAATCTGCCAAGAAGAAGAAGAAGGACAAGAAGAAGTCTCCACAAGAGATGATCGATGAGCTCAGTGCTAAAGTTGTTGAAGCAAAGGCACTCATTCCAAAGATCGAAGAAGCTGCCAAGAACGAGCATCTGCCAGCCGAGGACAAACCAAAGGCCGAACAACTTGTCTCGAATCTCGAAGCATTCGTCAAGGATGTTGAAACTCAGGTTTCCGAGAAACAAGACGAACTCGACAAGTTGAACAACGCAAACGATGCTATCAAGAGACTTGGAGACGCTCTCGACGATGCCGAAAAGACTGCTGTTCCAAGCAATGTGACAGCACTCAACGAGTTCAAGGATCGCATCGCTCCACACATTGCCACTTTGGTTGAAGCTGTCCAACAGGTTCCAGTCAGTGTTGAGCCTTCAGCAGCTGCTTTGCGTGACCGTGCCGCCAAATTCGTGTCTGATCTGGAGAAGAACATCGAGAAGACTGGAGACGATGAAAAGCGTGCCGAACAACTGAAGAGCGATGTCGGAAATGCCGTCAACAATGTGGATGATGTTGTTTCGAAATATCACAATCAAACTCAGCCACTCGACGTTGCCAAGGAAGATGCCAACAAACTCAAGACTGCTGTTGAACAACTCACCAAGTTGGCCGAGTCTAGCGACAAGATCGATCCACAAGTCGCCAAGGACATCAAAGACTCCAAGACCAAGGCTAAAGAATTGCTTCAAGCTCTCGAAAAAGCCATCCCACAGGAAGATGTTATCCGTCGTGAGCAAGCCGAGATTCATGATCGTCTCAACAATCTCGAGAAGGAGCTGGCAAAGGTGGATGAATTCAAACCAGAAGATGCACTTCCAGTTGTTGATCAACTCGCCTCCGATACCACCACCTTGAAGGCTGTCACCGATTCAAACAACGAGAAGGCTGCTGCTCCAAGCTCGCTCATTTCGCATGACGACTTGGTTGTCGGTCTTCCAGAGAAGGTCTTCCAACTTCAACACGCCATCGATGACAAGAAGCAAGCTTTGAACAAGGCAGCAGCTGTCAACGAAATTGCTCCAAAACTGCAACTCGTTTCTCAACAACTCCAATCAGTTCCACAAGACATTCCAGCGTCACTGGACGAACAGAAACAACTTTTGGAGGATGTTGAAAATCAAAAGCACAATTTGGAAAATCTGCTCGCCAACCTTCCTGAAAACGACCCAGCTGCTGATGAATTGAGACAGAAGAGCCAATGGGATTTGTCCCGACTCAAGGATCTTTTGAAACAACTTGGATCTGCCGTCGGAGACAAGTTGGCTGCTCTTGCCGCTTTCAATGCCGCTCGCAAGAACGCCGAAGACGCCCTTCTCGATATCACCCGCGAAGATGGAAGTGATGATAGCAAGTCGCCAGATGAGCTTATCGATGACCTGACCAAGAAGGAGGA
This sequence comes from Caenorhabditis nigoni, assembly GCA_027920645.1. Lineage (NCBI taxonomy): Eukaryota > Metazoa > Nematoda > Chromadorea > Rhabditida > Rhabditidae > Caenorhabditis > Caenorhabditis nigoni. The sequence continues at coordinate 8,491,365 of CP115864.1, forward strand.
AACTGTTGCCAAGCTTCGTGAAACTGTGGCCGGAGTCAAGCCAGACGAGCTCGATGAGAAGGAACGAGCCGAGTACAAGGATCTGCTTGCAAGACTTGCAAACGCGGCTGACGTTCTCAAGGTAACACCATTATTTTCAATTTTTGAGTTTCCTCAACTTTCCAACTAGCAATTTTTCAATCATCCATACAGTACCCCGTAATTGCTCTAATAGAAAGAAAGACATCCCAAAATTCATGAATTTATTCAAATCCAGAATCTCGAAAAAGTTCTTTTTGAACACTTTTTGAACTTTTGAAAAATCCGAAAAAAAATAATTGGAAAATTCATAGAAATCAACAAATTCGAATCCTTTTTTCGAAGTATTTTTGAAATTTTCGAATTATTTGGTATTCAATTTTGAAGATTCGATATTTTTGGAACTCAATTTTTGAACTTTTTCATTAATTCCAAAAAATTGAAATTGTTGAATTCTGGAATTTCAGTTTTTCTGGAATTAAAAATGGAAATCAGGAATTTTGAATATTGAATTTTGAAAATTTTAGAAACAATCAAAGTTTTAGTTTTTCGGGTCATTGAAAAATTGACATTTGTGGAATGAAAACTTCTAATTTCGGTATTTTTTTGAATTCAAATTTGGAGATTCGAAATTTTTGGAATTCAATTCCGGATGATTAGAAAAAAAGAAAAACGAAAATTGAGTAATCACAATGGTCTAAATTCGCCGCACAATCATTCCAATCCAATTGTTAACCTAGTGTTTTTTTGCAGAACAAACGTGCCGAACTCGAGCAAGCACTGAAGGCCAAGGCTGAGGAGAAATCTCTGCACGATGCTGTTGACCGTATTGTGTCTCGTCTTGTGCCACTCGTTCGTGACGCTGAAGAACTCCGTCACAACGCTGAAGCCGTTCCTACCCAATACGCTCCAAAGGCTGAAGAACTGAAGAAGGAAGTCGAAGCTGCGAAGACCATCATCGTCAATGCACCAACATCTGATGCTCATGTGCAACAACTTCAACAAGCCGTTGCCAACGCAGAAACCCTCATTCCGGACCTCGAGGAGAGAGCCCGTCTCTGGGAGGAATTCCTTGTTGCTCGCAACGACATCGATGCTCTTATTGAAAAGCTCCAACAACCACTGGATGCAGTCGTTGCCAAGCCGAAACGATCAGCTGAAGAAGCCACTCAAGACGTTGCTAACCTCAGACAAAGCGCTCAACAGCTTGCTGATCTTGACAACAAGATTGCCAACTTGCAACGTATTTCCGAACTTCTTGATCCACTGGAGAGTGCCTATGCTGATGTCCGATTCTTAGATGTGGACGCTGAGCAAACACGCCATCAATACGACACCGTTCTCAGCGACGTTGACGCCGAGCTGGAAGATGAAACACTTCTCAAGCAATCTGCCGATCAAGTTACTAAGGAAATTGACGACATCAGCAAGATGATTGATTCGACGGATCCAGAGAAATCAATTTTGGATACGATCGCTAAGAGCGACATCCCTGCTCTCAAGGCCCAAATCAATCGAATCAAGGACAGAATTGTGAACGCCGACGCTTCGCGCAAGCATGTCACCACTGATCCAAAGATTGCTGAAGATTTGGAGAACAAGTTGGCCAAACTCGAAGCTGAACTCGATGACGCCATCAAGACTTCCGATGAGCATGACAAGGAGCAACTGATTCTCTCACTGAAACTCAACATCTCTCAGTTCGAGCAGCTGCCATTGGATCAGCTCAAGCCGGATGACTTGAAGACCGCCGAGAAAGAAATCACCAACTCATTGAAGCCAGAAGAAGCCGAACCACTGTTGGCCAAGATTCAAGAACTACGAGATGCAAAGAGAGCCGATGATGAAGCTCGTTCTGCAGCTCACGACAATCTTGTGTCTCTTGAGAAAGAAGCCGAAGACGTTACCGCCAAGGAATCTGCCAAGAAGAAGAAGAAGGACAAGAAGAAGTCTCCACAAGAGATGATCGATGAGCTCAGTGCTAAAGTTGTTGAAGCAAAGGCACTCATTCCAAAGATCGAAGAAGCTGCCAAGAACGAGCATCTGCCAGCCGAGGACAAACCAAAGGCCGAACAACTTGTCTCGAATCTCGAAGCATTCGTCAAGGATGTTGAAACTCAGGTTTCCGAGAAACAAGACGAACTCGACAAGTTGAACAACGCAAACGATGCTATCAAGAGACTTGGAGACGCTCTCGACGATGCCGAAAAGACTGCTGTTCCAAGCAATGTGACAGCACTCAACGAGTTCAAGGATCGCATCGCTCCACACATTGCCACTTTGGTTGAAGCTGTCCAACAGGTTCCAGTCAGTGTTGAGCCTTCAGCAGCTGCTTTGCGTGACCGTGCCGCCAAATTCGTGTCTGATCTGGAGAAGAACATCGAGAAGACTGGAGACGATGAAAAGCGTGCCGAACAACTGAAGAGCGATGTCGGAAATGCCGTCAACAATGTGGATGATGTTGTTTCGAAATATCACAATCAAACTCAGCCACTCGACGTTGCCAAGGAAGATGCCAACAAACTCAAGACTGCTGTTGAACAACTCACCAAGTTGGCCGAGTCTAGCGACAAGATCGATCCACAAGTCGCCAAGGACATCAAAGACTCCAAGACCAAGGCTAAAGAATTGCTTCAAGCTCTCGAAAAAGCCATCCCACAGGAAGATGTTATCCGTCGTGAGCAAGCCGAGATTCATGATCGTCTCAACAATCTCGAGAAGGAGCTGGCAAAGGTGGATGAATTCAAACCAGAAGATGCACTTCCAGTTGTTGATCAACTCGCCTCCGATACCACCACCTTGAAGGCTGTCACCGATTCAAACAACGAGAAGGCTGCTGCTCCAAGCTCGCTCATTTCGCATGACGACTTGGTTGTCGGTCTTCCAGAGAAGGTCTTCCAACTTCAACACGCCATCGATGACAAGAAGCAAGCTTTGAACAAGGCAGCAGCTGTCAACGAAATTGCTCCAAAACTGCAACTCGTTTCTCAACAACTCCAATCAGTTCCACAAGACATTCCAGCGTCACTGGACGAACAGAAACAACTTTTGGAGGATGTTGAAAATCAAAAGCACAATTTGGAAAATCTGCTCGCCAACCTTCCTGAAAACGACCCAGCTGCTGATGAATTGAGACAGAAGAGCCAATGGGATTTGTCCCGACTCAAGGATCTTTTGAAACAACTTGGATCTGCCGTCGGAGACAAGTTGGCTGCTCTTGCCGCTTTCAATGCCGCTCGCAAGAACGCCGAAGACGCCCTTCTCGATATCACCCGCGAAGATGGAAGTGATGATAGCAAGTCGCCAGATGAGCTTATCGATGACCTGACCAAGAAGGAGGAAACTGTTGCCAAGCTTCGTGAAACTGTGGCCGGAGTCAAGCCAGACGAGCTCGATGAGAAGGAACGAGCCGAGTACAAGGATCTGCTTGCAAGACTTGCAAACGCGGCTGACGTTCTCAAGGTAACACCATTATTTTCAATTTTTGAGTTTCCTCAACTTTCCAACTAGCAATTTTTCAATCATCCATACAGTACCCCGTAATTGCTCTAATAGAAAGAAAGACATCCCAAAATTCATGAATTTATTCAAATCCAGAATCTCGAAAAAGTTCTTTTTGAACACTTTTTGAACTTTTGAAAAATCCGAAAAAAAATAATTGGAAAATTCATAGAAATCAACAAATTCGAATCCTTTTTTCGAAGTATTTTTGAAATTTTCGAATTATTTGGTATTCAATTTTGAAGATTCGATATTTTTGGAACTCAATTTTTGAACTTTTTCATTAATTCCAAAAAATTGAAATTGTTGAATTCTGGAATTTCAGTTTTTCTGGAATTAAAAATGGAAATCAGGAATTTTGAATATTGAATTTTGAAAATTTTAGAAACAATCAAAGTTTTAGTTTTTCGGGTCATTGAAAAATTGACATTTGTGGAATGAAAACTTCTAATTTCGGTATTTTTTTGAATTCAAATTTGGAGATTCGAAATTTTTGGAATTCAATTCCGGATGATTAGAAAAAAAGAAAAACGAAAATTGAGTAATCACAATGGTCTAAATTCGCCGCACAATCATTCCAATCCAATTGTTAACCTAGTGTTTTTTTGCAGAACAAACGTGCCGAACTCGAGCAAGCACTGAAGGCCAAGGCTGAGGAGAAATCTCTGCACGATGCTGTTGACCGTATTGTGTCTCGTCTTGTGCCACTCGTTCGTGACGCTGAAGAACTCCGTCACAACGCTGAAGCCGTTCCTACCCAATACGCTCCAAAGGCTGAAGAACTGAAGAAGGAAGTCGAAGCTGCGAAGACCATCATCGTCAATGCACCAACATCTGATGCTCATGTGCAACAACTTCAACAAGCCGTTGCCAACGCAGAAACCCTCATTCCGGACCTCGAGGAGAGAGCCCGTCTCTGGGAGGAATTCCTTGTTGCTCGCAACGACATCGATGCTCTTATTGAAAAGCTCCAACAACCACTGGATGCAGTCGTTGCCAAGCCGAAACGATCAGCTGAAGAAGCCACTCAAGACGTTGCTAACCTCAGACAAAGCGCTCAACAGCTTGCTGATCTTGACAACAAGATTGCCAACTTGCAACGTATTTCCGAACTTCTTGATCCACTGGAGAGTGCCTATGCTGATGTCCGATTCTTAGATGTGGACGCTGAGCAAACACGCCATCAATACGACACCGTTCTCAGCGACGTTGACGCCGAGCTGGAAGATGAAACACTTCTCAAGCAATCTGCCGATCAAGTTACTAAGGAAATTGACGACATCAGCAAGATGATTGATTCGACGGATCCAGAGAAATCAATTTTGGATACGATCGCTAAGAGCGACATCCCTGCTCTCAAGGCCCAAATCAATCGAATCAAGGACAGAATTGTGAACGCCGACGCTTCGCGCAAGCATGTCACCACTGATCCAAAGATTGCTGAAGATTTGGAGAACAAGTTGGCCAAACTCGAAGCTGAACTCGATGACGCCATCAAGACTTCCGATGAGCATGACAAGGAGCAACTGATTCTCTCACTGAAACTCAACATCTCTCAGTTCGAGCAGCTGCCATTGGATCAGCTCAAGCCGGATGACTTGAAGACCGCCGAGAAAGAAATCACCAACTCATTGAAGCCAGAAGAAGCCGAACCACTGTTGGCCAAGATTCAAGAACTACGAGATGCAAAGAGAGCCGATGATGAAGCTCGTTCTGCAGCTCACGACAATCTTGTGTCTCTTGAGAAAGAAGCCGAAGACGTTACCGCCAAGGAATCTGCCAAGAAGAAGAAGAAGGACAAGAAGAAGTCTCCACAAGAGATGATCGATGAGCTCAGTGCTAAAGTTGTTGAAGCAAAGGCACTCATTCCAAAGATCGAAGAAGCTGCCAAGAACGAGCATCTGCCAGCCGAGGACAAACCAAAGGCCGAACAACTTGTCTCGAATCTCGAAGCATTCGTCAAGGATGTTGAAACTCAGGTTTCCGAGAAACAAGACGAACTCGACAAGTTGAACAACGCAAACGATGCTATCAAGAGACTTGGAGACGCTCTCGACGATGCCGAAAAGACTGCTGTTCCAAGCAATGTGACAGCACTCAACGAGTTCAAGGATCGCATCGCTCCACACATTGCCACTTTGGTTGAAGCTGTCCAACAGGTTCCAGTCAGTGTTGAGCCTTCAGCAGCTGCTTTGCGTGACCGTGCCGCCAAATTCGTGTCTGATCTGGAGAAGAACATCGAGAAGACTGGAGACGATGAAAAGCGTGCCGAACAACTGAAGAGCGATGTCGGAAATGCCGTCAACAATGTGGATGATGTTGTTTCGAAATATCACAATCAAACTCAGCCACTCGACGTTGCCAAGGAAGATGCCAACAAACTCAAGACTGCTGTTGAACAACTCACCAAGTTGGCCGAGTCTAGCGACAAGATCGATCCACAAGTCGCCAAGGACATCAAAGACTCCAAGACCAAGGCTAAAGAATTGCTTCAAGCTCTCGAAAAAGCCATCCCACAGGAAGATGTTATCCGTCGTGAGCAAGCCGAGATTCATGATCGTCTCAACAATCTCGAGAAGGAGCTGGCAAAGGTGGATGAATTCAAACCAGAAGATGCACTTCCAGTTGTTGATCAACTCGCCTCCGATACCACCACCTTGAAGGCTGTCACCGATTCAAACAACGAGAAGGCTGCTGCTCCAAGCTCGCTCATTTCGCATGACGACTTGGTTGTCGGTCTTCCAGAGAAGGTCTTCCAACTTCAACACGCCATCGATGACAAGAAGCAAGCTTTGAACAAGGCAGCAGCTGTCAACGAAATTGCTCCAAAACTGCAACTCGTTTCTCAACAACTCCAATCAGTTCCACAAGACATTCCAGCGTCACTGGACGAACAGAAACAACTTTTGGAGGATGTTGAAAATCAAAAGCACAATTTGGAAAATCTGCTCGCCAACCTTCCTGAAAACGACCCAGCTGCTGATGAATTGAGACAGAAGAGCCAATGGGATTTGTCCCGACTCAAGGATCTTTTGAAACAACTTGGATCTGCCGTCGGAGACAAGTTGGCTGCTCTTGCCGCTTTCAATGCCGCTCGCAAGAACGCCGAAGACGCCCTTCTCGATATCACCCGCGAAGATGGAAGTGATGATAGCAAGTCGCCAGATGAGCTTATCGATGACCTGACCAAGAAGGAGGAAACTGTTGCCAAGCTTCGTGAAACTGTGGCCGGAGTCAAGCCAGACGAGCTCGATGAGAAGGAACGAGCCGAGTACAAGGATCTGCTTGCAAGACTTGCAAACGCGGCTGACGTTCTCAAGGTAACACCATTATTTTCAATTTTTGAGTTTCCTCAACTTTCCAACTAGCAATTTTTCAATCATCCATACAGTACCCCGTAATTGCTCTAATAGAAAGAAAGACATCCCAAAATTCATGAATTTATTCAAATCCAGAATCTCGAAAAAGTTCTTTTTGAACACTTTTTGAACTTTTGAAAAATCCGAAAAAAAAGAATTGGAAAATTCATAGAAATCAACAAATTCGAATCCTTTTTTCGAAGTATTTTTGAAATTTTCGAATTATTTGGTATTCAATTTTGAAGATTCGAAATTTTTGGAATTCAATTTTTGAACTTTTTCATTAATTCCAAAAAATTGAAATTGTTGAATTCTGGAATTTCAGTTTTTCTGGAATTAAAAATGGAAATCAGGAATTTTGAATATTGAATTTTGAAAATTTTAGAAACAATCAAAGTTTTAGTTTTTCGGGTCATTGAAAAATTGACATTTGTGGAATGAAAACTTCTAATTTCGGTATTTTTTTGAATTCAAATTTGGAGATTCGAAATTTTTGGAATTCAATTCCGGATGATTAGAAAAAAAGAAAAACGAAAATTGAGTAATCACAATGGTCTAAATTCGCCGCACAATCATTCCAATCCAATTGTTAACCTAGTGTTTTTTTGCAGAACAAACGTGCCGAACTCGAGCAAGCACTGAAGGCCAAGGCTGAGGAGAAATCTCTGCACGATGCTGTTGACCGTATTGTGTCTCGTCTTGTGCCACTCGTTCGTGACGCTGAAGAACTCCGTCACAACGCTGAAGCCGTTCCTACCCAATACGCTCCAAAGGCTGAAGAACTGAAGAAGGAAGTCGAAGCTGCGAAGACCATCATCGTCAATGCACCAACATCTGATGCTCATGTGCAACAACTTCAACAAGCCGTTGCCAACGCAGAAACCCTCATTCCGGACCTCGAGGAGAGAGCCCGTCTCTGGGAGGAATTCCTTGTTGCTCGCAACGACATCGATGCTCTTATTGAAAAGCTCCAACAACCACTGGATGCAGTCGTTGCCAAGCCGAAACGATCAGCTGAAGAAGCCACTCAAGACGTTGCTAACCTCAGACAAAGCGCTCAACAGCTTGCTGATCTTGACAACAAGATTGCCAACTTGCAACGTATTTCCGAACTTCTTGATCCACTGGAGAGTGCCTATGCTGATGTCCGATTCTTAGATGTGGACGCTGAGCAAACACGCCATCAATACGACACCGTTCTCAGCGACGTTGACGCCGAGCTGGAAGATGAAACACTTCTCAAGCAATCTGCCGATCAAGTTACTAAGGAAATTGACGACATCAGCAAGATGATTGATTCGACGGATCCAGAGAAATCAATTTTGGATACGATCGCTAAGAGCGACATCCCTGCTCTCAAGGCCCAAATCAATCGAATCAAGGACAGAATTGTGAACGCCGACGCTTCGCGCAAGCATGTCACCACTGATCCAAAGATTGCTGAAGATTTGGAGAACAAGTTGGCCAAACTCGAAGCTGAACTCGATGACGCCATCAAGACTTCCGATGAGCATGACAAGGAGCAACTGATTCTCTCACTGAAACTCAACATCTCTCAGTTCGAGCAGCTGCCATTGGATCAGCTCAAGCCGGATGACTTGAAGACCGCCGAGAAAGAAATCACCAACTCATTGAAGCCAGAAGAAGCCGAACCACTGTTGGCCAAGATTCAAGAACTACGAGATGCAAAGAGAGCCGATGATGAAGCTCGTTCTGCAGCTCACGACAATCTTGTGTCTCTTGAGAAAGAAGCCGAAGACGTTACCGCCAAGGAATCTGCCAAGAAGAAGAAGAAGGACAAGAAGAAGTCTCCACAAGAGATGATCGATGAGCTCAGTGCTAAAGTTGTTGAAGCAAAGGCACTCATTCCAAAGATCGAAGAAGCTGCCAAGAACGAGCATCTGCCAGCCGAGGACAAACCAAAGGCCGAACAACTTGTCTCGAATCTCGAAGCATTCGTCAAGGATGTTGAAACTCAGGTTTCCGAGAAACAAGACGAACTCGACAAGTTGAACAACGCAAACGATGCTATCAAGAGACTTGGAGACGCTCTCGACGATGCCGAAAAGACTGCTGTTCCAAGCAATGTGACAGCACTCAACGAGTTCAAGGATCGCATCGCTCCACACATTGCCACTTTGGTTGAAGCTGTCCAACAGGTTCCAGTCAGTGTTGAGCCTTCAGCAGCTGCTTTGCGTGACCGTGCCGCCAAATTCGTGTCTGATCTGGAGAAGAACATCGAGAAGACTGGAGACGATGAAAAGCGTGCCGAACAACTGAAGAGCGATGTCGGAAATGCCGTCAACAATGTGGATGATGTTGTTTCGAAATATCACAATCAAACTCAGCCACTCGACGTTGCCAAGGAAGATGCCAACAAACTCAAGACTGCTGTTGAACAACTCACCAAGTTGGCCGAGTCTAGCGACAAGATCGATCCACAAGTCGCCAAGGACATCAAAGACTCCAAGACCAAGGCTAAAGAATTGCTTCAAGCTCTCGAAAAAGCCATCCCACAGGAAGATGTTATCCGTCGTGAGCAAGCCGAGATTCATGATCGTCTCAACAATCTCGAGAAGGAGCTGGCAAAGGTGGATGAATTCAAACCAGAAGATGCACTTCCAGTTGTTGATCAACTCGCCTCCGATACCACCACCTTGAAGGCTGTCACCGATTCAAACAACGAGAAGGCTGCTGCTCCAAGCTCGCTCATTTCGCATGACGACTTGGTTGTCGGTCTTCCAGAGAAGGTCTTCCAACTTCAACACGCCATCGATGACAAGAAGCAAGCTTTGAACAAGGCAGCAGCTGTCAACGAAATTGCTCCAAAACTGCAACTCGTTTCTCAACAACTCCAATCAGTTCCACAAGACATTCCAGCGTCACTGGACGAACAGAAACAACTTTTGGAGGATGTTGAAAATCAAAAGCACAATTTGGAAAATCTGCTCGCCAACCTTCCTGAAAACGACCCAGCTGCTGATGAATTGAGACAGAAGAGCCAATGGGATTTGTCCCGACTCAAGGATCTTTTGAAACAACTTGGATCTGCCGTCGGAGACAAGTTGGCTGCTCTTGCCGCTTTCAATGCCGCTCGCAAGAACGCCGAAGACGCCCTTCTCGATATCACCCGCGAAGATGGAAGTGATGATAGCAAGTCGCCAGATGAGCTTATCGATGACCTGACCAAGAAGGAGGAAACTGTTGCCAAGCTTCGTGAAACTGTGGCCGGAGTCAAGCCAGACGAGCTCGATGAGAAGGAACGAGCCGAGTACAAGGATCTGCTTGCAAGACTTGCAAACGCGGCTGACGTTCTCAAGGTAACACCATTATTTTCAATTTTTGAGTTTCCTCAACTTTCCAACTAGCAATTTTTCAATCATCCATACAGTACCCCGTAATTGCTCTAATAGAAAGAAAGACATCCCAAAATTCATGAATTTATTCAAATTCAGAATCTCGAAAAAGTTCTTTTTGAACACTTTTTGAACTTTTGAAAAATCCGAAAAAAAATAATTGGAAAATTCATAGAAATCAACAAATTCGAATCCTTTTTTCGAAGTATTTTTGAAATTTTCGAATTATTTGGTATTCAATTTTGAAGATTCGATATTTTTGGAACTCAATTTTTGAACTTTTTCATTAATTCCAAAAAATTGAAATTGTTGAATTCTGGAATTTCAGTTTTTCTGGAATTAAAAATGGAAATCAGGAATTTTGAATATTGAATTTTGAAAATTTTAGAAACAATCAAAGTTTTAGTTTTTCGGGTCATTGAAAAATTGACATTTGTGGAATGAAAACTTCTAATTTCGGTATTTTTTTGAATTCAAATTTGGAGATTCGAAATTTTTGGAATTCAATTCCGGATGATTAGAAAAAAAGAAAAACGAAAATTGAGTAATCACAATGGTCTAAATTCGCCGCACAATCATTCCAATCCAATTGTTAACCTAGTGTTTTTTTGCAGAACAAACGTGCCGAACTCGAGCAAGCACTGAAGGCCAAGGCTGAGGAGAAATCTCTGCACGATGCTGTTGACCGTATTGTGTCTCGTCTTGTGCCACTCGTTCGTGACGCTGAAGAACTCCGTCACAACGCTGAAGCCGTTCCTACCCAATACGCTCCAAAGGCTGAAGAACTGAAGAAGGAAGTCGAAGCTGCGAAGACCATCATCGTCAATGCACCAACATCTGATGCTCATGTGCAACAACTTCAACAAGCCGTTGCCAACGCAGAAACCCTCATTCCGGACCTCGAGGAGAGAGCCCGTCTCTGGGAGGAATTCCTTGTTGCTCGCAACGACATCGATGCTCTTATTGAAAAGCTCCAACAACCACTGGATGCAGTCGTTGCCAAGCCGAAACGATCAGCTGAAGAAGCCACTCAAGACGTTGCTAACCTCAGACAAAGCGCTCAACAGCTTGCTGATCTTGACAACAAGATTGCCAACTTGCAACGTATTTCCGAACTTCTTGATCCACTGGAGAGTGCCTATGCTGATGTCCGATTCTTAGATGTGGACGCTGAGCAAACACGCCATCAATACGACACCGTTCTCAGCGACGTTGACGCCGAGCTGGAAGATGAAACACTTCTCAAGCAATCTGCCGATCAAGTTACTAAGGAAATTGACGACATCAGCAAGATGATTGATTCGACGGATCCAGAGAAATCAATTTTGGATACGATCGCTAAGAGCGACATCCCTGCTCTCAAGGCCCAAATCAATCGAATCAAGGACAGAATTGTGAACGCCGACGCTTCGCGCAAGCATGTCACCACTGATCCAAAGATTGCTGAAGATTTGGAGAACAAGTTGGCCAAACTCGAAGCTGAACTCGATGACGCCATCAAGACTTCCGATGAGCATGACAAGGAGCAACTGATTCTCTCACTGAAACTCAACATCTCTCAGTTCGAGCAGCTGCCATTGGATCAGCTCAAGCCGGATGACTTGAAGACCGCCGAGAAAGAAATCACCAACTCATTGAAGCCAGAAGAAGCCGAACCACTGTTGGCCAAGATTCAAGAACTACGAGATGCAAAGAGAGCCGATGATGAAGCTCGTTCTGCAGCTCACGACAATCTTGTGTCTCTTGAGAAAGAAGCCGAAGACGTTACCGCCAAGGAATCTGCCAAGAAGAAGAAGAAGGACAAGAAGAAGTCTCCACAAGAGATGATCGATGAGCTCAGTGCTAAAGTTGTTGAAGCAAAGGCACTCATTCCAAAGATCGAAGAAGCTGCCAAGAACGAGCATCTGCCAGCCGAGGACAAACCAAAGGCCGAACAACTTGTCTCGAATCTCGAAGCATTCGTCAAGGATGTTGAAACTCAGGTTTCCGAGAAACAAGACGAACTCGACAAGTTGAACAACGCAAACGATGCTATCAAGAGACTTGGAGACGCTCTCGACGATGCCGAAAAGACTGCTGTTCCAAGCAATGTGACAGCACTCAACGAGTTCAAGGATCGCATCGCTCCACACATTGCCACTTTGGTTGAAGCTGTCCAACAGGTTCCAGTCAGTGTTGAGCCTTCAGCAGCTGCTTTGCGTGACCGTGCCGCCAAATTCGTGTCTGATCTGGAGAAGAACATCGAGAAGACTGGAGACGATGAAAAGCGTGCCGAACAACTGAAGAGCGATGTCGGAAATGCCGTCAACAATGTGGATGATGTTGTTTCGAAATATCACAATCAAACTCAGCCACTCGACGTTGCCAAGGAAGATGCCAACAAACTCAAGACTGCTGTTGAACAACTCACCAAGTTGGCCGAGTCTAGCGACAAGATCGATCCACAAGTCGCCAAGGACATCAAAGACTCCAAGACCAAGGCTAAAGAATTGCTTCAAGCTCTCGAAAAAGCCATCCCACAGGAAGATGTTATCCGTCGTGAGCAAGCCGAGATTCATGATCGTCTCAACAATCTCGAGAAGGAGCTGGCAAAGGTGGATGAATTCAAACCAGAAGATGCACTTCCAGTTGTTGATCAACTCGCCTCCGATACCACCACCTTGAAGGCTGTCACCGATTCAAACAACGAGAAGGCTGCTGCTCCAAGCTCGCTCATTTCGCATGACGACTTGGTTGTCGGTCTTCCAGAGAAGGTCTTCCAACTTCAACACGCCATCGATGACAAGAAGCAAGCTTTGAACAAGGCAGCAGCTGTCAACGAAATTGCTCCAAAACTGCAACTCGTTTCTCAACAACTCCAATCAGTTCCACAAGACATTCCAGCGTCACTGGACGAACAGAAACAACTTTTGGAGGATGTTGAAAATCAAAAGCACAATTTGGAAAATCTGCTCGCCAACCTTCCTGAAAACGACCCAGCTGCTGATGAATTGAGACAGAAGAGCCAATGGGATTTGTCCCGACTCAAGGATCTTTTGAAACAACTTGGATCTGCCGTCGGAGACAAGTTGGCTGCTCTTGCCGCTTTCAATGCCGCTCGCAAGAACGCCGAAGACGCCCTTCTCGATATCACCCGCGAAGATGGAAGTGATGATAGCAAGTCGCCAGATGAGCTTATCGATGACCTGACCAAGAAGGAGGAAACTGTTGCCAAGCTTCGTGAAACTGTGGCCGGAGTCAAGCCAGACGAGCTCGATGAGAAGGAACGAGCCGAGTACAAGGATCTGCTTGCAAGACTTGCAAACGCGGCTGACGTTCTCAAGGTAACACCATTATTTTCAATTTTTGAGTTTCCTCAACTTTCCAACTAGCAATTTTTCAATCATCCATACAGTACCCCGTAATTGCTCTAATAGAAAGAAAGACATCCCAAAATTCATGAATTTATTCAAATTCAGAATCTCGAAAAAGTTCTTTTTGAACACTTTTTGAACTTTTGAAAAATCCGAAAAAAAATAATTGGAAAATTCATAGAAATCAACAAATTCGAATCCTTTTTTCGAAGTATTTTTGAAATTTTCGAATTATTTGGTATTCAATTTTGAAGATTCGATATTTTTGGAACTCAATTTTTGAACTTTTTCATTAATTCCAAAAAATTGAAATTGTTGAATTCTGGAATTTCAGTTTTTCTGGAATTAAAAATGGAAATCAGGAATTTTGAATATTGAATTTTGAAAATTTTAGAAACAATCAAAGTTTTAGTTTTTCGGGTCATTGAAAAATTGACATTTGTGGAATGAAAACTTCTAATTTCGGTATTTTTTTGAATTCAAATTTGGAGATTCGAAATTTTTGGAATTCAATTCCGGATGATTAGAAAAAAAGAAAAACGAAAATTGAGTAATCACAATGGTCTAAATTCGCCGCACAATCATTCCAATCCAATTGTTAACCTAGTGTTTTTTTGCAGAACAAACGTGCCGAACTCGAGCAAGCACTGAAGGCCAAGGCTGAGGAGAAATCTCTGCACGATGCTGTTGACCGTATTGTGTCTCGTCTTGTGCCACTCGTTCGTGACGCTGAAGAACTCCGTCACAACGCTGAAGCCGTTCCTACCCAATACGCTCCAAAGGCTGAAGAACTGAAGAAGGAAGTCGAAGCTGCGAAGACCATCATCGTCAATGCACCAACATCTGATGCTCATGTGCAACAACTTCAACAAGCCGTTGCCAACGCAGAAACCCTCATTCCGGACCTCGAGGAGAGAGCCCGTCTCTGGGAGGAATTCCTTGTTGCTCGCAACGACATCGATGCTCTTATTGAAAAGCTCCAACAACCACTGGATGCAGTCGTTGCCAAGCCGAAACGATCAGCTGAAGAAGCCACTCAAGACGTTGCTAACCTCAGACAAAGCGCTCAACAGCTTGCTGATCTTGACAACAAGATTGCCAACTTGCAACGTATTTCCGAACTTCTTGATCCACTGGAGAGTGCCTATGCTGATGTCCGATTCTTAGATGTGGACGCTGAGCAAACACGCCATCAATACGACACCGTTCTCAGCGACGTTGACGCCGAGCTGGAAGATGAAACACTTCTCAAGCAATCTGCCGATCAAGTTACTAAGGAAATTGACGACATCAGCAAGATGATTGATTCGACGGATCCAGAGAAATCAATTTTGGATACGATCGCTAAGAGCGACATCCCTGCTCTCAAGGCCCAAATCAATCGAATCAAGGACAGAATTGTGAACGCCGACGCTTCGCGCAAGCATGTCACCACTGATCCAAAGATTGCTGAAGATTTGGAGAACAAGTTGGCCAAACTCGAAGCTGAACTCGATGACGCCATCAAGACTTCCGATGAGCATGACAAGAAGCAACTGATTCTCTCACTGAAACTCAACATCTCTCAGTTCGAGCAGCTGCCATTGGATCAGCTCAAGCCGGATGACTTGAAGACCGCCGAGAAAGAAATCACCAACTCATTGAAGCCAGAAGAAGCCGAACCACTGTTGGCCAAGATTCAAGAACTACGAGATGCAAAGAGAGCCGATGATGAAGCTCGTTCTGCAGCTCACGACAATCTTGTGTCTCTTGAGAAAGAAGCCGAAGACGTTACCGCCAAGGAATCTGCCAAGAAGAAGAAGAAGGACAAGAAGAAGTCTCCACAAGAGATGATCGATGAGCTCAGTGCTAAAGTTGTTGAAGCAAAGGCACTCATTCCAAAGATCGAAGAAGCTGCCAAGAACGAGCATCTGCCAGCCGAGGACAAACCAAAGGCCGAACAACTTGTCTCGAATCTCGAAGCATTCGTCAAGGATGTTGAAACTCAGGTTTCCGAGAAACAAGACGAACTCGACAAGTTGAACAACGCAAACGATGCTATCAAGAGACTTGGAGACGCTCTCGACGATGCCGAAAAGACTGCTGTTCCAAGCAATGTGACAGCACTCAACGAGTTCAAGGATCGCATCGCTCCACACATTGCCACTTTGGTTGAAGCTGTCCAACAGGTTCCAGTCAGTGTTGAGCCTTCAGCAGCTGCTTTGCGTGACCGTGCCGCCAAATTCGTGTCTGATCTGGAGAAGAACATCGAGAAGACTGGAGACGATGAAAAGCGTGCCGAACAACTGAAGAGCGATGTCGGAAATGCCGTCAACAATGTGGATGATGTTGTTTCGAAATATCACAATCAAACTCAGCCACTCGACGTTGCCAAGGAAGATGCCAACAAACTCAAGACTGCTGTTGAACAACTCACCAAGTTGGCCGAGTCTAGCGACAAGATCGATCCACAAGTCGCCAAGGACATCAAAGACTCCAAGACCAAGGCTAAAGAATTGCTTCAAGCTCTCGAAAAAGCCATCCCACAGGAAGATGTTATCCGTCGTGAGCAAGCCGAGATTCATGATCGTCTCAACAATCTCGAGAAGGAGCTGGCAAAGGTGGATGAATTCAAACCAGAAGATGCACTTCCAGTTGTTGATCAACTCGCCTCCGATACCACCACCTTGAAGGCTGTCACCGATTCAAACAACGAGAAGGCTGCTGCTCCAAGCTCGCTCATTTCGCATGACGACTTGGTTGTCGGTCTTCCAGAGAAGGTCTTCCAACTTCAACACGCCATCGATGACAAGAAGCAAGCTTTGAACAAGGCAGCAGCTGTCAACGAAATTGCTCCAAAACTGCAACTCGTTTCTCAACAACTCCAATCAGTTCCACAAGACATTCCAGCGTCACTGGACGAACAGAAACAACTTTTGGAGGATGTTGAAAATCAAAAGCACAATTTGGAAAATCTGCTCGCCAACCTTCCTGAAAACGACCCAGCTGCTGATGAATTGAGACAGAAGAGCCAATGGGATTTGTCCCGACTCAAGGATCTTTTGAAACAACTTGGATCTGCCGTCGGAGACAAGTTGGCTGCTCTTGCCGCTTTCAATGCCGCTCGCAAGAACGCCGAAGACGCCCTTCTCGATATCACCCGCGAAGATGGAAGTGATGATAGCAAGTCGCCAGATGAGCTTATCGATGACCTGACCAAGAAGGAGGAAACTGTTGCCAAGCTTCGTGAAACTGTGGCCGGAGTCAAGCCAGACGAGCTCGATGAGAAGGAACGAGCCGAGTACAAGGATCTGCTTGCAAGACTTGCAAACGCGGCTGACGTTCTCAAGGTAACACCATTATTTTCAATTTTTGAGTTTCCTCAACTTTCCAACTAGCAATTTTTCAATCATCCATACAGTACCCCGTAATTGCTCTAATAGAAAGAAAGACATCCCAAAATTCATGAATTTATTCAAATTCAGAATCTCGAAAAAGTTCTTTTTGAACACTTTTTGAACTTTTGAAAAATCCGAAAAAAAATAATTGGAAAATTCATAGAAATCAACAAATTCGAATCCTTTTTTCGAAGTATTTTTGAAATTTTCGAATTATTTGGTATTCAATTTTGAAGATTCGATATTTTTGGAACTCAATTTTTGAACTTTTTCATTAATTCCAAAAAATTGAAATTGTTGAATTCTGGAATTTCAGTTTTTCTGGAATTAAAAATGGAAATCAGGAATTTTGAATATTGAATTTTGAAAGTTTTAGAAACAATCAAAGTTTTAGTTTTTCGGGTCATTGAAAAATTGACATTTGTGGAATGAAAACTTCTAATTTCGGTATTTTTTTGAATTCAAATTTGGAGATTCGAAATTTTTGGAATTCAATTCCGGATGATTAGAAAAAAAGAAAAACGAAAATTGAGTAATCACAATGGTCTAAATTCGCCGCACAATCATTCCAATCCAATTGTTAACCTAGTGTTTTTTTGCAGAACAAACGTGCCGAACTCGAGCAAGCACTGAAGGCCAAGGCTGAGGAGAAATCTCTGCACGATGCTGTTGACCGTATTGTGTCTCGTCTTGTGCCACTCGTTCGTGACGCTGAAGAACTCCGTCACAACGCTGAAGCCGTTCCTACCCAATACGCTCCAAAGGCTGAAGAACTGAAGAAGGAAGTCGAAGCTGCGAAGACCATCATCGTCAATGCACCAACATCTGATGCTCATGTGCAACAACTTCAACAAGCCGTTGCCAACGCAGAAACCCTCATTCCGGACCTCGAGGAGAGAGCTTCCATTTGGGAGCGTTTTGTTAAATCAAAGGATGATTTGTACGACGATTTGGAGAAACTCGAAAATACAGTAAGCGATGTCCTAAACAGACCTCGCCTAGCTGTATCACAAGCACAACAACGCTTAAACAAACTGAAGGTATGTGTCCAGTTCTCCGATATTAATCACTACTTATTTTTTCAGGAACAAAGTTTCCTTCTCGACCGGATTCGAAATTCGAAAGTGGATTTCGATGACCAAGGAGAAGCTCTATTGCCACTCACAGTAGTGGACGATGAGCTGCGTTTCATGCACGTTCATGTGGAAAGCATCGAACGACAGTATGAGGTACTTGAACTTTCGATTTTCCTTCATAAAATGACTCTTTTCCAGGACACTATGGACAAACTGAATGCTGAGATCACTGCTGAAATTGAATTATTACGAACCCTTGACATTCTTTCAAATGAATTATCTCAATGCAAAGAAGACATCAACAATCCAACAGCTGATGTTGATGAGCTTGTATGTTTTTCTTTTCCATTTTTCATTCATAAAAACGTTTTCCAGAGCCGCGCTACAATGCTCAATGATGCCATTGCTCATCTCGAAAACCAGAAGGTTGTGGTCGCCAGAAGCGAGAAGGACCGCAAATTTGTTGAAAGCAGCACTTCAACAGATCTTGAACAACTTCTTGTGGAAGCGAAACGTCTTCTCAAGGAAATTGAGCCACGACTAGAACTCTCTCAGCCAGACCATGACAATGAAGATGAAGATGAAGACGAAGAGAAAGGAAGCGAAGAGAAGCCGTATGATGTCAGAGCCGCGGCCGAAGTGCTTTCTGCACTTTACCCAGATGAACATCCGAACAATGTTCTTCGAAACATTGGTTTTGAAGACGTGCCGTCGGATTCCGAATCAAGAAGTGAATTTGACTCTCTTGATAGTCGATCAGATGGACTACTTTCCCCAATTCCTGATGATTCGACTCTCAATGAAGAACAACTCCGCAGACAAAGATCACGTTGGAGACGGGTACTCAGAACTGCCTTGCCACTCCAGGTTTGTTGACAATTCATTCTTTTCAAATCTTATTTTTCTTATTTCAGGCTCTGCTGGTTCTACTTATGGGAGCTGCTTGTTTGGTTCCCCACTGTGACGACGAGTACTGTTGTCAACTTCTCAATAACTTCGCTAAAAGTTTTGACCCATCGCTAGAATTTGTAAATGGGCCACCGCCATTCTAATTTTTATTTTATTCATTTATCTCAACCAATGTTTTCCTATCAAATGTTAATTTAAACCTGCCAAAAAGACACACACAGACACATCCCCGTTGGTTTTTTCGTCACTTGCATAACATGAATAGATTCCGATGTTTTTTTTTTCTATTTGAGAACGACTTTGTTTTGTAAATATGTTTTTTCTTTATATTGTAAGTTTTTATGATTTGTTAAATAAATTTTTTTAAAAAATAACTTTTTTTATTACTACAGTACAAAAAAAGGAAAAAGTTCAAAAACAATTATTCAGGAATGGATGACACCTCTCTGCAACTGTTCTAAATACAAAACTACAGTAGTCTTCAGTTTCCGCAGACTTCAGCATTGTTGACAGGCATTTTGCATTAGAATAACCGGGATATTATATTGGACAACTTTAATTTTTCGAACTTTGAATTTTCGATCTGAATTTCTAATTTTCGATTTTCAAACATCCGAGTTTCAGGATTTTCCTTTTTTAGGACTTAAAAGTTTCTTATTCCTGTTTTCCCGAATATTAAAATTTTCGAAGTTTGAGAACTTATTATTTTCTGAATTAGGTTTAGAATATCCAAGTTTTCATATTTCTGAATTTCTCGATTTCTCAATTTTGGTATTTGACTCTCGGGATTCTCGGATTTCCAAACGTTCATATATTTTTCTTGTACGAGTTTCCGAGTTTTTCAAAATTTTTATTTCTGAGTTCCTGATCCAATAAATTCACGAATCCCGATTTGTTGAATTTCGTAACTTTTCAGTTTTTGAGCTTTCTAAATTTTAAACTTCAGAGTTTTCAAGTTTTATTTGAATTTACGAAAATCTGAATTTTCAAACTTCTGAATTTTTGGATTTTCGAAGCTTGGTATTTCAAAACTTTCGGATAATACGAGTTTTGGAATTGGAGAATTTCTCAGTTTCTGCATTTAAGAATTTTTAAATTTCTGAAGTTTTCGATTTCCGAACTCCTAAATTTTCGAAATTGTGAAACTTTTAGTTTCCGAACATTGGTGATTCTGGATTCCTGAATTTGCCAATTACCAGTCTAAAAAAGTTTGGATTGATGTTTTTCAAGATTAAAATGTTGAAACGAGTCAATTCAATCGGTTTGAAAGCAACTCGACTCGTCTTTTCAATTGAGTTTCCATCATAAAGCTGTATGCTCTCAATTTTCTCAAGTATACTTCTCCATCGAACTCCCTATTTCATGCGCTAAGCATATGAATATGCACCTAATATTTCTATTTTCCCTGTTCAAATTGCATGATTGCACAGCTTACAAAAACTTGTTTGAGACATTATTATCAAGGTTTAAAAATGAAAATTAATGGAAAATAAAATAGTCGGTATATTTTCAGATACAATAGAATAGCTTTTCCGCCTGGAGAAGAGCACAATAATAGCACAATAATAATAGAATTTAAACTTCGTCTAGATCAAATTGTAGATGTTCACGAAAAGGATCAAGTTATAACATTGAAAGGAATTCTTGTTCATGTAAGTACTACCGTACCCTGTATCGATTAGAGTTGATATTCAGCATTGGCATGATGTTCGTCTATCCTGGAATCCACAAGAATTCGGCGACATTACTTTGATGCACTTTCCTGGTGAAATGATCTGGCTCCCAGATATTATTTTATACAACAAGTAGACAAGTTCCTTATAAAAATCTCTACCATTTTTTCAATTGAAGTGCTCATGGAAGTCCTTGGGTATCAGAAACTACTCAAGTGCATGTCTCCCATGAAGGACGCGTTACATGGCATCCTCCAGTTGCTTATGATGCATTTTGTAACATTGACATTGAATGGTATCCTTATGATCTACAAATTTGTGAACTCAAATTCGGGTCATGGACCTATGGAGGTTCACAACTAAACTTGATTCATGTGAGTGTTATTTAAAAGGCAGTTTTTAATTGATAAAATATTAAGTTGAATGCCGATAAAGCAAATGAGAGTACAGATTCAACTGGAGAAAATGTTTGGAAAGTAGAAAGAGGAGTCGATTTGAGTAATTATCAAGTAGGTTGTTCATCCAGAAAGTTATTTTTACAATAAACAGTTTCCCACGCCTTTGGCGATGGCATGCAAACACAAAACCCGTAATACAGTTCAATTCAAATCTTTCGCGGATACAGTAAACTAGTAAAATTGCGTACTTTCTAGTCTGAAAATTTCAGATTATTTTGAGATCATCGTGCAGATGAACGCGTAAACAATTGAGTTGCTTACGCGAGTCGATTCGAAAAAATTAAGAGGGGCGGAGACTAGTCTACAGTAACCACCTTTTTTGTTCTTCTGCGTAATTTTCAGAGATGTCCGGAATCCGGATTTTGTGCTTTTTTTCATTCCGGATTCCGTAAAAAATATTTTTGTCCGGATTCCGTATTCCGGATTCCGGAAAATTATCGTTTGTTCGGATTCCGGATTTCGAGAAAATTTTTTATTCCGGATTTCAAAAATATTGGTTAATTTGCAAAAATTCTCCTGCTTTTTTGAACTTTCGCGAATAAAAATGCAAAAATATTGTTTCATTCCGTATTCCGGATTCCGGATTCCAGGATATTTATTTATTTCCGGATTCCGGATTCCGGATTCCGAGAAAATTATTTCATTCCGGATTCCGGATTCCGTTTTTCAAAAAATTAATTCCGGACATCTCTGATAATTTTCTGGAATTGAGAATAATAATGGTTTCTTTTCAGGAATCAGTTGAATGGGATCTGCTGTCTGTCGAAGGGATCCGACACGAAAAATGGTACCCTTGTTGTGACTATCCGTTGGTTTACCATTAGACTACCTGAACATTCAAATATTAATTCCAGATCAATAGATATAACATATTACCTGCATATTCGCAGAAAAAAGTTATTTTATACAATCAACATGATAATTCCATGTGTCTCTCTTGCTTCTTTAACTCTTTGGGCAAGTTCTAGACAATCTGGACTAGAATTAATTAGTTCAAATTTTCAGGTGTTTTATCTTCCATGCGAAAGTCATCAAAAAATACAACTGTGCATTTCTGTGCTCGTGGCGCTCACCATTTACTTTCTAATGCTTATTGATATCATTCCACCAACCAGTATTGTGACTCCACTTATTCTAAAATACCTCAGTTTCACAATGGTCATGGTTGCTTTATCGGTCACTTGTACAGTTTTCGTAAGTACCGTAAAACCTGTAATAGAAAAGCTCCCTAGTTTTCAACTTTGATTTAATTCATCTTGGTTACTGAGAAAGGCATAAAAAGTTGTCAGCTGAGAAATTGTATATCATAATATCAGGTTTTGTCAGTTGTCACATGTTTTGATGTCTATCATAGGAACCGAGGTAATTGAGCTCAAACTGGACAGTATGGGGGACCTTGAATTACAGGTTTTGCGATAATTTATTCTGATTCTTGGTGATGTGATTGGTGTGGTAGTTTTTCACTAACATAATTTTTTTCATGAATGATTCCTATTAGTTCAAATTGTGATGAATTTTTGTAACATAATTTCAGAAATATTACATCGTTTTCAGGTACAAAACGTACATTATCGTGCTCATTATCAGCCAATGCCAGAATTCGTGAAACGGTGGTTCATAGAAATTCTTGGAAAAAAGCTTTTGATATCTAGAAGGACAGAAAAAGCACAGTATCATCGAACCGCCCAACATGTGAAGGTAGTAATCGAAATTTTGAATATAGCTGTGTTTTATGTATTCTGAACTTTTCTGGACCCAAGTGGAAAATATTAAATAATGTATATTTCCAGCAAGTAAATGCGCTATCTGCAATGAATATTCTTGAGAAGCAATTTCAAAAGACACTTTTTGAGTTGGAGGTGGGAAAACTTGGCATGCTCCTAATATTAGGAATTCATATTCCAGATCGCAACTATGGCAAAGAAGAGTACGACACAGACACCCAAAGCTGTTAATGCGATATTTCTGGAACTTCCAATGCTGAATCGTTCTGTATCTGTTAAAATAAGGAAACCATCTGTCAAAGCTGTGAGGTAAGAATTGATATCAATATTCTGAAAACTTTCAGAACTTTTTCAGGAACCGTGTTCGTCGTTTGCTGAGTATTGACATGACCGACGACGTCAGAGGGTACAAACTAAATGATATTATTCTAATTTACAGTCTTTTTTTTCAGAAAAGAATCTGAGGAAATATCTCCGGAGACTGTTAAAGATACCGACCCAGATAGAGAGAAACTGAGAAAAGCCGAGCGGAATATTCATTTCATTGCGAAAACTTTGACAGACGAAAGGAAGGCCGAAGAAGTTGGGACCAACTATTAGGCTGATTTTTAAAACTCTAATTTTCAGGCAGAAGCTGACTGGCAGTTCGTGAGTCTGGTTATAGATCGCATACTTCTTATAATCTTCACAATCACCATCACAATTGGAACAGTGTTAACAATGTTCTCCGCACCAACCATGTGTGACGATAGGGAGCCTATAAAAATCTTCTAAGGGTGGTATTTAAATATAACATTTGTTTGAGTTTCTTTATCCAAACACATTTTTAATCAAGTCATACTACGAATAAACATGTTCTTTCCATTTATGTTCAACGTAGTCGAAGAGATGAGTCAAATAGCGAATTGTAAATAAAACTTGTAGAAATCCTCCTGAAATGAGGGCTCTTGAAGCGCAACACATTTCGGTGATCAGTGTTTTTTGAAAACCGAAAATAAATCCCTGTATTATTGAACCCGTGTCAGGTCACAGTCCCAACCATCGTCCTGTACCTTGCCATCCAAAATTGAAACACTAAACAAATTGCAGTCTCGGAGTTAATATAACTCCTGACTCCAGATATGACTATTCCCAACCGACTAATCGTCTCCAAATTTCAAATCTGCAGTTCTCGGTCCTGGTTCAACCTCAAAATTGTTCCCAGGTCAACTGACCTCGATGCTAATTTTCATTTCATAGTTTTATCGTCCAAAAAACAATAATTTGATTTTTTTAAAAAATTTTACACGACACAGTTTTAATTAAAGGAACATTCCCAAACATAGAGAAAGGTCCCGTAACGAATAAACCGTACTTCGCTGCACGCTCTGCCGCTCCATTTTTGCTTTTTCACTTTTTTAGGATTATTGACCATCTTCCTCATTGTTTCTTTTTTGATGAGTATCTGTCCGACTGCTGTTTAATGAAAGGAGAAAAGTTGTTCCAGCATAAACTTATAATTTTGAACAGAAAACAAAATATTCTGAAAAGAGTTCAGTGAAAATGAGCTGAAACTCGAAAAAGTTGAATATCAACTTTTCTCTTTTTTGCGGATTTTTTTCAGGAGGTTATTTTTGTTTGAAGGTTCATGCTAAAACATCTTTTTCCTGGTACTGGAGCAGAATGGCGCCAAATTTTTTGAAATTTGAGAGCTCAACTCAGATAGCGCCAAAAAACACTTCTTGCTATCTGGGTTTGGAAAACTTACTTTTGTGCACCTCGGCGACTTTATTTACTAAACTTTGCTTCCTATTTCTCATTTGATGTTCTGATTTTTCTAGGCTCGTCCCTCGTTCAATTCATGCCGCGTCCAAAGAAGAACGTAGTGGAAGTAGCTAGTGCAAAAGGTACACATGCTGATCTAATCACTAGAAGTAAGCCTTAATTTACAGCTTCAACAGTGGATTCTGCGGAAGCTGATGCAAGTGGTGATGAGCATCCGAAGAAAGCGGCAACTGAAGGCAGCGGTGACTCCAGCGACGTCGTCTCAGCAGCACCAGCACAGAAGCCGAGAGGCAGAGGTCGCCCAAAGCAGGTGAAGCCCGTTGCTGGCGACACTACTGAAGGTTAGTTTTTTATAGTGATACAAAATTCGAAAAATTCCGTTTTCAGAGCAGCATGAACCAACTGAAGAGAAGAAAAGGGGTAGAGGAAAAGGCAAGAACCCTTCACAGGCCGAAGACGTTTCCGACGAGACCAAGCCTCGTGGACGAGCCAAGAAGACTGAAAACAAAGAAGATAACATCGTCGATAGTGAAGAAACTGACAAGAATGTTGCAACTCCGAAGGCTGCTACGAGAGGCCGTCCAAAAAAGACTACACAAATCGAAGATACCAATAGCGAAGATAAAACTCCTTCCACTGAAGAGGTTCCAAATGCCGGAACAAGCAAAAAAGGAAGGGCACGCAAGATCACTACTTCATCAGAGGTGGACGCGAGACCAGCTACCCCAACCGAGGCAGCTGATGCTGTTGCTGATGGGAAAAAGGGACGTGGTCGCACTAAGAAAGACGTTACCTCGACTCCAAAGCAAAATGACACTGAGGAGAAGAAGCACGGCGATGAACCAAAGAAAAGAGGTCGTCCAAAGAAAGTTGTGGAGAAAACATCAGGCGGTAGCGATAATGAAGGTTCGTTTAATCGGAAAATAGGTATTTGTTGGTGGGATAGTGTATTGGGTGTATTCTATTAGAGATGTACCACATTTGAAAAGTATGTTCAACCTTGTTTTATCTTTTCAGCTGCACCGTCGACTTCACGCAACGAGAGAAAGCGAAAGGACGGAGACTCACAATCGCAAGTTGCTAAAAAGTCTTCAAAGCAGACTTAGATTCACTTCAAACCGTCCATAACATCAGCAAGCTCCCCATTCACCGAATCATTGTCAAATTGTTTATCAACTGTCAAACCAGTAACCGACTTATTGTTGATATTTTATGTTTTAACTGTCGGAGATTCCTGATTCTTGAAAATCAATAAACTTCTTGATTTATTTCTGTGATCTTGTTTAATCGCGTGAGGTACCTCTCGCCTCGGTACCTTCTGCGTCTCGCATGCTATGTGCTCTGCGGCCTAGAAAATCCGATGATGACCGAGAAACGATTTAAGTGGAGGCCATCTTTTCAACTTTTTTCCCCCGTTTAGATCACCTAGAGTTGTTGTGTTCTGCTCGGAGCAATTTCTTAAAATCTTCTCTTGATTATTCATCAAGTGATAATAACCACTTTTTCAGAAGATTATCCCTATGTGATGCTGAAAAGGAAATTTTTTCACGAGTTTCGTCGACATAACAGGAGTTCAAGATGGAACGCAGACGCTCATTTGAGGTGAATACAAAACTATATCAATATCAAATAACTGATTATACTCAGAGCTCACGAACGTTCTGCCAATGTTGAAGACGACGCAATCATGAGAGTCGACACATGTCAATTGGCTGCCAACAATCCGATCGAAGATTTTTATTCTGCAGCTAAATGTGAGTACTTTTGAACTCTTTTTCGATGAAAAAATAGGAGAATCTGTGTTTCCTCTTGGATAACTCTGTTTTTGTCGAATGAAGATATCGGATTTTATGTTTTAATCAGTTTTGCAGGTATATCGAGCCGCGCTTTCCTTTTCGGAGTGTTTGATGGGCACGGCGGTCAACAATGTAGTCGTCATATTTCTACAAATCTCTATCCCTATTTATGTGCTTCAGTATTAAAAAAGCATGAAGTGAGTCGTTTCTCATATACATTGAATGTCAATGTCCTTTATCAAAAAGAGAGACTCTTCTCAAGTTTCAAAAACCATATTCCCC
Organism: Caenorhabditis nigoni; assembly: GCA_027920645.1. NCBI lineage: Eukaryota > Metazoa > Nematoda > Chromadorea > Rhabditida > Rhabditidae > Caenorhabditis > Caenorhabditis nigoni. The sequence goes on from CP115864.1 coordinate 8,518,011, forward strand.
TGAAACCGAATGAAAAATTGAGACTCCTCGAGGAAAGTTAGTCTAGAAAAGTTCGTTAGTCTACTGCGCTACTGCGGTAGAGTTAAAGAAAACTATTCTATCGCATCCAGAGCCAACGAAACTAAAAAAATGTTCTTAATAATTGATTAGTCCTAGTCATTGATTAGTTTAATGAATTTAGTCACATTACATATTGTCGAAGAAAAATTTTTCAGATCGGTAACTATCCTCCAGACCAGAGACTTGAATGGTTGTTCAGCAGCTCAGACGGTCATCTCCCAAACGCATTCAAATCCCGGGAAACGCGCAACATCGCTGCTTATCACAAGGAATTCAAAAAGAACCCAAACACCTACACAGGAACTGTTCGAGAAGCATTGAAACTCGCATTCGAAACATGTGATAAGGATTTGGGCGATAATGCACTGCCCAATGCGAAAGGAGTCATAGATAGGCACGCCGCGATGGTTGCTGCTTCAGGATCGTGCTGTACTTTGGCCCATATTCGATCAAGGCATTTACATGTGGCCAATCTTGGAGATGCTGCTGCAGTTTTGGGGGTTGTGAACCCGAATGGCAGCGTAACAGCAAGGCAACTTTCAAGAGCACATTGCGTTGACAATGCCGATGAAGTGCAAAGGATTCGAATCGCTCATCCCGCTTCGGAGTCGCAAACTGTTTTGCGTGGTGGACGACTGTTGGGAGAGCTTTTTCCACTACGTGCATTTGGAGACGTTCGATACAAGTGGCCGCTTGATCTTCAGAAAGTGGTACTAGAACCACTGGGCCATCCACCACCTCAGCACCTCTACACTCCCCCCTATCTATCGACATCACCGGAGGTTTTCTACCACAAGCTCACACCAAATGATAGGTTTCTCGTGTTAGCCACAGATGGTTTGTGGGAATGGTTAGATCCTGATACGGTTGTTCGTCTCGTTCATGATCACACACTCGGAACAATCACACAACAAGCTTATGTGCCAAAGTCAGGCACAACACTGCAACAAGTTCGTGAGCAATTGAAAGAAAGAGCAAGAGGTGAACAGAAAACCAAAAAGCCGATCGATGAGAACTGTGCCACTCATATTATTCGACATGCGCTTGGAGGTGTAAGTGGAGGAGCAACAAAGCAATATGAACGACTCATAGATATTCTGCAGGTCAGTTTCCAATAACGTTATTTTTTGGTCATCTCCAACTTATAGGTACCACCTGGTCGCGCTCGGAATTATCGTGACGACATCACTGTAATTGTCATCCATTTCAACGAAACTTTTCTGGACGGACACGAAGAAGACGAAGAGTAATAATAAACAGAAAATGCCTAGAATCTTTAAACTGCCATTTCTTTTCAGCCACCTATAGTTGTACTGGTACCCCTTTTTTCTAATTTTACAAATTACAGTAAAACCGTTCTTGTAACTTCTATGACAGAGTTTCTCCAACGTGCTCATTTCTTTCTTTCCGGTTCTCCGTTTAGGTTCCTTTTTCTTGTATATAATAGCTGCATTTATTGTTGATTGGTGCTTAAATCAATGAATCGTCTTGATAATAAAAATTGAGAGCAAGAATAATGTGTATTAGTTTCGAATGTTGAGAAAATGAGATTTTTGGAATTGCGGAGATGATACGGACCGGGGTGCAATTTTAGAGATCAAATCAACGCATGTATCCTTGTGGTGGTGGTTGAGATCCAGGCGGTGGGTATCCTTCATATCCATGCGGAGGTGGTCCTCCCGGATATCCTGACATTCCTAAAAAAAATGGTATTTTGGATTGACGAAGAGTTCATGCAAACCTTGGTGTGGGTAAGGGTATGGCATTCGTTGCCCGCCCATCTGCGGAGCGGGTTGCCCGAATGGAGGATATCCTTGTGGCACTGGTGGTCCTCCTTGCTGTTGCTGTTGGGCTCGCATCTGAGCTTGATAAGCATGGTGATTCATCATGTCCTGCGACCCATTCATTGGCGGAGGTGCGAACCCATGTGGAGGTTGAATCGGACCGCCTGGCGGCCCATTTGGACTTGGAGCAGCTTGTGGTGGCATCATTTGAGAATGATGGTGACTGGGTCCTTGTGAATGATGACTTTGTGAAGACTGCGGAGGCTGCTGCGATTGTTGAATATGTTGCTGAGATGTGACAGGAGCTGGTTGGACATGAGGATTTCCTAGCGGCTGTGCAGGATCTGCCTGTGGCGATAAATCATCTCTGAGTTGATGAATAAGATATGGATCGGCAAGGTTAGCCAGGTGTAGCAAGTTCCTGTGTAGGGCATGTTGATGCTTCACAGCTTCGTCAGCTCTACTCTGTAATTAGTTGGTTTCCACATTAGAATTTCTCATCCAGAAATTAATGAGGCTCGGCTAACCTGGTTTTGATATTCTCGTATGATGTCTATCAGCCTAGAATTTTCGTCAAGCAGCTTTTGTACTGTCGATTGCTGATCTGGGACATTTGATCTCTGCGACGGTGGTAGGTGCACCGTGGACATCTAAGTTAATAAGTTCATATGCAAGTTAAATAAATCGACAAAAAGTAACATTTGGTGAATGTAACACCACAGATAACGAATTGAGAATCAGCTTGTGTACATTTTTATTTTCTATGAAACGATGGAAATCTAAAGAAAATATTCATTCGAAGAATTACTTAGTTCCGATTCTGGTTCTTCTGTTCCATGAGAAGTTTTGTCCATAATTTTTCGGCTTGATCTTGCGCTCATGAGGCTCCTCGACATCGAATTCCCAGCGGTTTTTCTCGCAGAAAGCGATAGCATCCTCTTTCGTTGCAAACTTCATATTCATGCCCACATTAGAAAGTGGATCAGCACTAGAAGAATACTTTTTAACGTTCGAGAAATTAGATTATTTTGAGGGTCTTACGTTCCGGACCATCCGATCAGAGGATTTTCCCATCTCTGGCGGTTATCGAGCTCGATAGTCCAAGATTTAGTGTTTGCCCAAGCACTTTGAGGAGTTTCTCTGGCTGGACGGAAAATTCTTGCAGTACGAGCATCCTGATGCTGAAGAGGAACACCTCCAATATCCATCGTTTCGTCGGAAGATACCTTCACAGGAACCTTAAAAAATTTCCCTGCTCAGCACATCTTAAACTGAGAAAAAAACAAATTACCTTCGTAGATGGTTTTTCAAGAATATCGTTCAATTCCATTTTCTTTGCGTCGTGAGATCTGGTGACAGGCAAATTGTCCTTTCCAGTTGAGAGGCAACGCAAAGTCGAATTACCGATCACGAGGCATCGAGAAGCTCCTGCTCGAAGCATCTAAATCAATAATATGACAAAACAATGATAACTTTGGTAGGGAAAACGATTTTTACTCCAAAGCGAAGCATGTGAAATTGTCGCGCTTCCAACGACACTCCGCTATAACGGCATCGCGCGTTGTTTAGCACCGTTGTTGTGGTGTGTTTTTTTGAATGTTTTTTTTATTGGAATTCGTTTTTTGGGATTTGCAGTGATGATTAAAACTGGGGTTATCCATGACATTCAAACTGTTTTCAAAAGCACAGTAGTAAATTAAGTTTCGAAATTTCAAAGTAAAGGCAGTGAAGAGTCCATCTGACATAATAATGTTCAATACTATTATTCTAGTCCGAAACATTTCCTCTCTCTCTCTCTCTCTCTCTCTCTCTCTCTCTCTCTCTCTCTCCGGAAGAAAAAGTTCCCAAAAAGTGGGCGGAGCCAGAATTTTGAACCCGGCACGGTTTTGCCGCACAGTTTAAACTGCAGTTTATTGCACGTTTTACGGTGAGACAACAACTATGAAAGGCTTACAATTTAGGCCGCGCCCACTTTTCCCGGGAACTGTTTTCTTCGAAATTTGAAATTTTTTTAGATGGCTGCTTCTGGTGGTCTAGAGAAAAGCTTGGCGAGTGAAGAAGAAAAAATGGATGAAGTCAAACAAGGAGAGGTGGAGCAAGAGGAAGATGAAAACGGCGAACCAGTCTGGCAGGTATGAGGCATCAGAGAAATGATTGGTTGGACGTAAATGTAATTCAGGTCAGGGAAATTACTCGAGCGAAAGTCGAGGGTAAGAAGATTGTTCTCTTTGTAACCTGGGATCTTGACGGTTCAACTAGCTGGGAACCACTTGATCATTTTCCTGCAGGATTAAAGCACGAAAGAGTCATAGATTTTAAGAACCGATTCCCGGATAAATGGGCAACTGTTGAGAAAAGTAGGTTCAAACTATAAAATTAAGAAGAAAACTAACAGTAAACTTGTAGATTTGGAGAAAAAGACCAGAAAAAATTGGACATACACACTTGTTGACGCTGACATGTACGAGAAGCCAGACGAATCTGCACCAAAAGAAGCACAGCGCTTGGCAGACCCAAATCGATTGGAAGATTCCACTGAAAAGGTATGAACGGATGACTCGTTTGTCGTATAACCTTGTGTTTGTATGCGTTTGCTAATAAACATGTTTTTTGTTAACTTCTGTTTCTTTTCTGTTTCTTTTGAGCGGTTTTGCAACACGGACCTCTTTAGATGTTCCAAATTTTTATCGAAGCAGTTTCGATTTGGATTATCATTTCAATCGAATTTCAGTGGCTAAAAACTTATGGCGAAGGAATCGAAGGACGTCTGTCTCGCAGCAAAGCTCATGCCGCTCAGCAAAACATAAACTGTGCACCTGTTTTGCCAGTTCCGCCAGTTTTGCCAGTTCAAGATGTGGTTCCAGAAGAAACGAAAGAAAAGAAAAAACGCGGAAGAAAACCCAAACCAAAAGAAGAGGTGAGGCGAAATCAAGTTCAAACCAGAAAATTTCGCGGGAGCCGCTAGTGTCGCTTTACGAGTCCGCGAAACGCATTTCTGCAAATTTAGTGGGGTTTTATGGCAGATCAAAACAAACGGGGCGGTTTCTCAGGTCATAGTTTTTCTAAAATTCGAATTTCGTTGAACCACTTCATAATAAAACTAGCTACTTTCAGTCTTCTACATCTACATCGATAAAGAAAGCTGCTGTTAGCGGACGAAAACGAACCACCAAGAAAACTGACAAGGATAAGGAAACAACTCCGAAACAAACGGAAGAATTCGATAGAAAACAGGAAGGACCTCAGAAACAGGCAGAAGAAATGACTAAGCCTGTAGAAGAACCGGAAGAAAACTCTTTTCTTCCAAATAAAAAGGCACCTGTGCCAAGCACCGACGGTTGGCAACGTAAACATCGCGATAAACCATTGAACTCCTCTGACGAGGAAGAAGACAGTAACACGATTGGGGAAACGATGGAAGCATTTGAATCTTCAGTTTTCACCTCAAGTGTGTCATTGTCAGGAGGTAGAATAGAAGCCGGCGCGAACTCTCGTTCTCTATCACCAGTCCCAATAAATGCTCCTTCGACTTCAGAAGTACCTGTGAAAAGAAAGAAGTCATCTGTTCCGAAGTCGGAAAGCAAGGAACATCGCCCTCACAAGAACAAACCAAAAGCACAGGGCGATGAGGAGAAAATCACAAAGAAAAAACACAATAAGCTACAGAAAGCTGTATCTAAGGATCCCAGAGTGCGGTATGCGGATGAACCCCAGGGCAATCATGGGATTGAAAAGGTGAATTTAATAATCTTACTCGTTATTCTATGAATATCAATTCAAGTTACACAATCTTTAGGCCTTTGCCGAATTGGGAATCACGATTTCAAAGGAGAACCCAAAAGATCGACTAATTAAGGAATTCGAATCTAGAAAGATGAATTATCCCCAGCGAAGAAACCTCGATCTTGCAATCAGATCATTGGATTTAGAGGCAACAAAAATCATTCTGATGGAGATGGGTCCAAAGCGTGCTATGGATGAGCTTCGTGTATCCAAGAGTCTACACGAGGTGAGAGAGACAAATTTCAGTGTGAGAATTCAACAACATTTTCTTCAGGTGCTAACGACAACGTATGAACAAAAAAGTAAAAACTTAGCGACCCCCAGTCAATTGGAAATAAGACAACGACAGACGGAAAAAGTTATCCGCGCCGCACTGCCGCATCTTCCACAAGAAATTCTAGTGGATCAAAATGATAGTTTGAACACTCTTCTACATTGTGCTATCAACACGGGAGATAAGAGTCTTGTCGAATATCTCATCAAAATGGGCTCGCCATTGCATGTTCGTAACTGTCATGAAATGACCGCTGTAGAGGCGTGTGTAGTTATGAAAGACACGGTTCTCTTGAGCATAGTTCTTCGACACGGAGGGACGTTCCATCATATTTGCTCCAAAAAAGAACTGAAAGATATGGGGTTCAATGCAACAGAACAGGAACGATTAGATCAGTAAGTTCTCAATAGCTTATGTATTTTAGTCATATTTTTCTTCAGTTTCCAATTGTACACATTCTTGGAGAGGCTGAGCCAGAATGATGAGATTAAAAGAGTCAAGAATGTGGCAATCGAACACAATCTGAAGTTACAACAAGCATGTGACAGACTTCGTCGCACTCTGATATCATCTCGACTCCAGGAAAGGGAATTCGGTCCACTCGTGTCTTTTCCTCGTGGAAATATTCGCCAATTCGGTTCTCGACAGACAATTCAATTTACAATTCCGGAATTGTGGGTCCAGTCGAGACAGTTCAAGTTCATGTTAGCTGTCATCCCAATGGTGTTCGACGACAAACGGGTTCGTCCCTATTTTTATTCTCAATTTTTCACTGTGTTTCTTTCAGAAACACTTCGTCGGCACTTCCAGAAAAGCACCAATTAGAGGAGTGCCTTATCTTTGTGGATCTCCTTGTAAACCTATGACAAGAAAACATTTAGTGTTTTATCGAGCCACAACTGCACTCCGTAAACATTTCGCATGCATTCAACAGAACGGAACCAAGAACTCTCATCTATTGTTCCCGCCTATCAGAAGTGTTGACAGCCTTGGAGAACGAGAACGAATGATCAAAGAACGTAACACAAGGACAATATCTCCAAAAATGTGCACACTTTCTATTGAGTTCGACGCCATGATTCCATTTTCTTTCGTCGCTTGCCAACTTATCAGATATGTACCAGACAAATCGTCTCTGCGCTCAAACTCAAAAACTGCACCTCGATCTTTCCCTGCCGGAAGTTCAACATCTGGAAAACCAAGCCGTCCAAGCTCGAATATCAACCGTCCAACGTCTTCGAGCTATTATCGGGATAACAAAAGTCAATATACTCCAGGATCTTCGAATCGTTTTGGCTCAACTTACCGACCACCATCATCTTATCAGAATCGAGTGCCCCATGGTCATGGGCAGTTCAACAAACCTTATAATCGACCAAACACCCCACAGTGATACACGACTGCGCGGAAAAGCGCCTGAAGAAGTAGCGCTTTGTCAAACTCGAAAGCTGCCCAAAAACTCTAAACTTCAAATCAAGGTGCCTTTCCGCGATGTCGTGATATTTACATTCCCCGAGCCACTTTTTGCCAGTGTTCCCTTCAAAGCACGGTTTTTTTTTGCTTTATTAGCCTCCTTCTAGAACCATATTTTAATGAAAGCATGGTCCTCATAATTGTTCACAGTGGATCTTTCTCTGTTCTCCTGTTAGATTCAACTTAGCCTAATAAAAAACTGTCTCGAGCACTGTTTAATGTGAAAAAGTGTATCTTTGTTTTCTGATTGCAAATTCTAACACTAGGTGTAAGCAGTTGTCAAACAAATGCAAGTCACTTGGACGACTAGGATGTTCACAAGTAATTAAAACATTCAATTCAAAGTAATTTTATTATTGAAACACAGATTTTAGGTTACATGTGGTTACTTTACACTTTGGTTCAAAATGTGAGAAAATAAAAAGACATTTTAAATATCGATGCAAGAGATCAGGAAGGCAATATTTTGTTGAGTTGTTAGATGGTTCGAGCACTACTTGATTGAATTTTTGAGCAAAAACTTCTATATTTTAATACTATTGTTTATTCGGCTTTCTCATGATCATCATCCGTTTCTATTGTGTCAGTTTCCTCTTCCTCATCTTCGAGTGCTTCGTCGCCATAGAATTCATCGCGATCGACAGTGAAATCGGCAGAACAGATGCTGAAAAACAACGAATTCAGAGCGAATAGACTGAGAAATTTCGTTCCTGTGCAAAACATGCATACCTATAACAAATGATGCTGAGAAAAGCAATAGGAACTCCGAAAAGACAGGAAGATAGCAATGGCTGAGTAGCAAACATTTGTGCAATATTCCAGTATAATTCGAAAATCATCCTCTTCATCCGGGTCAATAAATTACGGCCTAAAATTATTAGAATGACTGAGAATTACTGATTTTGCTCATTACCTCCGAACGCAATTATTGTACCCTTATCTATTCCTTCAGCAGTTTGCTCCAAGAAAGTGAAAATTGATTTAATTGTCATTTGACTTGGTTCATCTTCGCTGAGATAGTACTCATAGCTCGTGTAGTTGAATACAAACAGGTGGGGTTCGGAAACAGATGCCATTTGAATTTGAGAGGCAAGGTCTGAACCATCAAGCCATGCAAACTGGAATCGATTCCAAAGCGCCGAGTGTTTCCTCATTTCTTTTGATGCGCCTTCAGCAACTTTATGAAATTCGCGAACCGGGCTGGTTGTATTGAACTTCTGACCCTCACTGGATACAACGAGAACCACGAGTTTCCCGCTTGCACCGATTTCAGCAAGGTTTGATGATGTCGCGTGGACAAAGGTTGGCCATCGCTCTTTGACAACCCAATCTTTCAATTCTTCAATGTCTTCTTGGAATTCGATTTCAACGTTGTCTTTCAAAACAACCACTCTTTGACGGAAATTTGTTTCTTCTTTGGGAGGAGCTACTGCATAAAATCTAGCAACTGAAAATTTCGCATTGGCTGCTTCGTTGAAAGCATCAAACAGTGGACCCGAAGAATCGCCGAAAAAGATGTAAGATGGTTGAGAACGTGCGGATAGTTTCACCTGAAAATCACTAAATTGCAATAACCTTAAACCTTCCAAATACCTTTTCCACTTGGTTTTCTTTGATTGTCTCTATAATTGGAGCTGCGCATCTCTTCGCAAAACTGACCAATGCCTCTTTTTCTCTTCCGCCTCTGTATTCAATAGCATGTCCATTTCGGAAGCTGAAAATTTATATCACAAATGTTTCACCAATCTAGAAATCTTACAAAGTGATAGTTGGATATCCCTGGATACCGAGTTTGTTGGCGACAGCAGGGAATCGTGTACAATCGAGTTTACCTACCCTGAAAATTTCAAAATCCTATTCCAACAGAGAATATTGCAGAAGATATTTACTCACTTGAGTACTTTTTAGATTTGAATTTTTTCTTTTCGTTTTTTTTTTTCAAATATATGAATCATCAAAGATGATGATTTCATATTTTTCTTTGTTCCCCTACCAGACAACTTTTTGCACTTTGATTCCTTTTTCCTATCTTTTTATCTTTTTCTCTTTGCAATATTGTTGTTGCACAGTGCAATGTAAGAAACGGTCGCGCTTTCTTCTGACCGTCTTGGATTCCTTTTCTTTTTTCATCTCAATATTCATATCAATGTTCAAATTTCTACCTTTTTGAGCAGATAATTTTTAATGTTTTTGTGCCTTTACAAACCTGATTGGAAGGTTGCTATCTGACAAGGAGTGTCCAACTTGATCCCACACGGGATGTAATCTTTTGCAATGTGCACACCACGGAGCATAGAACTGAAAAATTATCTCGTAATTGCACAATTACATTCACAAAAACGCACTTCAACAAACCACATTCCTTCATCTTTGACATCCAAAAATTTGTCGCTCAAATCTAGTACAGCAGTGGGAGGGTTGATAGCTTCTGTTTTATCAGGCACTAACAAGATATAAACTATGCCTATAATGGCTAGAAACATTTTTGACATGTAGTATTCAGTTTGTGACACCCAAAACTTTAATCAATACTTGGGGAACAGTTGGTGTGTGTGCGACAGCTTCAGGAGCTTGCAACCGAGGCACATTTGAATGGACACAACAGCGCTCCAATGTGGCAGTTGTGTAGTCCGCGTGGACGAAATTACTGCATTCAGATCGTTCCTGCTTTAAAATTAGAGCCATGGTAAGACAAGATGAACAGTTAAAGCTATATTCGTATAATGGGAGTAAACTGGAATTTTTCGAGATCGCGACAATTAGTATTTGATGATTCTGAATATTATTCGGTTTCTCGAATTGTTCAGTTCACAGATTGTAAAATTAATAGTTGTAAATTTAAAAACCTCCTGTTTGGATATAACGTATATGTTTGGATATATGTTTGGATATAAGTTCAAAATACGAGTATCATGATGTAAATTTACTATTACAAAAAGGAGTTTTAAGCCGAAAATGAAAGGAGGTCACCAAGAGGTAGAATAAGAGTAAATTACAGACTATTTTCTGGAAAAAAAAACAATGCAGAGATGTCAAGAAGTCAAAAAGTATCAAAAAGCCAGAGAGATTGAAAAATGTCGATACTCGTCCTACAGTATGAATATTCAAAGGCACATCCCTGATTGCAAAAAAAAAGTTTACTGTAGTTTATTGGTCTTACAGCGGACAGTCGAGCAATCGCGCGCGAAGCTTATAATTTCAAAAATGAGCAATGCTTCAATTTTTTTCGAAGTTGTACGAAGACTTTGATCTTTCTAATTAGAGAAAACCATATAGAATAGAATTCTAATAGTTCGGTGCTGTGAGAAACTATGTTATTAGTTATTAGCAGCTATTTCCATTTAGAAGGTGCAGATTTTGGTAGACCGTGAGGGTTCTCTTTACTATGAGCTATTTTGAACTCTCTTTTTTCATCAGCTTAGCTGGTCGTTTTCTGTAAACTTCTGCGACTTAATATCCTCATAAGCTTGAAAGTTCCCTATAAATCTCATTTTGATAAATTTCAGCGATGAAACGAGCAGCATTGATTGAGAAAGAATGGATTCTCCACAAACCAATCGAAGATTTTGTTCTCAAAGAAGTCCGCGAGCTAGCATCCAATCGAGCCCGTGGCCTCATCGCGCTTTTCAAACAAGGCTGTGAAACAGCTTATATTGCTAGATATAAAGAGAGTGTTCACGGTGGACTTTCTCCTGAAAAGATTCGGAAAGCGAAAGACGCCTACTTAGCCGCAGTCCAGTTGAATTCGAAAGTTGACACAACCATCACAACAATAACTGGAAAACTGATTGGACTTGATGAGAAAAGAGCAGTTACAGAGAGATTAAAAGCATGCGATGATTTAGAAGATGTGTCAGATATTACGAAGGAGTTTGCCCCAGGATCTCGAAAGACGAAAGCAAACATTGCAAGGTATTACAGCTTCTGTATAAAATGTTCACTACTATTTTCATTGTTTTTCCAGAGATCTTGGTCTTGAAGTTCCAGCAATGAAAGTTCTCAATGGAGAGTTTGTCGACTTCTGCAGCTTGACAACCAGAGAGATGAAAACTGTGAGAGACGTTGAGGAGAACATGAAGGCATTGATAGCAGATTTGATCAACAAAGACAGAGAAGTGAGGAAAGTCGCATTGCAAATGTAACCCAATAAATTTCATGCATCAGCTTCAAAATATAAATATTTCAGCGTTAAGCTGCAATCCAAAGTGAGAATGACGGTGACTTCGAAACTGACAAGAGAGGTCGAAAAAAACATTGAAACAGAAGCTGTCAAAAAGGTCCTCGAACGATACAGAGATGTTATCGGATGGACACGACCAGCCTATCGCATCATGTCTCATACCGTCTCAGCTTTGAATAGAGGTTCTGAAGAAGGAGTTATCACATGGAAAGTGCAATTCAGTTCAGATGATGTCAAAAGAATGCACCCTTTTCAATATAAAATGGTGCACACAAGCATGCAAAACTTTTTCAAAAAAGCATATTCTTATTCCATTGATACCCACTTCGTTCCGATGTTGGAAAGAGGAGTAAAGTGAGTTCAACAATAGGAAATAGTGGAAAGTGATCTTATTTTTACAGAAGATTTCTGACAAAATCATCCGAAGAACGATCAATCACCGTTTTTGGAAGGAACGTCGAACAATTATTCTCCCAAAAAGGAGTTCATTCCAAATATGTAATTGCTCTCGATCCGGGAAGTATTGTGAAAGCTGCATTCCTGGAACCCAATGGAAAAGTCATTGATATGGATCAATTTTCTTTCTCGTTCCGTGGTCCCATATTCGATAGCCGCGGAATTGAAATTCTGAAAAATTGGGGAACACAAACCATGGGAAAGGATATTGTCGTTGCAGTCGGTAACGGAAGTAATACATATGGAACACAAACTGCAGTTTCCACAATGATTCAAAATGAAGAGTTTCCGAAGGAAATCGATGTCTGTTTCTGGTTAGTGATTCTTTGTTATCTATATTTATACAATTCATGTTTTCTAGCGTTGTGCCGGAACATGGAGCTTCAAAATATAGCTGCACTGATGCTGCACGCGAGGAATTCGGCGAAGACGTCGATATTAAGTTAATTTCTGCAGTTTCTATCGGAAGAAGGCTGATCGATCCGATGTCGGAATATGTGAAAATCGAGCCGCAACATCTAGGAAAAGGACAATATCAGCTATCAATCAATGAGAAATCGTTGAAAGGAAAACTGGTGGATGTTGTGCGTGATAGAGTATCGCTCATAGGCGTAGACTTGAACTTAGCTAGCGAAGCGCTACTCAGGAACATTTGTGGACTCAATTCGACTACAGCGGCTGAAATCGTCAAATACAGAATGCAGAAGGGACGATTCAAGTCGAGAGGAGAATTGAAAAAAGTCAAAGGAATAGGAGATGTCTCATTTCAACAGTGTTCTGGATTTTTGACTGTCTCTCGACCGGACGAGTTAGACCAACCTGCAAAAAAACGATTCAAGACTCCAGATGGCGAGGGAGGATGGTCGCCTCTAGATACGACAACGGTTCATCCAGATCATTACGGAATCGCTATGAAGTTTGTGTCTGATCATAAGATCAAATTACTATTTACGTACCTTTTTTCAGACTCATTAGCAAACTGAATTTGACTGTTGAGCAGATCGTATCGGGAACTGATGTTTCTTTTACAAATTTGACACCAGAAGAAGAAGAAATCATCAAACTTTTGCAAGACAAGCCGGATCTGAAGCCTCCACCTGTCATGATGGTACTTGTTGCTTCGATTCCTCTTAATACTTGTTTTTTCAGAAACAAGTCCGTGCCTTAAAAGATCTCCGAGTCTACGAAACATTCCGCGGAACGGTCACCAACACAGTAAGCTCATTGATGCAACCGAACTTATTTGACCATTGTGAATTTCAGACCGATTTTGGAGTGTTCGTCGACATAGGTGTTGAGAAAGACGGAATGGTACATATCAGCCATTATCGAAAAAATGATAAACAACCGATAACGAAGAGCAGTAATAACAAAACTGAGCCAAAGTCAAATACTTTTGTTAACAAAAATGATCCAGAAGCAGATTTGGAGAATGTACCGTCAGTAGGAGATCAAATTGAAGTAATTATTCAAGAAATTATTCGAGGAAACAAGGGCGATAGAATTTCACTAATGCCAAAGCAAGCGGAACCTGAACCTCAGAGCTCTTCCTTCGCATCCGGAAACCGTTGATAAATTTTTGTATAGTGCAACGTTGATATTGTTATAATAAAATCCGGTTTCAACTTGTTAATGTTGGTTTTTTGGGTTGTTGTGTGTATTTTGTATGGAAAACAGTCACTTATATGCTGAAAACAGTCTACCTAAGTCATTACCAGAGATGTCCGGATTCCGGTTTCTGGATTCCGTGAAAAATATTTTTGTTCGGATTCGTTTCTCAAAAAAGCCATTCCGGACATTTCTGTTCATTTCACATTCGAAAAGAAACGGAGGATTACGGTAAGCAGTGTCGTATTTTCTCTCGCTTCCTGGAGACTCCACCGATTTCGAGGAAGAGGTTGTCTCCGAGGAACCGATTCCGAGGAAAGCGGGGCTGAGTTTAGTTTGCTTTAAATAAAAATTGATTTTTCCAAATTTAACAGAAATTTGTGAGAAAAATATTGCCTAGGCCTGTAAAAGTTACTGTAGGAAACTGTGCACGTTTGGGCGGCAGTGAACATTTGAATTCAAGATGGCGGCAAACACTTTCTTGCGAAATCTTTATGGCGCGTCCAAAGTTCCCAAATCTGGGATTTCTGGGCCCAGAAAGCAGTCCAAAGTGACGCCCAGATTCCCAAGATTCCCAGATGAGCAAAATTTGAACCAGTGCGACAATTTAATTTTTCTTTGCATCAAAATGTGCAGAAAAGCATGTAGATTCACATAAAATAAAGAAAATATTCGAGAAAAATTCTTTCATGAAGAAAAACGCCAGGGTTTTTATCCGAAAAAAAAGTCATTTTTCCATGCCGTTTTTCTCAATGAAGGAATTTTTCTCGAATTTTTTCTTTATTTTTATGCTATTCTACATGCTTTTCTGCACATTTTGATGCAAAGAAAAATTAAATTGTCGCACTGGTTCAAATTTTGCTCATCTGGGAATCTTGGGAATCTGGGCGTCACTTTGGACTGCTTTCTGGGCCCAGAAATCCCAGATTTGGGAACTTTGGACGCGCCATTAGGGATTTGTAGTTTCTTATTGCTGTTTTTGAGGTTTACTAATTTTCATGGCAATATCGCAGATTGGCTCATAATCTCCCTTGCTACCTAGTTTTCCCTGCCTTCTAGTTACCTTTTTGCCTTAATTTCCCCTCATAATAAACAATTGTAGTTATCAAAAAGCTGCGTTTATTATTGTCTTCTTTTCCTCTCGCATTCTTCACTGAATTCGTCGTGAATTCAGTGATTTCGTTCCGCCTTTCCGCCTTTCGTTTCCGCCTCTCGTTTTTTTTCTATTCCGGACTTGTGCCCGGCGCTGTTAGGAGTGTAACCTTCCCACGAAGCCAGTACTTTTCCGACTCATGTCATCGATATCGGTATTAGCAGACGATCGTTCCCAATGTAAATAGCCTCTGCAGTTGACCTGCGGACGCATTTTCTGTTCTATTTGCAATAGCCACAATGAGTTGCGTTCTCCGTCTATCTCTCTCTCTTCTCTCTTCTCGCTCGCTGCAGTTAAAAATGTTTTATTCTCCGATGTCCTTTTTCTTTCACAACAGTTAATGCTCGATTTCGCAACGGTTTTTGTTGTGTATCACTAGCTTCTTTTTCGTTTCAATTTTCTTAACCACTCGTTTAATCAGGCCTGAACTCCTTCTCCATAAAAATCAAACTTATTTCAGGTTATGGACAGTGGTAATGAAAGTAGCCTTGCAATACAACAAAACTTGAAGACTGCAGCGGAAGGAGATGTGAAAGAATATGTCATTCAAGTAGTTGCTTCTCTCTTCGGTTTGACTCCGCGAGATCAAGCGACACTTGACTTGGAGCTGACTTCTTCGGTTTCATATCTTACGGAATTCATCTCGGAAGCTGACAAAAATGTGCTCGTTGTGGATCGCGTCGTTGCTCGTGAACAAGGTGATCAAGCAGCTGGAGCTGAGAGTGGTGGAGAAGATACTGCACCTGCAACATTTCAAGTTCACGATGGGCTATTCGTTGCTGATCGTGGACAAGCGATGGTGTTTGTGAAGCAAAGCAACGTCATCGAAGCTGATAAAAAGATCGCCGCTCAAGTAACTGCTTTTCCTTTGAATGGAGGAAGCGCTTGGGAACAGCTTCATTTCGTGATGAGCCGTATTCTCAATCCATACTGCAAATCGTTCATTAGTCAAAGTGGACGAGGAGAACGTGACGGAGACAAGTTAGCACCAACTGTACAAAAGTGTTTCACCGAAGCCGAAGCTGCCCTTCTTCATCTTCAACAAAATATCGATATTCCGGAGATCAACCTGGTTGTCAACCCACACATTTTGGATGCCATCGAAAAAGCAAGAAAGGAAAATCGTCATGCCACTGTAAGCAACATTTTATTCCATGTTCTCAACTAATTTCCTGAATTTCAGATGGATGATCTTCGTGAAATTGTGGAAGATACAAATTTCCTCAATGCTCTTCAAGCTGGATGTAACCGCTGGGTGAAGGAAATTCGTAAAGTCACTCAACTTGAACGTGATCCAAGCAGTGGTACTTCTCTACAGGAGATGACGTTCTGGCTCAACTTGGAGCGCGCTCTACTCAAAATCGCTCAAAAACGAGACGGGGAAGAAGTTACGTTGACTCTTGAAGCCTTGAAGTGCGGAAAACGTTTCCACGCAACTGTGTCATTTGACAGTGATACTGGATTGAAGCAGAAGTTAGCCGTTGTTCAGGACTACAATACTCTTATGAAAGATTTCCCATTGAGTGAATTGGTCTCCGCATCCGACGTTCCAAAGTTGACGCACGCAATCGCAGGAATTTTCCTTCATCTTCGCAAACTTCGTTCAACCAAATACCCTCTTCAACGCGCTCTCCGCCTCGTCGAAGCTATCTCCAGAGATCTCAACTCTCAGCTTTTGAAAGTCCTCTCTTCATATAGTTTGATGCACATGCCGATTGTCGAGTTCAACGATATCATGAGTCAGTGTCAAGCTTTGTTCAGCAAATGGGACGACGAGTACGACAAATTCATAGCGCTTCTTCGCGATATAAACAAGAAGAAACGTGACGATCCATCGAAACTATCTTGGAAAGTCACAGCAGTTCACAAGCGTCTGGAACAACGCCTCACACAGATATTTCAATTCAGAAAGTATGTTAAAAGATAGAAAACCAAGTTCCACAATTATGATATTTCAGGCAGCATGAACAGTTCCGTACTGTCATTGAACGTGTTTTGAGACCAGTTGGAAATTCATCTTCTCGTTCCAAAGAAGAATTTATGGTTGACTCGACTGAAGGAGAGAAGTCACCAGATGAGCAAGTCGATATTGCCTATGAAATACTGAAAAACGTGGAGTTTCTGGATGTCGACAGCCCCGCTTGGGAGAATGCTTTCAAGCGTTACGAGGATCAGATTGGAGTCGTTGAGACTGCAATCACCACGAGACTAAAGGGACAGCTCGAATCATCCCGGAACTCCAACGAGATGTTCTCCATATTTAGTCGTTACAACGCCCTCTTCATCCGTCCTCGCATTCGTGGAGCTATTTATGAATATCAAACTCGTCTTATCAATCGTGTCAAGGATGATATTAACAAGTTACAGGAAAGATTCACTAAGGCTCGTGGAGAACAAGGTGTCAAGATTATGCAAACTGCTGGACTTCCCCCATTTTCGGCCAAAATAATGTGGATTCGCAACTTCGAAAGGCAACTCCAACGTTACATGAAGCGTGTAGAAGACGTTCTCGGAAA
This sequence comes from Caenorhabditis nigoni, assembly GCA_027920645.1. Taxonomy (NCBI): domain Eukaryota; kingdom Metazoa; phylum Nematoda; class Chromadorea; order Rhabditida; family Rhabditidae; genus Caenorhabditis; species Caenorhabditis nigoni. The sequence continues at coordinate 8,535,298 of CP115864.1, forward strand.
ACAATGGGAGAACCACGTTGATGGACGTCAACTGAAAGCAGACGGAGACAATTTCAAAGTCAAATTGAATACACAGCCAATGTTCGAAGAATGGGTCGAAACAGTGCAATCCCAAAACTGGGTCCTTCCAAATAAAATTTTGACTGTCGACAGAGTGCAAGTTGATGGTCGTATGCAACTTCAGCTGAAAGTCAACTACAATCTTGACAGCTTGGTGCTCTACAAGGAAGTTTCGCATTTGAAAACTATGGGATTCCGTGTTCCGTTGAAAATAGTCAACTGGGCACATCAAGCCAACCAGATGCATCCGTCAGCTACATCTCTCATTGAAGCAACTCGTACATTCTCTTCTGTCAATGCAGCTTTAGCATCAGTTCAAGGAGTCGATTCATTGCTAGCCAGTTACAAGAAAGATATTCAAAACCAGTTGCTTGAAGGTGAGATTGTTTAATTTGAAGTAAAGTTGTTAAGTTCCGTGTTTTAAGGTGCCACACTTGGTTGGGATTCGTACAAGGTTGATCAATATCAGCTCAAACTCGCTGAAACTGTTAACACATACCAAGAAAGATGCGAAGAACTACTGAACGTCGTCCGTATCGTCAACGCTGATTTGAATGTTTTGAAATCATGCCGCTACGACAAGGAAACCATCGAGAACCTTCTGACTTCGATCCAAAAAGGAGTTGACCAACTTTCTCTTGGAAACTACTCCAATCTGGCTCAATGGGTGAATACTCTCGATCGTCAAATTGAGGCGATTTTGGCTCGTCGTGTTGAAGATGCGATACGTGTTTGGACTTTGGTTTTCTCCCAGTCCGAAGAGGTGGAAGAACTCCGCGAACGTCAAGTTGTTCTCCCACACGTTAAGAATGTCGTCGTCGAGTTGTGCATGACTGCCCAAACGCTTTACATCAGTCCGAGCACAAGAGAGACTCGAGAGAAGATTTTGGAACAGTTGTACGAATGGCACAGTGTGTGTACTGCTCAGACCAGAATAAGTGGAAAACGATTCCAGGTGAAACCGACTTCGAAAACTAAAAAACGTATTTTTATTTTCAGATGGTGATGAATGAAGAAATTGAGCCCGAGACTTATCATAACATTTTGAATGTGATGCCGGAAGGACAAGCTTGTCTCGAAAAGGCATACGATTGTGTCAATGGGATCATGATGGATTTGGAGGAATATCTCAGCGAATGGCTCAGTTATCAGTCTCTCTGGGTTCTTCAGTCTGAGCAACTTTTCGAAACACTGGGAACATCTCTTTCAAAATGGATGAAGACGTTGATGGAAATTCGCAAGGGTCGACTTGTTTTTGATACACAGGATACTCGCAAAGTCATCTTTCCAGTCACTGTTGAGTATGGAAAAGCTCAGCAAAAGATTCTGTTCAAGTACGATTACTGGCATAAGGAAATGCTTGTGAAGTTTGGAGCTGTTGTTGGTGATGAGATGCAAAAGTTCTTCAACTCTGTCTCAAAGTGGAGAAATGTTCTTGAAACTCAATCGGTTGATGGAGGCTCAACTTCCGATACTATTGGACTCATTTCATTTGTTCAGTCTCTCAAGAAACAAACCAAAGCCGGACAAGATGCTGTCGATTTATACAGATCATCGCAACGTCTTCTCAATCAACAAAGATATCAGTTCCCAGCTCAATGGTTATACTCTGAAAATGTAGAAGGAGAATGGTCAGCATTCGCAGAAATTCTCAGTCTTCGTGATGCATCCATCCAAACTCAGATGATGAACCTTCAAACAAAGTTCGCCCAAGAAGACGAGCTTGTCGAAAAAAGAACTGGTGAAACTCTTGCGGATTGGAACAAGAACAAGCCTGTCGAAGGTGCTCAACGGCCACAAGATGCTCTCAATGTGATCACTGCATATGAAGCGAAGTTGAACAAATTGTCCGAAGAAAGAAACAAGATGCGTAAAGCACGAGTGGCTTTGGATCTCTCCGACAGCGCCCATGCCCCATCCGAGAGAGATAAGCTTTCAGTAGCTACTGAAGAACTGGCTGCAATGAAGGAGGTGTGGAAGGCTCTGCAACCGGTTTATACTGGCATCGATGAAACTAAAGAGAAGACATGGTTATCAGTTCAACCAAGAAAAATTCGTCAATCTCTTGATGAGTTAATGAATCAATTGAAGCAACTTCCAGTCAAGTGCAGAACTTATCCCAGTTACGAGCATGTGAAGACGATGCTGCTCACTTATGGTAAAATGAATACGTTGGTCGCCGAATTGAAATCCGAGGCATTGAAGGAGAGACATTGGCATCAAATGATGAAGGAAATGCGCGTCAATTGGAATCTTTCCGATTTGACACTTGGTCAAGGTAGGCTTGTCAGTTTTGTTTCAGCTCTTAATTATTCAAAAACATTCAGTTTGGGATGCTGACATTCTACGACACCAGCAGACTATCAACAGGATCCTTCTAGTTGCACAAGGAGAAATGGCTCTGGAAGAATTCTTGAGAGAGATGCGGGAATATTGGCAGAATTATGAGGTGGAGCTCGTCAACTATCAGAACAAAACTCGTTTGATCAAAGGATGGGACGATCTGTTCAACAAGCTGAAAGAACATCAGAATTCACTCTCTGCTATGAAGTTGTCGCCATATTACAAACAATTCGAAGAGAGTGCACAGTCTTGGGATGAGAAATTGAACAAGATCAACGCTATGTTTGATGTGTGGATTGATGTTCAAAGAAGATGGGTGTATTTGGAAGGACTCTTCTCGGGATCTGCTGAAATCGCCACATTACTCCCTTTCGAAAGTTCAAGATTTGCCACCATCACTACTGATGTTTTGGCATTGATGAAGAAAGTTTCTGCCTCACCCCGAATTTTGGATGTAGTGAATATGCAAGGAGCCCAAAGACTTCTTGAACGTCTCGCCGATATGCTCGCCAAGATTCAAAAAGCCCTGGGAGAGTACTTGGAAAGAGAACGTTCATCGTTTCCTCGTTTCTATTTTGTTGGAGATGAAGATTTGTTGGAAATTATGGGAAACAGCAAAGACATCACTAGAATTCAGAAGCATTTGAAGAAAATGTTTGCTGGAATCACTGCCATTGACATTAACGAAGAAGACAGATCGGTAAGTAATTCTTCCAGACGAAACCTCTAAAAATAGTCGCTTTAGATCACTGCTTTCCATTCAAGAGAGGGTGAGAAGGTCGACTTGGTCAAGATAGTTACAACGAAAGACGTTCGAATCAACGACTGGCTGCAAGCACTCGAATCTGAGATGAAACATACTCTGGCAAGGCAGCTCGCATCATCCCTTGCTCATTTCTCGAAGATGAACATTCAAACGATGACTACTGAAGACTATGTTCAATGGCTTGATAACTATCCAACTCAAGTAATCACATTAACTGCTGAAATTTGGTGGTGTGATGAAATGGAGAAAACATTGGCCGACGGGAAGGGAGCGGAAAATGTGGAGCAACTGGTTGTGAAAACTCTCGAATTGCTGGCAGATAGTGTACTCAAAGAGCAACCACCAATTCGCAGAAAAAAGATGGAGGCATTGGTAAGTTGGAATCTGATTTGAAAAAAACATTATACTCAATATATTCAGATTACTGAGCTGGTACATAAGAGAGACACATGCCGTAAATTGGCAGCTAAAAAGATACGAGCAGCTAACGACTTCGGATGGCTTCAATGCATGCGGTTCTATTTCGATCCTAAAGAAATCGACCCAGTACGTTGCTGTGTCGTGAAGATGGCCAATGCTCAATTCTACTATGGTTTCGAATACCTCGGCATCCAAGAGAGACTTGTTCGTACACCACTTACGGATCGTTGTTACCTTACTATGACCCAAGCACTTCATTCTCGTCTCGGAGGATCTCCATTTGGACCTGCCGGTACAGGAAAAACGGAATCTGTGAAGGCACTCGGACACCAACTCGGTCGATTTGTTCTAGTATTCAATTGCGATGAAACTTTTGACTTCCAAGCAATGGGGCGTATTTTGGTCGGATTGTGCCAAGTTGGTGCTTGGGGATGTTTCGATGAGTTCAATCGTTTGGAAGAGCGTATGCTCTCAGCCGTATCTCAGCAAATTCAAACCATTCAAGAAGCTGTTCGAGCTGGAGGAGACATGAGTGTTGATCTCGTTGGCAAACGTCTAAATGTCAATTCAAACATTGGAATTTTCATCACAATGAATCCTGGATATTCTGGACGTTCCAATCTTCCGGACAATTTGAAGCAACTCTTCCGAAGTTTGGCAATGACTCAGCCGGATCGTCAACTCATCGCTCAAGTCATGCTTTTCTCTCAAGGATTCCGAACTGCTGAAACGCTTGCCAACAAAATTGTTCCATTGTTCATACTTTGCAAGGAACAACTCTCTGCTCAATGTCACTACGATTTCGGACTTCGTGCCCTGAAATATGTTTTGGTCTCGGCTGGAAACATCAAGCGCGACAAGTTGGACAAAATGGGATCTGCAGCGCTTGAAGATATTGCTGAGCAGCAAATGCTTATTCAGTCTGTCTGTGAAACACTTGTTCCAAAACTCGTCAACGAAGATATTGCTTTGCTTTTCTCTCTGCTATCAGATGTTTTCCCAGGAATTCACTACACAGCTAACCAGATGAAAGAGTGAGTACATCCTTGTTAAATTAATTTGTGAACTGTTTTTTTTTTCAGACTACGTCAACAACTTTCGACTGTTTGCAATGAACATCTTCTTGTTCATAATGATGTTCAAGGAGAAATGGGATCAATGTGGCTAGACAAAGTGCTTCAACTTTACCAGATCACGAATCTTAATCACGGACTCATGCTTGTTGGATCTAGTGGATCAGGAAAGACGATGGCTTGGAAGGTTCTCCTGAAGGCTTTGGAAAGATGGGAAAATGTCGAAGGGGTAGCTCATGTTATCGATGCAAAGGCTATGAGCAAAGATGCTCTTTACGGAGTAATGGATCCAAACACTCGTGAATGGACCGACGGACTATTCACTTCAATCATTCGTAAGATCATTGACAATGTGAGAGGAGAAGCGGATCGACGTCAGTGGATCATCTTCGATGGAGACGTTGACCCAGAATGGGTTGAAAACTTGAACTCGGTGTTGGATGACAATAAGTTGTTAACACTTCCTAATGGAGAACGTCTCTCTATTCCACCAAACGTTAGAATCATTTTCGAAGTTGCCGATTTGAAGTACGCCACTTTAGCTACAGTTTCCCGTTGCGGAATGGTTTGGTTCAGTGAGGAAGTTGTAACCTCTGAGATGCTATTCGAGAGATACTTATCTATGATACGTCGTGTACCGTTGGATTCCGAGTCGGCTGTCAGCTTCTCGTCATCGAACGCCCCAGTCAATTTGGTTGCTGAGGACGCAAAGCCTTCGCGTGCTCTCGAGATTCAACGATCAGCTGCTTTAGCTCTTCAAACACATTTCTCACAAGATGGAATCGTTCCGGGAGCACTGAAATATGCAGTTTCTGAGCTCGAACATATCATGCCACCAACTCCACAAAGACTTCTTTCATCATTCTTCTCGATGATGTCATATTCTATTCGCAAAATGGTTTCTCACGATGAAGGACTCATTGATGATTCGATGGAACTTGATCAGATCCAAAACTTCGTTCTCCGATCCATGCTCACCAACTTGGTTTGGGCTTTCAGTGGAGATGGAAAGTGGCGATCAAGAGAGATGATGAGTGATTTTATTCGTCAGGCGACTACAATTTCTTTGCCACCAAATCAACAGGTATGATGAAGGCTATTCATAACCATTGAAAAAATACAATTGCAGGCATGTCTCATCGACTATGAAGTTCAACTGAATGGGGAATGGCAACCATGGCTTGCGAAAGTCCCAACTATGGAAATTGAATCTCATCGTGTTGCTGCCGCAGATCTTGTGGTTCCGACTATCGACACTGTTCGTCACGAAATGTTATTGGCTGCTTGGCTTGCTGAGCACAAGCCATTGGTACTTTGTGGTCCTCCAGGATCGGGAAAAACGATGACACTTCTGGCTGCTCTTCGTTCTCAACAAGAAATGGATGTCGTTAACGTTAATTTCTCGTCGTCTACAACTCCGGAACTGCTTCTCCGTACTTTTGATCACTACTGCGAGTACAGGTGAGAAAATTCTTGGCAAGGGCTTCTTGCTCGAATGAAAGCGAAGTATTTAGGATTGAAAAAACGGGTTTCTTGAAAATATGACAATAAAGTTATTTCCAGACGTACACCAAATGGAGTTGTTCTTGCTCCCGTACAAATGTCGCAATGGCTGGTTATCTTCTGTGATGAGATCAACTTACCTGCTCCTGACAAATATGGAACACAAAGAGTCATCAGTTTCCTGCGACAATTGGTTGAATTGAATGGATTCTACAGAACTTCTGACCACAGCTGGGTGTCTCTCGAACGTATTCAATTCGTTGGAGCTTGTAATCCTCCTACTGATCCAGGACGTCACCCAATGACATCCAGGTTCCTTCGTCATGTGCCAATCGTTTATGTCGATTACCCTGGACAAACTTCTCTACAACAGATCTACGGAACATTCAATCGTGCCATGTTAAAGATGACACCAGCAGTTCGAGGATTGGCAGATCAGCTCACTAATTCCATGGTCGATGTCTACCTGGCCAGTCAAGAGCATTTCACTCAAGACGATCAGCCACATTATGTGTACTCTCCCAGAGAGCTGACAAGATGGGTGAGAGGTATTTCGGAAGCCATCACGCCGCTGGAATCACTTTCTGCTGAACAATTGGTACGCCTTTGGGCGCACGAGGCTATTCGTCTGTTCCAAGACAGATTGGTGACTCAAGATGAACGAGACTGGACTGACAAACTGGTAGATGAAACTGCTGAGAAGTACTTTGGAAACGCTTGTCGTCTGGATGAAGCACTCAAGAGACCATTGCTCTACTCATGCTGGTTGTCTCGTAACTACGTTCCAGTCACACGCGACGAACTTCAAGATTATGTTTCTGCAAGGCTCAAAGGATTCTACGAAGAAGAACTCGATGTCAAGCTTGTTCTTTTCGATCAAATGTTGGATCATGTACTGCGTATTGATAGAATTTATCGTCAATCACAAGGTCACTTGCTTCTCATTGGTACAGCTGGTGCAGGAAAGACTACACTGTCAAGATTTGTTGCTTGGTTGAACGGATTGAGTGTGTTCCAGTTGAAGGTTCATTCGAAATACACTGCTGCTGACTTTGATGAAGACATGAGAACTGTACTGCGAAGAGCCGGATGCCGAAACGAGAAACTCTGTTTCATTATGGACGAATCTAACATGCTTGATACCGGATTCCTCGAGAGACTGAATACATTGCTCGCAAACGGCGAAGTTCCAGGATTGTTTGAAGGAGATGAGCACACCACTTTGATGACTCAAATCAAGGAAGGCGCCCAGCGACAAGGATTGATTCTTGACAGCCACGACGAACTCTACAAATGGTTCACTCAGCAAGTTATGCGAAATCTCCACGTGGTTTTCACCATGAATCCATCCGGAAGTGGTCTTCGCGAACGTGCCTCTACATCGCCTGCGTTGTTCAACAGATGTGTTCTCAATTGGTTCGGTGACTGGAGTGATAACGCGCTCTACCAAGTTGGATCTGAACTCACCCGAACGATGGATCTCGATAGAACAGATTACGAAGGATCTGTTCATCTGACTGGATCTTGTGATTTAATCCCATCGCAACCAACATATCGTGACGCCGTGGTTAACACTCTCTGTCTTGTGCATCAAACTGTGAAGAAATTCAACGATATGGAGATGAAGAAGGGACATCGTGTGATGGCCTGTACTCCAAGACATTTCCTCGACTTCATCAAGCAGTTCATGGCGGTGTTCCACGAGAAGCGATCAGATCTTGAAGAAGAAAAGATCCATTTGAATATCGGATTGAACAAAATCAGTGAGACCGAAGAACAGGTCGAGGAACTACAGAAGAGTCTTCACTTGAAGAGAAAGGAGTTAGAGGAGAAGAAGGAGGCAGCTAACCTGAAGCTGAAAGAAATGCTTGGAGATCAACAGAAGGCCGAAGAGGAGAAGAAGTTCTCGGAACAACTGCAAAAGGAGCTTGCTGAACAGTTGAAACAGATGGCCGAGAAGAAAACTGTCGTGGAGAGTGATCTGGCACAAGTTGAACCAGCTGTTGCAGAAGCTCAAACAGCTGTTCAAGGTATCAAGAAGAGTCAGTTGGTTGAAGTTAAATCCATGTCGAGTCCTCCTGTTACGGTGAAGTTGACATTGGAAGCGATTTGCATTCTGCTTGGAGAACAAGTGGGAACCGACTGGAAAGCAATTCGACAAGTCATGATGAAAGAAGACTTTATGACGAGAATTCTACAGTTCGACACCGAATCTCTTACTCCCCAAATTTTGAGCCAAATGGAGAAATACATCCAGAACCCAGATTGGGAGTTTGAGAAAGTGAATCGAGCTTCTGTTGCTTGCGGTCCTATGGTGAAATGGGCAAGAGCTCAGTTATTGTACTCTACAATGCTTCACAAGGTTGAACCTCTTCGAAACGAACTGAAGCGATTGGAAAAAGAGGCAGCGAAGAAGACGGAAGAAGGAAAAGTGGTGGATGTGAGAATCACCGAATTGGAGGAGTCCATTGGAAAGTACAAAGAAGAATATGCACAGCTCATTGGCCAAGCCGAAAACATCAAACAAGATCTTTCGTCTGTTCAAGAAAAAGTTAATCGTTCAACACAGCTCCTCTCGTCACTCCGTTCGGAGAGAGACCGTTGGTCAAGTGGAAGTGCAGGATTCTCTCAACAGATGGATTCGCTTGTTGGAGATGCTCTTCTTTCTTCAGCATTCCTCGCCTACGCTGGATATTATGATCAGATGATTCGCGACGAAATCTTCCAGAAATGGTTTAATCACGTCGTCAATGCTGGCCTGCACTTCCGTCATGATCTGGCTCGAATTGAATATCTTTCAACCGTGGATGATCGTTTGCAATGGCAGTTGAACTCGTTACCAGTGGATGATTTGTGCACTGAAAACGCGATTATGCTCCATCGTTTCAATCGCTATCCATTGATCATCGATCCATCTGGGCAAGCTGTTGAATACATCATGAAGCAATTCTCCGGAAAGAACATTCAGAAGACTTCATTCCTTGATGATTCGTTCCGCAAGAACCTCGAATCCGCTCTTCGTTTCGGAAATTCTCTTCTTGTTCAAGATGTTGAGGCATACGATCCAATTCTCAATCCTGTTTTGAATCGAGAAGTCAAGAGAGCTGGAGGACGTGTTTTGATTACCATCGGAGATCAAGATATCGACTTGTCACCATCCTTCCAGATCTTCATGATCACACGTGACTCGACTGTCGAGTTCTCACCAGATATCTGCTCTCGTGTTACATTTGTCAATTTCACCGTCACATCATCCTCGTTGGCCAGCCAATGCCTCAATCAAGTACTCCGCAGTGAACGACCGGATGTCGACAAGAAACGTAATGATCTTCTGAAACTGCAAGGAGAGTTTGCCGTACGTCTTCGCCATTTGGAAAAAGCGTTGTTGGCAGCGTTGAACGAAAGCAAAGGAAAGATTCTGGACGACAATTCCGTCATTGAAACTCTTGAAAGACTGAAGAACGAGGCTGCTGAAGTGGCTCAAAAATCAGCGGAAACTGACAAAGTCATGGCCGAAGTTGATGCCGTGTCTGCCCAATACCAAAGACTCGCTACTGCTTGTTCACACGTCTATCATACTCTTCAGCAGCTCAATGAGATCCATTTCTTGTACCACTATTCGCTGGACTTCCTGGTTGAAATCTTCACACATGTACTCAAAACGCCGGAGCTTTCTTCGACCACCGACTATGCCAAGAGACTGCGAATCATCACAATCAGCTTGTTCCAGGTGCGATCATTTATATTTTGAGGGTGTAAAGGAGCTTTTAGAGGTATCCTGGAGGAAATTTCATAAAGAGTTTTTGAGTATTGTTTACGGAAAATATATTGTTAGACCGGCATGGAAACAAAGATTTAAGTTTTTAATATGATTTTTGCAGACCGTTTTCCGTCGTGTTTCTCGTGGAATGTTGCACACAGACAAGGTTCTTCTTGCTCTACTACTAATGAGAATTCACATCCGTTCTAACCCCGCTGCTCCTGCTTACGAACAACACTTCGATCTGCTTCTCGGAAGATCTGACGTAGTTACCAAAACTGGTCAGTTTGCAATTAGAATCCAACGAAAATCATCTTGGTTTTTTTTTTCAGAAGAATCCGAAAGCGTCATTCCGTCTGGACTCGATTTCCTATCAATGGACAATAAGAAGGCTATTGCCAAGACTGCGAAACTGAACGGTTTCGAAAACGTTTTTGCTCAGCTGAAATCGAACGCAGCTGCAGTGACTTCTTGGTTGACTCATGACAATCCAGAATCCAATGTTCCTGTCATTTGGGAAGATACTGAAAACAAACTCACGCCGCTGTGTATTGCAATGAACTCCATGATCGTAGTTCATGCTCTACGCCCAGACAGACTTATGGCTTCAGCTCATCGTGTCGTCTCCACTGCTTTCGATGACCATTTCATGCAACAAGATAAGGTAGTTGATATACTCTCGATTGTGGACAATGAAGTCGCTCCATCGGAACCTGTTTTGCTTTGCTCAGCCACTGGATATGATGCATCTGGAAAGATTGAAGATCTCGCTGTCGAGACTAGTCGTCAGTTGACTTCCATCGCTATCGGTTCTGCTGAAGGATTCAGCCAGGCCGACTCGGCGCTTGCAGCGGCAACAAAATCGGGACGATGGGTCCTTCTCAAGAACGTTCATTTGGCTCCCAGCTGGCTTGCCCAATTGGAAAAAAGATTGCATTCGATGAAGCCTCATGCACAGTTCCGTCTCTTCCTCACCGCTGAAATTCATCCGAAGCTGCCATCATCAATCATGAGAGCTTCACGAGTAGTTGTTTTCGAACCAGCTACTGGATTGAAAGCTAATCTTCTCCGTTCATTGTCGAGTATTCCTCCTCAACGACTCACGAAGGCTCCAACTGAAAGAAGTAGACTGTACCTACTCGTCTGCTGGCTTCACGCTCTCGTACAAGAAAGACTCAGGTAAGGTTTGCTTTCTGAAGACACTTCGATCGAAATTTTAAGTTTTTTAATAGACAACGAAACTATTCCTTTTCAGATATACTCCTCTTGGTTGGTCTACCGCTTACGAATTCTCCGATGCCGATCTTCGTGTTGCATGTGATACATTGGATGCTGCAGTTGACGCTGTTGCTCAAGGCAGACCAAATGTTGAACCGGAACGTCTTCCATGGACTACACTCCGTACACTTCTCAGTCAATGCATTTACGGAGGCAAAATAGACAACGAATTCGATCAAGTCCTTCTGGACTGTGTTCTTGAGAACCTGTTCACTGCGAAGAGTTTTGAGCAAGATCACGTTCTCATTCCAAAATATGATGGCGATGCAGCTTTGTTCACTCCTACCATGTCAAAGAAGGATCAAATGATTGGATGGGTTGAAGAATTGAAGAACGAACAACTTCCAGCTTGGCTTGGTCTTCCAAATAATGCTGAAAAAGTTCTCTTGACCAAAAGAGGAGAATCAATGATCCGAAATATGCTAAAGGTAACAGATGAAGAGTTGGCATGCGGTGAAGACGGCAAGGAGGAAGCTAAACCACAATGGATGGCACAGCTTGGAGAACTTGTGAAACAATGGCTTCAATTGCTTCCAAAGGAGATCGTCAAGATGCGCCGTACCGTTGAAAACATCAAGGATCCTTTGTTCAGATTCTTCGAAAGAGAAGTTAACTTGGGATCTCAGTTGCTTAAAGATATTCGTCGTGATTTGAACGAGATTGCTGCTGTTTGTCGTGCAGAGAAGAAACAAAACAATGAGACACGAGCTTTGGCTGCCAGTTTGCAGAAGGGAGAGGTTCCGAATGGATGGAAAAGATATACTGTTCCCAGAGAAGTCACCGTGATGGACTGGATGGCTGATTTGAATGAACGTCTTAAGCAGCTAATGCGCATTGGAGCAGCTGATAACTTGAAGGTTGGCGGAAATTTGATGTTCTCATTTCGATTTATTCTATTTATTTTCAGCGCGAAACTTTCTGGCTTGGAGGCACATTCTCACCAGAAGCATATATCACAGCTACTCGTCAACAAGTTGCTCAAGCCAATACCTGGTCACTCGAACAGCTCAACTTGCACATACACATTGGACGCACAGACAACACCGACGTCTTCCGTATTTCTGGCGTCGACATCCGAGGAGCCAAATCTATCGGAGGAAACAAGCTCGAACTGTGCGAACTTGTCAAGAGCGAGTGCGATGTGGTGGAGCTTAGCTGGAAGCAGGTAGGAACACTGTAATATGTGAACGTTTATGTAAGAAAAGAGTTTTCAGGATGCTGCTGAAGGAACACGTCTTCCATTGTATTTGTATGGTGATCGTCGTCAACTCATTTCCCCACTCGCGTTCCATTTGTCATCTGCCACCGTTTTCTACCAGCGTGGAGTTGCCCTTGTCGCTAACACCACTCTCTAATTTCTCTATTGTATTCCAGTTATCCCCCATATTCACAATTATTGAATTTTTCTCCCATATTTATTTGTTTTATTCATCTGAAATCCGCGTATTTCAGATCGCTTCCCCTTCACTAAATAAAGTTGAGCTGTATAACAAAAAGATCCTCTCAGCGTGATAGATTACAGAAAATATCATTCTTAATGACAATGCACATCAAGTGGATCTCGGTTTTGTTCTTCTTCTTCCTGACACCACTTCAATCAACGCAAAAATTAACAGATTCGGAAAACAAATTGAGAAAAGAAACATGTGGCAAAGGTCTGAAATGTATGTCAGTAGAGAACAGTGATAGGAGGAAACACATTTTTCTGAAAAAGAAAACCGGAAATTCCTCCCATCACTGGCAGAAATAAGTTCATCTGATGAAGTTTTTATAATTAGTGAAAAAAGGTTATGGAAGAAAGATTCTAAATGGTGTGAAGTCGAAAATAACGGATGCCCCATGGAACGTTGCAATAGAAGTGATGAATGAAAAAGAATCTGGATTATGTACTGGAACATTGATTTCTTCTCGTCACGTCATCACTGCACGACATTGTTTTGCGATCTTGAAAGATGATGGATACGTTTGGACAACGAATGAGACTAAAATTCGAGGATGCGAGAAAGAGTTAGTTTGAATGCTTTTCGAGAATCGTGAGAGAAAGAAAACAAATAATAATAAATAGATTTCATGTCAAAAATAGGTTCTAAAAGAGTAAATAGCAACCAGCTAACAATACCCTTAATATAATGAATTTAAAAGTTACCGAAATTCAGAAATTCGAAAATTGGAATTTCCGGAAGTCCAACGTTTATCGTAAGAAACACTGTGAACAATAATCAAAAACTGAAAAATTTAGAAACTTAAAAATCCGGAAAGTAAGATTTAGAAATTCAGCTATTGCACAGTTAGGGATTCATGAATTCCAATTTCTGTATTTGAAGATTCTCAAGTTCCCTAACTATATAAATTTCATTCTGAAATTTCAAAAATTCTGGAAATTTGTGAATTGAGAAATTGAAAAGTTCTCAAATTCCAAAAGCACAGAAACTTTGAATTTCTGGATTTTGGATTTTTCGGTTTCCTCGACTCTTTCAATCTCTAAATTCCTGTAATTCAGTTTCACTGAATTTCTGAATTAACCTATTTTTATAGTTTCCAATTTCCGAATATCATAAATTCTTGATTTCTGGAATTCTCGATAACTAAAGTTTCAGAAAGTTCTCAAGTTTCGAAATTTGTTTTGTTTTCAAACTTTCAATCTCTGAAATTCTGAGATTTCAGATCTAGTTTCTTTTTAAAAGCTTAGAATTATGAACCTCAAATGTTAATGAAAGAAATGTGGTTTTTTAAGTACTGAAAACGATCTTGTGGTGAATGGGGATTTCTCAAAAATGTTCAAATTGTATGCTGGAACAGCTTGTGGATATAGACAGCGTTGCCATGAATCAAGAGTATATTCTTCTGAAATTTCCAAAGTATGTTATAAATAGAGAGTTCGATGTTCAAAATCCCAAGTTTCCAGATTTTCCTCCCAAAAGTTTGCGATGACAGACAACTCGATTTTGATGATTTTGCCATTTTGGAGTTATCTAAAAATTTAGAGTTCTCGTCGAGTATTCGTCCGATTTGTACGGCTGAAAAGAGCATAGATCTATTCAATCCCGATGTTCGAATGAGGCTTTACGGGTTTGGATTGGATGGTAAGAAGATGGAGTTTTTTTTTAAATTCAAATTTGTTCATTTTTAGTATCTTCTGCAAACGATTCGATTGGTCGCTTGAAATACGAAACCGTAAAAGCTGAAAAATGCTTTACGACGACTGAAAAAGCATTTTGTACTAGGTCAATTTCGAGAAATCAATTGGCTTGCATGGATAGTATTTTATTGAAAAACTGATAAAATATTCTTATTAGTTTTAGGGAGATAGTGGTGGAGGAGTCGTTCGTATTATCGATGATCGGGTTACTGTAGTTGGAATAATTTATCAAGGTATCTGAAAACGAAGACCTATTAAAATCTGAAGTTAATCAGTTTTAGGGATCACATGTGAAGTATCAACTAGGAATGAATTAGACTACATTGCAAGTGTGGCCTTTTATGCTGATGATATTTGTCGATATACTGGGATTTGTTCACTGTTAGTAATCTGTTCTAAACTCAAATCAATCGTTTTAAAAGTTTCAGAGAAGTGGAGAAAATTGATGATTCGACATCAGCAACATCAGGAACATCAGGAAAAATTTATTTCAGTTTTCTCTTGATTTTCTCGTTTTGTCATTACATTAGAATAAATGAAAACTAGAAACCGAATGATTTTAGGTCAAATGAAATATTAGAATTACTGTAGCAGAGAATACTGTAACTGATATTCTGAAAAAAAAAGGTTTCGAGTTAATAGTTTCTGCGTGTACCTCTGCTACATCGTGAACTAATTTTAAACATCCCGTGACCCCCTATATCCTTCACATTACCCCTAGACAGTGTTCTGAAGGTCTCCCTCCCAAATCTCCTCAGTTTTCGTATTCATTGCCCATCCAAGAGAACCCAAAAAACTCTCTTCCTTTCACACTCAATATGGATGTTGAGCTGCTCCAATCGGCTTGCGGTTTGTGGATCCTGATTTGTCTTCCTTATGTATCATCCATCTCTTTTCAGCGGTTACCGTAGCCGTATGCTCAAGTGTAAGTCTGATGCTCATCGGATGTCATACTGCGGATCGTGCCAATGCTCGCAAGAAGAATGGTAATTCGTCAAGACGTGGAAAGAAGGGAAAGAAGGACAAGTCTCAAAGATCGAAGAGAGGAAAGAAGGATGGTAGCAAGAGAGATAAAAAGAAGCCAGTCGGTCAATCCGCATCTGCTCCACCTGGTGGAGCACCACCAACCAAACCACCTGGATCCAAAGATCCAGCTGGAGGATCTCAACGAGACAAGAAGATCTCTGCCGAGCAGTCGCAGAAGCCTGCAGATAAGGAGAAGGATAAGAGCAGCCGAGGTGGATCAAAAAGAGAGAAGAAGAAGGAAGGATCGAAACGCGAAAAGAAGAAGGAGACAGAGAAGAAGGAGTCCGAGCAGAAGTACAAGAACAAATTCAAATCTTACCAAATAATTCCTGTTTTTCCAGGCCACCAGTCACTCCAAGTCCAAATCAATCTCCAGGAAAGGTTGAGGATGATGATATGCATACCGCAAGAGATATGCATTCTCCGAAAACCACTCCATCTACACCAACTACTCCGGAAACCAAACCAACACCAACGGATGCTCAGGAGAAGGAAGCTATTGCAAGCAAATATGTCGATGATGCTGAAGGAGCTGCGTAAGTTGCATTTCAGATTGAATTTTCAGAATATCTTGTTTTTACAGTCCGGTTTCTTTGGGACCGAAAAAGAGTAACACAATGTTGGAAGGAGATGAGAAGAAGGCGGAGAACTCGATGTACAAGTAAACTGATTGAACGTTGAACCTTCGGATCCTATAGTCGAGAATGTAATAAATAAATTTGTGTGTTCCCGATTTTAATTTGTTAATTTTTTGTTTCTTCCTACTGGTATTTAATTGTTAAAAGTTAAAGACAAAGCTGAACTGACTAGATGCCGGGCGGGCCGTTGACAGCTTGTCGGCGGACCATTCGTTCGCTACGAATAGAGTCAGTCTGAACGAAAATCTGCGAGATCTATCAGAGAATTTGCATGAAGATAAGAGCTGCATGTCGTATTTCATCTGAAAGAACAGCACCGTATACTTGCAATTTGACCTAGATAATCTTTTTTTCCTTGAGAGATATCAATAAACTACAAAAATATTGATGACCAGCAAGCTGGTGCGCCTTCGGCGCGATTCAATCTATTTTTTTAAAATGGTTCGTCGCTTCGTTTCTCACATTTTCTAAAAGGGTCACGTAAATATATATGTATTTTTCAATTTTTTCAAAAGTAGACAGATCCTCACCGGGACGGACAGACGCCTCTAGCGTTTTATTAATAAGGAAGATATTATAATGAAGATTTTGTTTGTTAACAGGTTTTTGATACCTCTTCTGACAGTTGAGATAATTACATTCGAAGTGAGAAAGAGAGACTGATATTTAATTCGAGAAAAGACGGAAAGCTATGTCAGAGCATAGAGCTACAAAATTCTTTTTTAATCTTACTGTATGTACGAAATCCCGAACAAGACTTCTTTTAAAAAACTTCAATAAGGCTGAAAAGGCAAAGTTCTAGAAGTGATGTGAATCCACCCGGAAACATTCGATTTCTATTTGACTTCACTTTGTTAAACATGTACTCAACTTATAAACAATTCAAATATAATGACTTATTCAACACACATTTCAATGGTCGTGCTGTTTTCGGGACCTTCAGGTCCTTCTAGTAGTTGTTCTGCGTCTCTTGAATCGAAACACTATTTCGTCGATATGCGTGACCGGATTTATGTATGACAGAAGGCCAGTTTGAAGAAAGGCAGTGTCTAGTTGAGTGGTCGTTTTTCTGGGTTTTGCAACATTCGAATTGTTCTTGAAACTGAAAACTAGTAGAAGAAGAAGAAACAAAATTTGGTTTGTTCTACAGTAATCCTATCATTTTTGAACTCAGTTCTTCTTTTTTGTCCTCTGCATTCCAAGATGAGAAGTCTACATCTCCTTGCGTTCTTCTTCTTCTTCTTTTGCTCCGAAGCACTTCATTAATCTGTATTCACCCAAATAGGATATATCCTTCGAACTCCTCTCTTTGAAATTTTCTTTTACTTCTCTCCTACTTCCACTTCTGGGGCATCTGTTTCTTCTTTCGTTTTCAAAATTTCTTTCCTTATATCACACAAAACACACACAACAAATTCTCTTCCGTTTTTCTTTTCGTTTTCCCAAAAATTTATGCATATAACCATGCTTTTTTTCTGCTCTTCCTTTTGTGTTTCGTTTTTGGTTTGTATATTCTCACCGAAATTAGGTAGAAATGTGAGAGAGAGTTTGGGTGTGGGTGTAGTCCCAGAATTCCGAAATTTTACGTATCTGTGAGAGAGAGTCGAAAAAGAAAATAAGGTTCATGTCAAAATGAGCAATTTCTATGCATGCTTAATAAAAGTAAACCCAATTCTCGGAGAGTGGCACCGAGAAATCAACGAGGAATAGCTTTTTGAGGTGAGATTTTGTTATTTAATTGCTTGTTTTTTTTTAAATGCAGTTTTTTTTGTGAAAAATTGATCTCAATAATTCCAGCATTACTTTGAAAAAATTCAGAAAAAATCAGAAATCCCTGAAAACGCCTTTTGCCTTTCGAGTTTTTCAATGTTTTCAAAAAATAGATTTTCTGAAATCGCGAATTTGTCCTGAATTTTTTCGAAAATTATCATACGGAAGTTTGGAGCGTTTCAACGGAGCATTTCAACGCAAAAAATATTGAAAATTTTTCGGTTGGAGTCCCCTTTCAATATACCTCAAAACCTGTATTAGAAAGGCCCCTTCAAAAATGTGATGCTTGAAATAAAAATTTTTAGCACTTTTTCAGTGAAAAACATTCTGGAAATTCCGTAATTTCACAGAATTTTGTTAGAAGGCTCAATTCTGCTTGAAAATTTTCTCGATTCTGTTGAAATTGATAGATTTTCATGAATTTTGAAAGAAAATTCGTCGAATTTTTCGATGAAAAATTTTCGGAAGAAATGGCCTGAAACTATAAGGGCCCTGTAACAGAAGGGCTCTCCAGAGGTGCCTTGGAACATTAGAAGGGCCTGCCCTTCTAATACAGGTTTTACGGTAATTCATGTCTGTTAAATTGATTTTTGTAGAAGTTCCTTTTCTCTGTTCCAAGTTTCTTATCATTGATTTCAAAACTTCTGAACTTCAATTCTGAATACTCCTTGTCCACTTTCGGTTTTTCCATTTTTCACACTTTGTTTCCCACGCATATATCGAAGCACAAAAAGCTTTCACTTTATAGCTTACTAGTTCCTATCCCCTCCAAAACATATACGATTTCTTTCTTCTTCTTCTTCTTCTTGTGCTCCCGTTTTTCTAAGTGCCCCTTCTTCTACTTTTCTTCTTCTCGACCTCCGTGGCCACTAAATCAAAAATGCACCTCTTTCAAATGGAGATGGTTCTACAAGAAAAAAGAAGAAGAAAAGGGCATTTTATGGAGAAGGCCGTCTTCATCATTCAACACAACTCAAGTGCCCTTTTTTGTCTGCCGATAATAAAAACAACATAACAAAAAGTGAGAGAGAAGGCAGAAAACAAAATTGGAGGAGCTGATAAGATTTATGTTGTTTTTTGGGATATCAAGAAGTGGAACAGGCCATGAATTTACGAACCTAGATGCATCATGGATGCTTTGAGAGTGCATGAGCTACATCGGGTAGACAACAGAATTTCCAAAAAAACAAAGTTTCGAACAAGAAAAAAAAATAAAATTTTTGAATCTTCACCTGGACAGATGTCATAAAATAGTTTTTGAAAGTCCGAAACAGTTTTGAAACTAGCTGTCAACGACTTTTTTTGGCTTCATTTTGTCCAAATCGTTCTACCCAATCTTTACACTATCCGGTGTTTTCTAATAGTTAGGAAACCAAAAATTGACTATCATTTTTAAGATCCACAACTCAGGTAATTCTCGGGAGAGGTTTGGGGCCGAACTGAGGCAGGGTGGGTGTTACCCATGAATTTTGGGAGTTACCCGGTTCAAATGGGAGTTACCCAAGCAATATGGGAGTTACCCAGCCCAAATGGGAGTTACCCACAATGGGGGCTATATGGGGCTAACAGGGAAATTGTGAAGTACGATTTCTCCCTTCTCACAAGCGGGAGCTATGTCGGGAGGAAATGGGGATTTCTCTATCGACTGGAAAGAGAGGAACGGGGGTTAGATGGGATGAAATGGGAGCTTTATGGAGACTAAATGGGGAGCGCCAACAGAGTTTACTAACGCAAGCGGATCCTTGATGTCGCAAAAAAAATTTTCGAAGTTTTTTTTTGTTCTGTTTTAATACACTCATATTTCTTTTTTCCGGATCCAACGCGTTCAAAAATACTAACAGAGGTTTTCACACAAATCGTAAGTGTTATCTATGGTTTCTAACAAAGATTATTTAATGTGTTCAGAACTCTTACAAGAAAAAGAAATACAATGAAGATGATGAATAGTCAGTTCCAATGAAACCTGAAGGAGAAAGATCAACGAATCATAAAAGAACCAAATAAGATAATGTAAGTTTTATAAAAGTTTGCTACAAATTTAATCTAGATTTTTTTCAGAAAATACAACGAGCTAACACCAGACAGGATAGAAATTTCAACGATAAATGGATCGAAATTTCAACTATAATTGTTTCTCTATTCCCAATTTTACCTCCATCTTTTTGACTTGTGTATTTTTTTCTGTTTGTAGTCTTGCTCTGCTGTTCATCTGTATCTTTTTTGCAATTTTTAATCAATAAATTACATTTTATGGAGCGTATTTCGTTTGTTGATTTGGGGTCTAGATGGGGTCTAGATGGGGATTTCCCGCGCGTTCCCCGGCTGTCGCGGCTTGGGATTGAGGGGTGATGAGCCCACACTCCTAGCGAGCCGTGACTGTTATGCAACCCTTGGCTCCTTCCGTTGAGATGGTAGATAACGATGAGTTGGTTCACAATGTGTTTATTGAACACTAGCTGGGTCACAGAGATCCCAGAAGGATACAATAGATGTTAGTGAATAGGTGGTGAAGAGGGGAGCGAGGGAAGGGAGCAACCTTCCTGTAGGGCTGCAGGTTGGAAGACTGATTGGGTTAAATGATGACAAATGATGGGTGATCAGGGATACGAGAGACGCAGAGAAAGGAGGGGAGAGAGTGTGGCAATTAGAGAGAGTTTGTCTGCTCCTGGTTGGCGGTTGGCTTTCCTCCTTTGGCGCTGGTCTTGTAGAACATGTCTCAGTGGAGCGCACATACTGTTGGGCGAGAGAGTGCGCAGAAGTGAGAGACGCAGACTCCTGTGGGCAGCTTGGCACGTCTAGAGGCGTTTCCTTGGTACATTGAGTGACTGTAGGCTTCCGATGGTGCAGACGTAGCTCCATGTGATCCGTTAGGATAATTCATCAGGTCGTGCCCTCGGGAGAGGGCGCGACACTGGCGGCGGAAGAAGAACCTCATTTGGAGTTGAACATTTGGAAACGAGAAATGAGGTTGAACTGCCATCGACGTTGACTATGAATCCTTCTGCAAGTCTGCTCCATCGGGCCTTCACACGAGCCGTCCGGTAGACTGCACATGAATGAGTCTGCTCCCTCAGTACTATCGCACAAGCACCTTTGGGAGACATATAATCAGGTCGTGCCCTCGGGAGAGGGCGCGACACTGGGGGACGGAAGAACCCCTTTTCCGGAGGAAAATGGGGTTGTGCTTCCATCAGCCTGCCGAGCAGACTCATCAGAGCTTAACTCAGTACCAAAGGCATTGAGCTTAACCTGTCTTGGCAGGTAGGGTCTGGACCTAGATTCCTCTGGACTGAACTGGTCTTTGTAGTTGTTCTTGGCTCTGTAGCTGTACTTGGCTATGTAGTTGCTCTTGGCTGAGTCGTTGTACTTGGCGGCTTGTGGACGTGTGATGAGCTGATCAGAGTCTTTTGTGGACTGCCTGACTACTTGACACTGGATGACTGGCCTCATTGGCCTTTCCTAAGACTGGATCGAACAACTTGACTTCCTGACGTCGACCAATGACTTGTGCTGATTGTCCTAAGTAGCTGGGCATCTGAACTCCTTCTAGACCAAATTCTAGAATTCGTCCAACCTTGGCTGAATGACTCCGACTTCGACTCATCTTCTGGCAGCTTGAAACCTTGTAACAAGGATTTCAGGCTGCTTCCTGACTTGGTCTGCAGTTCCACCTTTGTCCCTTGACTTGTTTATGGCTCCGTGATGCTGGACGATGGTTCTCCCGGATCCTTTGGCAGTTGGAACTTGGTATTGAGCTGGACTTCACGTGGTGGAGTGTTCCTATGATGCTGGATCCTTCCTGACTTCCGCGGTGTTAAAGTTGAAGCGCGCATTGCTGTCCTAACACTGAATGCTATCACACAAGCCTTCGGAGTGTCGGCGGACGCGCAAAGAACTTCTTTGAACCACTTCTTCTGTCTGTTCCATCTGCTGATGTTCCCTTTGATCTTCGATCCGTTCTATCATCCTTCCCTTGAACTTCTTCTAGCACCTTGTTGTTTCGGACGGTTAGGTCCTTAAACTCCAAGTATTACTAGAAGAGTTCTAGGTTAGTAGAACTGCTTGCGAGAGAATCCGTGTTTCCAGGAATTCCTGAATATCAGGTGATCTTCCGGATCCTTGGACGTGTCTTGTTGATTCCTCGTTGATGACTTTGATCTTGTTGACACGATTTTTGACTTGATTGGTGGGTTGACTTGACAATTAACAAATAAATGAAACATTTAACTATTAATTAACTGAATTTTGTCAGAGCAAATCAGTATTAACCTCACGGTCAACACTGAAACCTACTGGGATATGACTTCCTCAGTTGGGCATAAGATTCTAGGCCTGAAGAGTGATAACTACACTTCTGTAGCACCACTGCAATCTTCCTAGATTCCGTACCTCTTTTGGTCCCGTGGCTGGGCTAATCTACCAAAGTAGACTAGTACACAGCTGGACTTCAGCATCTAAGCTTTCGCTTCGACACCTTGTCTCTTTTCGGTAGCTCTGAATCTTTTTAACCTACTTATAATCCTAAGAATTGAAGTATCATGACTATCCTTGAAGTGTAGCTTTCGAAGACTCGGATTTCTCATGAATCATCTTGGCTGGCTGTTGACTGGGTAATCCTGACGACTTCTGATTCCTTGGACGTTGTGGCTTGAATCAGTGTGGTCGCATCTTGCACACCTTTCCTTGATTGGCTTGCGTTGTTGGGTTCAACATTCTTGAAGCGTCTGATGACGTGTCTGTTCGTTCAGTTGTAGTTGGAGTCTGTCTACTTTCCTCTGGCGGGAGTTCGTTTTATACATCCTCCAGCGGGTTCCTCCGTCGTCTGTCCGTTGTGTGAAGTTGAGTGATGTTACGACGACTTCTGGGGTCCGCGAGACACAACTGTTGTATCCATTCGATAGAATTCTTTTGCAAGAATTCATCCGAATTTCTACTACCGTCATCAGCAAATTCCTAACCATACACGCTTCACACTGCGCTCTGGCCTAATACTTTGCCTCGTGGTAACAGTTTGCTTGACTTGAATTGTCTTGACACCTAGAGTAGATGATCGGCTTGGCAGAGAACGTGACTGGATTGTCCTTGTCGTTGGCTTGATCTCCTCCTCTTGGTGACTGCATACTGACCGAATGTCGTTGACTTTGGAATTCCAATCTTGGCTGAAATTCCGATTGCCAATCCGTAGTGGTGACTGTGTTGTCCATCCATCCTTCTTACTTTCTAGACACGTATTCTGGATTTCTGGAGCATGTTGAGTCATCTTGACATTTGTCTTGGGTCCTTCTGCTTCTTTGGAGCTTCTGTCCAACTGGTGAGCTTTCATCTTGACGAAGATCCGAATGCTATTTGCCGACCTTCTTCTTCTTGTCCTCATCCAATTGGCATTGTTTCCTTGAAGCTTGGCTTTGTTCGCTGACTCGCTGACGAATCCAACGAATTTTCTCGGCTGTAGAAAGACTTGTTGACGTAGCAGTTGAGTTAGTAAGTTGGCTGGGTTCCTGGAGGATCCTCCGTGATGGCATTCTGGTTGGCTGTCTGTAGACTTCTTCGTCTAGCTGCTGCGTCTGGTGACTCGGTTGCTCATCCATTACAGCATACAGATCGTTGCTGGTGTTCTTGCCTTCCAGACGTTGTTGGAAATTCCAGGTTCCGTTAGTTATTTGGTCGGACTGTCGACCATGTTGTTGTGGCCTTGGTTATTGTGCTTCGGCCATTCATTGCATCTTTGTCCGTCCATTTTGGTGACTTCTCCTCGCTGAGCAATGTGGACTTGCTTCTAGCATCTTCCGGAATTCGTGAGCTTGGCATTGTGTTGGAATCATCCTCCAGAAGATACTGCTTGGCATCTTTGCGACCCGTCTGCTATCGACCATTGTCGGAGCTTTCTCAATGTTCTTCGGTTTCCCTAGACCATCTTTGGGATGGTGAATTCCGGACCACTTCGGCAGAGTTTGACCTTTGATTTCGACATTATCAGTCTACTTTCGGCTGACTTCTTCTCGAACTGATATCGGATATATCCAGCGGTTGCGTAGTGAATTTTGGACGCATCCGAGAATATCACGATTTCCGTCGACTTAAAGTCGTAGCTGGACACGATTTGTCTTGGTATTTCGTAAATCGTTCCGTCAAACATTGCCTTAGCTGCTAACCAATCCGGTATGAAGCCAATTGTTCTTCGCCACTTGCCATCGGGATTTGTGGAACTGTCCTTGTTTGCTCATTGCTCGAGTCGAAAGTTCGTGCGAACCTTCCTATGTCTTTTCCTATCATGAGCTTCACACTGCTCAATCGGGACAGTAGACGCTAGGCACGGTTAGCTTGAACTTCTTTTCTAGCTGGAATGAAATGGACTTGTTGCTTTCACGGATCGGATAGATGGCCCTTGATGGGTATGAGCTTGTAGTTGTGACTTGAAGCGTGCTGCTTGGCCGAACTCATCCATATTCATCTTGTTGAACGATTGCACACAGCTTTCTTTTGTCACGATTCGTCGCTTGGCTCAGCCATCCTTCTGCTCGCCTTTTGCTTCCGTCAACTGATGTGAATGGCACTTCATCATGATCCTCCGGCCGTCCTTCATCTAGATGAGACAGTGCTCCTCTTGACGAAGTGTCCAGATTCTCATGGAAACGAAACTGTTCCATTATGATTGTCCGTCGTAAGCTTCACACTGCCTACTCGGGATTATCAAGATTGGAGTTAGTTCGCTTGGCCTCTCCTTTGAAGCAAGAATCTTCTAGACGTCTCGTGGACCAATGATTTGCTGGGCTTCTCGGCGTCCTTATCGTTAGTTACGTAGACGTCTCGTGTCACCATGCTGTCGTTTTTAGAAGCTGACTTTGTAGACGTTGGACTCTTCTTGACATCTCCTTCTGCTGCGCGGTTGTCCTTGTTCTTTGTCCCAAAGATTCCAGTATTGATGCTTGGTTGCAAGATGTTGGATAAGTGTTGCTGGGCGACGGACTGTCGTTGGAGACAACATGATGCAATGATTTCGGATTTCCCTGTCGTTGAAACTTATCACACAAAGTTTCACAAGAGCTTGGTACTCTCCTACTGATTCGATCATCATTGCTAATGATCACGTCAAGATTTTCGGCCGTCAATCACGAGGACTATCGGGCGCGAGCTTCTCAACGATTTCTTTTGACCAACTTGTTCCAGAAGATCATCGTGGTTGGTATTCAACTTTTGGAGGCGTCATAACATCTTGGCTAGGCACTTCTGTAGATGTTCTGTGCTTTGTTGTTAGTCGCCAAGAATTATTGAGATGATGACTTTCTCCAAGAAGTTGAGTTGTTAGTCGTTGTGCTGCTCGGCTAAATTTCCCAGTCTGAAATGAGCTTGGCGATTAGAGGTGAGCTGAGGAGCTACTCTCCTCAACTCGGGTGACACAGCGACTTTGTACATAACCCGTATAGGGTGCATTCCTATACTGCTTACCTGACATGTTAGCACTCTAGCCCACCTTACTAACCTATGTTAACTATGGCTTTGTGGTGGCACTAGATGGTCCTGTTATAATACCCCCGGGTTGATTCTTCCTACCCTGATACGGTCGTGCTTACCTACCAGTTAGTTCATCTGTTTTGGGTGTTATGTGTTCCCGGTAACTTATCCTGATTGCCTCGTTCTTTTTGACGTCCTGAGCGGGGACGTAGTTCCCACGCATGGGCCCTGCTGCATTCTTTGTTGACGTCCTGTAGCTGGGACGTAGCTTCGTTCTTTATCGACGTCCTGTAGCTGGGACGTTGCTTCATTCTTTATCGACGTCCTGTAGCTGGGACGTAATTGGCCCCTCCTTCGAGGTCAATTCAAAGTACGGTGGCTGGTCGCGGGGACCCGGTCTGCCGACCCACGAACTCCAAGGCGTCCGTGCTCGTCCGGATACGAAGGTGCTCCAATTCTGATTTTGCACAGGTATTCGGACCAATCCATGGAAGCTTATGACCGTTTTCCTTCGCATCCCCTTGGTTTTGCTGGTTTTTTTGACTCTCTTTCCAGCGTAGTTGCTTGGCTTCTTCCGTACGTGAAGATGCTTCGCATGAGAGATAGATACCCTAGTTATAAGCTACTGTAAGAGGTTAGGTACCTAACGAGAAGTATAGTTAAGTTTTAGCGCAAGCTAGTCGGGCTTACGATTACTTAGAAATACAACTATGCTAGGCTAGACACTACTTAAATTTAACTAAATTTTTGACTAGAAATTTTGATAAATTAGAAGGCACATGGTGACTAGGAAGTTACCTTAACATTAGACAATAGCTTAATATACTAGGGGGTGGATTGTTCGTTCCAGTTTTCACATGCTTTCAACCGTCCTTAAGTGCTCCCAGTGAGCGACTCGTAACCGTTGGAGCAGTGAAAACAAAGGATAAAGGGTTAGAATACAAGAATCACACTCGTACTGACAACAAGAGAACGCGAGGTTACAAAAGGTGCTTGAACATAATAATCGACTTCTCACTCTTCCGAATCTCCTTTTGCCTTCAACTGGTCCTCCATCTTCTTGCGTTTCTTCTGCAATCGTTTCAAATCCGCAGCGCTCGGAAGTACTTGGCTTGGCACTTTGCAGACTCCGTTGTACTCGCGCTGGGTCTTCATTGGCGTTCGAGACTGAAGTTGAAGCTTGCTTGGCTGCCCTAACACTGGATGCTATCACACAAGCCTCTTGAGTGTCAGCGGGCGCGCCTCGCAGCTCTTCATCGGATACTCATCTCGTCTGTTGAACTCCCGACTTGGTTTGAAGATGTTTGGCATTAAACGGCGAAGATATCGACAATTTTCATCATTGTCATAACCGAGTGAAGTTTACAACATCTTCGTCGAATTGTTTCATCAATTGGCATTCGCATCCTTTCACCGCTAGTTCCGCTTGATGACTTCGACTTGACTTGCTTGGCTTCGAGAGGCAGGGAGGCGGAAAGAGTGAGTGATTGAGTCAATTTCTTCAGAAAGGAAGTTTTGTATGCATCTCAAGACAGTACGAGCGAACGCTCGCATTCACCACCGAACTCTCCGGGGAAAAATACGAGGGGGAGTTAGAAAGAGAAAAAAAACTAATTTTAGGCTTATTATTCGACAAATCGGCTGGGCTCAGTGGTTCTTCATTTGCTGAAATTGCTGAAAATTAGCCTAAACTTATTTATTTTCCCTAACTGCTTCCATCCTCGCAGACGTCTGGCCGGAGTGGCCAGGCTACCGACGCGTTACCACGCCGCCTTTGTCAAGGGCCCGCATAGGTAGCAGTATGTACCGACTCACACGGGTCCATTCCATTTTATGGAGTATTAAATTTATGCCTGATCGACTCCTCTAATTAAACTCACGTTGCAGTTTTCTTTCGCGAGAAGTACGGCATTCCGGCAGTTTCAAGCTTTCACACTAGCTCTAGACGCCTCATACACCTTCTCACTAATCAAAAACATGCTCAAACTGATTTCCTTCCATTTGTCGCGACCAAATTTCCAGAATTTCTTGAGTTTTCGTCGGCGGAACGTCTCCTTTCAGCTTGGCTCTTCTTTTGCGCGCGCGCCGTCAACACTCGATAATCGAATGCGCGTGTGTGCGGCGGGGCGCTGTTGCTGTCACGTGACGTCATCCGAATTGATGAAGCTTCTGGACATCTTCTTCCTCGCTTGTGGAATCCGACGATGTGTGAATTCCACGCTCCTTGACACGACTCCTTGTTTGTGAGTAGCCATACTCACTGGAAGTTGCTAGGCTGCATCATCATTGTTCTTCTCGTTGATCCGAGTTCCGAATCTATCTTGACTGCCCTGATCTCTTTAGCTGTCACACTAGCTTCAAGATCACTGGGCTCGTCAAGAAGTTTTGATTCTTCCGCTCCGGTCGATGCACCATGTCGCGGCTTGGGATTGAGGGGTGATGAGCCCACACTCCTAGCGAGCCGTGACTGTTATGCAACCCTTGGCTCCTTCCGTTGAGATGGTAGATAACGATGAGTTGGTTCACAATGTGTTTATTGAACACTAGCTGGGTCACAGAGATCCCAGAAGGATACAATAGATGTTAGTGAATAGGTGGTGAAGAGGGGAGCGAGGGAAGGGAGCAACCTTCCTGTAGGGCTGCAGGTTGGAAGACTGATTGGGTTAAATGATGACAAATGATGGGTGATCAGGGATACGAGAGACGCAGAGAAAGGAGGGGAGAGAGTGTGGCAATTAGAGAGAGTTTGTCTGCTCCTGGTTGGCGGTTGGCTTTCCTCCTTTGGCGCTGGTCTTGTAGAACATGTCTCAGTGGAGCGCACATACTGTTGGGCGAGAGAGTGCGCAGAAGTGAGAGACGCAGACTCCTGTGGGCAGCTTGGCACGTCTAGAGGCGTTTCCTTGGTACATTGAGTGACTGTAGGCTTCCGATGGTGCAGACGTAGCTCCATGTGATCCGTTAGGATAATTCATCAGGTCGTGCCCTCGGGAGAGGGCGCGACACCGGCTGCATAAACGGGAGTTACCCGTCGAAAACGGGAGTTACCCGCCTTAAACGGGAGTTACCCGACCCTTTTGGGAGGATCCCTTGAACCGATGGGATCCTCCCAAAAAGGACGGGTAACTCCCGTTTTCGGCGGGTAACTCCCTGAGAATTACCTGAGAAGTCGTCAAAATAGTAAAATGCCATTCGAGATTTCCGAATCGTCTCTACTTTCGCCTCTTTTCCAACAAGTTTGTGTCATTCATTTCTTCCCCAATTTCTGTTCGCGTATCTCGGAAGAATATCTTTCCTTCCCGAAAAACTTTTTCCTTCTTTCATTTTTTTTTCTCCATCTTCTGCATCACTGCTAATAATCTCCATCTCTTCTGAATTCTTCTCTCCCTCTCCTTCTTCTTCTTCTTCTCCTTCTGCTTGTCCCATTATCTTGTCAATTACACCACCGGCAATTCGAATGCCATTTGATCGTCGCCCGGGTGGTCTAAAAAATGCACGTGGGAGATTTATGAGTTGACATATCTAGGCGATGGAAAGATGATTTAGGTTAGAAGAGGCATGAAACTTGATAAAATCGTACTGATAGTTTTTACCAACCATGTCTGCAAAACCGAAGACCTCGATTTACTGATTGACATTTTTTGCGCCCCTATAACTTTAAGTCAACTTTTCTCGAATCCTGTTAAGGATATAAAGAAATTTGCAACTGATAACTTGTTTATCATAATATCATAAATGTTTTTTCAGTGAACACATTTTTGATTTCTTGCATAGAAATTGAGATAATTGGCTCAAACTTACTTGGGGTCTTACTATCACAGGTTTTCGATATCCTCAAAGTGACGGGCCACCGCGGTTTAAAAATGAAAAATTGAGGTTTCGAAGTTAATCAAACTTATTTCAAAAACATACAAGGACTCTTTTTTTACAAGTTTTCATACATCACAGCCTGGATGACATGAATCCTCAGAGCATTCACACAACTTTTAAAATCAACGTCACTTTTTCCGTAATTATGTGCTGAACGCTTTCTTGACTCTTTTCCCCGTCTCAATGAGCTCGCACTTCTTGTTCAGACACATTTTTTCTCGTCTGTGTTCCCCTGTTTTTCTGCACCTCCATTTCTTTTTTCTCTTCATTTCTAACCCTATTTTTTATGCTCTACTCACATATAAAACTCACTAGATTTCACCCCATTCCCCTCCTACCAATTCTTTGAATTCCGCCTTCTCCAGTTCAGAGCAATTCCCATCGGGACAAATGTTCTTTTTTGCTGTTTGTTGTTGCTCCTCCTACTTTTTCGCAGCTGCAATTCATCTGTTTATTTTTTCGCTCCTAATCCAAATGGTTAATGATAGCTGCTGTCTGAAAATTCCAGTCCGTTCTTACGAAATATATACTTCCGTAAATAAGTGAAAGCAGGAATTCAACGATACTTCTAAATCTCTTTTTTCTTCTGTTTTCTGCTCTTCCACTTCTATTTGTTTTCACATTTCTCATTATCCATCCACTTTTCATAATATTTTTCTCCCTTTTTCCACATCAGTGCTTCTACTTTTTTCAGATAGTAATAAGAAACAAAACAACAAAAAGTTTTTTCAGGCATCACAAAAAATAATAAGAAAAAGCAATACGACGTTATATTCTGATGATTCAGTGTCAGCTAGTCGGAAGAAAAGAAAAGGACGGTGAGGAACAGTTTTAGCGTTTTTTTGATGGTCAAATGTACTTTGCGTTAGAAATGGAATCAAGTTACTAAAATATTTATGACCTAGATTCCCGCGAATTTTATCGAAAATTTGTATATTAATATATTCTAGCTTCAATGCGCGTTTCAGCCGAAAATCCGAGGGTGGGCGGAGCTTAGGTCCGGTAGAGAAAACCTTAAAGGAGCATGTTTTCTTCGCAATTATTTTCTGATTCTTTATTTTTTGACAAGTTTCATCTACCGTAAACACTCCAATAAAATTCCACAAAACTGCCAACTTTGAGCCCATACATCTCGGTTCCTGTAAAAGATATCAAAAAGTTGTCAACTGACAAAATGCTTATCATAATATCGAAAATATTTTGTTAGATGGTCACTTTTTGATACCTCCTACAGGAAATGTGAGCTCAAAGTTGACGGTTCGGGTCGCATTCTATTAGAGTGTTTACGATAGATTTTTCAATGATTTCAATTGTTTTATGCGGTTTTTTGCGATGTCGGTTTTTTGTGAACCAAAAAGATTTTCTTCGATTTTCAGATAAATTTCAGCCATTTTGAAACCGCAAAAATTTCATTTTTGAAACACTTAAAAACATTCCGAATTCCCCGATTCCAAATTTTCTGATTGAATCATCACATAATTGAACCTTCGAACGTGTTTAGAGTTTAGAATACCGAAAAGAAGAGTTTTTCGTTTTTTGACACCCTGAGACGAAGAATAGAAGGGATGAATCCACGTAATTTGCATACAGATGACTTCCTCCTTTTCCTCATTTCTTTTCTGCCACACCCCATCCAATCCATCGGTTGGCCATCATAATAGTTATGTCGAACACACGAATAGCCCCCATTGTTTTCATTTGCCAATCCACTTCTTCTTCTTCTTCCGTCCCTTTTCTCTTCTGTTTTGAATCCTATTTTCAGATGTAAAGAAATACACTTTTAAACCCGTCTCTTTTGTTTAGTCACAAATTAAGTGTCATCTTGTGAAGGACTTATTTCCCTGAAAGACAAGGCGAGAAACATCCCAAAAAGGACTCATTTTTCATTTTTGGTGTGAAGAAGAAGAGGGAGGAAGAGGGTGGCACATTGAAGAAGAAGAAGAAGAAGCCTATCCGCGAAATTTTTGGCGCGAAAGCATAATTTAGTGTTTGTTGTTTTTGAGTGAGAGAGAGAGCCAGAATTATGGAGAGAGGGTAGAATTGACAATTTGATGAGAGACTCTGAATTTGCTAGATTAGAATTTCAAATTTGACAATATATGAAGAGTATACAATTTTAGGTTAATAAATAGGTTTACAATTATTCGTTAGTTTCATTTGATTAATTAAAATTTTGGCTTTTCTAATCAACTGATTATTTTGAGGGCTTCAACTCCTTGAGGTCCAATTGAGAATTTCGATTACCTTTCTGAAATTTGGGTTACATCTCTGACGCCAAACTTAGCTGAAAACACCTTTGTTTTGTTTTTTGGAATTCTTTTTCTGATTGTTTTCCACCACCCCAATCCTCTATCTTGTTATTTTCAGCCGATCCATCTTGCTGGCGTCAATTCTGATATTCCAAATCGTTGCACAGAATGGGAGCACGTCTCACTTGTTCGTGCTCACAAGCAGAGTGCTGGACGAATGATGAATCCACACTGAGGTTTGTTTTTTTTCTTTTCCCGTTCAACACAAATCTAGTAGTCAACTCCCAAAAGAGATTTTTTTGGTTTTCATTATTATTTACATTCCATCCCAAAAACTGACACATCATCATCACATTATACCAGCCCGTTTTGAGACAAAAATGGGCAGAGAGGGTGTTTCGAATTACAAATAGTATATCGGTCAGAAAAGGGAATGGAACAAAAAAAATGGATGAGAGGAGAAGGAGCGGGGCGAGATATGTCATTAATTTTCGTCAACGAGACACTTTTCGAAGAAAAAGCCAAAATGAGAGAATGAATGTTTGAGAACGAGAAGATGACCAGTAAATTGTACAGGGTGGGGAATAATTATAGCGCCCAAACTTTGCGTAAGCTCTGGCGCCTGTGAAACGATCTGCTTTGCACACAGTACTATTTTTTTGCTTCATTAATTCGTTCTAAACAATTTCTGAAAGTTTCAGGCAATTATTCCAACATTGAAGGTAATGGTGACTGTTTTTCCAAACCACACCCCTAGTATGGAGCGCGCGAGAAAGGGGGTGAGAACTTTGGAGATCGCTAAAAAACTCGGTATCAGAAAATCAGAGGTCAATCAAACCCTCGTTCGGTTCAGAGAGTTGGGAACTTTCAAGAATAAAAGAAAAAGCGATCATTTGAAGTTCGGGACGACTTCTGAAGTCGTCAAATCGGTGAGAGAGAAAATCTGAAGGAGTCTTGAAAGAATCATGAAAAAAATGGCGTCGTAGTTTAGAATATTCCCCAAATTAATGAGAACTATTCTCCGATACCAGCTGCATGAGATTCCATATCGAACTCAAAAAGGCGCTTCTCTGACGGA
Source organism: Caenorhabditis nigoni (assembly GCA_027920645.1). Taxonomy (NCBI): domain Eukaryota; kingdom Metazoa; phylum Nematoda; class Chromadorea; order Rhabditida; family Rhabditidae; genus Caenorhabditis; species Caenorhabditis nigoni. The sequence goes on from CP115864.1 coordinate 8,567,720, forward strand.
CCGTAACAAGAGGTTAAAACTGAAAAAATCAAAAATTATCTTTCGAGGCACGCGCTTCGGCACGCACTGGAAGACAGTTTTTCACAGATGAAGTTGTTCACTGTTGAGGTATACAAGAACGGCCAGAACAATTAAATCGTGGCTATCTAATATTATAGTGCATGTTGGCGTTTGAAAATTCTGAATATGACTTCTCACCCGGTCACGGTGACGGTATTTGGTGAGATATGCTCAAATGGTAAATTCTTGTCGATTTTGTAGCCAAGACCAACAAAAATTCTACACTGAGCGGATTTTGAGCTCGGAGGTGCTGCCCCAGTCCGAATCACGTCTTTTGAACGGCAATTGGACTTTCTAACAGTACGGAGTGCTTGCACACACTGCAAAGCTCACTTGTCAGTGGTTCCAAGCCAATTTTCTGGATTTTCTCACTAAGGATTGATGGCTGGCTTCCAGTACGGTACTCATTCCGACAAATTTTTTGTTATGGGAATATTGGACCCAATAAGTCTTCACAAAAAATTATCCTAACTTGGAATCCCTTAATAGATCCTTGACCGCGGCATGGGGCAATTTGGACGTCAACTACCCCCGTGCCGTAGTCGACTCCTATCCGAAGAGACTTCGAGCTGTTATAGAAGAGAAGGGAGGAAGGCTCAAAAACTGTTGATGCCAACTTTTTTGTTATCTCTCAAGGAACAGTTCGGTTGAATTTCAGTAAAATATCTTTTGATTTGACCATTTTACACTGTCTTGAAAGCGGCGCTATATTTATTCCCCACCCTGTAGATATAAGGACATTTTTGGATAATAACAACAATAAAAAACTCAAAAGAAATTGTAGTTCACAGTAGTTTAAAAACTCTTAGACAGAGGACAGGTTCTAGTTCCTAAAATGAGCACCTCCTTACCAATATTTGAGATTATTTCTGAAAAATTATCTTTACCCAATTTATGACAATTTCAATCAAATTGTCAGTTTGCACGTTTCTGATATATTGCATGAGGATTGAGATAATTGAGGTCATAGTTTACAATGTAGGAGCTCTTCTATTACAGTTTAGATTACAGGAAAAAGAGAGAGAGAGAGAAAACGCACCAGGCAGCTGTAAAAAATGTAAGGGTACTGGTCATTAAGGTTAAAAAACATAATTTTCAATTGAGTTTCGGCCATTAAGACCATTTTCAGGAGTCTGGAGGTCGGTTGTGAAGTTTTCAAACACTTTGAAAGTTTTGGAGGATGTTGATTCAAACAGATTTAGAGTGACAGCTTTACATCCATAAACTTTTTTTTCTAGTTTTTCAGCTATTTGCCGATTTCTGAAAGAACCTGTCTTTTCATATTCTCATAGTCAGTGAAAACTAGTCAAAATCGGGGCCTTTCGGAAATCGGCACAGGCCTGAAAAAACTTGAAATTTTCGAAAAATTATAGACACAAAGTTTTCAATTTAGGTCAGTTTTACACTCTCCACACATTTTTCGAAGTTATCGTAAATTTGACAGCCGAGCTCCAGAGTCCTGAAAATTATCAGAATCAACTGAAAACACGGTTTTATGAAGAATGACAAGTTTCATCAGTGTACTGATTAGACGTTTCGTGTGTTGATCCATTTCGCCACGTAGAGGCTCAGTACATGAAAGGGTCCCCCACCCTGGTCTCCGAGGACCATTGTTGGATAATTTCCAAAGTTCCTTTTCCCTTGTAAGAAGCCTTGCGTACGCTTTTTATTGATATTTGTTCATTTCTTTTAATCTTTGATTGAATCTTTTGCAAAAGGGGAACGTTCAGTGAAAAACACCTAGCCATGAACCCCAAAACATGGCGACCCTTAGGGCCTTTTAGTACTTTTTTCGCATTCGACCAATCGAAAGAAAAAAAGAAAATGAACCAAAAGAAGAAGCGTATGCAAAGAGCTTCTTACCAGAGAGAAGGGCTTGTGAAAATTATCCAACAATAAAGTTAAAAGAGATCCATTTCACGAAAGCATGCGTTTTTTTTCAATATGTGGATTTTTTCAACGTGGAAGGAGGGGTCGTGGCCTAATATTGATTGATTTAATGATTTATTGCGAAACGTGAATAAGAAAACAACAGTTTTTGAAAATCTTGAAAATAAAATGTAGATTGAAAAGACCCTTTGAAAATAAATAGTTTAGATCGCGCTGAATGCGCACCAGCTGTTTGAAGCCCCGGCGACATCCTAGGTTTTTAGGTCAGCCAAGCTTATCCTTTGAAAAAATAATAATGTGACATAAAACATACCACATATTCTAGGTTTACGGTAGATATCGTTGTGTGACCTTCGGCCCCGGCGAGTCTTTTCCAGAGATCCGATTTTTGTACAAGTATAATACTACCTAGTAATATTCATATCAAGATCTACAGTAATCCAAACCAAAAAAATGAGCGAAAAGTTTATTGGAAATTAACAATCAGAATAGAAGAAAGATTTATGAGGATTCATTCCATGTACTCGATGAAAAACCATTTCCTTGACTTCCATCTCATCACTCACTGCGTCCACTTTATAAGTCGCCTCGTTTTCAAGAATGAAATCAACGGCATCTGCGTCAAAATATGATTTCTGACGGATCAATGAAAGTGTTGCTTCCATTTTCGAACGATATCTTATAGATTCTAGAATTCGGATTTTGTCGTTGAGAGTCATAATAGTCATCATTTCCCTGAAAACTGTCTTCGAGCCTTCTTAAATTATTGAGAAAACGAACGTAATGAGAGTGTACACTGCAAAAGACCAAAGGAGAAGAATAAAAGATTTCAAGTGCATTTTTGCTTCTTCATCTTCCACTTTCTTCATCTCTTCCAATGTATGGATAGCTGTAAACTTTAAGAGAGCTTGCGTACTGGAAGCGTATAATCAACTCACGAGTAGTGATAGAAACTGCAACTGCTTCGAAGAAAAATAAAATGCAACAAGCAAGAACACAAATAGAAAGAACTATCAATTTCATAAAAATCTGAAAGTCCCCATATAATACGGATAGGGATTTTAAAAATCTCTAACTTTGCCTGTTGATTTGATTCTTGACCAAAAAATTGATTCGTTCCATGTGAATCCATATCCATCATTCTTAATAATTTAGGTCCTAAGAATCTCTAAGAATCGAAAGAACCCACCAAATCAACATTTTTGACAATAGTTGGCTCCTTGAACTCTTTTGGCTCTTCCATTAACTTCTGAGTTTATAGCTCAGATTCAGTTGATTATCAATCAGAATCAGTTGGAACTTTTTCAGACAAAAAGTTCACGTCTGTCTATAAAATTGATGCCGTGCTGCTTTTTAGCTCCGTTGCTCAGCCGGTAGCGGTGCGGCACCTCCAGCGTTAGGTCCGAAAGTTCAACTCCTCGAGGGCATGTGAACGGAATTTGAAAAGTACAAAAAAGAAGCAATTATCATATGACTTCTCACTTTCTCTTAATTATGGAGTTCCATTCTAACTGTCAAGGACGCCAGAAGAAGTGTTCAGTACTTTCAAAAAGACACTTTTGAATAAATCAAGTGATCATTTGTTTGAATATGTCTTTTGATGATATACTCGAAAGCACTTGACTTGTTCCATTTCACACAACACTCTTTGTCTGTTTACTCGTGACTGATGAAATTTAGAAAATTTGATATTGGTTAAGATCAATACAAAACCCTTACATCTGAAACATTTCAAAGTGATTAAGAATCGTTAAGAATGGACATAAACACACTGAAAACTTGATTAGCTACACTTATTTATGTAATGTTATTTTTTCCCGAAACCCCTCTCATTTATTTCAGAATCGACGCAGAGCTGTTTGAATTGTCACAAGACGGACAGAAGTGGGAAAAATTGGATGGCCGATTGGCAAACGTAAGTACCTATATCTCCCCGAATTTTAAACATGTACAGTACCGGACAAAAAGCTATCAACTTTTGCTTTTTCGACTATAACTTCCTTCAAAATAGGGGTGAAAAGTCAAACTTTTCTGTGAAATGTAGCAAATCACCGGAGAAATATCATGCAAAATTGATTTCATCTTGAAAATTTTTCAAAAAAAATTTTAGGAAAAAAATTCACTTTTTGGAAATTTTTTGGATTTTTGGATCATTTTTTCAAAAATCTGGGAAAAATCGAAACGGTGATGAATGTGAAATATGACATTATCAGCATGATTAGAGAGACTTTAGCCAACTAATAAGCCAATAATACCTTATTAAAATACAAGTGTGTGTATGGAATGGTTGCTCAAAGTGTCAACCAGAGATTTTCGGTTTCTGGGCTTTTCCACTACTGTTTCACAAGTCCAAGTTGTCAATACTTGACTCATTTTATGATTTTATTGAGTCTCAGGTGTTTTTCTACAATATCTAATCATTTTCCACTCGAAAAGGCGTGTCTCTCAGCTCCGAACATTGACTTTATGAATTGGGAGACCGGCTAAACCCAGGGTCAGGTTCACTTCTAGTCATTCTGGTAGAGTCGGCCGAGGGATTTTCGTTTATTTTTCAATAGATATCGATACCACAGATTAGTGGGATCTTAAAAAACATGATTTCGTGTTGCGGAATGCCCATGGAAACGCTAAAAACGTTTCGAAACAGATTTTATCGAGTCAAATAATGATCGAACAGGCTTCTGATTCTATATGTGTTACTGAGTGCGTCATTGATCAATTTTGACGGTAAATTTGTGAGAAGAGAGTTGTTGTGCTTGTTCAAACACAATTATCCCAAGATTCCATCACTTTTGAGAACGAATTATCAATCTGATTTAACACAGGAATGTTATAACTTGCACTCCAAAAGAAAACTAATCACGAGAGTCAGGAAGGAGCATTCCGCAACACGAAATCATGTTTTTTAGGATGCCACTAATCTTTAGTATCGATATCTATTGAAAAATAAACGAAAATCCCTCGACCGACTCTACCAGAATGACTAGAAGTGAACCTGACCCTGGGTTTAGCCGGTCTCCCAATTCATAAAGTCAATGTTCGGAGCTGAGAGACACGCCTTTTCGAGTGGAAAATGATTAGATATTGTAGAAAAACACCTGAGACTCAATAAAAACATAAAATGAGTCAAGTATTGACAACTTGGACTTGTGAAACAGTAGTGGAAAAAGCCCAGAAACCGAAAATCTCTGGTTGACACTTTGAGCAACCATACCATACACACAAATTGCACTTTAACAAGGTATTATTGGCTTAATAGTTAGCTAAAATCTCTGTAATCATGCTGATAATGTCATATTTCAAATTCATCACCGTTTCGATTTTTCCCAGATTTTTGAAAAAATGATCCAAAAATCCAAAAAATTTCCAAAAAGTGAATTTTTTTCCTAAAATTTTTTTGAAAAATTTTCAAAATGAAATAATTTTTGCATAATATTTCTCCGGTTATTTGCTACATTTCACAGAAAAGTTTGACTTTTCACCCCTATTTTGAAGGAAGTTATAGTCGAAAAAGCAAAAGTTGATAGCTTTTTGTCCGGTACTGTACATTTTCTTCGGAATACCTGAAAAGCAATCCATAATCCAAAAGTCATAAACTAAGTCTTTTTCTTCCCCTCGTTTCTCTTTCATCGCAACGTTTTTCTTTTTCCAGGTGCGTGTATTCAACGCTTTCGATGATTCTCAGCCACGTCTTCTGGCAACATCTTCATCCGGCCAAGTTCTTCTGGATACTTTGATTCCAATGGGTGGGTCTCTTCTCTCTCTCTCTTTTCTTTATACACCGACACAACCAATTTTTCTGTACGTTTCCAGTTGTATCTATTGCAAAAATCTCATTTGAAAGACACCGAAAGAGACCGAGTTTTAACTCAAAAATTCATAGGTGTGGTGGAAGAAAATAGGTGTGTGACTTGGTCAAGAATTGCATTTTTCGAAGCAGCAAACGTTTTTGTTTTTGAGTTTTTTGACGAGCAATTCCAATGTTTTGGAAGAAAGTGTCACTATGAAACCATATTCCAAATCCTAAAATTCCGTAAAATCCGTAAAAGGAGAACTCCTAACTTTGATATTTGAGTCAATTTATCTAGGTTCCTGTGAAAGATATGAACATTTGTCAACTGATAAATTGGTTATCAAATTATCACAAACTTCTTATTAGTAAGCACATTTTTGATATCTTGTATAGGAACCGAGAAAAAACAGCTCACACTTGACCATTTGGGGGCCCTTCTATTACAGGTTATACGATAGTGACCCCTATCCGCCCACACAAAGTACATAGAATAACAAATTCAAACAAATGACTGGTTTTCCAGCTATTCGCAGTCATAAACCACAAATTGCATTCTCTTTCTCTTCATTCTATTTCTCCTACTTTTAATCATCCGCCGCCGTCTCAGACGTGACAAAAACCACCACCCCCACCAATAGATCCTAAAGTGCTCATCAAACAAATAACCCAGATATCATTATTATGAACGAAATAGAAAACTAAAAAAATGGAAGAAACTTTTCATAATAATTGACGGGGGCTCTCTTTTCTCCATTTCCTTTCCTTTTTTTCTCTCTGATCCCCTTCTTTTTTCTCTTTGCTCCCGACGAAGTAGTGCCCATTTGTTTCCAGTCGCATGGCGACATTCGACATTCATTTTTGACTCTACTTTTTATGTCTTATATATGAGATCTCTATTGATTTTTTCGTTTTTTTTTTCTTTCAGGAGAAAAGATTCATAAGGTCAGTGACTTCTTCGTTTATCTCAATGCCGACGGAAGAACAATTGGATTCAATACACTGAGTTTCAAAGACACTTCACTGCTTATTTCACAGGTTTGGTTTTTAAAAATTAAATTTTAGAATATTCAAACTCCATGAGTGATTTGATACATTTTCCCTGGCAGAATTCTCATAATCTACTACCAGTATTTTAAAATTGCTGATTTTTTAATTTCGAATTTTTCAACTTCCCAAAACTTCAGAATATCTGAATTCCAGGATTGTCAAAATTTCTGGACGGAAAGTTCTGAATTTCTTCATTATCTAATTTTCTACATTTCAAAACTTCTTAATTTTATAATTTCCAAGCTTCTTGACAACAAAAATCTGAATTCGCAATTTTCCGAAGTATTCCCCGAATTTCTGAAGTTTAAGATGAGCGAATGTTTAAAGTTCTGAAATACAGAATATTTGAATTCCCAAATTTCTAAATTTCAGGATTTTTCGAAATCTAAAATTTTTCAATTCCTATAATTTCAAATTTCCGAGTTTTTCTGAAGTAGAATTTTCTGATAACCTGTTATGGTCTCATTAATTTTTTCGAAATTTAAGAGAATATGTGTTTTCCTATTGGTCGATGCACAAATTTTCAAATTTATAAGTGTATAACACACTTATAATGAGGCGGAATAGAACTTTCAAGTTTCAATAATCAGTAAAAGCGAGTCCAATTTTCAAAACAAGACAATAAAACACCCATATGATTTTGTACTCATTTCTCCAAATCAACTGATAAGCCTGATTGCCAACTCTCTTTTATGACAAAGGGGGGTTTATCAGTAGGTGATGGACATCAGATGGACACCTGCAGAACCTAGAAAATGCTGAATTATTCTAGAATTCCCATTGAGTTTCAGTCCACGAACACATCCGCATTCAATATGTTTCAACACTCATTTTCGGCCTCTGTATCCAGAATTGCCACGTTTGAAGGAGACTCCATTCAACCATGTGATGAGCAGCCAGAAACAACAAATGTGAGGAAATTGAGTTTGAATTGAATTAAAAAAATACTATTTAGATATCATTAAATCCGCTGAGTATGGTTTTCAACTACAAAGGATCACCAGTCACAATTGATTTGGTTAGTTGAATATTGTTTTTGAAATTTCAACGTTTACTTAATTTCAGTTGGAATGCTTCGCATGCTCTTCAGAAGCAGAAAACTGCGTAGACATTACCCATGCCAATAACATTTTCCGAGTTATCGTCTCAGCTCATGCACATTTGTTTCTGATTCAAGCTCTGAATGTGTCATCTCTTTTATTGGCTAGGACTACATCTCACTTGGTAGCAGTGAATTATTTGGCACGACAGAATGAGAAGATTCAACAAAAATTGATTGCTCTTCTGGAGTCTTCAGAATCAAGTGATACGGCTTCTAAAGAAGACATTCGACAGATGCTTCTTCTGAAAAATGTCGTTGTTACACAAAGATTGAATTCATTGCAACAAAGACCATTACCTGGGATAGAGGTTCGTTTAGTTTTTTTTATTATTTTTCTATTCGAATCAATTGAATCCTCAACCCCAATTAGTGCCAAATGGATACTGTAACACGATCCTCCGCGTGCTTTTTCTCCTCTTTCTCCACTCGAATTTCTCTTCAATTCCGATTCGGAATGTAAAAAACATCTTCTGCGGATTTCTTTTTTTCAGAAAAAGAAGAAAGGTTCCTTTAGAAAGTGTTCATAATAAAATCGAGAAGAACCTTTCTTCTGCCCCCTTACTACTACTACTTTTGCTCTCTTCTGCCTTTTATCTTTTTTCTTCTTCTTCTGCTCCTCCTTTCATTCTCTTCTCGAACAAACAAGGCGCTTTCCTTTCATTTTTATCTCTAAAACCTTTTCCAAAACTCTTCTTTTCTTCAATTTTCCTTTAATTTTACCTCTCGGTCGCTGGTTTTTAATTGACTGGCGACGAGATTGATTGATGAATTGAAGTTTAGATTTTCCTTTTTTTATTCGGTCAAGTACTTCACTAATTCGAGAAGCTTTTCTGTCTTTTTACGGTCAGTTTTTTCTGACATCTTCCGCTAATTCTTCCGTTGTCAAATGTACTTCTTACTGTAGAATAAGGCAGGTTTTTTTATTCATACAAAAAGTATACAGCCTTTCCATCTTGTAAGGTGTGTTCTTTTTTGTTATCAGTTGTTTGATATTTGCAATTTTTTACGATTGCCAAAAAATTTAAAACTCGAGAAGAGGCAAAGTGACCTTTTTACTGAAGAAATTGAAGATACGATTTGAACAAACAGAAGCACATACACAAATATTGAAACCATTCTCTCTCGAACTTGTGAATTAGTTTTTAACCTTTTTGTCCGTTTGATAGAAACTGGATTATCACTTAAACTCCTAAAAACCCATTCAAGTTTATAATTAGTTTACTCTCAGATGCAAGTAAAACTATAACAGAACTTTCAAGTATTTTGCTTAAAATCAAACCATTAAAAACGCTTCTTTACAAAATCGTCCAGAACCTGTAATAGAAGGGCCCCCACACTGTCAAGTTTGAGCTTAATTATCTCGTTTTCTATAAGAGATATAAAAAATGTTTACGGTAACCGTAGCCTGGAAGCAATATATACCGCCTTAACTATTCTCTTGGTAAGGCTCTAAGTCTTGTTGTACATAAGGAAAAGAAAACTTGTGTCCATCTCAAATGAGAAAGCACCCAACCAGAAAACATTGTGATCATTCATTTGCTCAGTTGATAACCCAGATTCCCAGTCTCCACTCATAAATCTCCAGAAGAACCAGTTCACGTGTACAATTCCAAAATCTTCATAACGTGTGGTCAAGTACCCCTTTCTCCTCTCCCGACTTTCTGCTGTTGTACGTGTTGATCTGTTTACTTAACACGTTCCAATTTTACAAATGTTGTTGCATCTCTCCTCCTCCTCACACAGATATGTATGTGCGAATGTAACATTTGTATACTATAGGTGAAGAAGAAGAAGAATAAGAAGAAGAAGAAGCATGGAGGAGTAGAAGGAGGGCGTCAAGTGCAAAATACGACGAATGAAAATGAATAGTTGACCGGATTTCTCGAGTACCGTCTCTCCCTCTCTTTTTCTATTTCTCCGTTTCTGCCAATCCGACAAATCTTTCCTTCCAATCAAGCTTCTTTTTTGCCCTCTTCATAACTAATAAAAATTATATTCAACTCATCTTTTCTTCAAGCATATTTTTTGTTCCAAAATCGAGGACCAATCTGTCAGCATCTGGATTTTTCTTTCATAGAAAAATTGTGAATATTGTAAACACTCTAATAAAGTGCCATCAACAAGATCAACTTTGAGCTTTTATATCTAATTTGCTGTAACAGATATCAGGAAGTGGTCAACTAACAAATTGTTTATCATAATATCAGAAGTATTTTATCAGTTGACCTCTTTTTTCTTTTACAGGAACCAGGAAAAAATTGGCTTACAGTTGAATGTTATAGGTGGGGTCCTGTTCACGGTACTCACGGTACCCTGAACTCTTTCACCGAATTCAGAATATTCTCCAGCTAGAAAAATGTCTTGTCTTCTTGATTCTGAACAATTTCATTCAAAAATCGACATGTTGACAGAAATATATATCTCGTCAACAAATGTATTCCTCCAAAAATTACGATAACTTTCAGCTACTACTTTTGTGCATTTCTGCATTTCCCTTTCTCATTTTCCACCGGATCCTCACTAGTTCCTCACTTCCTTTTTCTTTTTTTTTTGTTTTCATTCCGCACTTTTTCTTCTTTTTTTGCTCTCTTTCTCTGTTCTTGTTTTTGTCCTTTCTACACGAAACAACAAGATTAGCACCTTTCGGTGCTCCCAAACAGCAACCCAACTTTTCAAATGTTCCAATTTATTTTTCAGCTTATTCAACACGATATATCACCTCAAATTGATCAAAAACTACTTGACAACTGTCGACTGGCTTCGTTGTTTCTCTATCACTTCAACATGAATTCCTTTCGAATGTGAGTTTTTTTTTTGGTTTTCATATTTTTGAAAAAAAAACACATTTTCTACTTATCATAAATTCTGTATTAGAGGGGCTCATATTGTTCCAAAGTTGGAGAACCCTTCTGTTGCAGGGACCCTTCTATTTTTCCGGCCAATTTTTCTGAAAGTTTTCCCAAAAAATTCGACGAATTATTGTTCAAAGTTAATGAAATTTATCAATTTCACCAAATTTGAGCAAGCTTTTGAGCAAAAAATACAATAAGTTTCTGTGAAATTCCAGAATATTTTTGATTTCAAACGATAGATTTTGAAAAGGGTCCCTATTACAGGTTGTATGGTAAGTTCTCAATTAACACTAGAAGGGACAAAAAATAGGACGGCATTTTGACCAAAAAGTGACTATACGTTAGATAAATATCATTAGATAAATACCGTATGAAGAAAAGTGCTGACTTCCAGCACTAACGTTTTCACTGAATTAGAAAAATTTTCACTGAATTTAAAAAAAAAAGAAGAAAAAAGAGGCTGAAACTACAGAATTTCAGATGGCGAAAACCAATGGAGATTCGAGATATGAACATGATGAACACCTCCTCAACAACTGTCCCAAATCAACAGTATCATCAGATTCCAATTCAAATTCAAAGTCAAAATGTGAATCCAATGAGCTCTTATCCTGCTCAATCACTCCAACTACCACCGCAACAGCAAATCCATTCAACTGATCACGTTACAACTCACAATGGTACAACTACATTCCATTCGACGGTATGTTCTTCGAAGCTCTCTGTTCTCAAAATTGAATCACTTTAGAATCCACAAAAACCAAGACTATGTGAAGGTTCTCTAGCTCCTGGATGCTCATTGGTCGAAGCTTCAGAACAGAGGAAACGGGAAATGGCAGAGCAGAAAAAGGAGTTGACTGGCACTTCTCCCGGCGAAGATTATTTTGTCAGAAAGACAAATGGCAGACTTGGACTCACTATTTACGCTCACAACGATGATGGGGTCATCAGAGCTGAGGTATGGGGATTTTTGTCGGGGATCTGAATGAGGAATTTCGGTTTCTAGGTGCGTGGAGTCACTTCATTTGCTCCGCGATGTGCTCAAGTGGGAGATTCAGTGATTGCAGTTGATAGTGAACTGATTTCATCGGTTCGAAATGCATCAGATGTCGAAAAGCTATTAAGAATCGGAAAAATCATCCATCTTCGACGAAAGACACCATTACCACCCAAGGTAAGTGTCCTGGAAAACTTACTAGTCTTTTCAATTTACAACATTTCTCTTTAATCCGTTCCGTTCGTTCAGGCTCCTACTCAACTCGACGCAACAAATGTCAATAAGAAAACGGGCTGTGCAAAGCTGGCAATGGCTTTGCAAGAATTATTGGTCACTGAAAAGAAATATGTCGCTGATTTGAGAGAGGTTAGAGAAGAGTAGTTAATAATCTTTAGAATAAGGAAAAATTTCAGATGAATGAAGTGTTTCTGTGCATGAGACAAGTTAGAGATATCATGCATGCGGCTATTCGATTGTATAAAATGCAGACTTCGTTTTTGGATAGTATAGAAGAAGCCATCGGAGATATGAGTCGGCAGGATATTTCTGTTGCTCAGATAAGAGTGAGTACTTACAGCAACCTTCAAAACCTAAAACTTTGGTTCTTGCAGGATTCCGTAATGAGAGTGTGTGCTGTCTTCATCAACAAGTGTGCAGACTTCAAAATCTACGCTGAATATGCGGCCGGATATCATCTTCTTCAGCATGAAATTAAAAATAAAAAAGAGTTGTTATCAAAATTGGAAGCTGTGAACAGCACTCGGGAACAACATTGCTCATGGGAGTCGCGGATGATTAAGCCAGTTCAAAGAATTGTACAGTACCCTCTCCTTCTGAAAAACATTTCCGATGCACTTCCGAAAGATGCGAGAGAAAGAATTCAAGTGGAGACAGCGTTGCAGAAGATGCAGACATCAGCAGAATATGTGAATGAAATGCAACGTCTAAATGAAGATTACGCGCAGTATATGGAGACTGTAAGGAAGGCGAATGAGAATATGTTGACTGAAAAGGTGAATATTTTAAAAGAATTAGATTTGACGAATTAAAAAAAAAAAATATAACCTATGGAACTGTGATTCAAAAAAATAACATCCGAAATTAAATGCCAAGTTATCAAGTCCAAAAATTCCGAAGTTGCTTAAATTTAGAAAGTCGGAAATTAGCAAATTCAGAAAATCGAAATTTCCGAAACACGAAAATTCAATAACTTTCAAATTCCAAAATTTGAATATTTTGAAATTCGATGATTTTCAAATTCGGAAATTTTCAATTCTGGGAATTTGAAAATTCGAAAACTAGAAAATTTAAAAGTTGAAAAAACTCAAAAGATTTTGAGAAATTCAGAAATTCGGAGATTTTGAAATTTGTAAAACTGTAAATCAGAAACTTGGAGAACTCGTTTTTGAGAAATTCAAAAATGGAGATTTCCGGAAATATGAAAATTTTGAAATTTGGATATTCCAGGAAGTATCTAGGTTTATAACACTCCATTACTTAAATACTTTTTTCAGGGACTCCGATTGGACACTCGCGAACTTCTCGTTTTTGCTCATATCAAATGGAGAGATGCTCCTGCTGAGCACTACGTCGTTTTCGTTTTCCATTCTCTTATTCTTCTATTGCCTTCTTATGCAAGAAAAGAAATTAAGGTTAGAGTCTCGAATTTTGAATTCTACCTACTTAATCAAACATTTTTCAAAATTCCAGATGAAATGGACTCGAGTGCTCCCAATCAATGAAATTGATATCAACGAAATGCCAAATGATTCTGTGAATCTCAAGCTATATCATGCAGCGTTTGAAGGCCCAAATGGACAATTGAGTCATTGTGAGTCTTTTTTTCAATTAAAAAAAAGCTAATTTCCAAATTTCAGCTAATCCAAATACAGTGTACAACATAGAATGCTGCCAATCACAACTGAAACAACACCTTATCAAAAATATCAAAAAAGCAAGAACAATATTTTCAAAAGAATCTCATCGACCGCTTAGTGGATCCAGTCAATCGGATGGTGGATACGTGTCAGAAGTCTCTAAGGATCACCGTAATTCTAAATAGTTTCCCACCACTGGAATTTCTTTTTCAGTTTATGTGTATATTTTGACATTTTCAATATTTCCTTGTTGCCTAAACACTAGTCCAAACTTTTCAATACGGGTTAAATCAGAAGAAATCAAATGAACTGTTTTTCCATATTCATTGCTCATAAACAATACATAAAAATGAAATATTTATTGAAGACAACTACTCCCAATCATAAGGAAACTCATTCGCTTTAGTATTCTCCATTGCCTTGTTCAGAAGATCGTAGATTGATTTGTACTCGGGAGCATCGAAAAATTTTCCCTTATCCAGAATTGGAAAGACCTCCATGTATTCACGAGGACATCCTCCGAACAGACACCTCTGACGAGTAGTTTTGCATTCTTTCTTGAACACTCCGACGTCGTCTGATTCGGTAAGGTTACGCCAGGGAAGACGTCCAGATGTCATTTCAACTACCATATACAGCCAACTTTCTATGTCATCTTTGCGACATTGCTCACGTTGAATGTGACATGCCAATGGAGCATATTTGACAGTTCCACGGAAGCCTGCACGAGCACGTGGATTACGAAGTGTTCCGTCTTCGCGGGCGAATTTACGAGCCATTCCAAAGTCAAGCATGTACACCTAAATATAGCAAAAACACTAAAAATAATTCTGAAAAAACGAGTACCTTTCTTAGCTCGTGCATCTCTTTACGTCCGATAGTATAGTTTCCTGGTTTGATGTCTCGATGCAAGAATCCGATACTATGCAAATCTTCAACAGCCTCCAACGATTGTCTGGCCACAGAAATGGCAGTTCCCATTGAGAATTTGTTGAACGGAGCGGTTTTACGAAGATCCTGAAATATTTCGATTTCATTTTCTTTGAATCCATTTATTTCAAACCTGCAAACTTTTTCCAACCAACGTCATCACCATATAGTAGAACTTTCCAGGCAGATTTCCCCGATCAGCAAGTTCCAAAAAATGGCGACCAGTGATTTTCTGTTTTTTCACCTCCAAAAGCACAGCAACTTCCATTTTCAAAAGACCCAATGGATCAGACTCAGCTTCCACTTTCAACGCATATTCCACTTCTGGTTTTCCTTTTTGATTCACCAAGTAAACAGCACCAAACGCCCCTTCTCCGAGTTTCTTCAAAATTGTCCATTTTCCACATTCGCTTCCAACCGGCAACTGGACAAGTTCACAAATCGTAGCCATTTCTTTCGATATGATCACACGATCAGTTAGTGTTTGTCTTAACTTTTTTGAAACGTAAAATAAATGAAATTCGTAGAAAGTTCATGTTGCGAATACGATTTGGATTAAAAACTCAAAAAAAATTCACGGGGTTATGACATTCCAGCACATTGGTATACGTCAGAGATGTCCGGATTCCATGAATTATAGTTTTGTCCGGATTCAACTTTCCGGAAATTGAAAACATTTGTACTTTCCAAAATCCGAATTCCGGATTCCGAGAAAATTGTTTTATTCCGAATTCCGGATTCCGTCCATTTTTCATTCCGGTTTCCAAGATACCGTAAAACCTGTATTCCAAGGGCCGGCCTTTCTACCAAGGTACCTCCGGAGGGCCCTTCTATTACAAGGGCCCTTCAATTAGAGGAGGCCCTTCTATTTTTCCGGTCATTTTTTCCGAAAATTTTCATTGAAAAATTCGAGGAATTTTCGATCAAAAGTCATGAAAATCGGTCAATTTCACCAGCATTAATCAACTTTTTGAGCAAAAAAGTAGTTTTTCAACAGATTTCTTTTAAATTTCAGTATTTCCGGAATATTTTTCACTGGAAACGTACGGAAATTTTTTAATTTCATGACTCTTGAGGGGGGGGGGGGTCTTTCTTTACAGAACCCCTAATTTTACTTCTGACTTTCGAGTTCCGAAATTTCACTTCCTGACAACTCTGCTGTGTATAGAAAAACCACTGCACAATTAAAATCAAATCAAATTCAAAAAAACACATTTATTCAAGTACTTTAGGTTCTCATATTTCACTTGGCGTTCATCTTGATTGTAACCTGTCCACCTGTTGGTTTTCCAGTTTTGAATGACTTGGCCAAATCCTTATCATCTCCGGAGAACTGAAAATAATAGATTTTTAGAATCACATTTACGATCTAAGAGTTTTATTACCACACTGTTCACAATAACCAGTTTCGCTTCTTTTGCTGGAGCTTTGTTACGAGTAATTGTGACTTCAGCTGTCTTTCCAGCATCGATTGTTCCGAATACTGGATTAACACTAAACAAAAAATTTTATAATCTAAATCTGGAGAAAGTTGCCTACAGATAAGCGACATTGTCGGATGTCTTGATTTTGAACATGATTTTCTTATCATGAGTATTCGTGAGAGTAATCTTTTTCTGTTCCTGTTGATCAGCTTGGAAAGCCAAATCAGTGTTAGGTTCAATGGTGACTGAAATTTATTATAGATTAGGTTTTTTGGTACAATTTATTACAAACACCAAGCCCCCTAGAAGCCACTTACCGTGAGGCTTTGGCTCTCCAGCTTTCGGTTCTTCTTTCTTCTCCTCCTTCTTTTCTTCCTCCTTCTTCTCTTCTTTCTTCTCTTCCTCCTTTTTCTCCTCCTTCTTTTCCTCGTCCTTCTTTTCCTCCTTTTTCTCTTCTTCCTTCTTTTCTTCTTTCTTCTCTTCCTTCTTATCCTCTTCCTTTTCATCCTTCTTCTCATCCTTCTTTTCATCTTCTTTCTCTTTCTCATCCTCCTTCTTTTCTTCCTTTTTCTCCTTATCGTCCTTCTTTTCTTCGTCTTTTTTATCCTCATCCTTCATATCACTTTTCTTCTCATCTTTCTTCTCATCTTCCTTCTTTTCCTCCTTCTTTTCTTCCTTTTTCTCTTCCTTCTTCTCACTCTTCTTCGATTTTTCTTTCTTCTCTTCTTCTTTTTTCGGCTCCTCCTTCTTCTCACTCTTCTTTGACTTTTCCTTTTCCTCCGGCGCCTTCATTTTACTGTCAGCCTTTGGAGGTACTGGAGGAGGCACTGGAGGTGCTGACAACGGCTAAAATTGGTTTTTAGAGAATCAGAAGATACAAAAATCCTCAACCTTTGCTGCTCCAGCTGGAGCCTTCTTCTTCTTTCCTCCGCATCCGAAGATCAACGAAAACGCAGTAGAGATGCCGATGAAGACAGAAATTCCAATGGCCATTTTTTCTGGACAGACAAACTATCGATTGGTTTCCAAGAACTAATGTGGTACACTCCCACGAATCCTGATCCATGGAGTCAGTAAGGCTAAATAAAAACTAGAAGAACGTTCACGTGTGATTTCTTTGAGTGCCTTCTGTTGTATCTTTTCCCTGTTTGGAATGTGACCCCAATAGTAAATTGAAAATAAAGATTTATCGAAACCAAGAAGTGGATATATAATGAAGTTTACAAAACAGATATTTATGAAGGAAAAATCAGGAAAGATGTGGAAAGGATCACTAGCGCAAGGAACAGGAACAAGTATCAAAAAGGTTATGGTGACCTGCTTACTCTCTGATTCAGACAGTGAACAAATCAGAAACCGCACAATCATGAGAAAGGAAAACACCGAAATTCCACGGAAAGATTCTGGGAGAAATGAATATTTTGGGACAACCGGACAATTTGTTTTGAGAAGATAAGCAAGAATGAAGAGAAAAAATATCAGGACTGGGTAGCTCGAACTCCATTTTTCTCGTAGTTGACTAGTTGAGTGCCAACCAGGTACCGGTCATTTTTGATTTTCTCCGCCAATTCGGCAAACTTTGCAATCTGCCATTTGATGAATACGACAGCGGATGTTATGAATAAGAAAGCTGGGTACGAGAATCGTAGCAGCAGCATAGTCCATTCAGGGTCAGCTCCTGAAACGATGTTTTGTTTTTTTTTCAACTACTCAATTCAGAACAAACCTGAAATCAACGCATATGTTTTCACAACCAACACTGGGAACGCGATGAAAGTTGATAAATAGAGAATGCATGGAACAACAATTCTAACGAAAACATGAAGTGCTGCGAAATTCTCGATGCCACGTTGCACCAACAGATCAAGTTCGGTCTTGAGCCACCAATCAGGTCCCATCACTGCTACAACAGCGAAGATTTTCATTTGAACGACACCCATTGCCCAGTCTTGGTATGGGAACATGAGAGCACTCTGAAAGATGATTGATTAGAGAAAGGTACAACGTCCAGGGTGCGTACTTGTTGATAACCAAGCCGCATAGGAGCAAAAAAGACAAGTTGGAAGTATGTCCCCATTAAAAATGGCAGCACGAAGACGATTGGAATGGCAACAAGGATCAACCGCATTCCCTGAATAAGAGATTGATTTGAAACAATTATCGGTATAACTAACCAAATATGAGTAATGCATCACTGCTCTCTTGAACAAATGAGGACCTCCGCGAATGAATTTTATGGCTATTGCTCCGAACTTCCCGACAAGCCAGGCAGCGTAGAGTCCCAATGAAACTGTGTACATATCATGAACATTCCCTTGACCGGTTACAATATAAATGAAATATCGACCAATCGATACTGGGATAATGAAAACGACGACACTGCAGAGAGTAGTTGTAGCCGACATTAGAACCAGAAGAATCGCAATACGAACAGCAAAGAGAGATGGGCGATTGTATGGTTCGTAGGCACGTGGCTCGCGTAGTAGAAGTAGTGCTTGGTGTTCAGCAGCAAGACCTCCTCCAACACCGGCTCCAGCACCTGCGCCTCCTGCTGCACCTGCGTTTCCTAGTACATTTTCTGGTCGATTATCATTATTGTTGTTTTGATTGTTGTTGTTATTGTTATCGGAGAGCAAATACTGATCCAAATCCAAAGCCGTACCGATCACTTTACACCAGAGTCTGACACCGTACTTGATAAAACCTCTTCCATTCGCATGTTCCAATATCGCCGGCATCACAACTTGAAGTATCAGCAACTCGAGTGAAATTTCAGACAACGGAGTTTCCGCACTCATTGAAACATTGTAGGGCAAAAGTGTCGGTAGGATAGCATTGATGATGTTCAGAGGGATGTAGAAAATAAGCATGATTGTAGAGAAGAACAGCGTTGTCGACACCACGAGTCGTCGGAAATGGCGAGTGAATGGTAGGTCGATCATTTCTTGGATTGGATTGAAATCGGGGTCATTGAGATTTCTCATGAACCAAAGTACTCCAGGCCGAAGAATTTCTCGGAGCAATATGACAAAGGAAGCCGAGTAAAACACGTATACCATTCCAACCATCCAATGTAGAAATATCGACATGAATGGAGCGCTCGCAAAAGTAGCAACTCGTTGAGAAAGTGTTACATTGAACAGTGGAAGAGTGCATACATCCATCCAACATCCACACATTACTGGGAAGAAGCCAATCTCCAGGAACACCAGCAAGAAAACTTTGATAATCAGGAACATAACTCCAAGGAATCGATACATCAACTTCATTTTTAGGATCCGCATCAATTGATGAGCAATGAATGTAACGGCAGCTACTTGGATGTATCCAAAAATCATGGAAACTATCGATGGGAAATAGAAGATTTTCGAATATAAACCGACTGTAGCAAGCATCCAGCTACCGAATCGATATGGAACGTAGGCTGGAAAAGTTAGGTATTTATTAATTTTCAATCTATAAGCCTTACCGAAAGTGACCGTGAACAGAGTGTTCAGTGAGATGACCCAAAAGACATGCTCTAGAAATATTAACGATCCGTCAAGACCGAGCAAGCGTTGCCAAGTGAGTTCATCTCCAAATCTATCCCACTCTCTCCAGTTATCATCCTGATCTCCTCCAGCTGCAGCTTGATCTGGATCATTGTTTACGTTCTGCCTCTGACGCCGATTCCTTCTCAGACGAGCCCGTAGTGGTTGTCGTGGCAGAATAGGAGCGGCTTCTTCAAGCAATTGAGGAGGATCCTCCACTGGAGGTTCTTCGTTTGGTTCATTCTCAACAATTTCATTTTCGTCGTCTCTCATATCATCGTATTGATTGATGTCAGGCTGAAATTGCAAAAAAATTAAAAATAGAACGACTAGTTAATAATCACCATTCTGGGTCTGAATCCGTGTCTTGCTTCATAAATATCCCTCCTGCGTTCTTCATAAGCCAATGCTCCTGGATGAGCTCGCGCCACAGCCTCTCGATGATTCAAAAACTCGTCATTATCGATGTACAATACTCTTTCAGGAGGTCCATCACTGATCTCTTCAAAAATCTCTGGAACACCATCTGATGATGAACCACTCGTCTCGCCATCGTCTTCTGCTTCTCCGTCTACTCGTCCTACCTCGTTACGGTTGACATTTGGCTGGTTCCCGATGAGTTCTATGTTATTATATTGATCGTTTTCATTCTCATTTGCAACATCATCATTATCATCATCGTCATCTTCGTCTTCGTCGTCATCATCCTCTTCGTCGTCTTCGTTATCCCCATCGTCTCCTTCGACTCCATCGTTGTCAGAATCATCTTCTTCGTCCTCTTCATCTTCATCATCCTCATCACCGTTCTCGTCCGCTCCATCTTCGTCGTTTTCAAAGTTCAAAAAGTGTTGTGGTCCTCCAACAATGATTTGTTCTCGAAGCCAAACGAGTGAGATAAATGTGCAGACAAAAACAATGAGCAGAATAGTTCCTTTAAGAATGTCAGGAACCACATTATCCGTCTTGAAAAGTTGGAATGGAGCATTCACAATGTCATGGAATGATAAATAGAATATACAATTATAAATACGGGCAGCAGTCAGTGGAACAAGCCCCAGCCATGTAGCCATCACAAAAGTATACACGAACCATGTTTTGATCATCATTGCTCCAGAAGTGATTACTCCACGTAGTATTTCAAATATCGGAAGAGCTTTTGGCATATCCGGTCGATATATCGGTTGAAAAGAATATTTGTGATTACATAGTTCACATACTTCTTTCTTGCTGAACATTTTTTAATTACTCAAAATTCTTAATCTTGAAAACACAATTCACTCACCTATACTTCAGCCACTCTACTAGACATTCCTGATGAACATATTTAATACTTCCAGTACATAAACAAGGATAATAGAGACTTCCTTCGTCTCCCCGGCATACTCGACACATGACTTAAATTAAAGATATTAAGCAAGCTTCCCGCAGAAAGAAACATACGGTGGTCGTCATTATCGTTGGCAGCGGAATCTGCAACTGGGTCAACTGGATTCGGATCTGTACTTGCTGAAGTTGACGGCTGATTTGCTGAGTCGCCTCCGTCACCAGCATCGTCTGGTGGTCTTTGATGTTCTACCTCCATTTGATTCAATGCTCCTGGAAGGATTTTTGTTAGGTATTTAGTGATGCTTGAAGCACACGCTTTCTACTGTTTAGAGTGAGAACAATTTTGGGTATGGAAGCTATTCGAAAGTCGAAAAAAGCAATAAAATAATCTACAAAGGACGAGTTTCTAGTTGAAGAGCCAAAATTAAAATATTCGAAGCTTTGGAGCGTGATACACTAGCCGGACGAGGAGACGTAGAGAGTATGTTGCAGATATGGAGACGCAGGGGGGCAGATGGACAACGGGCAAAGAGCGAGTTGAAACTGGAGGCGCCAGAAATGAAAGAGGGTAAAAATGCATGCGATGGTGATTATAGAACCGAATTGTTCTTCAATCGAAAAACTATATATAGGGTATATAATTAAGCGGAAATAAGAGGCCTAGCAAGGCATACTGTAAAATATCTAATAGAATTCCACTTGAACCGTCAATGTTTAGTTAATTTTCTTCAAATATCATTAAGGCTTCTCATGCATGAGCTCATGCTATTGATAAAACGAAGAGAACTAACTATATAATTGGAGATGTATAACCCAATGAACACAAACCTACAAAAATTTTGTTTTGAAAAAAATGTTTATTATGAAATTTCGAAGAACTAACTAGGTTTTCCAGTGACTGGAATATACCATTAAATCTGCTGAAATTTACTAACTTCTGAGGTTCCAGAACATGTAATGGGGAGAGAGAAAAACGCTGATCAAAAAATATAGCTTTGAAGTTTGAATGAATTTTTGGTTGTTTCTTTGAGCACGGATATCTCGGCTCATACATAAATGGAAATGCACATAGAAACACGAATATATTAGCGGGAAAATATCGGTAACCCGTAGCAACCGCCCGAGAGCCTTATGATAGATGGGTAGGAAAACAAGTTTTCGAGAAGAGCATATGACAGAGTGGCTAGAGAAAAGTGAGACATTCCGAACATCTCTGATCCTCCCTTCTTAAATTAGTCCTCCTTCTATGTTCACTAGCTACGATGCTCCCGGATTGATATGACCTATCTCTATCGGATCTTGCTAATCTCGCTAGTTCCCGATCAGACTCAAGTGCGGCTTTCCCTTCCGCCGAAGCAAAATCATGAAATAAGCCAATCAGATCCGACCGAAAAACAAATCAAACATATTTTAGTTCATCGAACTTCATTCCACAATACTCTTTCAATTGATATCAAAATAAATGAAACGGTATAAAAGTCAAGCTAGGTGTGCATTGATTAAGAAAAATGTAGATCGGGGTGAGGGGTAAAAACAACAGATTAAAATTAATGGGAACAAAGAATGTATCCCGCGATTGGTGAAAAAAGGGACATTGAGATTGAAGGAAGATAGTTAAAATATGTGAATTCTTTCACAGATGTTGATGGGGGATGGGTAGTAAATTTTTATCATTTACAAAATGTATGATGCAGTTTGATCTTTACTTTCTGCGTTTGTGCGATGGTCCTGCCTTGCTCGAGCTCGGTCTTTTGCGATCACGATCACGATCGCGACCTCCGTCATCAACTTCACGTCTCTTGTCCGCCTTCGCAGCTTCTTCTTCGAGATCCGACCAGTCCTTGCCTTCGGATTCATCAGAATCCAACGAGCCCTCCTCGTCATCATCAGATTCAGTCTCTTCGCCCTCGCTTTCATCTTCATCGCTACCACTGCTCGAACCACCATCGGATGCATCTGCTTCTTCTGGGTCATAGGCATCGGATTCATCCGAATCGTCGCCTGCGTCTTCATTATCTGACTCAGCGTCGAGGAAGGTCCATCCACCGTTCTCGAAGAAGTCTTCAGGATCGTCAGTGATAGTCTTCATAACCTTGGCCCAATTGAGAGACTGAATTCCTTCGCTGTACCAAATGTCACAAGTGTGGAGCCACTCTTTAATCTTGTCGATACTGCTCATCGGAATTTGAGCAACCATCTGGGTCTTCATTTTGTAATCTTTGAAAATAAAAACCATATCGAAGTTCTTGAGTTGCAACGAAACACGTTCAAAGTGAACAAGCTCCACTTCGGAAAGAGTGACGATGAATGGTGGCTGAAAATAGACAAATGAAGTCACAGTTTCTCTGAAATTTCATACCCATTCGGTAAGATTAACTAAGCACGAAGCAGTCGGCTTGAGAGTAGTCGCTGAACGGAAGGGAACTCCGAAAAAGCCAAGCCCAGCAAATGGAGAATCGAATTCAAACTGATCATTGGTCAGACGGGACACTTTCTCACAGAAACTGTTGAACGTGGTATTCAGACGACGACGAAGCTCTCGTTCCTGCTGTTCACTGTGCATATCATCACGATCTTGCATATGGTGATACTTTCCAAGATCTGTTGTAATCTCTCCGACTTCGGTGTAGAACTGAACATCCTTGTACTTTTTCTTTCCCCACATGACCGGATTCTTGAGATGGAAATGAAGAAGAATGATCATCTCATTATCACACGGTTGGAAGAACGCATGCTTGATATTATTGTAAAGCACATCAATACGATCTCCTCGAAGAGAAGTGTATCTGTAAAATTTGATTTAGTGTCATAAATGTCAAAATTCTGAAATCTAACCTGAAACCATTAGTGTGAGCTTCAAGTGATCCAGTGATCCGCTTCTGGATGATGTTTGGACGAATGAGCAAATCTTTCAATTTCGGATTCAGCTTGTTTTGACTCAAAATGAGCTTGTCTTGTTTAACAGCACCATCCTTCTCACGCTCTTCAGCTTCCTCCGTGCGGAAACGTTTCTGCATTTCTTTGATCTGACGGAAAGCCGTGCTGAGGTTACTGCTCGGTGGCATAGCATCACTGTGATGTTCTTTAATATTGCTAGCACGGAAGGTGAGTTCTTTCATGAAATGGGCAAGTGGATGCGGGAATTGTGCGTTGTCTTTTCCAACTTGAGATCCTGGAGTGGCGAAGTTGATTCGGAGATATGTAAAATCTCCTTCCACGGATTGAGAGCAATTTTTTATCATAGAGATGTGGAATGGAACAGGGATTCCAAAGATCGGCACAATAACCGAGTCGTACTTTCGGTCTACGAAAATCAGCATTTTCTGAACATCAGTGTCCTGTGGGAATCTCTCTTCATTCTTGTAAGACACATTGGACTTTTTAACTTTCTTCTCGTCGGTCCCTCCATCTTGCTTTGAGAGACGAGCTTTCGCGTTCAGATTGAGCTGTTTTCCCAGCTCTTTCTGGCGTTCTTTACGAAGGTCTTCGTTGGTGGTCTTATTTCTCGTTTGGTCATTGAGAACCACACTTCGTTGTCCTCTACCGAGCAGTTTCTTCTGATCTGTATCTCTTTCAGTTTCTCTGTTCTCCTGCTCTTCCTTGAACTTGATAACATTCGACTTCAGGCGGGACTTGGCCTTCTCAGTAAGAACTTCATTGTCTCCCTCTGCTTTAACTAGAATTGTGTCCGAAATAGCGATGGCGGCAGGTTTTCCTTTCTCTCCTTTGTTCTTATTTGGAATGCTATCAACTCCAATATAGACAATGAAAACCATTCCTTCCTTAACAACCTCCTCACATTTCGCATTGATGGAAAGTCGACTCTCCCGGAATTCGATGCCAGTTGCGAATCCTAGCTCCTTCTTGTTAAGCGTTTCGGCAAGCTTTGGATTCTTTTCGGTGAGCGTGTCAACACCGATTTTGTAAACATCCTTCAGCTTGACTCCGGGTTTGAGAGCAGCAATAACTGCTAATTCCGCAGCAAGAATAGCTTCATACGCTGCTTCCAACTCAGCCGACGGGAAAATGAGCATTGTACGAGTCAAGTTGGTACAATAATCCGAAAGTCTAGCTCCGAACGATGTGATAATTGAACCGAACTGGTTGTGAAGATGAGCTTCAGAATTTTCATGATTCCACTTGAATGAGTAGTTTCCGCCTGACATAACAATTGGATCGTAGCATGTGTCCGCGTTGTACTTAGCCAATGCTTGTTGAACTTTGGGATCTTTCATGTATGCGCTGAACTCAGATGACAAGACAGAGTGACGAACTCGCTGAAAAAACAAATTGAGACTAAAGGAACAAATGAAAATTCAGTTCATACCCTTTCCGAATCGATAATCTCGACATAACGTTGTCTAGCTGCTGTCCAGGAAGTGGTTGTGACTTGAGCTGACTTGCGAACAAGTTCCAACTCTTTATCGTCTTTTACTGCGAACAAATGCATGAAGGCAAGAGAGACGTCAGTTTTGTTTATGTCATCGGCTTTGAGTGCATCATTCCAAGCGTTAACGAAATCCGAGTTGAACTTTTCTTTGACAAAAGATCCCAGATCTCCTCCAGCACGTTTGATATAGTCGATCAGCTTTTCAAAATTTCCGGCATCTTTGTCCGACTTATCTCGAAGAAGTGTACTAACGGGTGGAACTCTCCCGTTATATTGATCGCCAGTTACAGTTCCGAAGAACTCAACTTTGCGGTTACTTCCAAGAATATAGATGTGATCTTTGAGGAACAGGAGAGCTGTGTCGTTGATTTCATGACCGAAAAGCCAGGACTGCAAAATTTAGGTTAGAATAAGAAAACTTCTCTAAATATCTCACGTGAAGTGCACTCGACTTTGTGTACGGATTTTCGCTGTCTCCGTAGGCAACAGCAATGGAATTGACTGAGTCGAGACCGTCTTGTCCGGTTTCCTGAAAATATCTAATAAGCTGAATATCTTTTCCGAAAATTCACTTACCCAGAGCTCGTATAGTCGTTCGGCTCTTTGAAAAAATATATCCTTGTTCAGGACAACGCGTTTATCGCCCATTTCTGATCTGTAAGAAATTCAAAGTGAGTCAACAGACTTATTGCGAGAAGAAATTTGTGTCACGAGGTGGAGACAAAAAATCGATACACAGCGAAGGGAGAAATTGCAAAAAGAGCACATCTCAAAAACTGAATAGAAACTGGGATTTGTTACTTTTGATAAAGGATAAAAACTAAAATGACTGCAGTCATTGTCTGCAATATTTTCAGAAATACAGAGCGAAGATAGAATGGATACAAAACGGCACAAAAACTATATCCGGAAAGTTATTAATCTGAAATGGCGGCTGACTGCGCGCGAAATTCAATTGAACGAGTGTGGGAGGAGTCCGAAAACGCAACTGCCGCATGCAATTTCTGCAATGCCTGGCACGCTGTTTTCCCGCGCGCGCACCCGCATCAAAAATATTGTCGCAGGGTTGTGTTGCGCTTCTGGGCAATCAATAAACAACCACATGTCTCATCTTGCAAACGAAAAGTTTCGAAAATAATGCCATAAAAACGCATTTTGGCTTGTAAATAGATCAATATCTGATTCATCACATTCGAAACGGGACTCATAATTATCGATAGAACAGGTCTTAACCTAGTAAAATACGTTATAACGAAATTTTCAACAAAACAATGTAAAAATTGGAAAAATGTGACTGTGAAAGGTTTATGATTTCCTGCAGCTGCAGCAACAGAAAATGTATACTAAATGAATAGTCTTCGAGGAAACGATTGCATGAAAGACGGGGCGGGGACAACATGACTGCATTTTGGAAAAGCTCCGCCCTGTTTTCCTTTCGAAAATTTTTTCCCAAGGACACCTTTCCTGAAAAGTCGGAGTATTATTCACATTGTCAGAAACTATCGGTCATCTGTAGCTTGAAAGCTTTCGCTTTGAAACTTGGTCAGAAATTACTACTACAACACAATAACAACTCAATGCGTCCAAAAGAAGTTAAATAACAACAAGCGTTCGATTCTGACTATGAGATTGTGATTACGAAATTTCTATGATGCACGAAGCAATTCGGAGACAAAATTTGTAGTTGGGTGTTGCGATTTGTAACGGTGATATAGTGCGTTGCAGGTTCTTACGTCCACCCATGTTTATGGTCATAACTTGAGAGCTGTTAGAGGAATCGGTCTAATTTTTGAAAATCGGATTCGACACAACAAATTACATCTAGTGGACAATTTTTGTAATGAAACCTTGAAAACTACCCGAGTTATATGGAAAAGTCTGAAAATGTTCCTGAAAATGTCCCAAAAAGATAATTTCAAATATAGATATTCCGGAACATATCAACAAAAATTATGAAAAATGACAAGTTTCAAATATGTACTGATCAGTTTCTATTTTCCCAGTTGAGATGACTCAGTTGCTATACTTTTTTCTCACGAAAACTTGGAGACTCAACCAATCCGGCGGAAAATATGAGGAATACTAGAGAAAACAAGGGAACATGTCAAAGTCAAAACTTGCGATCAAAATATCTACTTTGAATATTTTGTCTGAAAATCTTGTGGATCGGCGAAAAATAATTTTCATCTATTTTCACACAAAAAAAACAGGAGAAAGATGAAAATCCCGGGCGGGGTTGAACCAAAAACCCTCAGCTTCTTAGTCACCAATGTATACCACTAGACTATTAGTGAACAGTGAAAGATATAAAGATAACGATATTTTGAAACATGGGACGTGTGAAAAAACATAAAATTTTGCGTTTCGAAAAATTCAAAAAATTTTCGAAGAATACATTTCACGTTTCGGAAAAAAAACGTTTTGGAAAAAAAAATAGGGCGAAGAGATAAGAATCTCCCTGGAGTTTTCGTATATAAGGGGATGGAGAAACTGTGACAATCAGTCAGTTCTCCAGCTTTGGCTGGAGAGCTGGGGCTCTTGGAGCTGGAGCTTCTAGAGCCGGAGTCCTGAGAGCCGGAGCTGGGTCCAGAATCTGGAGCTATTGGAACAGTAGGTTATGGTCCTGAAGCTGAAAAAAGAGCAGCTGATGGAGGTGGAATCGAAGGATCGGAGCTGGTGGAGGGAATTGGAGGATCGGAACTGATGAGGTGAAATCGGAACTGGTGGAGGTGGAATCGAAGGATCTGTGATAGTGTAGGTGGAATCGGAGCTGATGGAGGTGGAATCAGCGGATCGGAGCCGGTGGAGGTGGAATCGGAGGATCGTAGCAGATGGAGGTGGAATCGAAGGATCGGAGCTGGTGGAGGTGGAATCAGAGGATCGGAACTGATGGAGATGGAATCAGAGGATCGGAGCAGATGGAGGTGGAATCGGAACTGGTGGAGGTGGAATCGAAGGATCTGTGATAGTGGAGGTGGAATCGGAGCTGATGGAGGTGGAATCAGCGGATCGGAGCCGGTGGAGGTGGAATCGGAGGATCGGAGCTGATGGAGGTGGAATCGAAGGATCGGAGCTGGTGGAGGTGGAATCAGAGGATCGGAACTGATGGAGATGGAATCAGAGGATCGGAGCAGATGGAGGTGGAATCGGAACTGGTGAAGGTGGAATCGAAGGATCTGTGATAGTGGAGGTGGAATCGGAGCTGATGGAGGTGGAATCAGCGGATCGGAGCCGGTGGAGGTGGAATCGGATGATCGGAGCTGATGGAGGTGGAATCGAAGGATCGGAGCTGGTGGAGGTGGAATCAGAGGATCGGAACTGATGGAGATGGAATCAGAGGATCGGAGCAGATGGAGGTGGAATCGGAACTGGTGGAGGTGGAATCGAAGGATCTGTGATAGTGGAGGTGGAATCGGAGCTGATGGAGGTGGAATCAGCGGATCGGAGCCGGTGGAGGTGGAATCGGATGATCGGAGCTGATGGAGGTGGAATCGGAGGATCGGAGCTGGTGGAGGTGGAATCGGAGGATCGGAGCTGATGGAGGTGGAATCGGATGATCGGAGCTGATGGAGGTGGAATCGGAGGATCGGAGCTGGTGGAGGTGGAATCGGAGGATCGGAGCTGATGGAGGTGGAATCGGATGATCGGAGCTGATGGAGGTGGAATCGGAGGATCGGAGCTGGTGGAGGTGGAATCGAAGGATCGGAGCTGGTGGAGGTGGAATCAGAGGATCGGAACTGATGGAGATGGAATCAGAGGATCGGAGCAGATGGAGGTGGAATCGGAACTGGTGGAGGTGGAATCGAAGGATCTGTGATAGTGGAGGTGGAATCGGAGCTGATGGAGGTGGAATCAGCGGATCGGAGCCGGTGGAGGTGGAATCGGAGGATCGGAGCTGGTGGAGGTGGAATCGGAGGATCGGAGCTGATGGAGGTGGAATCGGATGATCGGAGCTGATGGAGGTGGAATCGGAGGATCGGAGCTGGTGGAGGTGGAATCGGAGGATCGGAGCTGATGGAGGTGGAATCGGATGATCGGAGCTGATGGAGGTGGAATCGGAGGATCGGAGCTGGTGGAGGTGGAATCGGAGGATCGGAGCTGATGGAGGTGGAATCGGATGATCGGAGCTGATGGAGGTGGAATCGGAGGATCGGAGCTGGTGGAGGTGGAATCGGAGGATCGGAGCTGATGGAGTTGGAATCAGCGGATCGAAGCTGATGTAGTTGGAATCGGAGGATCGGAGCTGATGGAGGTGGAATCGGATGATCGGAGCTGATGGAGGTGGAATCGGAGGATCGGAGCTGGTGGAGGTGGAATCGGAGGATCGGAGCTGATGGAGGTGGAATCGGATGATCGGAGCTGATGGAGGTGGAATCGGAGGATCGGAGCTGGTGGAGGTGGAATCGGAGGATCGGAGCTGATGGAGGTGGAATCGGATGATCGGAGCTGATGGAGGTGGAATCGGAGGATCGGAGCTGGTGGAGGTGGAATCGAAGGATCGGAGCTGGTGGAGGTGGAATCAGAGGATCGGAACTGATGGAGATGGAATCAGAGGATCGGAGCAGATGGAGGTGGAATCGGAACTGGTGGAGGTGGAATCGAAGGATCTGTGATAGTGGAGGTGGAATCGGAGCTGATGGAGGTGGAATCAGCGGATCGGAGCCGGTGGAGGTGGAATCGGAGGATCGGAGCTGGTGGAGGTGGAATCGGAGGATCGGAGCTGATGGAGGTGGAATCGGAGGATCGGAGCTGGTGGAGGTGGAATCGGAGGATCGGAGCTGGTGGAGGTGGAATCGGAGGATCGGAGCTGATGGAGGTGGAATCGGATGATCGGAGCTGGTGGAGGTGGAATCGGATGATCGGAGCTGATGGAGGTGGAATCGGAGGATCGGAGCTGGTGGAGGTGGAATCGGAGGATCGGAGCTGGTGGAGGTGGAATCGGAGGATCGGAGCTGATGGAGGTGGAATCGGATGATCGGAGCTGATGGAGGTGGAATCGGAGGATCGGAGCTGGTGGAGGTGGAATCGGAGGATCGGAGCTGATGGAGGTGGAATCGGATGATCGGAGCTGATGGAGGTGGAATCGGAGCTGGTGGAGGTGGAATCGGAGGATCGGAGCTGATGGAGGTGGAATCGGATGATCGGAGCTGATGGAGGTGGAATCGGAGGATCGGAGCTGGTGGAGGTGGAATCGGAGGATCGGAGCTGATGGAGTTGGAATCAGCGGATCGAAGCTGATGGAGTTGGAATCGGATGATCGGAGCTGATGGAGGTGGAATCGGATGATCGGAGCTGATGGAGGTGGAATCGGAGGATCGGAGCTGATGGAGTTGGAATCAGCGGATCGGAGCTGATGGAGTTGGAATCGGAGGATCGGAGCTAATGGAGGTGGAATCAGCGGATCGGAGCCGGTGGAGGTGGAATCGAAGGATCGGAGCTGGTGGAGGTGGAATCAGAGGATCGGAACTGATGGAGATGGAATCAGAGAATCGGAGCAGATGGAGGTGGAATCGGAACTGGTGGAGGTGGAATCGAAGGATCTGTGATAGTGGAGGTGGAATCGGAGCTGATGGAGGTGGAATCAGCGGATCGGAGCCGGTGGAGGTGGAATCGGAGGATCGGAGCTGGTGGAGGTGGAATCGGAGGATCGGAGCTGATGGAGGTGGAATCGGATGATCGGAGCTGATGGAGGTGGAATCGGAGTATCGGAGCTGGTGGAGGTGGAATCGGAGGATCGGAGCTGATGGAGGTGGAATCGGATGATCGGAGCTGATGGAGGTGGAATCGGAGGATCGGAGCTGGTGGAGGTGGAATCGGAGGATCGGAGCTGATGGAGGTGGAATCGGATGATCGGAGCTGATGGAGGTGGAATCGGAGGATCGGAGCTGGTGGAGGTGGAATCGGAGGATCGGAGCTGATGGAGGTGGAATCGGATGATCGGAGCTGATGGAGGTGGAATCGGAGGATCGGAGCTGGTGGAGGTGGAATCGGAGGATCGGAGCTGATGGAGGTGGAATCGGATGATCGGAGCTGATGGAGGTGGAATCGGAGGATCGGAGCTGGTGGAGGTGGAATCGGAGGATCGGAGCTGATGGAGTTGGAATCAGCGGATCGAAGCTGATGGAGTTGGAATCGGATGATCGGAGCTGATGGAGGTGGAATCGGATGATCGGAGCTGATGGAGGTGGAATCGGAGGATCGGAGCTGATGGAGGTGGAATCGGAGGATCGGAGCTGGTGGAGGTGGAATCGGAGGATCGGAGCTGATGGAGGTGGAATCGGATGATCGGAGCTGATGGAGGTGGAATCGGAGGATCGGAGCTGGTGGAGGTGGAATCGGAGGATCGGAGCTGATGGAGGTGGAATCGGATGATCGGAGCTGATGGAGGTGGAATCGGAGGATCGGAGCTGGTGGAGGTGGAATCGGAGGATCGGAGCTGATGGAGTTGGAATCAGCGGATCGAAGCTGATGGAGTTGGAATCGGATGATCGGAGCTGATGGAGGTGGAATCGGATGATCGGAGCTGATGGAGGTGGAATCGGAGGATCGGAGCTGATGGAGTTGGAATCAGCGGATCGGAGCTGATGGAGTTGGAATCGGAGGATCGGAGCTAATGGAGGTGGAATCAGCGGATCGGAGCCGGTGGAGGTGGAATCGGATGATCGGAGCTGATGGAGGTGGAATCGGAGGATCGGAGCTAATGGAGGTGGAATCAGCGGATCGGAGCCGGTGGAGGTGGAATCGGAGGATCGGAGCTGATGGAGTTGGAATCGGAGGATCGGAGCTGGTGGAGGTGGAATCGGAGGATCGGAGCTGGTGGAGGTGGAATCGGATGATCGGAGCTGATGGAGGTGGAATCGGAGGATCGGAGCTGAAGGTGGTGGAGTCAGAAGATCGGAGCTGATGGAGGTGGAATCGGAGGATCGGAGCTGATGGAGTTGGAATCGGAGGATCGGAACTGTTGGAGGTGAAATCGGAGGATCGGAGCTGATGGAGTTGGAATCAGAACTGGTGGAGGTGGAATCGAAGGATCTGTGATAGTGGCGGTGGAATCGGAGCTGGTAGAGATGGAATCGGAGGATCGGAGCTGGTGGAGTTGGAATCGGAGGATCGGAGCTGGTAGAGGGAATTGGAGGATCGGTGATAGTGGAGGTGGAATCGGAGCTCGTGGAAGTGGAATCGGAGGATCGGAGCCATAATATTTAAACCTGACTATCTATGTGTATCCAATTTCAATTGTCTTTGTGAATATAACATGTTAGAATCTCGGAAATCCATGTTTTGTTCTCTTCAATCACAGTTGTTTAACAAGAGTAGGATAGTATCACCGTTACTTGGAATTTTCAATTGGAAACATGCATAAAAATGTTTTTCCCAATTTCGTAGTGGCATCACCTTCCGAAAACTGTCTTTAAAAGTGTTTGGAAATTTTTTTTCGGTTCGAAATCTAGAATGTGCTTGTAAATAACACAGAAAACAAAAAATATTTATAGGAATACTCAACAGCTTAAAGCGCAAATCGTAGTTTATACCGGCTGGATGGGCAAGCTTGGAATCAACTGAAGGAGAATATTCTCCGGAGAACAATTGTATTCAACCAGATTTATATGAAATCTGAAAAAATCATATTAATGGAGCAGAAACTATATAAAATTACCCTGTGTAGAAGTAGATCGATGACCGAAATCTGGAACGGTTTTCAAGCAGTAACATTCTAGAAGCCGCACTGCCGTTGGCTTGAGTTGTTTTTTCATTTGTGGGCTGAATAATTGAAAAAAGTATATTGTAATATATGCTATAATTTTACCTCCAGAAGATATACATGTAAAAAAGAGCAGCATGATGAAGATAATAACTCAAATAGCTGACATAGTAGATGAATGAAAAAGTAGTCGATTGTGGTTTGAACGTCGCCTGAACGATGCGCATCGCGTAACTGGGAACATTGAACGCAACGAATGTGCTAGAATAATGAAGATTCTATATGAAATTGTTTCATGATTTACCTTGTTACAATTATGAGGGATCTGCTCAACTGAAGATCCGAACTTCGAAGTTTGCCACAATTTGTAGTTGAATTGTTAGAGTTTGTGTTGTCAGTACTCAGTAGATACTTCTTGGTGTCTTCCTGGATTACAGAAAAAGTTTATGCATAATCCTCTAACTTTCAGCTTATAGTTAGAGTTGTTTTTTTTTCTCCTTTTTTAACGAGCATCCGCAAATGGGAATTTTCTTTTTCAAGACGAGGAAAACAACTAATAAATCAGTGAAAAGAGTCAACGACCACTATTTGGTGTAGTTTCTGGAAAACAAAGAAAAAGTCTTTGAGACTCACAAATTGGATGGTATCATCATCGAGTTGCTGTGCTTGTTGCTCAGTGGTCGGAGCACGGACAAACCGGACACGAAGAACACCAGCAGTGTAGATTTTCATGCATTGATGATAGCGGTATGTGGAGAATGAGTTGACAATGATGATCAGAATGGATGGAATAAGGGTACAAATGACAGTGTCAAACACTGTGAAAATGAAATACATGTTGTTTTCGTTGACTTTGTATCTGGAAAAAAGATAGTATGTTGGATTATAGTAATGCCCCAAAGCCTGTAGTGGGAGAGCCCTCGTTTATCATAATATCGCGAAAACTTGATTAATTGACACATTTTTTATTTATCTTGCACAGGAGCCAAGAAAAACTTGCCTTGAACTTGACAGGGCGGGACCCTACAGGTTTTAAGGTAGTTCATGGAACCCTTCATAAAATTTACTCACCCGAACAAATTCACATCTTCACTGAGCCCACAAAATGATCTTTCACTTCCATCCATCATTTTATATTTCTGCAATCCAGCAAGAGCAAATAACCAACAGTACAGTATAACCGAGGTGACAACAAAACCAGAAGTCACAGTTATGGCAAACTTCCTCGTACATACCCATTTCCGAATTCCTGAAAAAAGTTTCCACTAAAATTCTTGATAGGAAACCCACTTGGTCTGTAGAGAACAATCATTCGATCACATGAAATGAGAGAAATCATCCATACACAAATGAAATCACTGAAATGTGCGAGGAATGAGACGAATTTACAACCAAGCTCAGATTCAGAATATAATGGTAAACGGAGATAGGTGTCAGACCAGGAGATGACGACGGTGAGAAGGAAAGAGCAAGAGGTGATTGATAATGTACATAGGTAGATGTTGGATGTAAGTCGTTTTAGCCAAAAGTTGGTTCTGGAAATTCAAGAAATTGAAGAACTCTTCTTTATCTGTAACCTTTTTACCTTATAAGTATCAGTGCCATAGAGTTTCCCATGATTCCAACAAAGCAGAATATCGGCACAAGGTGTCTTGAGTTGGTCCTGATCCATTCAAAAGATGCAGATCCTTCAATCGCATCTAAAATGCCTGAGATGGACATGAATGTGGATTCATCTTCTTCCAGAAATGTGGAGTTGGTCTCCATCTGAAAATATTTCATGTTTAAGATCTCTAAAAGAAACAAAAAAGAAACTTGAGAAGGATTCATGAAAAAGGATTCAGGAAAAAACTAAAAATGGCAACTAGCTGAGCTGCCGACGCCTAGGACGATTGAAATATGAAGTGAAGTGGAAAATTTTTGAAAGACGAAAGACGAAGCATGTAAACACCGAAAACGAGGGGAGTTCTCCTGGGAGAAAAACGAGAAAGAACGAGAAAAATAGGATGAAAAGTTGGTAAGGACAACTAGTGCATCAAAATCTTATGTTAGTCGGAAAACATAAATTTAAGGGCATGGAACTTGAGAGAAAAGCTTGCAAAACTTTATTAGAGCAGTTGATAACTGGTCTCCAATGAATTTCGACTGAAATTTGAACAATTCTAGACTCCTTTCTGAATTTCAGTTTAAACTAAATCTTCCTTAAAACGAAAATTTTGACAAACTGTATGAAAGGCAATGGAAAAAATTTCGATTGAAATATTTCAATTATCGTTTCTTTTGGGTTTGCGAATAAAAAAAATTTTTCAAACAGTTTTCATTTTTCCCCAATCTGCTTAAAGGCGCCAGTTATAGCCGATTAGCCAACTCTCAGATCTTCGGCCGCTGTTTGCACGCTTTGAGACAACTCCGCCTCATCTGTGGACTTTATTAAGTTAGACTGCAATAAAAATCATATAGTAAAACTTTTTGAAATGGAAAAAATTTAAAAATTGAGTTCTCCTCACAGGAAAGGAGCTTTCAGGTCAAAAGAAATTTCGTATATCTTTTCAGTAGATACGGTAGGTTAACAATAATTAAGATTGGTTTGATCAGAAAGGTTTAGAAAGCTATCCAAACAATTATTACACAACCTAATATATTTATTGCTTAAAGAACAGAAACCCTGGGTTACGGTACTTTTGTCTGGATCCACGTCATTTCCAGTAGTGAAATCGGATTGACCGGTGTCGTCGTTGCCCCCAAAAGTACCTAACCTATTCTCTCCTTCTATCCGTTTTTTCTGTTGTCAACTCATCCCCTGAGGGAGCCGCTGAGCACGAAAAAAAGAGATGAAAGAGAAAGTATGTCGGGGGAAAAGGATAAGAGAGAGGACCGAAATAAATGCGGACACTTTTTTTAGAGAGAGTGAAAAGCTAAAAGGACGCACAGAGAAAAGATGGGGCGGATTGATGGAGAAGAGGCAAGTGAGGACAACTGGCCCGTTTCAGAAACAAGACTCAAGAATATTGTTGGAAGTGATGGTGAAAATAAAGAAGAAAAAGAGAGAGGACCAATCGTTGTGTGAAAATGTTGCAATTCTCCACTGGGTCAACTGATCAAATTCAAGAGAAGAACGAGCAATTGATAGTTGTGGGGAGAAGAGTAAGGGATACTTTTGACACGGAAAATTCAATTTCGACCAACAGAAGACGTTGGATTAAAAGAACGGAATTGAGAATTCTGAAGCTGGGCTGAAAAGAGAAAATATGGAAAAACTACAGAATGAAGTTTCGATTTTATGCCAGTCTAGACTTTCAAGAGTCGAGTAGAAAAAAGAAAATGTCACTCCGCATAAATCCATTCTTGACAATGAGCCCATAAAACTGCGAGGTTGAAGACCACGCCCCTTTCCACTAACGACACCTAACAACGAAAATCAACATCGAAAACTTTTTCGAAAATCTGTTTTCCGATGTTTTAAGAAATCTCAACCCAGTTTTTGTCATGTGACACATGTTCGAAACCAAATGATTGTTGGTTATTATGCTTGTACGAAACAATTGGAGCTTCCAAAGAGAAACGGCGGTGGCGGTGACCAAAGGTCCCACAACGAAAACTACCGTAACCTAAAAATATTTTTATTTTCCGGGTTTATTTTCTCGGTCTTCGTCTAGTCCATTTTTTACTATCGAAAGTTGTTACTTTCCGGGTTTTTGGTGGAGAAGAAATTGACGAGAAGGAAGGGAAAATGGGAAGAAAAACCCGGATAATATCAATATTTTCAGGTTACGGTAGTTGTCGTTGTGGGACCTTCGGCCAAGGCCACCGGCGGTTCTCTACCACAGCTCCGATTTTTTGTTCCAGAATAATAGAATAAGAGTACTTCCTCTAACGAATTCTTCCACATAAATAGTGTATTTTTTTTTTTTTCTGCGGGAATAATAAAAGTCAAATGAGATCAAAAGAAATGTTTCACACATTTTTACATAAAAAACAAGTATCCAGACAAAAAGATGACGACTGGTCGTTTTTTTCGGTTATTTGACACCTTGAGAACTTTGAGTACAAAGATCCCATTTTCATTTTTCTTTTTCTGTTAAGTTCCTTTTTAAAAAAAACTGCTCAAGATGTTTTTGAAAGACGGATTTCAAAAAATTCGTATTATTTGGAAATCTATCATCAAAACATCCACGAACGAGAAAATAACTGTTAGTTTTTCACAGGCTTCTAGGAAAGAAGCTGAACAACGATAAATCAAAACCTCAAAACACATTTCATCTAAATTTTGGACCATTAAGCAAGTCAAGTTTTTAAAAGCCATACGAAAATCATAGATTTCAAAACTTGAAAAAAGTCAAAGGGATCCAGCGGATTCTCATTGTAAACAATCATATTTTTGGGGGAACCTGTCATCATAAACGTCAATCTTTTCACCAAGCAAAACAAAAAAAAAGAAGCAAACTGGAAGATTTTAACTGGCACTTATCTCAAAACCTAATAATTACAACGATGACGACAAACATTTGGTGAACAGATGAGGGATAATAAAAAAAGAATAAGATGAGAGATGATAAGGGAAAAGGTGTATAAAAACAGAAAATACAGGAAATTCTATTTTGTATTTCTAATTTAGGATAGTAAGAAACTCGAATATTAAAACAAGAAACGACATACCGTCTACTTGCACTTTGAGCTCGATTATCTCATTTTCTATAAGAGGTATCAGAAATGTGTAAACTGATAAAATATTGAGTATATTTTGACAAAAATTTTATCAGTTGACAAATTTTTGTTATCTCTAACAGAAATTATGCTACTTGAGCTCAAAGTGCAAGTATAAGATGGGCTTCTGTAAGGGACTGTACTCTGCGAATAGATCACTCCGTAAATGAATTGGGGAAAATGTTTGGTTTGTTTCAAAACAACCAAATTCTTTATGTGTTCAAAAAAAGGAAACTGGAAATTCGCTTTCAGATTTAAAGATTTATCAAATCATCTCTGAGCCACCCGAACAGAAAAATAGAAAAACATGGCGAGACTGGAACGTATAATTTTTTCGGCAAAGAAATGGACGAAAACTGGCAGACATTTAAGTTCTTCCTAATCCCTTCTCCCCCCTATTTTTCAGTTTCTTTTTGAAGTTTTACGCCGCTATCTTCTTTATCTTCAGTTGTTTTTTTTGCTTCTGGAGACGTCCCTTCGTTTTTGTTGAGATTTTGAATTGATTCCAACAACCAATTCTATATTTTTTGAGCAAACATAAATCTCAGGTTTCTTCTT
The DNA here is from genome assembly GCA_027920645.1 of Caenorhabditis nigoni. NCBI lineage: Eukaryota > Metazoa > Nematoda > Chromadorea > Rhabditida > Rhabditidae > Caenorhabditis > Caenorhabditis nigoni. Next base: position 8,605,902 of record CP115864.1, read on the forward strand.
CCTACATCAAAAAACATAAAACAATAATAATGGGAAGAGAAGAAATCGGTAAAACTGCTAGCTGGGTTGGTTTTGGATGTTTTGACTCATGGATGATGAAACGGTTTTGTTTTATGAGAAAAAGAGTGAGAACTAAATCAGATTTCAAAAAAACCCTTTTTGAGTGAAAAAAAAAACACACTTTGAACGAAAAAGAGGAACGGAAATAGTTTTGAATGAGGTGTTTTTGTCTAGTGGGTACCCAATGAACTTGGAAGGAAAAAAGAATCAAAGTTTTCGTAGAATTCTGAAAAAAGAGACAGTAAACAAAAAAAGATGTGAAAGAATGTACAAGAATATAAGAAGAAGAAAAGGAAGACTATGACGAGAAACAAAAAAAAAGATAAATCTAATTGTGAAAAATATATTCATGTGAGCTCATGAAAAGATAGGAAAATGGCAAACTAAAAAGGGCGCAACATGGGTTAGGGTTCTGTTGTTTGGTTAAAGAATAAAAGTGCAAAAATGTTAGCCATATAATTTTGGTATATTTTAATTAAAGCCTTATACTTCGTTTAGTTGTCAGATTCAAGATACAGTAATCTTTTACTTTCAATTCAAAAGTTGTGAACATCCATACATTTCTTTGCGCTTCTAGAATACATAACGTCATCTGATGGGATTCCCTCAGGGCACTTAGTTATTTTTCTTTTCTCACAAAATCACATTCAGGCGAACTTCTCTCTTCGATGAAAAAAAGGAGACACACTGACAGAAAATAGGTAGGTAATTAGTTTAGTTAGTACGCGGAAGAAGAGCATCTTTGTGCAAATCTCTATGGCCTTTCTTTTTTTCCCTTTTGACTCCTAGCGGGAAAAAGAGAACGTGACAAATAAAAGAAGCGCAAAACTCAAACTCGAAAAGTTGTATGATATGAGTGAAGAGTGAACCATAAAAAAGTAGATTAAATCGCGCCGACGGCGCACCAGCTTGCTGGTTTTAAATAATGTTAATTGAAACAAATTCAGAATTGTCTTTTTTTTCGTTGACAGCTAAAAAAGTGAAATCCAAAGTAGTAGCTTATTCTTTAGTCTTATCGTACTGCCTCTGGGAGTTTTCTTGTTGGTAAGCAGATTTGGATAATCCAACAAAAAAGAAAACACTGGAAAGAGGTTAAATCGTTTGTTTTCAAATCTAGAACTCTTCAGAAAATTCTGCAGAATACTCATGGTTTCTCCTAATTCACTCGTACGAAACTCGAGTTCAGAAACAAAAAAAAACAGAGAGAATAGTTGCGCATCGTGAAAGAAGAGATTGGTGAGTCAGATGATTGTGGGGTAGAAGGAGAAGCCAAAAAAAGAGAGAAGAAGGAGATGGGACCCCGAAAGTTGATTGAATCATTGTGGATTTACAAGAACTGACGATAGCTTCCGCTGATGATGGAATTGGGATAAATTGGAACACTTGGCCTTTTCAGCTTTTTTTTGGGAAATTGAAGTATGGAATAGAGTGTAGTTGTGATTTAAAAAAATTGAAGTATTTGATAAACTTATAATAAACTCGAAGGATAAGTAAAGCAAGCAAGTAAAACAAGCAAGTTGAAACAGAAGTAGCACATGACTTTTAGGCTTGTTCAGACATATTGAATCCACAAAAAGGCATGGTAGATTTTTTCCCTACTGATTTCCCGTGCAGAACCTAGAAGTCAGACCACAAGCAAACGGTTTTCCTAGCAGAGGTAAAGTGTGCGAAAAATGCTAAATGACACTGAAAAGAAGGAAACTGGCGAATAAATGCTAGTTGGCAGCCGAAGGAGAACTGGCCGGCCGTTGACGGACTGTTGCCGGACAATCGAGATCAGTTTTTATCAGGAAGCAAATGAAACTTAGAAAAAAGATTTTTCAAGCTGCAAATATTATGAAAAGCTCAAGTTCTCAGTTGTTCCTTCCTTTTTTGAGTTTCTTATATTTTATTGACACTGTCGTAAAACCTGTAACCGAAAGGGTCCCTAACTTTGAACTTTATACCGATTTATCTCGGTTCCTGTCAAAGATATTAAAAAGTTGTCAACTGATTAATTTCTAATCATTATATCAAAAGTGTTTAGCAAGTTGAAAAACTTTGATATCATGCATTAGAATTGAGATAATTAAGTTCAGACTTTACAGAGCAGGAGGCCCTTCTATTACAGGCTTTACGCTGTATCAATTGATAAACATGCTCTTTTCAGAATATTTTAAGGAAAAATCAAATCAAGAGAGGATTTTTTTGCGAAAGCCAAAAATTACCAGAAGCCAAAGAATAGAACGCTTTTCTGTAAATACATATATGAAATCTCTGCAAGATCATCTTCCTAGATATTTTTTTTGATCTTTGAAAAACAAAAACAAAACCATGCCTAAAAACGTTGATAACCAAAAATGAGGTCTGATGTATGGGGAGTTGTTTCCCTTTCACAGTTTCAGACAAACGTGTTCTGTTCGGAATAGCATACCAAATGTTTTTTCCTGAGTCACCGGATTCCGACCTTAAATGTCTCACAATCAGTTTATTCAAACTTAACGATTTTGGCTTTTGCTTTATCTTTTTGAAAATGTGCCCAAAACCTTTTCTCAGCCTGAAATTCAGAAAAATAACCGAATTCCAATTTCTCTTGCTACTACGACTCTAGTGTTAATTTCCTTCTTGCAGTTGTATACTTTTCTTTAAACAAAAAACACATTCGTCTTGCGTTTTAAGATTTTCCAGGAAAATTGACAATTTCCTAGATGAAGAACAAGGAAGGAAAAACATCTTTGACTTAAAAGAAGACTAAAATGGAACATCAAAATATGAATATGCATTTCTATTTTTGTGTTTTTTGTGACATTTCTCGCTGCTGTCCCAACACGACCGCAGTGACGGTGAATTTTTGACAAATTGGTCTCATCTAGGGAACTGAAGGACAAAAACAAAACGATTTATTTCGATTCTCGAAGCTTTTTCCGGGAGAGAAAGAGAAGAGGAAGTGTTCAAAGTTGAAAATAAATAAAGAGAGAAATTCAAGAATTCTGAGCAGCAATTATTTTCTGAAATCATGGGAAAGAAGTCCTTTATGTGGGACTTTTGGAGATATATGTTTGGCTGCCATAAATGGAGGTAAAAATGAATTTCATAATAAAATCTAGAAAGAAAATATGTAATTGAACATGTTGTGTTTAATACTCTTCGAATCTGAGTGTATTATGCTTGTATAAAAATTACGGCTGTGGAAGAGAAAATCATGTGGGCGTGGCCAACGGTTCCCGTGGCAAATAATTCGGAGGGTACAAAAATTTAGGGGTCATTGGGGTACAAAGCAATTTAGGGGTACAAAATCTTCAATTCGGGGGTACAAAATAACTGAAAAAGGCTTAGTTTTGTACCCCCGGATTGTTAGTTTTGTACCCCTAAATCACTTTGTACCCCGTTGTACCCCCGAATTGTTGTACCCTCCGAATTATGTGCCGGTTCCCGTAACGAAAACTACCGTAATCTGTTCGGTCTATTTTTTCTAAAACAGCTCTCGTGTTGAAGGCCTAAAAACAAGTCGGAAAACGAAACTTTTTTAAATCTAAAAATTGCCAAAAAATGGACGAAGAAAGTGAGAAAAAAAACTTGCTAATCACGGTAAGCTGCGGTAACCAGATTTTCTCTTCCACTGGTCCGATTTTGGCCTGCCAGCAGTATATAAATGACTTTTTTTATGTAAAAACATTTTCGTTCCACAGTAAATCTATTCAAAAGATTGCTAACGTATTAAGAAATGCATTCCCCAGCTATACATCTCTTTATCCTTCGCCATACTGAAACTACAGTAATCCCTATAAGATTTCCAAAGCAATTATTTTCACTAGTGAAGCCAAAAAACATAAAAAACAACAGAAAACAAAATAGTAAAAAAACAAGAAGAAGAAAATAGTCTTCTTCTTACTCCTACTCTATCTTTTTTGTTCTTGTCCAGCTCATGTCTACTCGTTTTTCGGACAAAAGCACGCCTTCAAATGGGCACCAAATGCTCTTTTTCGGTCTTCATCTCAATTGAATTGGTCATCCGGAGCAGAGAATGGAAGAGGAAAAAATAAGGAGAAAGAAACGGGTGCATTCGAAAGAAAGAAGGGAAAAACTACCAAAAAACCTGAAGAATGAGCATATGAAGGACCACTTGGCAACATTTAGGGTAGAAGTAGAGCGACAGAAAGTAATAATCAGAGATTTCGGGAGAGGAGGAAGGAAAGAAAGGAATGTTTTCAAGATTGAATGCATTTTTTTGTGATTTATGAGTATCCCGAAAAATAATAATTCGTTTCTTTTGAATGGAATTCCTTAAAAGGGAAGACTAAAAAACTTATCGTTTGAAATAGGTTAGAATCTTCAAGGACGGGAACATTTCATATTTTCCAAAGAAATAAAAAATTCAAAAATTTTATAACTATGATTCTGGTACAAACAAATCGGAGTTGTGGCAGAGAAAAGCTTGTGGGTGTGGCCAACGGTACTCGTAACGAATACTACCGTAACCTGAAAAAAAATTGCCTAAAGGGACGGAAAAATACCAAAAAATTAAAGTTACGGTAGTTGTCTTTTAGCTACCATCGACCACGGCCTCCGGATTTTCACTTCCACAGCACCGATTTATTTTACTCTTCTTCAAAGCTGTTCCAACATTCATATTTCAATTACTAAAAACTGAGCAACTTTTTATCTTATTGTTAGTTTTGCTCTCACAAAAAATTGAAATTGACCTGAATCAAATGTATAATTAATTTCAAAGTCTCAATCATCAAGATTTTATAATTGGCATGTAAACAAAAAATGCCTGACGGTGACGTCGGTGCCCAAATGGGGACGATGGCTCTTTGAGCACACAAAGAGTAGTTGCATGGATAAGAAGACGACTTGCGGATCTCCTAACGAATTCTGCGAGAACCCGAAATTTACGGAGCTCAATGCATAATCATGCCAATGCCTAGTGAAGAAAAAAACAACAACTGGGTGTAAATAATAAGTAACTTCATCAAATAGAGATTAGACTAACGAAATTAGAGAGTAATATACTGACAGAATGGATTCTAGATTTGAGTGAAAACATTGAACACTGCAACGGGATAGAGAGATCATTACTTGTAGGAGGATTGGGGATACGCAGAGATTTTACTAATACAGATAGAATTCCAGCACTGGGAGGGAACATATTGAAATGGATGGAAATTGAGTGGAAACAAGAAATGCTGATGATTTGACAGTGCTTAAAAAATTATAAACAAGTGAAGACATATTTAGGATTATTCAAACAAGGCGAACACTGATGAGCGAATTGCGGAGTTTCTGTCCATCAAGATCAACAGATGCACGACGAGCATGCTGAAAAACGAATTATTGAGGATATTGATTTGATTTTCTGATAATTACCTCTTGACCGAAACATGCGAGCATACACTCGCCTGTCATCACTCCATCATCGCCACGTCGAATGCGAATCGAATTGCGATCGGGCTCATATGGAAGGAAAAAGTCTACCACATCTTCGAGAGTGACATCCTTAGGAAATCCATTACAGGATAGTACTGTACCACGTGGACCAATAGACTGGACTAGCTGCATAAACTCATTTTGTGACGGCTGAGGTTCATCAATACGATAATTATTTCCTTGGAATCCACCTCCTCGTCCACGTCCACCTCGGAAACCACCACGATAGCCTCCTCGGAAACCATCCTGATTTCCAAATCCTTGTTGTTGAGATTGTTCTGGAGCATTGTTGAAACTATCTCCATTGTTTTGATAGAAACCAGGTCCACCATGTCCTCCACGGCCCACGGGTCCACCTCTTTGAGAAAATCCATTGCCACGTGGAACGAATCCTCCCCGATTATGAGGTGTTGGACCATTGAAACTGCCTGACGGGGGTGGTTGATTGAAACCAGCTGGAGGGACTGATCCATTAAAGCCATTTGGTTGTGGTGGTGGTAGTCCATTCATTGAGCTTGGAAGTCCTTGGGGAATCATAGTGCCGCCAGGCGGTCCACGTGTCACTGGAGCATTGAAAAAAGACGGTGGATTGATCTTCTCCGCTTCTGACTGTAGAGCCTAATATGAATTTGACTTCAGAATCAAATTAAAAATCGAACTACTCACCCGAGCTTCTTCATTTTTATGACGTTTTTCCTCTCCGTAGACATCTTCTATTTTCAACATTTTATCGACTTCCTCGTTCTTGATGTATGTCAATCTTAGAGTTCTGCCCGAACACAATGTTCGAATAGAGAACGCTCGACGCATCAGACTCTCACTTGAGAACTCTGCTATCCATCGATCTGACGCATTCCCATCAGAATAGTATGCACGAGAGAGTTTGGCTGGACGGACTTTTTCGGAAAACCATCTGAAAATGTTAAAATTTTTCAAATCTGACAACTTTTCGTACTTACTCCATGAGTTCTTCCTCTTTTATACGGAATGGTACATTCATTACTAAGACACTCCATCTAGTTGGGTCTGTGTGTTGACTTATTCTGGCAGGACTTCTCGACCGTCTTCTTCGGCGCAGTGGACTACGACTTCTGGATCTAATGTCTCGTCGTGGTGGACTTCTTCTTGGACTTCTTGTTGGACTTTTGTTCTCCCAACGGCTTCTCTTATTCCTTTTGTTATCCTCCTCTTCTTGTTTTTTATTCACTTGCATTGTAGTTGCGACTGGTTGGACAACTGGAATTGGAAGAGGAGCACCATCAACAGCCGTTTCGAATGATTTCTTATCGGACTGTTGAATTTTGATTCCTTGCTCTCCGTTTCGTCTCATCATCGTAGCGTAATCAGCGATAGAATCGAGTCGAATGATGGTGTGCATATGTATTCCTCCTGGTCCAAAAACTGTTTTAACTGATGAAAGTGTCAATGGAACGGTAGGATGAATGAATGCCTCCAATGCTGCCGGGCGGAGCAAATCCATAGGAAGGCGAGTTAATTCTATGTAAAACTTTTCTACGGTCTGATTGGCGGGTGCGTTCAGTTTGTTTGCCGGTGGAATAACAGGAGCCTGATTGAAAGCTGGAACTAGAGCAGGAGTCGCCATTTTGTTCTGGAAAGGAGGTGGTGGGTGTTGTACTGCAGGTGGGATCTGTCGATTCATGTTGTTTGGGATTGGAGGCGGAGCGGTGTTGGTTCGGAACACAGGTGGATCATTCCGAAGTTGATTTTGTGGTGGAAGACCGTTTTGGAACGGACGATTGATTTGAGGGTGGTTTCCTCCGGATGGTGGAGCTGCGAATGGTTGAGGAGGATTTTGGAATGGCGCTGGGGGAGTAGGCATCAGTGTTTTCCTACCATTCATTGGTTGAGAAGAACGGACAACTGGCGGCTGTGCTTTCATTGGTGGGACATTTCTCATCGGTGCTTGATTGAATTTGTTTCCACCATGGAAGTCTCGTTTATGTGTCTCTGGATAACTTTGATATTCATCATATTCCCCTCTATATCCAACGTTGTATTCGTTCTGAGCTGGTCTGAAATAGGTCAACATCTCTCTAAACCTATTAGGATAGTTGTCTTACTTTTTAAAAGAGTTGTCTCTCCACGAATCTCCTCCCGACATTTGTTCATTTCCAGATTCATGAAAACCCATCCCATTTTGCCCATTATTTATATTTGCTCCTCTGATTCCATATTGTATTTCAGTGACTGGCTTCTGAGCTGAATGAATTGGATGATGAACAGGTGGAGCGGCTTGAGGTTTCACAGGTTCCTCTAGCTTAACGGATGTTGATCCAGATCCATATCTATTATCGAATTTTGGCTGTGGCTGCGGAACCTGTGGTTGGAAAGAGTGTTTGTAGTCACCAAAATCATCGTCGAACGGTTCTTCCTTCTTAATAGGAGACTGTAGTCGATTCTAAAACAGTTGTTTGTTTACATTAAAAGCCTACAGTATTCTCAAATTACCTCAGATATCTCTTTACAATTACCGTACATATTCTGACTGTTATAGCCTTCGTGAATTTGGTTAGAGTTCTGCGGCGGGTACGATGCCTCATATCCGGATTTAGCGGCATACGGATTCCCGGTGTGCTGAGGTTTCCAGTCCTGCTGGAACTGGGCAGAATGTGTAAAAGCGGGAGGAACATGTTGGTCGTGTGGCTCAGGAGATGCAAATGATGCATTCTTCCGTGCGGCAATCACTGACGATTGTTCTGATTTGGAGGAGAGGAATAGACGAATCTGGAAAATTCCAGATTCTCATTTTTGACACAACTATTTTCCAGATAATTTTCTTTCTAGAGCCTACATCCAGAAAATACAATTATGGGAAAAATTTAAATTTGTTGGTAGAAATCGCATCAAAGTTTTGACCTTCAATCCAGTGGAAACATATTTTTAAAACGGTCGAACTTCTAGTATTAGTGAATATACCAAAATATGATCTTTCCAGAAATGTGTTCTGAAATAACAGTCCAAGCGATTCCAAAAGTAAAACTACCGGTAGTTAAATTATAAAATCTATTAGATCGGTCGAAATTTTTTCAGATTCGAAATTAGTCTTACAGTTGGAAATCACCATTTTTATTTCTGCCTCTCAAATGCAGTTTATCTCCAGCAACCTCTGAGAACGCCATTGGCTTTTAAGCTGAATATTTATGCAGATCACTGTTGGGGCTGAAAGTCATTTTCAGCAATTTCTCATGCGATTCTAAATAACCATGTTTTCTCAAAACTCATCATGAAAATATTCTGGTAATTTGCACGATTTTTCCAGGAGCTCACAAGGTAAGTGTTTTCAGACGAGCATTGAAAATTTGCTAAAAATTTCAGTACTTATAATTTCAGGCATCCTCTACACGATGACAAAACTATCTAGTCCCCGCATTGATTAGAGAGACATAGCTGCCGTCGAACACAGAATATATAGATGTAGAGAAAACAACAGACAGGAGAGAGAATTCAGACAGTTGAAAATTAAGTAATGAAAATTTTAGTTTGGAAACATTTCGTCTTTGGGAGAAGTATTATTCTGGTGCAAAAAATCAGCGGAAGACAAACCCCGGAGCTCGATGTTGAAGGTCCCAAAGCGACAACTACAGTAACCTAATTTTTCTTAAATTTTTATTTTTATTTTCTCGTTTATCTTTGCTTTTTGTCGAGTTTTCTGCTAAATGAAAAATTGAAATTCGCGAAAACAAACGCAGATAATAAAGAATACTGGTGGATTACTGTAGTTGTCGTTGTGAGACCTTCGGCGACGGCCAACGGGGTTTCTTTTCCACAGCTCCGATTTTTGTAAAATCATAATAGAACTACCGTATATCTAATACCATTTTTAATAAAATCCACCCTATCTGTGCATTTCCTCTTTTCGATTATTGCAGATATATTTTCTTCTCGCAATTTCGGTTAATTCTTGACGTTTTCTGAATATTCCAGTTTAGGCAAGAAAGGAAACCCCTCTATTCGAATCCCATTCTTCAATATTACACCCTGAGAAAGAAGTTGAAAAATAGAAGAAGACGGGCCTCTATTGAATAAAAATGGTATTTTCCGGTTACTGTAGTTTACGTTCCGGAACCATCGTCCTCGGCCACTATCGTTGCTCTTCACCACTATAATTTATATGGCAGTATAATAGCGGGCAAATATAGGCCAGTGTGATTGTGTGATGTTCACCAATGGATAATAAAAGAGTTCAAATTTTTCAAATGGCACGCATTCAAAAAGATATATTAGGCCTAATTTGGGTCGATTCTAGTAAACCTATTTAGAATTAATCGTTAACATCTTTGTGTATTTGCATTTTAGAATACCTTGGTATCGTTTGGGTCCCTTCTTTCAGAAACTGAAAATTTCAAACGGCCACGACAGGGGGAGAATCAACGTATAGCATGAAAGACGGAAAATCTGACAAAACTACTACCGAAAAACAGCATTAGGATCACCCAAGTACATCTGAATTTAGACAAAAAATCGAAGTTTTCAATGAGAAGCATCATGATGCTGACGAGTTTGAATTAAAGGGTCAGTATGAGGTTATGTTTAGGAAGACGAAAACATGACCTCAAGATATTAGCCTGCATGTTATCCCTGAAAATTGAACTGCCTGTAGAAGGGCGGAGTTTTAAACCTACAATAAGCTAAAAATGAATCAGCCTCAGAATGTGAAGAAAAGCAAACAATTCGATAGAAAAACTTCGAAAGATTATGTTGCAGAAGGGAGTTTCAGAAGAAAAAAGTCGATGAACGTAGAGGCAGGTCCCAGAAAAAAACTACCGTAACCTGGAAAAAATTCCAGAATGCGACCTTCTGTAGAACTAGTTTTGACGATCAGTCCCAAACATTGAAACATATTTTCTGACAGTGTAGATAAACTTAAGCGTCGCAGACAGAGCTGTGAATAAATATTTTTACAATACACCTTACATGTTTATCCCAACCTTGCCCAAATTGCCTGAATTTCGAAGCAAATCAGAATACACGAAGCAGTCTGGCTTCACTATTCTGAATTTGTGGATTCTTGGTCGAAAACATAGTCAAACTATATAAGGAACAGTGGATTTTTTCCTCATATTTTCCAGATTTTTATTGCAATCCCAACAAACATCGTTAGTTTTCAGACCTATCACTAATAAGGAACCCAGAGACCCGTAAGAATCTAAAGGAAATTGATGATTTCTTTCTCTTTCAAATAGTCAATAGTACCATCCAAATCGAAAGTATTCAATTTCCCAAACATTTTTTTGAATTCTAATAATGTCTCAACAAAAATTATGATATAAAGCTGATTTTCAAGATTGCAAGGATTTTTGTCGTAGGGAAGAAGGATCAAACAACGAAACAAGATCTTCAAAAGCAGAAAACTTTCAGAAGAGGAGGCACATCTGGAATAAAACCTCACATGTGTAAAATTCAGAACAGGTGGAAATCGCTGCAAAGCTGTTTTCGCATTTCAAAGATGTGCTCATTTGGAGATAATAAATGTATTACTTGTTCTTTGAAACCATCCATGATTTTCAAACCCTTTAGTTGTTTTCACCATGTGTCAGAAATACTTTCTTCAACCCAAATTGCACCCAAATGACACTTGTAATTCCAATAATTCCAAATCAGAGAGAAACTCTTAACTTCCTACTCAATTAAAACCCCGCCGAATTTCGTACCACAGAGGCTCAGAAACCAATTATCTGTTGAACTTATTCTTGAAAATTGAAGGGAATATCGGAGCATTAAATATTAGTAAATTCCATTGTTTTAGAAGCCAGGTTCAGGTTCAACTTTGCATACTTTCAACATTCTGGTTTACTTTTAAAAATGATTCTACAGAAGTTTTTCAGGTTTGTCCGGATATGGGGACATATAGACCAGATTCGGTGGTGTCAAAAACAAACCTCAGCTCCATGAATTTTTGCCCTGTCCCGTGCCATCGCAAGTCTTGCGTCTTCGTCGGAAGCAAAACCGACGAATACTTCTCCTTCGTCGCCACCGATAATATGAACAGCGCCATCAGGAATTTTCAAGCCAGAAAAAAATGTGCGTACGTCGGCAGCGGCCGCCGTCATGGGCAAATTTTTCAGCCGAATTATAACCGACATTATGTTCAAAGAACGAAGAAGATGTTATTAGTCTAATTTCAGATGCAGTGGTTCAAATCTGGAAATAAAATAAGGAATGAGGAACGAGGATATGAGCGATATTTGTAGATTTTGATAGTTGTATACGGTGAACAAGTAAACAAGGAATATTTCAGGAATTAAAACGAACGCGCCGATACAAAACTGTTTGCGAAAACTTCAGAGATTAAAACTGCTCCAGCTTGCCCATGTTGGAAGAAAAATTAAGAAAATTATGAAACTTTTTACCGAAATTGAGACAAAACAGCGACAGACACAAAAATCGAAAGTGGCGAAACAAATGTGGTGGGAGGCGATGCGTGCGCGTCGCGTGCGTATAGGATGTAACCGCGCTCTATCGCAGTTTTGAGAAAAAAAATTTCGCGAAAAATGATTGAATCAGTTTCTGCGGAAATGTACATAAACTTGGAACGTACATAATCAGAAACTATAATGTATTCAAGTAGAAAAATTGGGTGTTTTCTAAGTTATGGGTCACAATGTTACTTCTCAAAAACTAGTCAACTATTGAAGGTTTCACGAGTACTAAAGAAAACCCCTAAAAATAAAATCTCTCTCACTCCGAAATTCTGGGAAAACTTGAAAAGTTGGCCGAAACTGCTCGATGCAGAAGTAGATTCCCAACATGAAAAGGTATCTCATCAGCAAAACGATTCAAGAAATTTCAAATAAGATTTCAGCTGAACGAAATGATTCAGAACAAAACGAATTGGAAAGAAATCGAAGCCAGAGGATGCTGTATCGGCAACTTGGTCGTCAATTCACAGTATTACGATGTAACCTGCGGGAACGTTGTTGAGCTATCGGGTAATACGATTTCATCAGCTAGATGGCTCAGGAATGGAATCCCAGTTTCTTTGAATAGAATCGATGAAGACGGGGTACTGAAAAAAGTAACTGAAGGTCATATCGCTGGTTTGACATATAACATAATCAAATTCTGCGCCTATAAAAATAATGCGATTGATCCGGCAATAGAAAAATATGTTTTGACTCCCTCAGCCAATGGTGGAGCACTGAGGTTCATAAAAGGTATTCTAAAGTAAGCTTCCTGAGTTGCTTTACGGTCAAATTAAATCCAAATTTTGCAGAGACCCGACGACTCTGTCGAGTGACAGTGTTCACTTAATCAATCTCGCTTATCGAACTATCCCGATGCCTTCGATTCATGGTATTTAAATATGATTCATATAGCTGAGAAACAATCATTTTTCAAAAGATCGCAAATTGAACAACCTACCAGAAACCTTGAATCCTAGTCAACAAGCCGCAGTATCCGCTGCTCTCAACCCACAGAGGAATCTTCTTTGTATCCAAGGTCCACCAGGGACAGGGAAAACTCGTGTTATTGCGGAAATTGTACATCAGTTGTTGAAGAAGAAAAAGAAAGTTCTGATATGCGCACCAACTCACGTCGCAGTACAGAATGCCATGGATGCAGTGAGGCGTAGAATGTGCCAAGACATCTCCCCAGAAACCGTCCAAAAAGGTTGGCCTAGTTTTACTTTGCCATTGGATTCGCTTCAACCTTTCTTAAATTTTCAGAGCTGTGTATTCTTAACAATACGCGGGATGAGTTTCAAGATCATCCATCTACAGGAAAGCTGGAAGCTATGGAAAAAGAACTTGTAAGCTTTCATATTCAACGTTTCTCATTCAGTGATATCAGCCTGATAAACTAAAGTCAATGTCTAATTTCAGATGAGAAGCAATCAGAAAGGACAGTCGACCAAGCTTTTGTCATACGAATGCATGAAACTGCGCTGCTCGATTTACCAAAGTATTTATGCACCTCGACGAGCAATTTTCTCAACTCTTGGAACATCTTCGATTCAGAAGCTGCCAGAATACGACTGGAAAGCAGATGTGATGATTGTTGATGAAGCAGCTCAATGCACAGAACCCTCCACTTGGGTGCCCGCGCTGACAACGCCAACGTGTAAGAAACTGGTGTTGGTTGGAGATCAGAAACAGTTACCTGCCATTGTTTTATCTGATAAGTGAGAGCTAGATATGGTTATTTGCAACCTAAATTAATGATATTCAGGGCTATTCGTGCGAACTTCAGCTTGTCATTGATGGAAAAACTAGCAGAGGAATTTTCTAAAAATAATATCAACATTTTGCTAAATGAACAATATCGTATGAACGAGAAGATAATGCATTGGTCGAATGAACACTTCTACAATAATCAACTGACAGCACATTCCAGTGTTTCTGACATCACTCTCCGTGATATTTATCCGAAGATTCCAACGGATTATATCGCTAATAAACCAATCTTCATGATTGATATGAAAAATTTCGAAGACCGATCTCAAGAAAGTTTTGATTCGAAGTCATATTCAAATACAGGTCTGTCGTTTAGTATTAGTTCTGAATAAGTTCCACGCCATTCCAGGAGAGCACAATGTTGTTTCGAATTACGTTATTCGATTAGTAACAGATGTAGGTATCAATCCGAAAGATATTGCTGTAATTGCTCCATATTATTCTCAGGTCCGTTTGATTGTGTCTAGAACTACCCTTCATAAAGATCCATTTCAGATCGAAAAATTGCGTAATTCGATCAGTTTCCGGGTTGACGTCAATACGGTTGATGCCTTTCAAGGCCAAGAACGCGAAGTAATAATTTTCTGTTTTGTCAGAGACAACGATGAAGGTGTGAAATTGACCATGTGATTGGAACATTCTTTGTTTTTTTTTCAGGTTCCATTGGTTTTTTGAGAGAAACTCGACGATTGAACGTAGCTATCACTCGCGCTAAAAGGCAGTTCGTTCTAGTTGGAAATAGTGATATGCTACAAAGAAACAGACATGTTAGATCGCTCTATAGGTGAGTTGAAACGACTAATTGAATATGATATTCATAAGTCATAACATTTTGATAATTCAGGTATCTCAAATCGGAGAACGTGATATACGGTCCAGAGATTTTCGACACTTTCGATGATATCGGGTTGCCAGAGATGGACAAGAAGCCATATAATTTCGATTTCCGCGAACACTAGTGTCTTTCGATTGTTTTTTTTTTTCGAATTTAGTGATAGTCTTGTTGATTCAATTTGTTACTGTTAAAGATAAAAATTTATTTCTCCTGTGATATGGTGTGACACATTGATAAAAAATCGAATTTGAGAAAGAGAAGTAAAAAAAAGATGAAACTTCCTCTGATGAGAAGAAGAAGAGACAAACAAAAAGGGTCACTTTTGGCCATTTTAGTCGGTTTCCGTCTTCGACTCCTCTTAATATTATCATGAATCATCTTTGTGTTCTTTCTGTGTTTTTCTTGACTATTCCAATCTCACAAGGTGTTCTGAAATGCTATACAGGATATTCAATTATGAAAGGTAGGTTTCAAGATTTCTGACACTAAGAGTTATGGAAACCATAGGTAGCACAATAGGAACGGAAACGAAAGAATGCGGAAAGGAAACTGACTTTTGTTATAACGGAACTGCTGATATTTCGTCATTCAGCAAGTTCCAGAAAGCTGGTTGCAATACCGTAATCTGTCAGGTAACTCTTAGTTTAACTTTTTAAAAAACGAAGATTTTCAGTTTCATGCTAATAAATGTTTCGATCAAAACGTTTCCGGACAACAGCTGACTTTTTGTTGCTGTAATACAGGAGACCTTTGCAATGGGGGAGCTGTTACGGTAGGTGTTCCCTTCTATAAGGAAAATATATTATTCTGGTACAAAGGAATCGGAGTTTTGAGGAGAAAGAAACGCGGGTGGTTGTGACCGAAAGTCATAAATACAACGCCAACTACAGTAACCTAAAAATATTTTTATTTTCGGAATTATTATCATTATTTTTGTGATCTTTAGGTCAATTTTTCAGTATCAAAAGTTTATATTTTAGACTTTTTTGGGAAAAAATACAAAATCTGGAACAAAAAGCAGTGAAAAACAAGAAAATAAATCCTGAAACTAAATATATTTTTAGGTTACTGTAATTTTCGTTGTGGAAGCTCCGGCCACGTCCACCGGAGTTGCCTCCCACAGCTCCGATTTTTTGAACCAGAAAAATGAAGAAAACCTATTCCAAACACTTTTCCAAAATAACCTCCAAACTAGCTGAAATAACGATATTACTGAAAAAATTTGGATTTTTTAGGATTCTGGATCCCTTTTCGATCGAGGGCTGTCAGTGCTCAAAGGACTCGTATCTGCCGGAAAGAAATGATAACAATTTTATTATACAATTGATGCATCAAATAAATTTATCTTATCCTCTGAGCATATCCAAAAAGTCCTTCGCTCTTTGTTTCGTTTTCTCGAAGAAACTCATGTTCTGAATTCGGATTATTTGAGAGAAAAATAAAAAATTGGTTCTTACGGTCAGTTTTGAGTTGCAAAGATCACCAGTATTACAACAACAGAATTGGAGTTGTGTCCCACCGACGGATTGAGTCACACACTTGTTTCGAGCGATCTTAATGTATGTAGATTATCAAGGAATATACAAAATATTTTTGAAAAAGATTGTTTTCATTTTAGAGAACTACAGTATTCTGAATCTGATAGGTTCTTGTAGATTTACTACACAGGAAAGACGGGATTGCCGAAGAGCGTACGAACGGCGGCTGAAGATTTGAGAATTGGCTATAACCTTCGTCTTTGAAATTGTGACAGAATATGAGTATGAAAAAAATATTTGTTTGGAGACTTTTTATAAAGAAACATTTTTCATCATGGATCGATTACTAATATTTCTCTCCCCATACTTTCTTTTCACAATTATTTAACGACTTGCTTTAAGACACAATTTACAGCCAATTCTCAGATCTTCAGCAGCCGTTGGTACGCCTTTCGGCAACCTCGCCTTACCTTTGGTACTCCACATAGTTTCTAAAGTAATTCAGACCATTTGATAAAAATATTTTCAAAATAAGGTTTTTCAACAAGAATAACAACCACTTACAATACATCTTGTAGATGAGCAACCACCCTTTTTGACATTATTCAATGACGTCAGATCTGCTGTCATATTATAACAGTAATCATTTGGAGAAGAGCATGTTTCTTTAGATGTTCCTGGAAACTTAATAGCTAGAAACCTTCATAATCACAAAAACCGACCAACTGATTGGGCCTTCAAATAAGTGAAGCCTGTATAGCATTCCAATGAAAAAATAGTGACAACCAAAGATAAAAGTATGAGGATACGGTAGGAAACAAACATTGCTATTCTGAAATCGAAATGAAATAAGTGAAGGAAAAGCAATCTATATATTGGAAAATTCAACTGAAAAGAGTGATTGTGAATGATTCATAGCCACTCGTCACAAGAGAGAAAAAAAGAATGAGAAGAGAAACAGATGCAAGAACTGTGTATTGTCTCTGGGTCTCGAAACAAAATTTCCAAGATTGAGAAGAGACGATCAAGGGCAAATTGATATTTGCTATTATCGGAAAAATAGATTTAACTGTTGTCAACAAATCGGGAAACTGTGAGAAATGCAATAATCGTTCATTTTTACTCGAAAATCGTTTCGTTTGCTTTTCTTTGAGAAAACCCCTCGAAAGAAAAACTGTTTACTTTTTGTCTCGAGAATCCATAGAAACAGTCACTAAATTGTCTGATAAATTGGTTTATTTCAAGTTGAAATGATTGTTCATGAACTGATAAACATGAATTCAAAAACCTAGAGAAATCAAATAAAAACTATATGAATATTGAAAATTCAGATGGAAAAATGGGTATTAATTATACTGTTTATTACTCTTTCTTGGCGATAATTTCTTTGATTGGACCGTAAAGCTGAAATTCCAAAATTATTGTGTTGTTGACATATGTAAAGATTCTCACAGCAATTAACTTTCGTCTGAAGCATATGAATTTTATATGATTGTTCAGCACTATTGAACAAAAAAGGCAAGAAATCATTCTCAACGTCTGGAAGAAATAAATTTCAACGGATTCTACAGTAATCTAACAAACCTGCTGTAGCTATTACTAGTTTTTCCTTCGTTGCCACTATATCTCTAGTGTCTAATCCAATCGATCGCTTTGAGTTTCTCTCCATTATTTGTAAATTGTTTAGAGTTCTCCGCGTTATTTCTTCATAAGTCGCTTGAGCTAATAATTGAGCTTCTCGTGCATCTGCTTCTTGTTGTTTCCAAGTTTCTAATTCGTTGTCCTGGGATATAAAAAAAAATTAAGAAACTGTTTTTCAAGAATACAAATCTCCTGAAAAACGGTTTTAGCAATATGAATTATCTTCTTACTATGGTCATACTCTGGGTGGCTCATAATTACCCAAACTTAAGTTTGTACTAGCATAAAGTTTAAAAAAAAAGCGTTGTACTGGGTTCAAATTCCAAGTGTAGAAAATCAAATAAATCGTCAGTAATCTACCCATGTTTCAAAATATATGATCATGTTGGAGCTGAGTTATCGCTTGTTGCAAAGTTGCTTCATGAAAATCACAACGGCGTGCAAGAAACATTACACAGTTCATCTTTGGACAATGATAACAATACCCAGACTTGATGAATCGCTTTGAAATCTTTAGTAGCTTTGAACCAAACGGAAAATCATACTTCTCTCAATTTTCGTGCTTCCAACTCAATTATGCCTAAAGATATATCCTTTTTTACAAGTCCGGGTAGTTATGCGCCACCCACCAAACTATTTTTATTGGGTTAAATATTACAGTAACTTCTGAACTTATACAAATCTTCATAAAGTTTTTTGTGTATTCCGTTTTCCAATGTGTTGCTGCTTTGATGCTTTATAAAGTTGCAATATTCAAAACTTGAGTAATATTACCTTTTCATCCATTTTTCTCTTCCATTCCGCCGACTCTATATTCTGTTTCCGCGCGACCGCCCGAAGCTCATGCTCCGTCGCTTCCGCAGTCTTCCGCATCGAGTTTATTGTGTTCTCGGCCTAAAATTTCCGTTTTTACACTCATAGAAAATCAATTCTAACCTCCAGATTAATAGTCGCCATCTCAATTGCCGAGTTGGCTAACTCTTTAACCAAGTCTTCAAATTGTTGATCGAAACTCTGAAAGTTCTAGTTCTAAACGAAACAGTATACGGTTCAGAACGTTACATCATCCGTTTGAACTCCACTGTCCACAATTGGGTACACTGGTCTTGAAGACGATGGAGGAGTTGCAGTTTGTGATTGGACCCCGTATCTACTATGCCTTCGAATCGAAGTTTTTCCATAAAGATCAGGTGCTGGAGCTTGTTCAAAGTTCACAACAACTTTTACTGGGAACTGACTAGAGTCTTTGACGAGTTGTTGGGATTTACCAAGGATGTCTCCTGGAACTGATTTTTTATATTAAAAGTATGTTTGGATATATTCACCAGTACCAGGTTTTGTACTGGAAACAGGCATAAATTTGGCAGCAGCAAATGATTTTGATCCACGGGTTTTGTCAATGGAAGCACTAAGAGCTGAACCATTTCGTGAAGATATATCAGGTAGATATGTTGATGTGAACCGTCTGAAAAATTCATACTTTAAAAAATGGGTCTTGCCATAGTTGTTTAAGGATTTATATGTTCAAGCCAACTCAATTAAATATGATAGAACTCGACAAGTACTACAACATGATATTCTTTGAAAAATTGTATTTTGTCTATGAACAAAGTTATGAGCCAGGCAGGTGCAAGGCCCATTTCATTTAACTATGTTCAAACACAAAATACATTATTTGAAACAATATCATTTCATAGTACTTGTCAAGTTCTATAATATCTAATTTAGTCGGTCCAAAAATATTGATCCTGAATGGAACTAAGACAGGGCCTGGCAGGACCCGTTTACACCCGTTTTCGATTCTGGAAAAAATGATTTTTTGTTTCCGAACTTTTGATCGGCAATCCTGGGAAAAAAGAAAACAGGTCACAACACAAACATGTTGCTTTTTGATTAAAATTTCCATAAACGAGACACAGTGTAACGCTAATCTGTGTATTTTTGTATTTTGGATTCATGTTTTTAAAAGTTGACACACTTTGAAATTTGAATATCGGCCGAGTAAACTTTTTGTTATTGTTTTGAAAAATCAAATACAAATTTTCGTTCTTTTTCCAAATCCTAAATGGGCATCTAGTTTTTTTTTTGAATTTTTTGTTAAGCAGATTAGGATGTCAATTTTTCTTTCAGTGAGGCATACAAAACATATCTTAAGCGTATTTTAAGCAATCAAAACAGCCCAACACTTCTTTTAGTGCTAGACATCAAGTCACAAATATAAAGTGGCTGTTGTCCGGAAGTAGTCGTTGCGTGACGAGAGCCAATGAATTTGCATGTAACACAATTTTCGATTGACTTACGTTTTAGAGGATAAAGCTGGGAGAAGCGAGGATGGTGGGTTCGGTTTTCGAGGCACAGGAACACGGGGCAGTATTGTATTCAGCTGTTCCCGAATCACTCCAACTCGATATTTTTTCTCTTTTGATTCAACTTGTTCTGCTTGTCGAGCCGGAAAAGAAAACGATTAGACGACTTTTGTCTTCTAGGAATACGAGTTTCACTCCGATGTCTTTTTTGAATCTGGAACGTTTTGATACTTACTCTATCATGAGCCAACCTTCGATTCGCGAAAACCGATCCTTTATAGACCCGAGGATCTGCAGTGATCTGAACGGGTTTCCTCAAAAAATCCGAAGTGAATGTTGCATTCGAAGACGGACGACGCATTTCACGGCTCGAAGAGCTGCTCGCCGAGTTTTGAATAGTGGGCGGTGCAGAAGTATGTCGTAAAGGTACAAGTTGGAGTGTTCCGTGGGCGGGCGCTACAACAAGGGGCGGGCATTGAACCGCCCGCCTTTGTCGATATATACGAGTGTCAGTTGTGTGTTGAGAAGAGGAAGAAGAAGAAGACGTTTGGACAATGATGCGCTCTTCGATCTGTGTTGGTGGCGGTGCTGACTGGTCAATTCGCCTTCTTATCATCCTTTATTTTGTTGGATTTTGTCAATCAGCTTCTTCTTTTCTTGCATGGCAAAAAGCCAATGGTCAGCAAATCGAAAGAGCCAGAATCATCGGAATTCAAGGTGAGTTTTGTGGTTCCTGAAACCATTATTTTTCAGTAGTTTAGTTTATCATTGAAAGAAGATTCTAAAAATTAAACATCCGAGAAACTACGATTGATTCGGGGAAGTATACCGTAAACCCTGTAATAGAGGAGTAGAGGAGCTCCGCACTGACGAGTTTGAGTTTAGTTGTCCCAATTCCTATACAAGATATAAAAATTTGTTAACTCACAAAACACTTCTGAATCAGAAGTTCTGATGTTCTGATAAGCCATTAAATAGTTGACAACTTTTTTATTTTCAAAAAAAAGGACCCAGAAAGAATGGCTCAAAGTTTAAACTTAAGTTTGAAGTTCGGGGCTGTTCTATTAAAGGTTTTACGGTAGTATTTTCAAAAAAAAAGTCTAAGTCGAAGATAAACTTAAAATCAGTAGTTATCCTGTGAGAAAGCTATTGTTTAAAGAAGTGATGACAAATTAAGAAAACGTAATATCGCACGGTCTCCCAGAGTGAAAATTTTTAGAAAATTTCTCTCGTTGTCTGCACTCTCTCCAAAAAATAATTTTCACGCCCCTCCCCTTTTCTCTTCTTTTTGGCTAATAGAAACTTATCACTAGAGTCATGGAAGTCACAGAAAAGAACGAATTCCAGCTATTTTTAAAGAAAACAAACTATTTGCTGTGTTACTGAAGTCTTCAGCTATCACCTGCAAAAAATTTGATAAAAATTGGAGCATTTTGAGCAAAGTTATGAAAAACCGGTTTCATTCAACCGTACATAAGTCCATCAGGTTTTTACGGAATCAAAAAAATAAAACCGCCAGCAATACCGCAGAGACATTTGCTACAAGTGCTCCGTTTTCGATTTTTGATTTAGGTCCTCATTTTCCTGAAAATCTTGAAAAAGTGTCAAAAATCGGGGGTTTTTGGGAATTTTGTACTGAAATTTGTACCATGCAAAACTCTGCGCGTATCCAACCGATCATAATGATCTAAACACCAAAATTTTTGTAATGGATTGTTCTACAATTCCTCCATCTTCGATTTTTGATTTTCGGCTTTGTTCGGGTGCTAGGGGGTCAAACAGTAGTACATTGAGAGATTTTGGACTTTGGAGGCGATTTCCAGTTAGTTAAAGATGGTCTTTTTTGCAAAAAGCAATCAAATATCAAATTTCCCATGTTTTCTAATATAAAGGCATTTCATTTATCTCTTAAAACAAGAGAAGTTGCTCAAAAAAT
Organism: Caenorhabditis nigoni; assembly: GCA_027920645.1. Taxonomy (NCBI): domain Eukaryota; kingdom Metazoa; phylum Nematoda; class Chromadorea; order Rhabditida; family Rhabditidae; genus Caenorhabditis; species Caenorhabditis nigoni. The sequence goes on from CP115864.1 coordinate 8,627,762, forward strand.
TGAAAAATCCGAAAAAGTTTTTCAAAACTTCTTATCTTGCTTGATAGATTGAGATAAATGTTGAAACTTATTATACACAATCTCGAATATGATTTCTATCATCCGTCAAAAAAAATTTCCGAAAAGATTCATTTTTGAACGTTTTTGAGGCGTTCTTAACAATTCATCCAGTTTTCCGATTAAATTTTGCAAAATTGCACTGAGAAAAAATAGCGTGAGAGATTAAGAGACGCAGAGACAGTTTTTCTCTAGCTTTTTAATCGAAAATTTTCACGCTGGGAGACCGTGTATCGAAGCATAAATAGAGAAAACCCCCAAAATTTGTTTTAAGAAAAAAAAAGTGGCTCGAAGAGATGGCTAACGCTTCTAAATTATCAGAAATATGGAAAGAGTGACGAATGGAATGGAGAAGCAGAGATAAAAAGAGAGATTAGAGAGTAGGGAAACACTCGATGTATCCAAATGCATATCAAGCCATACTTGAAAAAAAGAGATAAGGAAAACACTAAATGATTATATCATTCATCTCTGTTTGCCATTCAGAATGCTGAAAAAGATTAAATTTCAAGTAAGAAAGAGTTTTCAAAGAGGATCAGTGCCAGATTTTCTCTCAATGAATAGGTTACTAATGAACTTGTAATCCCATTCTAGATTCATTGAACATTCGATAATCCATTCTTTGTTTCCAGAATAAATCGAATCCTATTTTTCAGCCCGGTACGTCTACTCACAAGCAATAAAGTCTGATGGATTAACGGAAAGAGATCGGTATGTATTTGTGTCTATTTTTGAACTTTCGTTTGATAAATTGCTTTCTAAAAATAGTAATCTCGTAACGGAGTCTCGTGACGTTATCACTCTCTCATCTCGAAATCATGTCCTTTGTCAAACAATAAAAAAAAGAGAGAAAAGAAAAAAAAGTGTGAAGAATTTACACCAGAAAAGATAACTTCCTGTGACAGAACGGGGTGACCACAAGAGGTTGATTGTTGATAAAAAAAGAGGAAAATCTGGTTATGAGAATAAAAGAGAGAGGAAACAAAAGTTTATGTCGAATGACCAACTTTTCTCTTCGCTTATTCTTAGCTGAACGTTTTTAGTCTCTGTGACGATAAAGTTCAGAAGAATCAAAAACTATAATTCATCATCTGAATAGAGAACAAAAATAGCAGCTATTTTAGTTACTGAATCTGAAATCAGAATAAATGAAAGAGAATTAATATTGTTGAATCCTTTCGAAGCCTATTCCTTTTATACTATTTCTTAAAAAATTTTGATTACACGATTTCTGATAATAACATAAAGTTAGAACCGACAGAATGATGCATAAATTTTTCATATTCGGGATGAATTCCAAAAATATTAAATGATTCGCATCCGGTGAGCCGGAAGTATATTTAAAGACTTTATGATGATATACGTTTTCTAGTAATCATTTTTCCAGACTTCAAATGTTTTTTTGATTATTCACATCGTTTCAGAAAACTTCTGTATCTCGATGGACTACAAAAGTGCAACTCGATTGATGATGAGCTGATTGCTAGTATTGACAAGAATATTGTGAAGAGAAGTTATAGAAAATCAGATTCGGATGCTCTTGAGAAAACCGGACTCAATCCATTCTTTGCATCTTTTGTTACTCTTCCAGCTGTTGAGATGAAGAAAGTTGTCAACTTTGTGAGCGAACTTCTTATTTTTTGAAAAAATATCCAATGATTAATTTTATAGGCATGCGCAAAACATGAACAACAGCTTGAATGTGGATTACAGTATGAAGGAGAACAGAAAACGAATCAAAGGATAGCAGAATTAATGGAAGATGGAGGAAATAGGTAAGATTAGTGGAAAAGTATAGTCGAGAAATAATCCGTATTTTAGACAAATGTTTGAGCATGAATGTGTTGACGAGGATTATGCGACAAGAGTTTATCCGTGTCTCGGAAGAACTGACAAATGGATTGGTGCATGTGAAAAAGTGAGTTTCTCCGTTTCCGTTTCTTATCTGAAGCAGATTACTATAGAATCTTTGTAACTCCGAAAGTTGTTTTCCTCCAAATTGACAAATCTGTAATATGAGGTTCCTCACACTGTGACGTATGAGCTAGTTTATCTCAGTTTCATCAAAAAAACATCAAAAAGTGATCAACTAACAAAACTTTTTTGATATTGTCATGAACAATTTATCAGTTGACAACTTTTTTTTATATATTTGACAGAAATCGAGATAATTGGGCTCAAAGTCAAAAACCAGAGGCCCCTTCTATTTTAGTTTTTACGGTACTATTTAAAACATTTCTGACTAGAAGTGAATACATTTTTTTAATCTGTGGTTCCAGGAAATTTCGGAATATTCCATCCTACGAGAGAAAGTGAACAACAAAATCAATTCGGTCTACAATTCAGCCATCCAAACTGTCAAATCAATGAAAGAAAACCGGGAGCAAGTGTTCACGGACACGATGAAGTTCATAAATTATGCAGAAGGATCCAAATGTCTTTCGTTCAAAAAAGTGAGTATCAAAACTTCATTGGTCCTCTTTAAAACAATTTTTAAGATGCGGGTATGTCTTCTCCAACAATTGGTTAACGTTTGTGGAATCGAAACCGCCCGTGCATTGAATACATCGTTGTCTGTTGGTTATTTAACATCAGAACGATCTCCTCGTCTTCAAATGGATTTTCAAAATTTCTCATATCCAGTTCATCCATTTTGTGAAAAATTGTAAACTGTGTTATATGTAAATATGTTTTTGCTCATGTTGTACACTCAAGGTGCTAATTGACGGGTTTCGTGTTTGGAACCACATTTTTTATCAATAAACTTTCTTTCTTGATTTTTATAGATCATCATAGACTTGCATCGATAACATTAAAAAAAAATCTTTAAGTTCCTTCAATTAGTCTTTAAGTTCTTTCAAAAAAATTGCACAGCACAGATAAATGGGTCTTATTTGAACACTGCTAAACAACTGAAGGATGACCGTTGACGGGCTGTTGACGGATGAGCTGAGCTCCATTGAAAGCCGACTTGAAAGTCTTGGTTAGAAATCAGTCTGAAAACAATATTTCATGCTGACAATATATTATAGAATAAAGATACATCGAAGCTAATTTTCTCACATCAGACCATCTCGAAAAATAGATTCTTAAACGACTGTTACATGACAGTCAAAGAGGCACTGACTGATCAATGACTGATGAGCTGACCCACATTTCTGCAGAATGCAAAATTTGGTTGAAAAAAAAATATGTACATCTTAAAATATCATAATGTGTCATAGAGGGGTCAGGGTATCTAAAAAATGAGTTGTTAGAAGCATTTATTCAAAAATTAGAAAATTAGAGCTGGGTTGGTGAAAAACGGATGAATGACAGTCGAAGATGCACTGACTGGTTTCCACCTAGTTTTTCCTCGTTCGTCCTTACAAGGAAGTTACTTGAAGGGGCGGGTTTAACTTTTTTTGAAATTTTGGGAGCAGATAGAAGAGCTTATGAGGATTCCAAATCTGTTAAAAAAATCAGCAAAATGCTCACGTGAGCTGAGTTATGACCTAGATAAGTTTCCCTATGATTAAGCAATTTCTCGTGAAATTTTTTTCACGCAATAGTGTATTTCTTTTAAAACAATAGATTTCAATCAGCAGTGTGGTAAAGTGGTAAGATGGCAAGTTCAGAGGAGGAAGGTTCTAGGTTCGATTCTCCCTATCCCCAAAATTTTTGCAAAATTTTTTTGTTTTATTTTAAGCTGTCATAACTGGCTCCGGAATAAAATTTAAGCAATTTAAACATGTTTTTCGGGAGTTTCTCGTTATGAATAGGCCTTTTCCAGAATAAAAACAGACATTTAATTTTTGAAGAAATTGACAAATATGCTCATGGGTTCATCGAAGATTTTTCAAAAAAAATTTTTTTTCAATTTTTTTTTGTTTTCATTGGAAAAACAGTTGAGGATTCTAAACACATCGGTGGCATTCGATGACAAACTGCTGGAAACATATGTTCTTGGCACAATACGCGCATTTGACCATTGACAATCTTTTGCACCCAGATAATTGTCACTTTCCATAAACTTTTTGTGCTCTCCCATCTTCCAAGAATGGAGACGGTCGAAGCAATATTGAATTGGTCTGTCACATTTCGGAGCGCAACTGTCCACATAACCGTCAGAATACCAGGCATACTGTCTGTCATATTTTTCCAGCAGTGTGTCATCGAATGCCACCGATGTGTTTAGAATCCTCAACTGTTTTTCCAATGAAAACAAAAAAAATTGAAAAAATTTTTTTTTGAAAAATCTTCGATGAACCCATGAGCATATTTGTCAATTTCTTCAAAAATTAAATGTCTGTTTTTATTCTGGAAAATGCCTATTCATAACGAGAAACTCCCGAAAAACATGTTTAAATAGCTTAAATTTTATTCCGGAGCCAGTTATGACAGCTTAAAATAAAACAAAAAAATTTTGCAAAAATTTTGGGGATAGGGAGAATCGAACCTAGAACCTTCCTCCTCTGAACTTGCCATCTTACCACTTTACCACACTGCTGATTGAAATCTATTGTTTTAAAAGAAATACACTATTGCGTGAAAAAAATTTCACGAGAAATTGCTTAATCATAGGGAAACTTATCTAGGTCATAACTCAGCTCACGTGAGCATTTTGCTGATTTTTTTTAATAGATTTGGAATCCTCATGAGCTCTTCTATCTGCTCCCAAAATTTCAAAAAAAGTTAAACCCGCCCCTTCAAGTAACTTCCTTGTTAGCACGGGGTCGCAGGGTGTGCGGTTTTTCGAACGCTCTCTGCTGAGAAACAAGGGCGACACGTTTAAAACTTTTCACGTTTTCTCATTGAAAGTTGTAAATAAAAAAAGACTCCGTATCGACTTTTTTCAAATAGCACGCGATTCGCAGCCAACTTGGCATTTAAAAAAAAATTAAAATTTGAATTCCCGCCAGTTTAAAGCCACGTGCGTTTACTCAAAACCGAACACGTTGCGACTCCGTGTGTTAGTTTTTCACTTGTTTAATGCTACTTCAATTTTCGAATTTTTAAACTTTTCTCACGTTACGCAATAAACCTTTAAATCAATCAATATTAGGTCACGCCCCCCTACCTCTGTCCACGTTGTAAAAATTCCACGTATTGAAAAAAAGCAGTTCCTTGTGAATTGACACTCTCTCAACTTTATTACTCGTTGGATAATTCCCATTGGCACTTTTTCACTGGTAAGAAGTTCTTTGCACGCTGCTTGTTGGTAGTTTCTTGTCTTTCGATTGGTGAAAATGCGAGCAAAGTTAAGGCCCTCCGGGTCGTCATGTTTGGTGGTTCATGGCTAGGTGTTTATCACTGAACGTATCCCCTTTCAAAAATGATCCAATCAAAGATTCAAAAAAAGAAACATCAATGAGTAGTGTTGGCAATGAGACTTCTGCCACTGAAGAATTACTAATGGAAATTTTCTCAACGGTAATGGGCCTAGGAGCCCGTCAGGGGTTTTTGGTTGGTGTTTTCCCCCCGGTGAAAAACCATTTTCCCTTTCATGTACTGAGCCTCTACGTGGCGAAAGGGATCAACAGACGGAAACGTCTGGCTAATCAGTACACTTTTGAAACTTGTCATTTTTCATAATTTTTGTTGATATGTTCAGGAATATCTATATTTGAAATTATATTTTTGTCAATGAATCCATTTTTTTACTTCTTCCATTTCGTTTTTCTCTTTTCCAAGCCCGTTTCCAAGAAGGTAGAATCAAAATTGGACACCTCCGTGTTTGCTGGAGGTCATGATCTACTGATCTTTGGAGTGGACGTATAAAATTGCAACGGTTAAAAAAGAAATGCATATTTTCAGACTTTTCCAGATAACTCGGGTAGTTTTCAAGGTTTCATTACAAAAACTGTCCACTAGATTTAATTTGTTGTCTCGAATCCGATTTTCAAAAAATTAGACTGAGTCCTCTAACAGCTCTCAAGTGATGACCCTAAACATGGGTGGACGTAAGAACCACTGTAGTACAAGTGTGAAAAGTTGTATTCATACAGAAAATCTTCCGTGAAAATCAGAAAAAGAGAAACAACAAATCATTGTCACTGAAACAGCAATAATTCAATTATTATTATTTCCACCATTTTTCTTCATCTTGTCCAAATATTTTGAAGATACAAAAATGTTCGGTAGGTTGTGTTGAATAGTGGATTTTCCATAAAACATCTTTAGATAATTTTGTCTTCAATTTTTTCGCTGTTCTTACTCTCTCTATTTTGATGGCTCTATGCGGGAAAAATCGAACTACAGTAACCCTACGCTTTTAAAATTCGCACTTTTAAAATTTAAATTATAGTCTCGAAATGTGAAAAAATCACCTTCGAAGAGTCCTAGTAAAAAAGAAAAATCATCAAAACCGAGAATCACAAACTCTGCAAGAAGTACAAAGAAATCAAGTGATGTTCCAAAAGTTGTTGGATGTCAACCAACTAGAGAAGATGAAGGATTGGATAGCACTGATACACATACTAAAACTTTGAGCGATGAGAAAATCAAGACAGATCGAAATTCGCAACAAAGTAAGTAAAGGCTGGATAGTAAGAAGAAATTTTTGAAAATTTTAGATGCCATCAACCGCTCTTCAAAGCAAAAAGAAATTCAAACGGAACAGAAGGTTTAGACTCTTTCTCTCAAAACTTTCTGATCTTTTAAACATTTCAGTCATCCAACTCTACTAAAACTGTTTCGGAGAAAAAGAAGAAGACGTTGTCTGATGAACCGTCGAGAAAACGCGATTCGAGTTGTTCGGATAGTATGGATGAGTCGGAATACGATTCATTGAAAACCATCGAGAAAACTGGAAAGGTAGTTTGAAAAAAACCTTTGTTAAGCTTCAATATTGGAGTATTTTTCAGAGTAGGAAAGATGAAGAAAAGAGTTCGAGTCGTGGATCCATGCAAACGGAAGATGATGATCTTACTAAAACTAAATCTATCGATGAATAAATTACATTTAATTTTTTTTTATTTTGAAAGGGGACTAGTGACTCCGACCGAAATTTGTATTGCATTAAAGTGTTTCAGAAATTATTTAGATATTTATTGAGGAAAAATTCAAAAAATATTTTACAACAACAAAAAAAGCCGATGAAAGTTGGCGAGTAGGAATCCAAAAATTCGAGAACCCCTTCCAAACGAATTTGACTGTCTCTTTTTTAAGTGCAATTTTTTTAATATGATGACTAGTGAATCTCTCGGAAGTCATATTTAGGTCATAATTTAAATATTAATGCTTCGTGCTCCACGCCTCCCTGGTTCCATCTCTTTTCTCAATCTTGCTTCCTTTACTCTGACACTGCTACCTGCCATCATTAATTATTCGATTCCCTGCCGGTCTTTCCAACTGAAGAAACAGAAAGGGAAAAAAGAAAAACGAGGTGGGCCACTGTCTCCAGAAAACAATAAATTATTCGTGTGAACAAAGACAACCCTTTACTAAGAAAAAAGGAAAGATGTGTACGATGTTCTACCCCGTATTTATCTCCATCCCTGAGTTCTATTTCTGATCAGCTGACAGAGAAGAACGGAGCCATTTTCTAGTAGAATATAGTTTCAGTGTTTTTTTTCAATATACTAGGATACTGTAGTCATTGAACCGTGGAAAAGCTGTTATTGTTTTACAGATGACAAGTCTGTAAAACCTGTAACAGAAGGGCCCTTCTGCGCAAGATATCAAAAATGTTCAATACATAAAATGTTTTTGATATTATGATAAACATTTTAACAGTTGACCACTTTTTCATATCTTTGACAGGAACCGAGATAAATTGGCTCGAAGAAAAAAAGTTAGACGGCATTTCTATTACAGGTGTTACGGTAATTGTCAATACCTAAAATGTTTTTCAATAGCTAAAGACTTTGAACAATTACTATGAATTTGGCTTCCAGTTTTTATTTTGTCACATCTGTACTCCAACTGCAGCACTTGCTCCAACTAAAATCTGTCTTCTGTTTCTATTTTTCTTCTCGATTTTCATCCAGAAGACTCTTCATTTTAGTCCCCGGAGACCGATAGTCATCCCATCAAGCGCTCTTTGAACCGCCCAGAAAGCGTGAAAGCGAGAAGCTCGTCTTTCGGCTGTTTCACGCCCTTTCCCCTCCTTTTTAGATGCATTTTCAACCCCGAAACATATCTCCCCTTCCATAGCTTCTGTGGGTGGATGCTCTTCTTCTTCTTTTTCATGCTTTTGCTCTTCTCCATTTATTTCCGGCGTCGTGCACACTGGCACGCAGGGCGCATCTTCTACTTCTTCCTCGTTTTTATCCGATGACTCCACACTTAATTTAGACTTCATCGCCAGTCAATTTGAATTCATTAAAAATAACCTAACGACTGTTATCGGCTTGATTGGTTCAGACTTGTTTTCCTATGCTCTCAATAAATCCTTTGTTCAAAATATCACATTATGGAAGTACCTAACTACATTTGTCCGGGGTTCATGCAACTCAAGAATCTAAGATATTTTTGAGAAATGTCTATTTCGAATGCCTGCTCATGTCATATGAACTTTTGTTGTCATCATTCCAATTCAATTCTCTCAAAAAATAGGGCTGGAGAGTGACAGCAAATCAAATTTCCCCTTCTATCAAATATGTATTCTGAGGGGAAGAAGAAGAGAGTATAAGCCCACGAATAAGAGGAGATGAATTTCTCTGATCGAGGATTTAGCCTATCCTAATCTTTTTACTAATCTTCTATTTGTTAACATGAGTGGTTATTAAAGACTACTGGATTAGGCACTTCTATCTTCTTTTTCTTATCAGTTTGATATTTTTCCTTGGAGCTGGAGAGTCGACTTTCTTCCTGAATAATTTATCCTTTTCCAGCCCTATCGTCACACGTTTTTTTAAGACTCATTGAAAAATTATCTATCTGGAATTGATTCCTTATCTCTATCCTAAAAAAGCCCATTTTGAAATATGGAACGTATTATTTTTTGCAAATGTTTATCAATTAGCAGAGTAGAAAATCAAAACAAAAAACAGTTGTCCTAATTTAAGGGTAAAATCTTCATACTGGGCTGAAGGTAAAACTGAAACATAAGTTATCAAATTACCGTAAACATCCTAGTAGAGTGCCACCCAAGCCGCCAACTTCGGGACCACATATCTCATTCCCTGTGGAAGATATGAAAAAGGGGTCGACTGGTAAAATTTTTATCAGGATATCAAGAACATTTAGCCAGTTCACTACTTGTTGATATCTTTCACATGAACCTAGATAAATGGGCTCAAGATGAAAAGTTAGGCTGGCACTCTATTCGAGTTTGTAAATACGATATGCATTCCTGATGGAATCGAATACCGTATTGCGCTTCGATTACAGAGATTAGATCCAATTCTCGATCTGGATAATTTAAAGCAACATTTATATTTGATCTTCTTTTTTCTCGATGCAATTGAAGAATTATAAATATTTATAAATGTCCTTCGGTGATATATGTTTTTTTAATGTTGCTCTTTTCGGCAGGTCTCGAGTTAATTTTCAAAATAGGTCTTTTTTCCCAAAAACATGAAGTGTGAAGAATACCGATAATTGGGGGATTTTAAATGCTCTATTTGTTTTATTGAGGGAGACCCAGAAGATACCAGCAGTAAACACAACACTTTCTTATTTTTCGTTTCTCTCACACAAAATAGTTGTTGAAATGCGGCGCCGGGGGAGGAGTCTGCGTCTCTCGAAAGCCCAAGGAATAGTGTGAGGAAGAGAGAAACGTAGAGAAAAGGCGTCCGATTTGTCTGTGTGTGGTGTCTGTGCTGCTACTGCCAGTGCGCCGCCGTTGTGTTCGAGACGAGAAAACCGAAAACGCGGGCAGAGCGGCGCGGCTCGCGTTGCGGTTCACTATTTTTTTTTAATTGGCGTTCGTTTTCGACGTCCGATATCTTCCTTTTCCGGTTATTTTTCAACGGCGATGCTCGTTTCTTTCGTAGTTATTTTATAAAGCAACATTATTTTCCTAAAACTTTTAGAAATTGAGTCAGAATCCTTCTTACGCGCTCTAATTGTAAGAATGCAAATGTACAGTTTTTTTTTCGTCGCAAAACCTCCAAAAGAGTTCCGGCAATAGTGTGCGTTAGATCCTTCCTTCTAAATTATATGTTTTTAATAAAAAATGTATACTCTGAATTTACTAAAGAATTTAGAAGCATTGTATATATTTAGCTCTTTGCTTTTCTCTTTAACTTCCATTACGTCACCGTCAATGACTTCCTCAATTGATATGTCAACCAGCTTGATCGAAAATCCTATTCGACAATGACATGACGACAACTAGACAAAATGCAGGAAAGTCGGGCTCTTGGTTCGAAAATTATATAAGCCATGCTTTTGCCAATTAAATTTTCTAGGTAGGAAAAAGCTTCAGGCGATGTATGTTGTCTGAATCATGGAATCTTCTGTTTTGTTGTATACCTAGGTAAACTCCAAAAATTCTTCTCCTCACTGGGAGCAATTAGAATAGAAATACGTGTTTTGTCAACAGCTCAACCGGAAACGATTGAGCGGTTGCCAAATATCTTTGAGCAACGATCTGTATTTTGGACACTCCATGAAACTTTCAGCCAATATTTTTCGTATAAGGAAATATCGTTTTTCAATTCCTATTGGTCTATTGTCCTTCTCTTGGCTAACTTTTAAAAAATGTGTGAACTAGATGGGTATGCCTTGTCCGTCGTAATCAACTGAAAAGTCTATGCTCCGCGTTTCTGTTTCGAGTGGTCTCCTTCCGCACTTCTTCTCTTGTCTTTCCGCAGGATTCCGCGTGTATTTGGCGGTGATCTTTTCCAGGTCTAGGAGTAACTAAGCTTCTATTTGTCCTAAGGACTCACTTTACTTTCCCAGTATTTTATCCTGTTTGCTGCTGTAATTATTTTTTCGTGAAGTAATTCAATAATACACACAATTTTTTTGGATTCACAAAAGCAAAAAAGTGTGGGAAAACCCTTCCTATGCGGAGAACGTTCCTCTGAAGTTTCCCAGTTCGCTTTGAGAGTAACGTTTTTTACAAAGGAAGAGTATTGACACGATATCACAGTAATATCAAGACACTTTGAAATTTTCACTTTTTGCTGATGCCTTGTGAGTCATCGTGTTTGAAGTCTTGCAAAAACAAAAACCACCGCTTGTATTCAACTCACAGATATTGATTTTTTTTAAATGTTTTAAGCTCCTTATTTTTCTGTTCCTGCCTGTTCCTATCCGTCCATCGTACTTTTAAACTTTCTTACCCTCCTGCCTGTCATATTTTCCTTTAAATATGTCCTTTGTGTCCGATAAACTTCATTTTCGTATCTCTTTCTGAAAAACAGGTGACTGCACTACCACCGATGGTCCGTTGAAAAAGTGCTATCCACGGGAGCTATCGCTGATTCAGAATGATTCTCCTTAGAATGGATAATAACAAAAGCCGCGAGTCATCGTCAGACAGGTTTCAAATATTCTGGAAGCGCGAAATTAGTTCTGAATGCTGCCTCTTTGCGTGCTTAATCTCCCTGTGCTCGCTTCTTGTTCCCAAAGTGACATTCCTGATGTACTGAGTACTGAATTCCCTACTCAGCACTTTCAATTTAGGAAACAGTGGCGAAATTATGGCGGAACTAAGTTGTCACACTGTTTCCTAAGTTTTTGTTTTTCAGAAAACAGTGGTGGATAGCCCGTGAGCGCTATCCACCACTGTTTTCTGAAAAACTCTCTATCCACCACTGTTTCACCACTTTTCTTGGTCTCGCCACGATGATTAGCTCTCGGAACAGTGGTCCAATCCCGTTTCCTGAAAAAGTCCTCTTTCGCCGCTGTTTCCTGAATTGAAAGTGCTGAGTAGGTTTCTGTTGTTTTTCGTCGGCTACTGCTCCTACTATCTCTGTTGCACGGTTTATGTTGCTATCTGCCGAGTGACTCATTTTTCGCCCCTGGCCTTGAATGTGATGCCTATTCCTCTTTCTCGATTAATTTGGTGTTTTGTCGTCGTCTTTGAGAAAGTGGCTTCATCTTCATCATCTCCTTCATTTCATCGTCGCGAAAAAAGATGCGGATTATGTGAAGGAGACGCAGGCACATCCAATGCGCTCGCCTCTTCAACACATACCCACTGCCCCGACTCAATTTTATCGATTTTCAATTTGGTCGCTGTGCCACCACCCTCTACCTCTCTTACTCCACAATCCCTATTCTATCTCCTCTCGTTCTCCTCTTTTCGGCCGCTTTTCCCTTCAACACCCTTCCGTCGAATCTATGTGTATGTGTGGGAGTGTGTTCGTTTTTCCTTATCACACAGTTTTTTTCTTTATTTCGATGTATGTTTTTACTGTTCAACCTGTGTCCAACGATCAATATTTAAATTCAATTTTTATTGTTCAAAACACTATTCTGCAGCTATTACTATATTAGTATGAAAAAAGATAATAAATCAGGTGTAGAATTTTGGTAAATTATTTACACCTTTCCCCTAGATCGAGTATTTTTTTTCAAAACTGAGTCAAACAGAAAGTTATTTTGCGAGTATGTTCGATTAGTTTTCTCTCTGAGTTATACATTTTGGATTATCCACAATGCATATGAGTAGTATCTTTTATATCGGTCTAGTAAGACACATGATGACTGGGAGAGCGTAAGATAGATGGAGCACGCCTTTCTTTTTTCGTTTCTTTTCGTTCTGATAAGAATAGTCGATGTCACCGTCCGCCTCGTCCTTTCTTTTCTTCTTCCTTCTCAATTCGGTCGATTTATTGTGCCCACCTACATTTTCACCTACAACAAATCAAAAACATGAATGGGTGATACAAAACTGAAAAATCAGTACAAGAAAATTTTGTGGAGTTATCGCTACTCTAGTTTTTGCGTACATGAATCGCGTTATTTGGTCCTAAGTTGTGATTTGGTGAGATATAATTGAACCTGCTGTTTTCGTTCTACAAAATCGCGGATATTGGTTTGCATCAACATATGGTATTGCGTTTTATAATTTTCGTCCTGTTTTCTGGTTGGTTTTTCTTGACTTGTGTTGACTAAATAGTCAGTTCGCTTCGTCCCGTTCCGCTTGTTGATCTTCAAAACTAATTATTTTTAATGTCACAATTTCAGACGGGTGTCGACGTCGACGCGGCCTCGTCAGGCGATCCTATCTGGCCTCTCACACTGGGCACCTTCCGCGATGACGAACACACGCGGGAGCAACTCAGCCACCTCGGCGAGTACCACCAACTCGCAGGGTGTGCTCATGGTTGGACCCAATTTCAAGGTGAGCTAGTTTTTGAACGAAAAATTTAAAATACAGTATCATTGAAACCGTATTCTTGAAGATATGGATGAATCCTGCTTAGAATCTAACGCAGAATTTCGATAAGCTGTATAATATTCTTTTAGTGGCGAATTCTACTTTAGAAAATACCTGAGTTGGGCGCTTCTGTTTCGGTAATACTAGGAAAACCAATTTTGTAAAATTAGTCAGGCATTGTTGTTTATCATATCGCATAAATAACTTAACAAAATTTTCAGGTCGGCAAAAAGATTGGATGTGGAAACTTCGGCGAACTTCGACTCGGAAAAAACCTATACAATAATGAACATGTAGCTATCAAACTGGAACCTATGAAAAGTAAAGCGCCTCAGTTACATCTTGAGTATCGATTTTACAAATTGCTCGGACAAGCAGGTAAGAAGAATCAACTTACGGATGTTTTAACGCCAACAGAATCCCCGGTTACAGAGGGTTTGCCTCAAGTGCACTACTTCGGACCATGTGGTAAATACAATGCGCTTGTGATGGAATTGTTAGGGCACTCACTCGAAGACCTGTTTGATTTGTGTGATCGTCACTTCTCCCTGAAAACAGTAGCCATGGTAGCTATGCAGCTCGTGAGTAATAATAGTGTTAAACCACTAATGTTTTAATAGAAACCGTTTATCAACAACACATTTGTTTCATAATTTTAATTTTCAGATCCGCAGAATCGAGTATGTCCACACAAAACACCTTATCTACCGCGATGTCAAGCCAGAAAACTTCTTAATCGGACGTTATTCCACACGCAAACAGCATGTTCTTCACATCATTGATTTTGGACTTGCTAAGGAGTACATTGATTGCGACACTGGTAAGTTTTGATTCGCAGTACACTATAAAATTTACTCGAGAAATCTGCAATGATCTAATTTTCAGGAAAGCACATCGCATACAGAGAGCACAAATCTCTCACGGGTACAGCACGTTACATGTCCATCAACACACATCTCGGAAAAGAACAATCGCGACGAGACGATCTCGAAGCTCTCGGACATATGTTTATGTACTTCTTGAGAGGAAGCCTCCCATGGCAAGGACTGAAGGCAGATACATTGAAGGAAAGATATCAAAAGATTGGAGACACAAAGAGACAGACTGCTGTTGAAGTTCTCTGTGAAGGATTCCCGGATGAGTTCTCTCAATACCTTCGTTATGCTCGTCGCCTTGACTTCTTCGAAACTCCGGATTACGATTACTGTTATAACCTCTTCAAATCTGTCCTTGATCGGTTGGGTGCATCTTATGACTATGAGTTTGACTGGACCCCAAAGCTTAACAACGTGGTAAGATAATGTTTTTATTCTAAATACCGCCTCTAAAGTTGTATTTTTCCAGTCAACCCCATCAGGATCGCTCCATACTTCAGAGTCTAAGGATGTGAAGAGAACTGGTGAGTAATAACTTTGTAAATATTTTTGTATTAATAATATTTTCCAGATCGCGGAGAACTGAAAGTCAGTCAAGCTGCAGCTCATGCCCAATTCGGATCTACACAGGTAAATAAAACAATTGTATTTCCTTACAGCATCAAAAATCTAATCTATTACTTTTTTATCTTTTTAATTGCCGAGTTGTTTCAGGTTATCAATTCAAATGCTGGTGAAGCTGTGGAAGAAAGCAGAAACACTGAAGGAAGAACTGCTGCCGGCGATAATTTGAGTGGCGAAGTGAAATGCTGCTGCTTCAGAAGACGCCGAAGGAAGCACAATAACCCTGCAGTCTCAACGCAAAAATAGCATATTCCATTTGTCGTTTCACCTAGTCATTCTTTCAAATTATCCACTTCATCCCTCTTTTTCCGCCTCCAAATTCTTTCCCCGTCATCATTTCTGTGTCTGTGATGATCAATTTGTGTAACTGTCGCTGAAGCGGCTTCTCATTTCCCCCTACTTTTTATTCACTATTTTTAAACAAAAAAAAAGTTGCTCCTCATCTTCTGGTACGTTTTGTTGTTTTGTTTTTCTCTATTCCGATGTTCCTCTTCTTTTAGTTGCTCACACCCATATATCCGAACTAAGGTGAAAGGAACTGGTCATGTAGGAGTCGTGATCGGATTAAAGTTTCAAAAATACCGTTTATTAGTATGATATGATCGAAACGATCACATTTCCATATTTTATTATTGCATCTTCCGTATAGTACCCCCCGCACTTTAACAATTCTATCAACATGTTTTCCAAAGAAAAACTTAAAGAAACCGATGTACGTTCCCATTTTCCTCTTTTATTCACTCCCCCATCATTCTCATTATCATTCTTCGTACCCCACCCAGCATCCCACCAGTTCCCCCCTCAACCCCATCTCTTTTTTCAATTCTCAACCAATTCAGCGTGGTGAAAAAACTTGTGATTTTGCATTATTTAACTTCTGCTCCTCTTTCTTTTATACATCAGTTTTTCCTCAAACACACATTCTCTCCTTGATTTTTGAGTCACCAATCTTTTTTATCGCAGCTAATTCCATTTTTCTTTTTTTTTTTTGGCTTTTAATTTTTGGAATAGACGGGTCGGAAGTACGAATAGGTACGAATTTTCTCAGAGAAAGGTATACGAATTTGGAGAGACTTATATTTTATCTGCTGAAAAAAATCAACGATGTTCAGTTGTTTCCCTTTTAAACCTTCCGAATATATTATATATCGGGTTGATAAGCTTTTCTAACTCGAGACCATGGATACCTCCTCGTACTCCCGCTCAAATGAAATTCAAACTTTTTATGCCTTCCTCCCAACATCACTCCCATCACAAAAACACAAGATTCATAATTTACTGGATTTTATCGATTTCGTATGGTTTCCTCTCCCCCACTTCTCCTCCTCCCGCGTCTTCTCACCTATCATCATTATGACTATTATTTTACTATATATTTTATATATTATTTATGTGACAAACAGAATGAATTCCATCCATGTGTATGATCCCAACAACGAATTGTTTACTCGTCGTCCTGATTCAGTGATGTTGTGTTGTCTGTGTTCTAGGTGTGTACATGTGACACTGGCTTCTTATCTCTTCAACAATCACTTGGTTCTATTCGTCCAGTGAATCATCAAAAAATAATGCCCTCAACATCTCTCCCCTATACTCAGATGGCTTTTCATATGCCACTGAAGGAGCTTCAACCAGTGGATACGTCCCTTCCGGAACATATGATAAAGGTACTATCTTCTCGATGGCTTGGTTTTGATCATTATAATTCTGTTATGAAAAATGAGAGCCGTGGAAGAGAAACAACGGTGACCGTAGCCCAAGGTCCCACAACGAAAACTACCGTAACCTAATTTTCATGCCTTTTCAGTCAAAACTTAATTTTCTAACTTGCTCGATGAAAAATAAAATAAAAAATCGACGAAAATACGTGAATACTGGGAAAAAATCCGGAAAATGAGAAAATGTTCTAGGTTACGGTAGTTGTCGTTGTGGTACCTCCGGCCACGGCCACCGGCGTTTCTCTTCCACAGCTTCAACTTTTATACCAGAATAATATCCATTCTGAAAATTTCAGGGCGCAGTAGTGATTGACAAAGAGTTAACCACATGGAATCGGCGAGCGGTTATTCCATCTACCGCTCTTCATACAGTATTCATAACGATCAACCGGTTAGAACAGAAACAAGTCGACGTAGTCAAAATGGCAGCGCGCGAAATGAATCTACCAGAAGACAACACGTACGGACTGATGGCTGATGCTCCTAAACGATTCATAACAAATGAAAATATTGATCAGTTAGGCAGTGGATTTATATTGACTCTTTGTGCATCTCCAGATAATTACGTTAAACGGATTACTGAAATTTTGGAAGATGGAAAAAATATTGCACAAATGGAGAATGCTGTGAAAACTTTGGATGAATTTTCACTTGTGAGTAGAAAGATTTTTTTTAAAGAATGGCTGTCTGCGAGAACTTATAATAGTAAAAGTCAATTACATGATACACCTAAAACAGGCATTCTATGATAAGATGAGGAATATTCCAGTGACTCATAGATACTTTTTCACAGGATCCCGCTCTAATCGAAGCATTCTACCGTTGTTCATCTCTTGAACTACTTTTCGATTTGGTACGTAACGATCGAGTCTCCATGAGTTACACACTGCTCTCAACATGCTTACGTGCTCTTTCAAGCATTCTTGAACTCGCCGTCGGAGACGTAACCTGGAAATCAGTTCCTCGGGACGTTGTCGTCTCGATTGCAGCTTTGGTAACTGGAAAAGCGAAACGAGAAGAAGTGAATACTCTACTGGCTGCGCTTGCCATGATTGAGCAGTTGGTTATTGGGTAAGTAGTTACTTCGAAGATTAATTTTATGAGAGAGTCAGAATGTAAAACTTTTCAGCGACGACACGACAAGAGATTGGGTTCTAGAAGAAGTCCCCATCGAAACTTTAATTCGTCATGTGGAGAAATCGGATGAACGTATCGCACTTGCCGCACTTTCTTTGATGAACTCAATGATTCGACGCTGCTCAGATAACGATAAAAGACTGGAACTTATAGAATCGTTAGAAGTGGTTCCGTTCAGAAACGCAGTTCACAGTTCTTTACTGCGAGATGGTAGTGCTCGCGATCCGAAAGCTCTTGAACAGCTTGTAGAAGTTCAAAGAAGTCTTATCAGTGCTTACGATACATCTCCTGCTTCTGATTCTGAGATTCAAAAGGTTCTTGATATTGAATCAGCTAACGAGAATTCTGAAGAGGATGTGGAAATCTGGAGAACTAAACTCGCAGAGCACCGTTGCGGTAGACTGGCTACTGTAGCTATGGTACAATTCGCCGAGAAAAGCCCTCAAGACTTGAGAATGCTCATTTCCGAGAATACAATGAGAATAGAAGGAGGAAAATGGCAATTGATTCCAATGTGGATGAGGCAAGAAGAATTGAAAAGATTACATAATGCAACCACTTTTTTTCTAGATGTTGTGATATCACTGCTGAATTATTTGGATTGCTCCCTGGCCGCGACGAGCTCGACCGTCTTATATCAATAATTTTCTCAACAGATTCCCCTTTCCCAGCTGTATTTTCTTGTATCGTCCATCTATTCCATCGAACATGGCGAGAAATGCAAGCAAAGGGTGGAGAGATGGACAAGGTTGCAAGCTTTGTTCTAGAGCAGTTAAGACATGTTCTGAAACGAAAAGAAATTCACGATGTCGAAGAAATGTCAGCTGACTTGGAAACGTTTTCCTATAAAGCAATGCAGGAAGTAAGAAGAGAAGAACAGCTGGGAAAAGAAAACGATCAATTACACAGTGAAGCCGTGATGTAAGTCAATAGAGAATTTGGAATGAAAACGGAAAGGGTTACAGATCTCTCAAAGCAAAATTAAGACCAAAAATTGAAGAGCTGGTCAGAATAAATCATCTCAACTACTTGAAAAAAGGTGATGTCTTTCGAAAACCAATGAAAAGCAAATCTCTTGCAAAAGCTGCATACTGGTTTTGGAAACTGGATGCCTCTGAAAAAATGCTCACAATCACGGCGTGTGATGGAGAACGTTTTGTGGATGATGGACATCGTGATGATATCAGACAAGGTACTTGGTGGTTTACCCTGTAGAAAAATTTCTAATTTTTTAGTATGGCTCAAAGATGTTGCTGATGTGACGAACAACGATGAGATCGATCGAAAAGCCAGTTCCTCACGATTCGCATCATCTCCATCAACAAACATGTTACGTGGAGTTCGTGTTCAATTGAAACCTACAAATGATCTGAAAGAAGGAGAAGTTCTGATGGCTTTGACACCAGACGAAACACAGGCGGGAATTTGGCAGGAAAGCCTTGCCTATTTAGTGGGAAATACCGAAATGAGAAGGTGAATTTGAAATAAAACAAATCTAGATAAAGTCCTTCTATTTTCCAGTAAAACAAATGCCATTGTCGAACGAATGTTGAAAATGGAGCTCCGCGTCCGACTTCTTAATGTGAAACTTGCGGATCCTGAAGACAAACCAGACGTTCCACCTATCCCAGATGATCTTATCAACTTCATTTCCAGCTTTTGAGTTGCTTTACTACATGTATTTTTTGTGATGTACTTCAAATGCTGTCATGTTTCATATTCTACTTTAAATATAAATAGCATTATATAAATTATCAGATCTGAATTATTTTCCTCTGCATAAAATGAATGGGTTGCTTGAAATGTGTTCTTGTGTTTCTAAGAATAAGCCAAAAATAGCAGGCCGCTTGAAGTGTCCTTTTCACTTTCATCAGCAACGGTGTATTATTCTGGTAGAAACAAATTGAAGCTGTGGAAGAGAAGGTTCCACAACGGCAACTACCGTAACCTAATTTAAAAAAAAAAATTTCCGAACTTATTTTCGTTGAGTTTCAAACAAGTAGGGAAATTAATATTTTTGACAATGAAAAAAATGATTGAAAATCTAGAAAATAAATATTGAAAACAAAAGTATTTCTATTATAGGTTACGGTAGTTGTCGATGTGTAACCTTAGGCCGGAGATGTCCAGCTTCCGGATTCCGGATTCCGTGCAAAATATTTTTGTCCGGATTCCGAGATATTTTTTGTTCCAGGTTTTAAACACATGTGTTAATTTACCAGAATTCTCTGACTTTTTCGAAATTACGCGACTAAAAATGCAAAAATATAGCACGATATGTGTTTTCTACCTATTTGGAGACTCAAATTTCCAGATTCCATATACCGCATTCCGGTTTCCGGCCTTCTTTTTATTCCGGATTCCGGGAAACTTTTATTTGCCCGGGTTCCGGATCCCCGATTCCGAGAAAATAATTTTATTCCGTATTCCGAATTCCGTTTCTAAAAAAAGCATTCCGGACATCTCTGGTGGTCATCGGTGTTTCTCTTCCACAGCTTGTTTTTTGTACCAGAATAATAGAGGAAATGATTCATTCAGATGAGTGTAATGAAAGAGATGAAAGCTGAACTTCGACAAATTATGAAGAAAGTGCTTGACAAGATTTCCGTAGAAGAAACAAAAGAGCAGAGTGATGCCGTTTTTCGAAAAATTGTCGATTCGAAATGGTTCCAAGAGAGCAAAAGACTATCGGTTTATGTGAGTACAACTGGAGAAATTCAAACTGATTCAATTATCAAAAAATCATTGGAAATGGGAAAAGAAGTTTTCATACCGCAAGTACATATTTAAGTAGTTTCCTTCAAAACAAACATGATTTTCAGTTCACTAAAGGATCAACTGCAATGGAGATGGTACGCCTTCCAGATCAAAAATCATTTGACGATCTGCCATCGACTTTATGGGGAATTCGGCAACCAGATCCCAAATGGAAATGGGAAAGCTACCATATGACAGGTAAAACAAATCTGTTCAAAAACATAAAGAAATCAGATGTTATTCAGGACCACTTGATCTAATTCTTGCGCCTGGAGTAGCCTTCTCTCCATCCTGTCTCCGTTGCGGTCACGGAAAAGGATATTACGATCGTTTCTTCTCAACCCATCACTCTAATTTTCCATCAGATTCTCCGTTGAAAGTTGGATTGGCTCTTCACCAACAAATCATTCAAACGATTCCAGTTTCTGAAACTGATGTTCAATTGGATGATGTCATTTACGAAGGGGATCTTATTGCTCCAGATCAAGCAGGGCTATGAATTTGAAACCCTAAAGCGCCATCTGTGATATTTCAACAAAAAAAGCATTCCAATTATCCTTTTATTGTTTGGGTTTAGATAAATAAAGATTTATAAACTTGAAACAGCATTACTGTATCCCCAACTTTTCAGATCACATACAATCAGAGATGTCAGGAATCCAGATTCCGTGCTTTTCTCATTCCGTATTCCGGATTCCGGAAATTTTTGACTTGTCCGGATTCCGAGAAAATGTTTTTTTCCAGATTTGGAAAATAGTTGTTAATTTGCAAAAATTCTCTGAATTTTTTGAACTTCCGCGACTAAAACTGCAAAAATATAACACGATGTGTGTTTTTTAGAACTTTTTACCCATTTGGAGTACTCAAAATTCCGGATTCCGGGCATTATTTCATTACGGATTCCGGAAAAATGGTTTCATTCCGGAATCCGTGAAATTTTTATTTGTCCGGATTCCGTATTCCGGATTCCGGAAAAATTGTTTTGTTCCGGATTCCGTGAAATTTTTATTTGTCCAGATTCTGTATTCCGGATTCCGGAAAAATTGTTTCATTCCGGATTCCGGATTCCGTGAAATTTTTTTTGTCCAGATTCCGTATTCCGGATTCCGGAAAAATTGTTTCATTCCGGATTCGGGATTCCGGATTACGTGAAATTTTTATTTGTCCGGATTCCGTATTCCGGATTCCGGAAAAATTGTTTTATTCCGGATTCCGGATTCCGTGAAATTTTTATTTGTCCAGATTCCGTATTCCGGATTCCGGAAAAATTGTTTTATTCCGGATTCCGGATTCCGTGAAATTTTTATTTGTCCAGATTCCGTATTCCGGATTCCGGAAAAATTGTTTTATTCCGGATTCCGGATTCCGTGAAATTTTTATTTGTCCAGATTCCGTATTCCGGATTCCGGAAAAATTGTTTTATTCCGGATTCCGGATTCCGTGAAATTTTTATTTGTCCAGATTCCGTATTCCGGATTCCGGGAAAATTGTTTTATTCCGGATCCCGGATTCTCTTTGTCAAAAAAGTCATTCCGGGCATCTCTGCAGACGATCTTTTCAACCTGACAGGAGTCTCGCAAGAGTAGAAAAACGTGCGCTTCAAGAAATTTATTATCAAATGACACCATTCTCGTTTCTATCTATGATCATCTTTCCTTCCGTTCCCTCCCTCTTCCCTCTCTTCCCTTCTCTTTTCCCCCATCTGTTGCTTCTTTTCTCGAATATCCGTTGACCATATGGGTTTGAGGTGTGTGTGGACACTTTTCTTTTCTTTTTCATTCCATCTTTCACTCTCTCCCTCTTCATAGTAATAATACGGTTCTTTGTCCGCCCGTTTGGGTGGCG
Source organism: Caenorhabditis nigoni (assembly GCA_027920645.1). NCBI lineage: Eukaryota > Metazoa > Nematoda > Chromadorea > Rhabditida > Rhabditidae > Caenorhabditis > Caenorhabditis nigoni. Next base: position 8,650,036 of record CP115864.1, read on the forward strand.
ATCGTGGTACTGAATAAACATAAATACACTGCTCGCTCTCTTTCTCTCAACCCGCATTTTCTCTTTTTTCTATTGAGAAGAAGAAGAAGAAAAAGAAAAAGAAGAGAAGATCGATTGAGGAGAGTGTATGAAATATGGAGACACAGAGATGTGCATCGCGTGTTCCGAGATACTGTGAAGACGTGAGAGACGTCGTTTCTCTGATACCTCATCGCTCTTCCCTTGGCTGTAAAATTCTCTCTATTTTTGGTTTTTCTTCTTCCATCCCAAGAGAGAAGAAGACTCATCCTCTAATTATTTGCATAATTAATTGATTTACTGCAGCATCCGCTCCTCTCAAGTTTTTATTTTAATGTTATTTGAACGAATTCAAATATATTTAATTGGCTATAATTTGTTTTTGGCTCCTCTTTCCGACTCTTCATCTTTTTCTTCTTCGTTTTTAGCTTTAACGTCTTTTATTCAGAAAAAGAAATGGCACAGGACGTATTTATGGATCCCTGGCAATCAGCAAAGTGAGTTTCAGACTGAAAGTATTAGTATCGCGTGACTTAAAGTCGTCTATATAATCAAGATTGTTTCCTTTTCTGGGTCTGATTAAATTCGTAGTGAATTGATTGGCTTTTGTCAGGATATTCTGGAGACTCTTGTGACTTTAGTACTCTTTCCAGTCATTGGAAATTTCTTCATGTTTCCTCTTGTGAGGATACTGTAGCCTCCTTACAATTAAGAAAGTGTTTTCCTATTCTTAAAAATCCGAACATTCTGAAGTTTCAGCTTCCCAATGGAAGATGAAGAAATGGGAATGCCTCCTGGTAAATATGCTCGGATGGAAGATGATATGGGAGAAAACAAAGAGCGATTTGCGAGAGAAAATCATTCTGAGGTAACATACTACTTCTTCTTTTCAGACTTCCAAAAATCTATATTTTCCCAGAATACTATCTTTTTTTCACATCAGAATTTCAAATCTTTCTACTCCAGTACGCCCAGTAAGAGGATGAAATGTTTTTGCCGTTTCCTATTGATTTCAATTAGTTTTAGGCTCCTAAAAATTGTTCAGAGTTTGTGAATGGTTCCGGAATTTCAAAAAAATGTGAATATAGTTAGAGCCGTCTAGCTTAAGATGTTAACTTTTCTGGAAACTTTTCGATTTTCTGAATTTCTGCATTTCTGAAATTCTGAGTTTTTGATGTTTCGAAATTCCGAAAAAAAAAAACAAAAAAAAAGGAAATCCAGATATTCGATAATTAGAAATATCGGTTATCCGGAAAGTTTAGATGAGCTGAATTTCCAAGGCCAAATCTTTAAACTCGGACTTTCTAAACGTCCTAATTTCTATTCAGAATTTCCGGAATTTTGAAAATAGGAGAATAAAAAAATTCGGTTTGAGACATTTAGAACTTAGGAAACACAGAAATTCGAAAATTTAGTCTTTCTCAATTTCGGAAATACTGAAATTCAGAATTCCAGGAAAATTTCCACGAATTCGAAAACTAAAACATATTTTAGTTATGATTCGAGTTCTTTTTTTCTAGACTTTCGAATGCCTAACTTTTGATATTGCAATATTCCTGGATTTCAGTATTTCTGACTTTCTGAATTCTGAAAATTCCAAACTTATTTTATTATTAAAATTTTGAATTCTCAATTCAAAACTATCTGAAACTCAAAAGCTTTAAATTCCCGGATTCCGGAAAAATATTTCAAAACAGGCTTTAGCCCAAAGGTGGTGTAAACGATTGGTGTAAATTAAAGACAGAACTTCATTTCTGTAATTGAAAATGTTTGGCTGATAGTGAGACAAAAACTGTTTAATTTTTCATCATATTCAAGATCGAACGCCGTCGTCGCAACAAAATGACGCACTACATAAATGAATTGGCTGAAATGGTCCCACAATGTGCTTCACTTGGTCGTAAACCTGACAAACTGACAATTCTTCGAATGGCAGTATCTCATATGAAAGGAATTCGTGGACACTCTGCTCAAGATGAAACCTCATACAAACCATCATTCCTGACGGACCAAGAACTCAAACATTTGATTCTGGAAGCAGCGAACGGATTCTTGTTTGTTGTTTGCTGTCAAACTGGAAAGGTTCTCTATGTGGCTGATTCAATTACTCCAGTTTTGAATTTGAAACAGGTAGATTTATAGTTTTTGAGATATACCTTTCAAAGAACGTTTGGAATTTCAGGAAGATTGGCTCCAAAGAAATCTAAACGATTTGATTCATCCAGATGATCAAGACAAAATTCGAGATCAATTGTGTGGAAGTGAGGTGTCAGTGAACAAAGTGCTTGATTTGAAAACTGGTAAGTACAATTTTCTGGTACTGAGTTCAACAAGAATCTTCCAATGTTTGAACGAATAGTTTTTTGTAATATTTCTGATTGTGAAAAAGAATAATTAAAAAAAACCGTCGATACTCAGTCACCCAAACCGTATATCTCAGTTCCAGTAAAAGATATCAAAAAGTGACTAACTGGCAAAATGTTAATCATATTATCAGCAGCATTTTGTTAGTTGATCATTTTCTCACATCTTTCACAGGAATCGAGATGAATTGGCTTAAAGAAAAGAAGAAGGCAGCCGCTAGCGGCCCGCTTCGTAGCTCAGCCGACAAGCGCTGACAAAATGTGTTCCATAAAATTTAAAACATTTACAGTGAAACACTTTTGTATATCTTTCACAGGAGCCGAGATAAAGTATAACAAAGTTGACAGTTAGGAGGGATCATTCTATTAGAGTGTCTATTGTATCCTGGATAACCCAACTTGACTCCCAACTTGACTCAATCTGTTTTCAGGATCCGTTAAACGAGAGGGTGCTTCAACCCGTGTTCACATGTCATGTCGTCGTGGTTTCATCTGCCGAATGCGTGTCGGAGCCCTCGAACCTCTTCATCGTCTCCGCAACCGTCGTCCACTTTTTCAACACGGTGGACATAATTACGTTGTGATGCACTGCACAGGATATATTAAAAACGCTCCTCCTCAAGGAATAAATGCACCAGCATCATCATGTTTGGTAGCCATTGCAAGATTGCAGGTCAGTTTTTGAATTTGTCAGAAAAGTGATGGTATGATTTATACTTTTTTAGGTAGCCTCAATGCCCGTATGCGCAGATCCAGCATCTGCAAATCAGTTCTCGGTTCGAGTAGCTGAAGATGGAAAAATGACATTCATTGATTCAAAAGTCGGTGATCTTATCGGTTTGAGTAGTGATCAACTCATAGGAAGATATTGGTGGAATTTGGCACATCCTTCCGATGAAAAGACACTTCAGGATAGTTTTATAGCGCTCCTAAGGTAGTTTTAAAATCTATTTTGTCAATATATGTTTTCGATTTTCAGTGACCAGCCAATGAGAATCAACATTCGAATACGGACTAATACTGATTATGTTCCATGTACAGTATCTGCCTACAAATTTATGAATCCCTACTCCGAACAGTTTGAATATGTAGTAGCAACTCATCAAGTTTCCCCGCAAGAAGATATCAACAATTGGGTTACGGGACCATTAGATTCTCAGCCTCAAACATCTGGATTCAGCGAGCTAGGAGTTCCTGGAGCCGCCGATTATGGACAGTCCAGCAGTGGCGGTTGGAGGACGGACCCGCAAGTGGCAACCCCTGCACAATGGACATGGGATCCAATGAATGGATACAATCAGTGAAAATGTTTAAACGAACGAATATTACTAAATATGATTCTCATTCTGTCTACTCTCACTAAATTTAAATGTCTCACGAACCAACATATTGTTTGAAACTTTGAATGTAATCAGGATTTTGTACACTATTTAATTTCTAATCTTGAAAAAAAATAATAAAAGAAAATAACGAATAAGTGAAACAACTACAACAAAACATGAAACGATTATTTAGGTGGATTCTGGAGAATGTACTCTGTGGCTGATGTAGCTGTTGATTTGTGCTCTGAGAATTGTTTTGCCGGTAGTTGTTCTGTATTCATCGCAGTTGGAAGCCACGTAATAGGTGTCCATTGACCTTGTACAGATGGAACAAGAGCACTCTGGCGGCTCTCCAACTTGACAACGGGCTCTCCACTCCTCGAGAAAAGTAGATTAATGTCTTTGCTCACTTCTGATTCCGACATGTTTTTGGCATTGATCTGAAGAGTTCTACCATTTCCATATTCGGCACGGATCGATGGATTCGAGTTTCGTACTGGTTGAGCGTAGATCACGACAGATGGATTTTTCCGTCCTTAAATATTGTTTTTAAAGAACGAATGTTTTTTTTTTATCGAAAGTTCTCACCGATTTCGACGAGTTGATTTTCAATGAAGTTTCTCATACCAACACTGGACTCGCTTTGTTTGCAAAATCTCACAGTGATACGATGCAGTTGATTCGTGTAGCGAGAGATCCCGTTGTACGCAGGGATTTTCAGAAAGTCTGAGAAACGCCATCCGAAATTGAGAGCCTTGGCAGCGGTGTAAATTGGTTTGAGACGATCGACGCGAGGAACCGACGGCATCTGGAATACAAATATAAATTCAAAGTTTGAATTTGAGACCGTTTAAGTAAGAATACAATTTGAAAATGTCGGAACACAATTAGAAATCTTAGTAAAAAAGGTAGAAAGAAAGAAGAAAGAAAAGAAAACAATTTTCAATAATCAAATAACAAAAAAGCAGCAACACAGACGATGAAACAATTTTCGAAGAATAGAAAATCAGCGAAACTTTTCGATATGAATATAATAAGCTTATTTTATATTGAATAGATCGCAGAAACTGCAGAAAAAAAAAGGGAAAAAAACTCAATATTTTTTCTGAGACATGAAAAAGTTGAAGAGAAACCTAGGCCGCGCGGCCGTGTAGTCCGCTGGGACAAGTCATATGTCTCACTCGAGTTGTTTTCGCGAAAAGTTCGCCTGATTTTTTGTACTTTGTTCTGTAACTATATTGTTTTATAGTCTATAAATATTATTTTTAAGATGTCAAACTTTTCGACAAAAGCGGTGCTTTCGACTCTGTAAGTTGGCCAAGTAGTAATTGCTATAAAAATATCGCTTTATATAGAACGAACTGGATGAGTGTCACAGACGAATCATTGGAAAAGCTAGACAGAGTGGAAGCTCGACTTCTGAAATCTTGTGATGTCACATATGAAACAAAATTTGTCCCGGTATGAGTTGTCACCGAATAATCTACATCGAGGTTGTTTTTTCCAGGTTCGATTCAAAAAAGGCGATATCTACACCATAACAGTAAAACCAAGAGAGACTGAAAACCAAAACGACGAAGCGATTGTTCTGATACCAGGACTTGGAGCAGGAGTAGCTATGTTTGCACCGAACCTTAAACACTGCGCCATAAATCACTCTGTACATTCATTCGATCCACTTGGATTCGGACGATCATCCCGACCTAAATTCAGCGACGATAATGCCATTGCCGAATTGGAAATGGTTGAAGCTATGGAAGATTGGCGAAAAGCGATGGGAATAGAAAGAATGTATCTTGTAGGACATGCGTTCGGTGGATACTTGGCTAGTGCATACGCCCTCGAGCATCCTGAGCGAGTCGCTCATTTAATTTTAGTGGACCCGTGGGGATTTGCAGAGAAGGTGGACGCAAACGAAAAATTGGTTGGTTTTTGTGTCTTTAAACTTGAATACCATAACACTAATTGTAACACATTTAGATAAAACCATATGCATGGATGTCGTTTCTTGGCGGTGTCGCTGGATATTTCAATCCGTTTTCTCCAATGAGATGGATGGGTCCTTATGGCAAGTGATAGAAATGCAGGAAAAAACATGAGTATTCTGTTACAGCTCCAGCGATAGTGCAAAAACTACGTCCAGATTTAGTAATTCGGTTCCCAGGACTTCGCGACAACGATATCTACAAATATGTCTACTATTTGAATCTTCCCAACCCCACTGGAGAAACTGCCTTCATGAACATGACTTTGCCAGTTGGCTGGGCGAAACGGCCGATGATTAGAAGGTATTTGTACAAAATTACACTTATCTCTATTATTTATGTTTCCAGGTTTAATGGAATCGACAAGAGCGTTGGAGTCTCGTTCATCTACGGTAGTAAAAGTTGGGTCGATCCGGGACCGGCTATTGATATTCAATCCACACGTGAAGGTTCATATGTAGATATCAAAATCGTCAGAGGAGCAGGAACACATGTCTATGCTGATGATCCAATAGCATTCAATAAGATTGTTCGGGATGTTGTTGAAGGCCGATTGGAAAACCCTTCCAATGACTTTGAACTAGAAGAGTGCTTCCACTCTGATTAGTGACATGGATTAAAAATTCGCATTTTGAGTTTTTATTTTACAACCCAGTTTCTGTAGTTTAGATTAATCTTGACTTCCTAGTTTACTAAAAAGCCATAGAGAAACATTCCTTGTATGTATATAATATTAATTTACAAAGATTTTAACATTTTTATGTGCCTTATGAATACCTCGATGTAAAAAACGTAAAAAAATACAGTTGTGATTCAATAAAAACTTTTATTCAAGCAATCATAGAAATATCCTCCAGCCAAATCGATTCCTATAGAAAATGTGCCGTCTCCTGTTACTTATTTGACCATGTAGTTGAGTGGCATTCCTGGTTCCCAGTCGTAAGGGAATTCAGGTTTTCCGCAATTACTGAGAGCTTGTTTCATCAACTGAAAATATTATTCAACAGTTTCTTTTCTATCCATTGAAATCTCACTCTGTAACATTCCGAATAGTTGGGATCTGCGAAATAGTCCCAGCTATCCACCATTCTCATGATTTCCTTCAACTCGTTAACTGGGCATGGAGGAAGGAACATTTTTTCAGGAGTGTTACGAATAGCCTGTTTCGCCTGTCCAACAGCATTCATATCAGTGATTTCTTTCCAAGGAACACGTCCAACAGTCAACTCCACTTGCATGTACAACCACACTTCAACATCGTCTTTTCTGGAAAATATCGAATATTGAATAGTAAAACTCTTATTACTGGAATACCTTCCAAGCTCTTGATTTTTATGGCATGCAATCGGAGCATAACGCACAGTACCACGAAATCCGGCAGCGGCTCTAGGCTTGCGAATGATACCCTGAAATAATTATAGGACCGTGACATTAAATATGATAAAAACTATTTACATTGTTGTCAGTGAACTTGCGAGCCATTCCAAAATCGAGAATGTAAACTTTGCGAAGCTCGTTCAATTCGGCACGACCAATAGTGTAGTTACCCGGCTTGACATCGCGGTGCAAGTAACCAATGTTATGAAGATCCTCGAGAGCTTCCAAAGCTTGAATACCACAACTCAATGAGCAAGCTACACTAAGTGATTGTTGTGGTGTTCCTTTGCGAAGGTCCTGAACTTTCAAACTTTATTGATCCTATTATTCAGGCTCTCGAACCTGGAGAGATTTTCCAACAAGTGTCATGACGACATAGTTGAAGCTTCCGTATCTCCCCTTGTCTTCAATCTTACAGAAATGACGACTTCCTCTTTTGGTCAACTCGCCGAGCACCAGAACTTCCATTTTGAGAACTTGCATCTGCTCCGATATTCCTTCAACTTTCAAGGCATATTTCCCAGTAGCATCAGTGCACAAGTAGACAGCTCCACAGCCACCTTCTCCCAATTTTTTCGTGATGGTCCATCTTTCAACCTAAGTGAATACTGTTTTTTGACCCCTTTTTTGCTATTTATCTACCATAGATCCTGGTGGAAGCTGTACTAGTTCCGGAGGCGGTGCTGTCATCGTTGCGATTGAACTTGTCGACAATAAGGCTAGTTATCGAAAAAGACAAGAATAACTTTTAAACTGTGGAGCTTTTCCCCAGATAACATCTTTCCTTTACTTGGAATACGTGTAAACTGAAAGAAATTTCTGAATCTTCGCATGCGTCTGTCGCGACCTAAATACTTGTATAAAAACTTTATTTGAACTCCCTCTGTTGTTGTTTAAAGGCGCATCTTGTGCGCTCAGCGGCGGGTCTCGCCACGACTGTCATCTCGGAAGAATTTGACGAAAATCTCAGTTTCTTTTTTTTTTTGTTTTGAGAGAATAGAAACCGGGACAATTGAGTGATTTGAAAACGAAAATCTGTGAAATAAGTGATATGAAAATTGCAGCCAATTTCCACTTCTTTTCAGTCAGATGGAAATGAGATTCTTTCTGAAAATCTTCTGCACAGCTTCGCTCCACAAATTTTCGTTCATTCGTTTGCCCTTAGCCCCTATTATTGTCTCTTTTTTGCTTATCTGTATCGATTTTCTCAAATGATCTCATCAACTCAATATTTGAACATTTTCAGGGTATCCCTAAGCGCCATGAGTTCCGACTTGTACGCGAACGCAGTTTTATACTGCGAAATTTCTCAAAGAAATCCAGAGCTCGTAGCCAAGATGTTCAATGAAGCGACACGAAAGAAATTGGATGCATTCGTGAGTTTACACAGCAATGGTGTTATCAACAACTCTTGAATTTTCCAGCTCAAAGATCATGAAGCACCGAAACTGAAAGACATTATCGATGATGGCGCATTCAAGAAAAGAAAACGAACAGCCTCCACATCTGGAAACGAACCTCCTTCAAAAAAAGTTGCAGCTAAAGAATCATCAAGTTCTGATTCTTCGGACGATGGAGCAGTCAAGGTGAGTATTTACATGATTTCTATTCCCTATAGTTTTTTTTTATAGAAAAACGGTGTTCAAAAACCAGTTGCCGTAGCTGCAAAGAAGGCTTCAACTCCAGCCCAGAAAAAGGCAGCTTCCAGCAGCAGCGATTCTGAGAGCGATGCTCCGACGAAGAAGCTGACTCCTTCCAAAAAGCCACCGCAGACTCCAGCTCAAAAGAATGCTGCATCCAGTTCGGACAGCGATGACGAGGATGCGCCAGCGAAGAAAACTCTTCCCCCAACAAAGGTCGTGAAGCAAACTCCTAAAAAACAAGAGACTAGTGATTCGGATAGTGATAGTGAAGAAAGTGATGCAGGAAAGCCCAAGAAGCCTGCCGCTAAGGTTGGTCAAGCATTCATAAACTAAGTTACAATTGAGGATTATTTTCAGGTTATTCCTCATGCTGTGAAACCAGCTACGAAGAAAGCAGCATCATCGGATTCGTCTGATTCGGACGACGACAAGAAGTCGGCTCCCAAACCAACTGCCGCGAAAGCAACTCCAAAGGCTCCAGCTGCTAAAAAAGCTGAATCTTCATCGGATGATTCCTCAGATGATGCGAAGAAACCTGCTGCTAAAGTAACTCCTGTCAGGGCTACGCCAAAGGCTCCTGCTGCAAAGAAGGCTGAATCTTCTTCCGACTCTTCTGATGATGAGAAGAAACCTGCGGCAAAACCAACTCCAGCAAAGGCTACACCGAAGGCCCCAGCTGCTAAGAAGGCTGCTTCTTCATCGGACGATTCTTCTGACGACGAGAAGAAACCTGCTGCTAAAGTAACTCCAGCCAAGGCTACTCCAAAGGCTCCTGCTGCAAAGAAGGCTGAATCTTCTTCCGACTCTTCTGATGATGAGAAGAAACCTGCTGCCAAACCAACTCCAGCAAAGGCTACGCCCAAGGCTCCTGTTGCGAAGAAGGCTGCTTCTTCATCGGACGATTCTTCTGACGAAGAGAAAAAACCTTCTGCAAAACCAACTCCAGCGAAGGCTACACCGAAGGCTCCTGTTGCAAAGAAGACTGCTTCTTCGTCGGACGATTCTTCTGACGATGAGAAGAAACCTGCTGCCAAACCAACTCCAGCAAAGATAACTCCAAAGGCTCCAGCTGCAAAGAAGGCTGCTTCTTCATCGGATGACTCTTCTGATGATGAGAAGAAACCTGCTGCCAAACCAACTCCAGCGAAGGCTACTCCAAAGGCTCCTGTTGCAAAGAAGACTGCTTCTTCATCAGACGATTCTTCTGACGATGAGAAGAAGCCTGCTGCTAAGCCAACTCCAGCCAAGGCTACTCCGAAGGCTCCTGCTGCAAAGAAGGCTGACTCTTCTTCTGACTCTTCTGATGATGAGAAGAAGCCTGCTGCTAAGCCAACTCAAGCAAAGATCACTCCAAAGGCTCCAGCTGCAAAGAAGGCTGTTTCTTCATCGGACGATTCTTCTGACGACGAGAAAAAACCTGCTGCAAAACCAACTCCAGCAAAGGCTACACCGAAGGCTCCTGTTGCAAAGAAGGCTGCTTCTTCATCGGACGATTCTTCTGAAGACGAGAAAAAACCTGCTGCAAAACCAACTCCAGCAAAGGCTACACCGAAGGCTCCTGTTGCCAAGAAGGCTGCTTCTTCATCGGATGACTCTTCTGATGATGAGAAGAAACCTGCTGCCAAACCAACTCCAGCAAAAGCTACACCGAAGGTTCCTGTTGCCAAGAAGGCTGCTTCTTCATCGGATGACTCTTCTGATGATGAGAAGAAACCTGCTGCCAAACCAACTCCAGCAAAAGCTACACCGAAGGTTCCTGTTGCCAAGAAGGCTGCTTCTTCATCGGATGACTCTTCTGACGATGAGAAAAAGACAGTTGCTAAGCAAACACCAGCCAAGGTTACTCCAAAAGCACCTGCTGCTAAGAAGGCTGATTCCTCTTCGGATGATTCTTCTGATGATGAAAAGAAACCAGTTTCTAAGCAAACTCCAGCCAAGGCTACCCCAAAGGCTCCCGTTACCAAAAAGGCTGAATCTTCTTCTGACTCTTCTGACGACGATGAAGATCTTCCGAAACCGTCGAAGTCGAAAACTGTCACTCCGAGACAGAAGAATGAGGATTCCGAGGATGCTGAAACTGAAGAAAGTTCCTCTCACACACCTGCTCTGAAAGCAAAACCTTTAGCTACATCTACTGAGAAGCCAGGTTATGAATCAAGAAAGAGAAAGTCATCACCATTCCGCCGAGTTCAAATGACTAAAGACAGCGTTGCCGAGAAGTTCAGAAACAATCAACATGATTCAGTGAGCCTCCAATTAAATTCAAGATTAACAAGAGTAACTGATTTCAGAGTTTCGACCAATGGGGCCAACGCGCAAACGAAAGTCTCGGAAAAGTTGTGGGAAAGGCCTTCCGACATGAGAAAACCAAAAAGAAGAAGGGAAGCTACGGCGGCGGTCCAATCAACCAATCTATCAATTCAATCAAGTTTTCAGACTCTGACGACTAGAGTAATTCATTCAGTAATCTAATAATTGTTGTTCTTTTTGTTTTTTATCTTTGTTGTCTGTTGCCCCCCGTTTCTTTAAATTTTTAATCTCCCGAAGCGAAGATTATTGTAAACTTTTGTTACCAACCCAAGCCCAAATCTTTTGTTCTATTGTTATACCTCATGTTTTCACACAGATTTCCAATTGAATGAGCAATCGTTTATTGGTTTAAAACTTTTAAATGAATCATGATAGTATGTTTTACTGTTCTCTTCGTTCGTATTTCAAAAAGTCAGAGTAGTTAGACAAAAATCCAGTGAAAGTAGAGTTCATCCGATTGTTGACGAAGTCTTTCGAAGAAACACCATTCTTGTTCAATCGGAGCATGTCCTTCAGTTCGCCAGTGACAATGTCGATGTGAACGTTGTCATCACTGGGGGCGTATTCAGGAAGAGCCTGTGCCTGAAAGCAAGCCTATCGGGGTTCAATGATCTGTTATTTTCGATTTACTCACCGCTGTTCTAATTTCATCCTCGTCCAGAACACCATCGCCTTTGAAGTCAAAAGCTTCGAAATGATACTTCGCAGATGCCATGGTCTGCAAAATTTCAAGATTATTACTACAGAACACTCCGTAGAACTTACATGACGGAATCTTATGGCTGCGACCAGATCAACGAATGCCTTGAAGTCCAAGCATCCACTTTCATAAACCATTGAAATCTCGAAAACTCGTTGTATGAACACCGCATTGAATAGTCCTCTAAATAAGCAAAACTGGTTGAAAGAAATGAAAAAGATAACCTACTCTCTGAAAAATGTCATTTCTGTAGGAGACAAAACCCCGTTACGATCTGTATCAAGGCATCGGAATTCGTAGAGAGTGTTTCTGAATTGCGCCACAGTGAACCTGAAAATATCAGGTTCTCTATTATAGCACTCAGGAAAGCCTCTAATAGAAGTGCTTGAAGCGTCAACCTCGAGTCGATTCATTTCTTGTGAGACAAATCAAAAATGTTTGCTGATGAAAGACTTCTCGATACTTCTTACAGAAACTCATTTAAATTGAATCAAGGTTGACTTTTAGGAGGCCCTTCTATTAGAGGTTTTCAGCTTTTTTAGGGAACGAACACATCAATGTCGGGTGTTTCTAAGCAGTTGTTTTCGGCATGAATACACAATTCGAGGTGCATGAGAAGTGTTGATGATAGCAGGTCCTTCAGGTAAACATTTTCACGGCGTCGTGAATCCAGAAGGAAGAAAATGATTCCAACAGCGTATGCGGAGTAGTAATCCGCGCGTTCTGGCTCTTCTATCATTTGAGGAACATAATGAGCCGAGACAAAGTCTTGTAGACCCTGAAACACATTCTTGAACATTGTTCATTTATTCGAATACCGACATAGCTTGAGATTTCGGTTCCGTTCTCCGCGTAAGGAAGTAGTTTGACATAAGTCTCTTCGGCATGGATCACCGTCTTTACAAGCTCCTCTGGAAAGATTGTCATGAGATTTGGCTATTCTAGTAAGGCTACATACCTATGAGGGTAATATCGATTGCTAAATTGAAATTCGTGATTTTCACTAGAGTAGTTACTGTTTTGTGAGGTAGAAGATCTTTGATGGATTGTGGGGAATTTTTCAGTAGTTTCTGAAGACAAAACTTAATTATTTTCATCCCAAAATTGTTTGAAACATACTAATAATCTTGTTATTGGAACATATTTCGTTTTTCCAGTTTCTCCCCAAATGAATTCAGTTTTGAGTGATTTTAGAAACTCTTCCGAATCATGTTTGAGCTCTTCCACATTCAAACGTCGATTCTCCGCGAATATCTCCAGCACTCGACAGTTGAAAGATCCTGTTGAGAAAGTTAAATTTTGAAACTCAACCACCGAAAACATTTAACTTACTTTCGAATTCGTTAACTGCTTCATCGTTCCTTTTTGCGATCAAATTACTGACGAGTGTTGGATACATCGGTTTTAGAAGTGGTTTAGTCATTTGACAAGGAAAATATATCTGGAATATAACGAGATTAGCCTGACAAAAATACGAAAAGAGTCACAGAGAAGCGCGCTTCAGCGCGTTTTGAACCTCGAGCGCAATTGGATTGAACGGTGAAAACGCGCTCTATAGGAAACATCAGAAAAAACCCCGCGGGGTTCTCTAAAATGATCGAAGAATACTGTTGTTGCTAATATGCCTATGACATTTTTGAGTTCTTAGGAAAAACGCCGGAAGTTAGCTTAAGCAGTCGAAATAGAGTCGGTTATTCACCAATAACTCACAATAGGAAATTCAGAAGTGGTAGCTTCTAGAAGTTAAAGGTGTATGTTAAAAGGATTAATTAATTTATTTATAAGAACAAACAAAAAAACTGTGTGAAAACAATGAGAAACAACTTGAACTAAACTCATTAACATACAAAAACTAGATTAAGTATTACTCCTAAATCGACATTGCAGCTGAACATCTGCCACACATTTTGTCATCTGGATGGCGATTGTACTTCCGACATCTTTCACAATATCGAAGTGAACTATCCACAAGCTGCACAGACAAAGATTCTTTATCAACTGCTAATTGAACTTCCGAAACATTGAGCAGTTCGGGAAGTTCGGGAATGTAGTTTTTCAGAAAATTGTCCTCTTCTGCAGACACTCGAATCACAATTCCCTGAAGAAAAACAATATATAAATACAACTTTTATATAATATTTCACCTTTTTTGAAGTGTCAACTTTTGGTCCCGCGGATGCTTCCAATTTCGAACGAATTTCCGAAACCAACTCCATTAACTTGGGAAGATTTGGGTCATCATTCAAAATTCCCGAATGAAGATCACTAAACTTTTGACGGAGAATCAGTTTCTCGTGAGATCCTGGCAGGTGGTGAAGAACTTCTGCGGACAGGTGTGGTAGAAGCGGTGAAATCGTATGGGCCAAGTTGTGTGCCAATCTGAAACAATCAAAAATTCAACTTTTCGAAAGGCAGAATATACAAACCGATGGAGGGTAAACTGAGCTGATAGATGCGATTCACTTCCTATTCTGTCACAATATAGTCTATCCCGTACGTACTTCTGAATATTATAATTTCGAAAATTTAGTAGAATCATTCATTCACTCACCACATAGTTTGCACTGAAGTTTCTTTGCATAAATTGTGTTAGGTCATTTGCAACAGTTCTGAATTTGAATTCTTCGTAGTTTTCAATTGATGTTTTCACAAAATGATCACAATTTTGAAGCATATCAAGGTCTAGAGACTTCAACGAAGACTCTATTTGATTTCCATGAAATCCTTGACAACCACCAATCATGAAACGAAATCCGTTCCGCAGAGCAATTATTTTCTTGTCGACGTCTTCAATTATCTTGGGTCCAATTTTCGATTCTCCAGCGTTTTCCGATCCTGACTGAGCGACCCAAAAACGAAGTCCATCGGCGCCAATCGCTTTTTGTTTCAAGGATCCATCGGTGAGCTGAAAAATTATCACAAGTATTGTTCAACTTCGGAAAAAATTACCATGGTTGGATCAACAACGTTTCCGATAGATTTCGACATTTTGTTGTTTTTCTCATCAATACAAAAGCCATGAACCATAATTCGTTTGTAAGGAAGCTTGTTTTGTGCAGCAATCGAAGTGAGAAGAAGTGATTGAAACCATCCTCGGAATTGGTCCACGCCTTCTAGAACTATGTCAGCGATGTGATTTCTCTCGTCGTCATCCAATTTGGCTGCATACCAAGCTAGTCCAGAATCGAGCCAGACATCCATAATATCCATATTCTTTGTTAATTTCGAAAGAACATCTGTTGGAATGTTCAATGATTCTCTCACATCTTCATTGTCAAGAATATACTGTGTATCGATCTCCCACCAGACATCCGTACTCCCTCGTTCTCTGATTAATTGTACAATCCATTCAATAAGCTTTCGAGACGTATACGAATTGCCTTTCTCGTCAACCAAACCGGGAATTGGAGTTCCCCAAGCCCTCTGTCGTGAAATGCACCAACTTTTGCGAGTTTTCACTAGTTGCTTGAGAGATCCTCGAAGATCAGAGTCCCCAGCAGTAACCAAGATATCGTCCAACATAGCAGCAGCCCGCTGTCCAATTTCATCCACGTCAATAAACCATTGTTCGCTGCTTCGAATAATGACCGGTTTTTTAGTTCTCCAGTCATACGGATAAGAATGAACGTATTGCGAAGTATGAACAATGTCATGATTGAGTAATCGAAGTGCTTCATTTTGACCATCTCCTAAAACCGATTTTCCGTCGAGACTATGTCCAAGATGTCTAGTATAGCAACCACGAGAATCTACGAAACTTTGGACGCGTTCTTTTTTCGTTAGAGCAACCTGTAATAACAAGATTAGTCAACATTCTACACGACCATAAAATACATCGTAATCCTGCAGTCCATGAGCAAACGCAGTGTGTACCAAGCCTGTTCCTGCTGTGTCGGAGACATGAGAAGCTTCGTAAATCGGAAGAGCCAATTCGTTGTGCCTGTTCTTAATATTGTCAAGGTTTCGATCACAATGAACTCACCAACAACTACGGTAGCGTTTGCCAATCAAACTTCCAGAATCAACCGTTCCCACTACTCTACACTTTTTCTCAGTAGATGTTTCGAACTCTTTCACGAGATTAGATGCAATGATGTAATAGGATGACGTTGGATTGCTGAAAACCGGACATTTCAGTTGTTTTCAACTTTAATAATACTCACTTGACATCGTTTTCAAATTGGATGACGGCGTATTTAACAGTGGGGGAGATGCAAATAGCGTTGTTCAGAGGAAGCGTCCATGGTGTAGTTGTCCAGACTAGAGCATAGAATTGAGAAAGTTTTGAAGGAGAATCTGAAGTCCAGGCAACATCCGACGAAGAGAAATTTATCATCTTGAAGCGAAAATATACACTTGTACTTTGATGTTTCTCATTGTATTCTAACTCGGATTCGGCAAGAGCCGTATTCGAACTTGGAGACCTGTAACCACAGTTTTTATCTAAACAAATCACTTCCTCCTACCAATAAACCGGTTTGAATGATCTATATACTAGTTTTTGTTCAACAAGTCTGGCAAACACGTCCAACTGAGCAGCCACAAATTCAGGACTCTTCGTCACGTAAGGATGTTTCCAGTCAGCAGTCACACCCCAACGGCGAAACGCATTCATTTGTTTTCCGATGGCTTCATCGGCAATAACTCTGGCAGCGTTCCGAATCTCCAGCGGTGACCGCTGCTTAGTGTTTCCTTGTTGTTTTCCTATTTTGAGTTCAATAGGTAGGCCATGACAGTCCCAGCCAGGACGGAATCGAACTCTTGAATGATTGACAGCATCAAAAAGTGATTCAAAAAGATATGATACCTGTATCCCAATCCAATCCTGCTTTTTACAACGAAATCTTTCAAAATCTTATTAATAGCATGACCGGTGTGAGCCTCTCCGTTTGCATACGGAGGTCCATCTAAAAGCTCAAAGACTTCTGCCTCCTTGCGATTCTCCGACTGCCACACGTACAAATCGTTGAGCCCACCGTCCCTTGCTGCATTTTGATCACTAAGCGAACGCTCGGTAGATTTTATGTGGTTGATGAATGAAGATGATGGAAGAAAAACGTTTGTTTCTTTCTTTTTGGGTTTCTCAGAAGATTGTGTAGTACTGTAGGAGAATGACGAAAATCTAAAGGAAAATGCATTTAACCATGATATATTTAGCAGTAATCATACTTAAGCACTGCTTTCGAGGGCTCGCAAAGCGGCCGCAATACATTCGTTGGTAATCCCATCTAGGCCGATTCCTGGAATAGATATTAATTAAACAGGTATGCTTATCGCTCCGAACCAAATACGAAAAGCAGGCTTCTCCGTTGTTTCTTTTCCGCAAAATGAATCACAAAGCGTCGGATGAAGAGTTCCACTCCCGGCTGAAAGTCTACATTTCACCAATCTTATAACTTTTAATTTACCAGTTCTGAATTTCCCAATAAATGTTTCAGTTCGTACTCAACGCGTTGGCGCTCCGAAAGCTGGCTAGAAAGTAACTCAGGTGGTTGAATAACTTCGATCACTTGTCCAATACGACCAGTCGAATTGAAATTCTGTATATGACAAAATGTAATTACTTCAACTAAAAACGCAAAATACCACTAGGTCTTTGTCTGAATGAGAAGTTATGGAAAAATGAATTGGTTCTTGGTTGAACTCGAAAGAGTAGTCAGTGAAACGCATTCACCCTGAAAAAGTGAGAATTGAAGCTTGAGTTCTCCATTCGAAGTATTTTTTGATGACTCAACTTCAGTTTTCTAATACTATTATCTTCGATTTTCAAAATTTATTCAAGAACAACAGTAACAAAAAAAAACAACAAAAATATCATCTCGAGAGAGAAGGAAAAATGTAAACCAGAATGAAAAAAAGAAGCTAGTCATCAAGATCGTATTTCGAAACAATTGGGGGCGTGATAATTCGTAACTTGGGATCTCGCTGTCGTTCCAACGCCTCTCTAAAAACAACAATATTTTAAGGTGTATAAAAATGTGCTGAAAGTTTTACCTTCGCTCTTTTCCTTCTTGGGGTGTTAAGAAACGGCCTTGCATAGTTTGCTCATCGACAGTCCAAAGGAACATGTCGTTGAGAGTGTAGCCAAAAGCTTTCCAGCCAACGAAGAAAAGAACGAATGAAACGATGATACGGCGACGAGAGATCTGAAAAACCAAACGTAGGACCGAAATGTGTGAAGAATTCCAACCTGTTGATAGTTGATAGGCTTGTTAGGGGTAAAAGAGCGGAGTTTTTGGCGCAGCATACGACGCCATTCCCACACAATCATTTTAACAAGCTGTCTTAGCCTTCTGAGTTGGGAGAAGTCCAAAGCGTTTCTTGATGATGACACGGTACTTGGAGTTCTTGTCCTCTGGAGAGAAACGAGCTGGGTGAGCAGTCAGCGTTTGGAGACCAGATGGAGCAGTTCTCTGAAAGATTATGGACTTTAATTCAAATATCTTTACTTTTTGCACTCACCTTCAAAGTGTAGACTCTTTGCTGATTCTCGTCCAAGTAGTATCTCAGGAACATTGTCCGATCGAGGTAGACTGTTCTAAAATTACTTACTTTCGTTAGAAAGTGTTGAAGACGGGAAATATACGGAACGAACGGTAACGCAAATATCGAGAGAAAAAATGGTAACTTATACTATTGTTCATTAGCGGTAATGAAACATAAGAATGAATTTTTGTATGAATCATAACAGGATCAAACTAACAAAAAAAGAAAATCACAAAATATTTGAAAACCGGTGAATGGTGAGGATATTAGGCACGAGCTGAATAACAACAGAGAAGGTTCTCGAAACTAAAATGAAAATTCGATAAATAATTATGTACAGCGAGTTCTTGGACGAGAGAAGTGTGAAATGTGAACCAAAATAGGTTTTCAGATAAAATAAACAACTGTAGACGATACTCAACTAAAATTTTCAAAAAATTCTGTAGATAATTATCATAAGGGACCCATTCCGAGTGTGTGGAATACATAATCCCATAGCGACGTTGATATTCCGAAACCTGAAAAACGAAATTAGGAAGTAAATTTGGTCGCAACAGAGGGCGGAGTTGATTCTGCAAGGTTGCGGCGCACTTTTCCCCCGATTGTTGCGCGCCGCAAACTTGCAGACACTTTCTGCGCATTTCGCGACGCTGCAGGTTGAAAACACATTCAAATACGTTATTCACACAAACTTTCTTCAAAAAATACGATTATCACCACAAAACTGCAAAACGAGGTGTTTTTTTTTCACTTCCTACAGAGACGCATAGATTATTGAACACTAGTTATTACTCGAAACGCGATTGCTGAATCGAGATGCGAGAAGCTAACATGAGAGCCTTTGTCATTAACCAATATATCGGAATCTGAGCTCTTACGATACCATAAAACACCAAGAATTGAACCAGCACTCACCAACGTCAAAGTTTTTGAAGTGATGGTTATGGTGATACACTTTTCTATAATGTAGATTACTTCGAGGGCGCGGGCTGCCATGATGCAAATAGTAGTGGACCATATCATATGAAACGTATCCAAACAACTTTCCGGCTCCGAATGCGCAAAACACAGGCCTAAAATAACTATATTAAATATTTAATATGGTTCTACTATACCATTGGAATGTGTTTGAATAGATAACGTAGAAAATTCCGACGATCAAAGCTGCTGGCACTGGTGGAAACACGAGACGATCTCCGTCCATTGGTGTCTTGTGATGAAGTCCATGAGCAAGAAAATGAAGTAGTATTTGATTTGGTGAATGAGGTGATGGCTTCCAGTGGAAAACCCAACGATGGAGGCTGTACTCGGTGAGAGTCCAAGTCAAGACTCCGATTACGAACCACGCCGACCACAGAAGTACGGAGTTATAGACATCTAAAGATTCACTTTGCTTAAAAACTAGGAACATTTTTTAAAAACCTGTAGCTGCCGAGAAAGATGCGATAGAAATCATTGAGAAAAGTATAACAATGGGCATCCAAACCGCTGGAACCACCCACCAAGATGTTCGCGTCATACTTTCCAGAAGATCCGAGTCAAACAACCTGCAAAAAACTGTTGACTATAAAGATGCTAGCTCAAAATCAGCAACAACTGAAGGGATATCGCACAATCCGTACCTCAGTGTTCCATCATATGGTTGATGAATCCAGTGCCAATATTCAGTTCCAAGTGATCCAACATTAAAAAGCATTCCTGTTTTAGATTCTATCAAAGGATCACCCTGAAAATCAGAATTCTGAATTTCTGCCTTACAAGAACTTCCCTCACCTTTTGGATTGCGTTCACATTATATCTTTCAAGCATATTGTAAGCGGCTTCAGAATGTTCATGCCTTACTCCCATTATCCGTTTTTCTCCTCGAATAAACTCTCCGACTTCCTCACCGGCCAAACGATGTAGCACCTATAGAAATTATAGAACGTCATCAGAAACAATTTTTATGTCATCAGAAACAATTTCCTTTTTTGTTCAGGAGTCATAAGAACGAACCTTTGCTCCACCGGGATGTTTCGAGGCAAAATCGGCGATGTCATAGTACTGCCCGTTGAGTTGTATCAAAAGGGGTTTCTTTTCCTCGATGCCTATCCCCATGGTTATCTGAAAATAAAAATTAACAGTTATGTACGACTGATATATATGACAAGATAGAACATTAGGAAGATTGATTGACAAGAAACCAAATTATAGGTATCAAGAAAAAATCACAGTGTATTGTGAGTTATTATGATATTGATTCACAGTAAGTGTCGTCTCAATACAAAATTTTTATGAAGCTTTACTACAGACGTCAAATAACATCGTCAGCTCAAATACGTATATCTTATAAGCTCTTGTCGCTCTTGTTCTTCTCGGAAAACTGATATTTTGCTAATGAGGCAATTCGACACGCCTATCAACTGTTTTTCGCCTCTTTTAGGGTCAATATGTCTCGAAAGCACCGTACTTGGATGTACGAGTTTTCTTAGCCTATTCTTGAATACATTTCAAAAACAATGTCGTGAATAATGGCAAATAGAAAAAAGAGAGGGATCCCTATTTTCTGGATTGATGAAAAACATAGAATTTATGAAAAACGTTGAACGACAGATTTTCATTCTAGGACCACTGAGCAAATGCCATTGGTAACATGACACTCTAGTAAAATCACAAACACATGAGAGAAAAGAGTAAAGGAGCAAACTCAACCGCCTAACCTAATTGAATTGAATTCAACGGGAAAAATGTGCGCAAAAGAAAGATGGAGAACATTTTACCACCCGTCCGTCCGTCCCTGTCAGTCAGTTCGATGAAATGGAAAAATGAGAGAAGCGTGGTGGGAAAGGAAAGAAGAGGAGGCTCATGCAACTTCCAAAATTGCGAGGAGTTAGCGAGAGGCGGCGTGTGCTCCTCTTGCTCAAGAGTGGCCTCTAAGCTTCTCTGGGCGACGGAAGGAAAACACTGAGCGCGCGGGAAACGAGAACTTTGTTACTATTGCCAAACATACACAAAGGAGTATAGCCTCCTCTGGAGTCGTATTTTGACCATAGAAACAGAAAGGCATTCGACGGGAAACTAATTTCAAAAAAAAAGAGAAAGAAAGGGAATATTTAATGAAAAAAAGAGAAGACTAGGAAGAAAAAGAATTTTAGTGTTTGCAATAAGACATGAAATAAAATGAGTCACGATGTCATCCATACATATTGGCTGAACCTGCCAGAGAAGCATATGATAAGCGCAAGCGTGTTAGAGACATAGAAACGTGCGAAATGCGCGAAATAGCCGAATTTATGAGGAAAGCGTTTGTTTGAGGGAAACCGAGAGACATACGAAAATATAGTAGACAGATTTCCAATAACACAGTAGTACAAATATAACCTCCGTATATTCCTCCGTCTATATACCTATTGATAATGCTCGAACGGTTTTTGTAAGAAGATGTCATGAGAAATAAATGTCTTCTTGAAGGAATTACAAGTTGTTTTGGGTGAACAGGCAGTTATAAACAAACGATTGACCGAACAGAAACAAAGCTGTAGAATGTTCCACAAACAACTTGATCTTCGGAATTTCTCTCTAAATACAACATCATGCACTCCAAAATTCAAAAATTAAACATTGTTGACTGCGCAGTACCTTGTAAAAAGGACATTTTTTCATTTTAGATCGTTGCATTTACAACGAAGTCAAATGGCATGTCGTATAAATGACATCAAAGTGTGACTGAGACCGGGTTGGATCAAAAAGAATATATACTTTGGAATTTAGGAAGGAAAAAAAAACAAGAAAAAGGAGGAAACAACGAACTAGTTCCATACGAATACTGTGCGACAATAGAGAAGGCGTCCATGTCGCAAGCGTTTGTACGATATAACTTTAGAGAATCACAGAAGAGTAGAGAGAAGACTGAACAAGACCAATGTGTAAATATAGACGGCAAGAGCGGGAGGAGCAAGAAGAAAACGTCATAAATGAATGGTAAGTGATAAGGCGAAAGAGTGAAACTTATTGTTGGTCCTGAAGTGAGTCATTCAGAATTTGTGACTTTTGACACAAGAGCAAACTCTATTTATCTGCACATGCAAAGTGCTAGACATTAAGAATGTATTCTAGAATAGAATACTTCCAAGAAACGTGTTTTTGCGGACTACCAACAACGCCGTCTAAATCCTTATCCTAAGATCTTATAAGAGAAAAGACAGGTAAAACAACAAGCGCTATTTTCGAGGACTAGCCCTGCAGTCTTCATTTTTCTCTCTGAAATCCGATACTCAGGACTAATACAACGGCTCGCAGCTAAAATATGTTATGAGAAATCAGATAACGGTACAATACGCTCCACATCATATCTAGAAGAAAATGCGCATTAGCGACGCATGCAACAGATATCGCAAAGAATTAGTATCGTGAGGATTTGGGGATGAGAGAAAGACATCCTGAATACTTGCTTATCAGTAGGCTTTCACTTTTCGCGGCGATTTGTTGTCGTCAAGTCTGATGTCTCCGACGCGGTTCACCGCCACGCACAAATGCACATATATTATTGCCGCCGAATTGCCGTCTAATTCGAATTTCAATTGAGTCTTTTCAGTCATCGCTTTCTTTTTTTGTCTCGAAATCAAGCAGATTCGCAAGTCCTTCTGAATTCGTTTGTTGTCGCGAATGTTTTTACAAGGATCGCTCAGAATTCTCAATATATTGCTCAGAATTCCCAACAGATCGCCCAGAATTCTCAACAAAAATTTTATTTGGGATTAATCTGTTTTGAGATTAACAAGGCGCTGAGCTCCGTTCGGAGACCTAATGATGTATTTTTCAAGAAAAATGCTTTACTCGTTCAACTTTTGCTGAATATTTTCCATCTAACTAATTGCTTATGGGAGTAATCATATACTGTTCCAATCAAACCAAAATGCCGATTTTCGAAAAATTCCTTGAAACTTTGTAATCCTTGCTCATACTTCATAAGAACTTGTTTCCTTTTTCTCTATTTTGAACATCAAGCTTCTAATCTTTCGTCAGGCGTCATGAATAGAAACCGTCGTGATGGACAGCGTGATATCAAACGGGAGCGTCGTAGCCGATCAAGGAGCCCAAGAAGAAGTATTGTTTGCCAAAATTATCTTTCTCAGCAGATATCCGCTTGCAATTCCGTTTTGTATTTTTGTTTCCTTAAGGTCGTATCGGCGCCGCAGTTGGAAGTAACAATGGAAATGCGTCCTCGAATAATCGTATGGTTTATATCACCAACATCGCCTATGAGGTGCGTTGGGTCGACTTGAAAAGCCTGGTCCGCGAAAAGGGAGGTGAAGTGACATTCTGCGAGCTATTAGAAGACGGCAACGGAAAACCGAAAGGTAACGCTGTCGTTGAATTCGAAACACGTGAAGGAGCCGTTAATTGTGTCGCTAATCTTCAAAAGTACGACTGGAAGGGACGAAGCATTATCGCAAAGGAGATTCGGGTCCGTAATTCTTCTTCGTTTAATAAGTGTTTCTTCATTCATCTTTTTTCATTTCTGTAGGATCCGACTGCGTTCTTCCGTACTATCAAAGCTGAAACAGGGATAGACTATCTTTCTCGTACCGGAGGTAGCGGGGCGGGAGGAGGTCGAGCCCATCAAAACAAAGACCACGATCGTCCTTCACGTACTGGAACATATGATTTATTCGGTCTCAATATGGAATTCCTCCGTCAGCACAGCATCGAGCCTCCCCTTTGTGAGCGAATCTTCATCGCGAATGTAGGTTTCAAATGTTTCCTCTAGTGGAGGGTTGGGTCATTTTTCATCAGTTTGAAAATGCTCAATCTATGGCCACAAGATTTACACTAATGTTAGTAATATCTACGTAGTTGGTAGATTTCCGTCTGGCATCAGTTCAAATTATCTCTTTTGCTCTCGACCCATTCACAGTGATAATGGCAAGAATTGGTCAACGCAATTTTTTTAGCAAAAGAAGAAAACTATTTTTTCACCTTCTCGAGATTATAATTAGAGTTTTCGTGACTGATAGTCTAGATTGAAATACCTAGGATCTAATAATTTTGAAATATGCGATTTACAGTTGGCATTCAATGTCGGAACTGACAAGCTTTACGAGGTGTTTGGAATGGCCGGCAAGATCAGCTGGATGGACTTCCGTATCGACAAAGAAGGAAAAACCAAGGTATCGCATCTGTGACTATTCAAAAAATGTATATAATTTAAGGGCGTTTGCGTTATCCAATATACACACCCGATAGAAGCTGTGCAAGCCATCTCAATGTTCAATGGTCAACGTCTTTTCGATCGAAACCTTGTCGTGAAAATGGATCGCTTCGAGAAGGAGCCAGAACACAAAGAAGGCGGACTTCCTCGTGGTCTTGAGTCAATTGGAATGGGCCTTGGAGCCGACGGAGCCCCACTTGCAAATGTTCACGGAATGTTCCCAAGCGAAGCACCACCACCGGTAAGTATTTTTAAAGAACTCCGCATGAGCCTCGTTGTTCAGTTGTCAAATTTTCACAGCGTTGTTTTTCCGAGTTGTTTTGAAAGCACATCAGTGGCAGAGACAGACTTTTTAATGAAAGCCAAATAGTTTAAATCTGACCTAATTTCTTTTTTTTCAGTTCAATGCTCCTCAAACTTCATTCATCTCCGGACCACAAGTCAGTAATGTCGCTGGATTCACACCTGGTGTTGCAGATCAAGCTAACTTCTCAAGATCTGTTATACCTAATGGACCTTTTGGTAATAGTAACGCTGGAGTTGCTACCTTCCCGGCTGATGTATTCGGAGGAGCTGGAGCTGCAGGACTGTCGGCAGCTGGAGCACAGTCATCCAGAGTTATCGTAATTCGTAACGTATGAGACTATATTATACATGACACCCAAACACTTTTTTGTTTCAGCTCCCAACCGACTACACCTGGCAAATCGTCCGAGACCGCGTTCGTAACTTTGGAGAAGTTGATACTGTTGATATGATGGCTCCGGGAGCTGCTCGTATTCGCTTCGCATCCTTCCAAGACGCAGAACGTGCTCGTGCTGCTTTATATGGAACCACCGTTGAAGGAAGAGTTATCAGCGTCGACTATGCATGATTCCTCTTATTTTGTTAAATTATTGTCTCAATTCACTCTTACGAATCATGATCTTTTGCTCTTTTAATTTTACCCCCATTCTCCACTACAATCATCTCTTTTCTTCCAAGAACTATTCTGCTGGGAAACTTTAAACATTGTTTATAATAAAACCTTGAACAATAAAATCACACTATTTTACTCTTCAAAATTTCATATGCAGAGAAAGGAGCCAACAAACTGAAGTTTTAATAATAAGTCGTGACAAGTGTCTTCAGATGAGCGGCACAATTTGAGGTGCTATTCACAAGAAGACGACAACGACAATTTAGTGTGTTGGTCGCATCAAACAAGAGCTTCACGCAATCTGATTTGCGCGCACACCCGCTGACGCCGTTTACCGTATGCCCTTAATTGCGTTTTGAAGACGTCTGCTTCATGAGAAGAGATAGTCACGCCCACAAATTCTTTTGTTAGAAGACGTCTGTGATGAGCATTGTGTGTGTGTATTTGTATGCGCTCAAAACTCACAAAGCGTTTGTCCATGTTTTTTACGCTTTCACAGAGACTACGGTAGTTTTCAGAATCCGAAAATACATCATTTGTGCAGAACTTGCGGAACTTCTCTCAACTTTCACTACTACTGCTACAAAAACATTGGAGCGGGGGCCGTGGACGAAGATCCCACAACGGCAAATACCGTAACCAAAAATGTTTTTTTTCCGGATGTATTTTCTCAATTTTCTTGCATTCTCAGTCAATTTTTCTATTACTGTTCCCTAAAAAAGTCGGAAAAAAAAAACAATTTTTGATAGTGTAAAAAAAAACGAAACCGCACGAAAATCGAGAACATAAATCCGGAAAAAATTAAGTTTAGGTTACTGTAGTTCTAGTTGTGGGATTTATCTCTTCCAGCTCCGAATTTTTGTACCAGATTAATACCTAGTATCGTGTCAAAAGAACCATGTTCTCAGATATTTATCCCTTTGACTTTATGAAACGAATGTCGACCTAATTTTGTAGGGAACTTTTTGTTTTGAGTTCAAAGAAATATCGGAGAATTTAATTTTGGAGATTTGCAAAGTTCATAATAGTTGACAGAAATCGTCCTCGTATATCTGAAAAATTTAAAAAAAAATCCCAAATATGTCTCGTTTCCAATCTCTTACACTTTCTCATGCCCAAAAAGTACATTTCCCCCACTAATCTCCATTATTTTTTCTCTCGATTAATCACTTGAAAACTCTCGGGAGTATATCATTCTTTTTTAAATCTGAACAACCATATTAACCTTTACAGTCTCTACCCTCTCTTGCGTGTTCTCTTCATCTCGTCTATTCGCTTCATAAAGTACACCTGCCCTTTTTTTTTGAAATCCATCTGCTCTTTTTTAATGGGAAAATGAACCAGAGGAGGCGGGACTAATGAACTGTATCTTCGCCGTTTTGAGAGGGCGAGTATTCAGTATTTCAAAAAGAACATTTTTAACAGAATACGAATTTTTTCTCTGGTAACGATATACCATATTTCCTCTGATAGAGACCTCCCCCCCTCAAACTTTGAGCCCAATTTTCTCGATTCCTGTGAAAGATATCAAAAATGTGTCAACTGATAAAACATGGATGATATTCTAATGAATAAGTTTCTAGTTGACAAATGCTTGATATCTTTGACAGGAATCGGGATAATTGAGCTCAAAGTTGACAATTTGGTTAAGCTTATATTTTGAGGAAATACGGTAAGTTTTTAGGTAAGGCAAATTCGAATACTTTTTCGTACTTCTAAACTTCCACAAAATGTATTTTGGTTTTCGCTGATTATAGTTCAACTCTTGATTGCAGACAGAGTGAGACCTAGTTTCCCACGATCAAATCTTGTTCATCATCGAACTGCGAAACTTTTTATGTCACTTCCCACAGTAGCAAAAATTGAAAAATTACATCATTTGTCAAGAATTGTCTTCAGTCTCTCAAAACGACACTAATCGCATAAACTTTTTTTTGATAATCCTGTTGGGAGGAAAATATGCATCTTGTTATTGATATCCTGTTGAACGTCATTCAAGAAAAGTTAGAGGAGATTCTAGTAGAGTTCAGAAGTAACATATCTTTATCACTATGATATCAACGATACCAGCAAAGTTTATTCCCACTTAAATTTGGGAAAAAAATCCGATTTGCCTCTTGAGTAAGCTTTTAGCATTATCCCAGTTTCTTTTTTCTAGTACAAAAAGTTGGAGCTATATAAAAGAAACACTAGTTGGCGAAGGTTTAACAACGACAACTACAGTAACCTAATGTATTTTTATTTTCTAATTTTTTTCTCGAAAATTTGAAAAAAAAACGAGCAAAAATCTACATAGTACACCCGAAAAATTAAAACATTTTTAGGTTACGGTAGTTGTCGTTGTGGGACCTTCGGCCACCGGCGTTCCTTTCCACCACTCCGATTTTTTGTACCAGTATAAGAGCTCCGTGTATAAATGACCCATAAAATATTCTTTATGCTAAAGTTTATATTTTCCTGTTTATCAGAAATGGACCACCCTTTCTGAATATTTCTCAACCTATGTTTTCTCTTCCCCTCTACTACCAAATAAAGCGGTCCTTTTTTGTGCTTCCTCAGTCCCAATTGTTTCCCGTTGGCTCTCTTTATGAAAGTTGTTCACTCCCCAATGATAGGTGTGTATGTTCCGGAGGTACAGCTTTTTTCCCGCTGTTTTCACAGAGATTCTACTTTTGGACTATTTAAGCTATTTGTTGATTTGAGTCATGATCTCGGAATTCTATACTCTATCAGAGTTATTCAGAACCGGTTTCGGAATTCCGAAAATTTCGATTCGAATATTCCCGAATTCGTTTTTTTTCAGAATTAGAGATGTTTCGACTCCTGTTTGACACCTTTGTGATAAGAGAACGGGAATCTTACATTAATATTTGAAAGTTGTAAAATTCCGAAATTCCGAAATTTTCAAACTCGGAATTCATGAGTTTCGGAATAGTCCTAATATTTTATGAATCAAGAGTTGTAAGATAATAGTTAGTTCATGAATACCTGTATAAACCGTAACTCTCTCATGATGCATCACCTTGAGTCACACAGTTGCTTCAAACAACAGAGCAATTTGTTTGGCTTTATTCAGTTTAGTGTAATACGCATTCATCATTTGATATCTGTCAATTATATAGTTCCTGTTTTACTCTTAATATCAAAACTCTGAATTTTCGTATTTTTCTACGATTGTGATAATTTCGTCCATCCAAATTTCAGAATGGAAGAAATCCTTCGTCAACTTTTCTCTTCAAACCATCCTTTATCGAAGGAACCCTCCTTCCCACTGATTCCTTTACCACTTGATGGTTCCATCCTGAATCCATCTGAATGTCATCAACCGAAACCTCAGCATTCATACATCGGACTTATTGCAATGGCGATTCTATCTTCTCCCCAGAAGAAAATGGTTTTGGCAGAGGTAATTCATCCAAGCATGACAAATAAACAAATAAAAACTTCAGGTTTACGAATGGATCATGACAGAGTATCCTTACTTCAGAAGTCGTGGTGCTGGATGGCGGAACTCTATTCGACACAACTTGTCATTGAATGATTGCTTTGTGAAAGCAGGAAGAGCAGCCAACGGAAAGGTGAGCAATATTACAGTATTTCCTCTAATAGGAAATCCACCCAAACCGTCAACTTTGAGCTCAAATATTTCGGTTCCTGTGAAAGATACCAAAAATTTGTCAACTGATGAATTATTTATTATAACATCAACAATATTTTATCAGTGGACAAATTCTTGATATCTTTCACAGGAATCGAAATAATTGAACTCAAAGTTAACGGTTTGGGTGGTCTTCCTATCAGAAGAACTACGGTATTTTTTTTTGTATTCACTTCGTTTGATTATTAAACAACGACAAGTACCGTAAGCTAAAAATGTGTTTTTTGCATTTATCATATCAACAAATGTGTATTTTCCATCTTGTTTGAAGGAAAAAGAACAACAACTACCATTACCAATGGTAATTTACCATAACGGAAAAGACGTTCATTTTCCGGATTAAATATCTCGATTTTCGAGAATTTTTAGTCAATTTCTAGTCAAGACCATCGGCTCTTCTCTTCCACAGCTCCGATGTTTTTGTACCAGAATAATAGCTCAAAATTTTGGAATAATCTTGAATAACAGTCCAATTATATCTTTCCCAGGGACACTACTGGGCCGTTCATCCTGCCTGCATTCGTGATTTCGAACGCGGAGATTTCAGAAGACGTCGAGCTCAACGGAAAGTTCGTCGTCATATGGGATTGCAGGTTGAAGAGGGTGATTCGTCAGACGAGGAAGAATCTGCGGGATCTGATACCTCACCACCGATCTTTTCCCAGGCTTTCTGGAATCTTGGTTGTGCTCGCCGAACACCAATTAAGTCATTCACAATCGACGCCATTTTGGAGCATAACTGAACAAGAATATTTCAACTTTTTATGCGAAAACTATAAATCCGTTGTTGTTTAATTAGTAGTATGCTCTCGACTCTTGATTGTTTCCTGTTACCCTCCCCAATCTGACGCATCCTTTCTATTCTCCCCCCAATGTCACCAATTCCTACGGGCTGTCTTCCCCTCTTCCCCCAACAACTTCTTCGAGTTTCCTGTTGTGTTTAGTGCAAGCAATGCAATCAATTACTTTGACTTTGTTCTTAATTATTTCAATCATGTTTATCTTCATAATCAACTCACAAAAATGAAACATGGTGGAAATAGACATTAAAGAAAACTAACGGCTCAACAAAACTTCGCGGTATACACAAAAAAAGGAGACAACATCTTAGTTCGATTAGAGCAGAAGAGAGATAAGGATTGTTAATTTTTTTAAAATCATTAACTAAATGAAGACTCTGGAATCAACGATTAAGGATGTTTGACAGGGGTGGGGGTGCTTTTAAAAACTGGCCAGGGACTGTTTTTCCAGCAGAAAAAAAGTATTAGAAAAGAGAGAAAAGCATAATAATACAAGATTTCATTTATTCGCATCCACCTTCCTTCTTTTTCTGAGGTTGTGATGTGACAAGAATGGGAATGGTATCTGGTTCATTGTCTGAAGACGCATCGCTGTCCGAATCACTGAAAAATTGAAAAATTACGTTAGAAAGGAAGATAATATAAAAATAAATATGTCAACTAACCTAGATGGAGCATAATCACATAGTGCTTGAAGGGCTCCGATCTTTTTGATAACGGGTTCCTGCTTCGACAACTTTGTTGGTGGTACAACTTCTTCTTTCTTTTCTTCTGGACCGGTGCTTCTGAAATATTCAAAATCATCACAGATCAGAAGTTTTTAACATACGTTGATTTTCTTTTAATGGCAGTACTTAAGAAAGCCGCTTGTTTAGATTTAGGTTGAACAGCTCCCGCAGAAGAAGTCGATGGTTTTAAAATGAAACGAGGCGCAGCTGACTGATTTGCAGCAAGATGTTGAGTGACAGTCATTTCTTTTATAACTTCTTGCTCTTCTCTTTTCATTTGCATTTTAAAAACTCTTTTGGTGGTATCCAGATCTGATAAAAATGTGCTTTCATCTTCGTCAATACCACGAACCATATTTTCTGAAATATCATTAGTATTTTAAGGATTAGATGTTGCACAAATCTTACTAAGTTTTTTTGCTTCATCGATTTCCAATTGCTTTGCATCTTTGTTGTCTTTTAGCTGTTCGAACAGCGTCTTGTTACAATATTCCGGTTCAGGAACAACTAAATGAAGACAAAACAGTTATGAGTTTTTATTTCGAAAACTTACGAATTGTATCCGTTGGTTTGCGAGCTTTCTCCCAAGCCTCTTGCCTAGCTTTTTTTTCTTCGTCGAGTTCGGTTGTGCTCACAAATCCACTCGTCATCTTATACTCTGAAGAATTTGAAGTTGAAAAGTAAAAATTCACATTGTTGAACGACTTTCAAGGTGCTAAATGAGAGTTTACATATTGAGGATATATAATGCGATATTGGCAAATTGACAAATGATCGCTTTGTACCCCTGATGTATTCTATAGGTAAAAATCAATAGTGTGAACATAATCGAATATAAAAAGGGAGGAAGAGTCTTATTGATTTTCAAAAAGAGGCTTATTGAGACAGTCTTGTGGGAAAATCGAAGAAATAATAGCGTTCATTTCTCCACGAGTAGTCCGCGGGCTCGTGGCCTAGAAATTCAAAGCGCGGCCGAGGTTTTTTGCGATGGTTTTTGAAAAAAACTCAAAATTGAAAAAAATTCAGACACTATTTTCCTTCTGAATTTTCGCTAACCTATTGAAATCAAAATTCAAATATTTCAATTTGCAGACACGATGAGTGCTGCCGAAGTTGCAGACCACTACAACAATGTACGGCAGGCTGGCATTCAAGACAGGAAGGAAAGTCGAATTTTTTTCATGCGAAACATGAACAATTGGATAAAAAGTCAACTCATTAGTAAGCTCAAAAACTATTTCTTCCGGCTTGCTATTGCAATTTTAAATTTTAGATGACGCAATGAAACTTGTGAACGAAAATGGTGTAAAATCCCCTATCGTTCTAGACATTGCCTGCGGAAAGGGTGGAGATTTACGAAAATGGGATATTACCGGAGCAAAACATGTCGTAATGGCTGGTGAGTTTATATAAGACTTTTGAAATCCAAAATCTAATTCTATTTCAGATGTCGCTGATGTATCTGTACGGCAAGCCGAGGACCGATACAAAACAATGCATAAATACCCACATGATATTTTTGGGGCTCAGTTCATCGTTGCAGATTGCACAAAGGTTTGTTCGGAGAACAAAATTCAACAATATTATGCAGAAGCTTACAGGAGAATCTTGACGACAAGATAGAGATCCAGGAACCATTCGATTTGGTTAGCTGCCAATTTGCTATGCATTATTCTTTCGTAGATGAAGATTCTGCGAGAACTTTCCTGAAGAACGCTGTTGGCAAACTGAAACCCGGCGGAGTTTTCATTGGAACTCTTCCAGACGCAGATAGAATTGTGTAAGTTTTGAAGTATCTATTTAACAATTAGGACATAGCATTATTCGATATTTATTCTTAATACTAGCTTTTTGATTTTCTTCTTCAAAGCTTCACTCTCAAAATCTATAATATTTTACAGGTGGGCAGTGCGAAACGGTACAGAAGGCAAATTCGCGAACGATGTATGCAAGATCACCTATGAGAACGTTGATGAACTTTCTGAAGGAAATGTTCCTTTATTCGGAGCAAAGTTCCATTTTTCATTGGACGAGCAAGTAAACTGTCCAGAGTTTCTTGCTTACTTTCCTCTTGTAAAACAGTAAGTCATCATTTTTTACTTCACCCAACGTGCTTCCGATTTGATTCTTAAAAACTGAAAGCATGGTTCCATTATCCTTGGTCCAGCATTGAAATATAGACTTTGCATTTTTCAGTCTCTTAGAAGAACATGATATGGAACTACTCTTCGTTCACAATTTTGCTGAAGCAATCACCAATTGGCTGGTACCCGGAAGACGTCTTCTGGAAAGCATGAAAGGTCTCGAAACGTTCCCGAACCGAAATCTCAGTGGGAAAACCGACGAAGAATATTTGGAAGCCAAAGCGAAAATCGATTCCCTCGGAGATAATGTGCCAAAGTTCGTTGGAACACTTTCCAAGTCAGAATGGGAAGCGATTTGCATGTATCTGGTCTTTGGATTCCGTAAAAAGAAGACCAAGGAAGAAAATCTCGAGTCGGAAGCTCCAGAAATCAAGAAAGTGACACCAGTGCCACTAAATGAGGAAACTGATAAAAAAGCTGAAAAGAACAACGAGGAACCAATCGAAGAAAAAGAAGGAAATCCATCCCATTGTTAAACCCTTTTTCATTTTCTTTCGATCTCATGTCTATTTATTTTTCACATTCAAAAAAAATGTTAATTTTTTATTCGCAATGATTTTATTTAACATCGAAGTACAATAATTTTTCGACACAAAAAAACATGGCTCGAAGACGTTGTTCGAAAACATAAACGCATTAGAGGGTGACAGAGTACTGTAATGGTGTGTCATAGTGACTCAGATTCCAGATTGACGAGTATAAACATTGCTGTCAACGCAATGTTGCAAGTTTAGAAAAGAGACAGATCCATTGCTCATGATTTTCGGACTGTAGAAGCTGCATCTCGGTCCTTCGTCTCGTGATATGTGTTATGTTACACTGAGGTTCGCGCAACAACAAAAAGTTTGAGGGGGTGTTGAGTAATAATGCAGTAAACTTATTGTAACACATTTCGCTGATTCCAGAAATTCTCTCGTTTTACAAAATGGACGACAGTGACCGTTATCATTATGGTAGTCGTTCTCACTTTTCCATTTCGGTTCGAAGTGTTTTTTTCTGATTTCTTATCATGCAGTACTGTAGTTGAAAATCTTTATTTTTTCCTTTTTTTCATTAAAATGTGGTTTTTCTTTAGCTAATTCCTGATCGAGATTTTCTGGTTGAATGGGGAGTTTAGAATCAGAAAACGAACTACCGTATTTCCTCTAATTGAAGCCCCGTGGCTTCTATTTTTCAACCTCATTGTTAGAAAATTACGAAAAATTGAATTTACCAGAAATTTCTTAAAATAGAAAGAAAATATCTACAATAACCGAATAGACGAACTGAACTGTTCCAACTACACTAACTGAACTGCATGAACTTCTATTAGAGGTGTGCTTCTATTAGAGGAAATACGGTACATAGTCGAGACAGTTGAAAAACGAAAAGTTACCGTAAACCCTCTATAAGAAAGCTACTCAAATCGCCAACTTTGAGCTGATATATCTCGTTTCCTGTAAAAGATATCAAAAAGTTGTCAACTGACAAAAGGTTTACCATGATATCAACAATATTTTATTAGTTGACTACATTTTTATATATTTCACACGAACCGAGATATATCAGTTCAAAGTGGACGATTTGATCGGCCTTGTATTAGACTGCTTACAGTATCTCTTGAAAGAAATTAAGGTTGTTATGATATTTTCATACTACTCTGTAAATAAAAAAAACCTTTTAAGGGATGGTGTTTTAGTATAGGACAGATCATATTCCATTGATTTAATAGAGGAGATACACTTTTCCTAGAAAAGGTCATTTTTGATCCTGGGGATCTTTTTCTTTTGGCTCTTCTTCATTTCCGTTCTCGTTCATTTTCCTCCTTTTTCTCGACTAAATCCGACAATTCCCTTCTTTAGCTTCTGCCCCATTCTCTCTTTCTTCTTCTTCTCTCTTTTAGAAGATGTCGACATTCGGAGAGCCGTTCAGATTTATTGTTTTCTTACGACTCTTTCCGCGTTTTTTTGGATCTTCCCACTTCAGTACCTTTTTAGTTCAACTGGAAGACTTCTATTTTTTTTTCTAGTACAGTTCTTTTCAAAAAAGTGACAAACAGATTAAATGAGGTCAAACTTTGCAATCTACATACATTCGAAAATTCTTGAACATTCCCGAAATTTGATATTTTTACTACGAATTCCTAACATTGTTCTACTGTCGCTAACTAGGTTATTGATCCCACTTTTAGAGCAACCTGATGCTACATCAGGTTTCTCAAAAAGTGAGATCCGCGACACTTCGAAACCGGTCATTTCGAAACCGTTGTAAAACAGGAAAATGGATAAGTTTCAGACTACAAAGCCAATTTTATGGTTTTCAAATATACTTTTAGAACGCCTTCTGATATCCGAAAATCTGCAAGTTTATTTTCTTTTTGAATTTTTTGAGTTTCAGAATGTGTTCTATCAGAAAAATCATATTTGAAAACATTAAAGTAATTTTTGTAGTCAGAAATTTATCCATTTCAATTACTAAATTTCATACTTTTTGTCACAGTTTTCCCCAATTTGCTCGAAGACCCAGGTTGTAGTCAATTATCCGATCTTCAGCCGCCGTTTGTACGCTTTTCGATAACCCCGCAGTACCTGTTTGAGAATTAACAATGAGAAAAAAGTATTTTGGCTTAAACTATGAATCTATCGTAATCTTTATGAAAACTTTGATTTTGGATTTTCAAATGCAGAAGATGTTGAACTGGTTGGTAGTTGGTACATCTGAAAGTTATCAGTTTTTGAAAGCGAAAATTTTCCCTGAAGGTTTCCTTATAGGTATCATTCGCTAATAGTAAGGAACGGTGAAATTTGTAAATACACGGTTTTTCTAATTTCATTCATCATTCCCCGTTTTCATGTTCGTCGGTTTCTCACATTTCCGACAATAAGTCTTCGTCACAAAATGCAAATATATCCTTTCTTCTATCCACCGCAACATGTTCCTCGTTTTCTTCCTATTTTTTTGGTGAACCCGCAAAAGCAAAAAAGGAATAACCTTCAGAAGATTGATGCCAGAGGGAGCTTGTCGACAATCCATTCCTTATGTGTTTTTCCGATGAACGGGCATTCATAAGAGGACCGGCTGAGAGTGTGTTCTTTGACTATTAGTCATTCGAGGTTTCTTTGAAGACGAGTTGAGATTCCCATGATGCAATGAATAGAGCCAGAGGATGGGAATAACTATGATAAGAATGCACAGTTTTTGGAGCATGAGAATCTTGTTAACTTGACGAATGGTTCTTTTTTGTTTACATAAGATAGGATGACAAACGGTTTTGAAAACGAAGTGACGAATTTCTTTGGAATGGGAGGAGCGATGAGTACTGTAGGGAGACGAAGAAATACAAAATGTACTGTATGACATTTTCGAAACTTTTTCAGAACACTTCAATTTCAATTCTCTTGTTCCTCTTTTTACTGGATGATGTCTTTACAACATCTGAAACTAAATTCATAGATGCTTCATACTGTAATGCCAGTAACAGATGGGCCTACGCACTGTTATGTTTGAGCTCAATTATCTCAATTCCTATGAAAGATATCAAAAAAGTTTCCACTGATAAAACACTTCTGACATTATGATACACAGGTCATCAGTTAACACAATTTTTTATCTTTCACAGGAACCGAGATAAGTTGGTTCGAAGTTAAAAGTTCGGGGTGACGTTCTATTAGAGATTGTTCACGGTATCTTAAAATGAGCTGGACCAGAATTTCATTAACTTTCAGAGGGAGAATGTTTAAAAAAACATAAATTATCTGACCGTTTTGAAAGTGATGAGGTTTAAAAGGTAGTTTTTAAAAGCTAATGATTTTTAAAAAAAACGAAATTCTCGAATTCCTTTCGAACCACGTCCGATTGAGAATCGAAACGCATTCTTCGTTTCCCTCGTTTCCATATAAGTTTCCCCATCATCTTCCGCCCCTACAGTAATTCCATCTTCTCAGTTTTTATTTTCCAATTTCCTCGCGAAATGTCATTGTTTCAGTAGGAGGTGACAAGCCCGAAATGGGATCCTAACACTGACACAAAATCAAGGACAAACAAAAAACGACTCTCAGTTGAAGTAGTTGAGAAAAGGCAAGTTCGAGATGACAGACAAGTTATGAGATACTGTTTTAATGGGAAATGTGACACTACGTGACACTTTCATTTTTTTTTGCTTATTGAAGACCTTGTGTCCAGCTGAATCTAGGAAGATGGTTGACTTTGAAAATTCACCTGCTCAAATCATAACAACTGTTGAAAATTTTTTTTTTCTCGAACAATGCGGGAAATAGTTGAATTTTTATACTTTATTGTATAAGTGATCTTCCAACGAACCTAAAATTTTAGAAATTTGATTATAATCGAGATAACTGTGAATAGTATGGTCGACCAGAAATCCTAAATTATAGGTGATCAAGCTGAGAATACCATTGAAAACCATCACCGGAATCGAGCTTAAAAATTATTCGTATTTTTTTTTGATTGAACAGTTCTTTATAGAAAAATGAATTCCTGGGTTTATCTTATTTTTCTCAACTGCTTTGTCATAAAGTTCTTACTGTATTTCATCTAATAGAAGCCCAGCCAAAAATCAACTTTGAGCTCATTTATCTCGATTCCTGTGAAGGATCACATACTTGCCAACTGATAAACTTTTTGAGATATTCTGGCCAATAGTTTATCAGTTGACAAAATTTTAATATGTTTCACAGGAATCGAGATAATTGAGAATATAGTTAACTATCTAGATGAGCTTCTATTAGAGGAAATACGGTGTCTTGTTTTTAAAAAATAATTATGTGATTGGGGTATAGCTTCTGATTAGGGGGTTTTAGTGTAATTATTGAATTCGAAATTTTATAATTCAAACCACTGTGACAGTTTTTTGAGAAATCCAATATTACCTCATGTCTGATAGTGAGTCCACAAAAAGTTTCGAAATTTTCAAATAGACTACTAACTTTTTTCTGGTTTCTCTGAAAAATTGAAACAAAAAAACGAGACCAATGTTGCTTCCTACTGAAAGCGCTCCCTCGTTTTTGCATCTCCTCTTCGTTTGTAATTTCCTCTCAAGCTCACTCCTCTCCAGGCTACCCCTCCGCTCTGACTCCGCCCATCCACCATCCAACCAGCTTCCCCCGGTGCCCCTCAACACCGTAATCCAACATCGTCGCCGTCGTTCTTCTTTCCTTCTTCTCCTCCGCCTTTCCCCTCAATGCATTCTTCTTCGTCCATCATCACCACCCTGGAAGAAGAAGAGAAGAAGCCTCCTGCTCATCTTCACCAATATCATCATCATCTTCATCAACAGTCAATAGAAGACGTCGGAAGTGCCACATCATCAGCCACGCTGCTTCTTCTGGATACTTCCGCTGCCACGTGGATGATGCCGTCCTCGACGACGCACCCTCAAATCTCCGAGATAAGCGGAAATGAATGTGCTGCATGTGCACAGCCTATTCTTGACAGGTATCCGTCAGTTTATGATTATTTTCCCGTTTAGTCTCATTTCCATCTCTAGCTCTAACACCACCTCTCGCCCTAATTGAATTTTTCCATTTCCCATTTCCTCTCCTCTCCCCCCGACCAGTCATTTCATTTTCAGTCCACACATTTCACTTGATTCTACTTTCAGATATGTATTCACGGTTCTTGGCAAGTGTTGGCATCAATCATGTCTCCGATGCTGCGATTGTCGAGCTCCAATGTCGATGACTTGTTTCAGTAAAGATGGCCTGATATTGTGTAAAACAGACTATTCAAGGTATTCAATTTCATCGATAAGGTCATAGATTGAGAGTTGTTCGCATAAATTTAAAATCAAAATTCAAACTTCTCGAATTTCCCCCCATAATCAGAGTAGAGAGCGACATCCAAATTCAGATCCACCCCACTTCTTATTTCTGGGAGTTGGTATGTTTTTGTTGTGTCTCCTAGATTTTTCTCAGGATTCTACCAATTTTCCCACGCTGTAGGTGTAGTTGTTTTGATACGTATTTTGTCGCATTCTCCAAATCAAAGAATTTCAGAAGGTACGGTCATCGATGTGCTGGATGTGATGGAAAACTGGAAAAAGAGGATTTAGTAAGGAGAGCAAGAGACAAAGTGTTTCATATTCGATGCTTTCAATGTTCAGTATGTCAAAGGCTTTTGGATACGGGTGATCAGGTGAGAATCTCTATAATTAGACACTAAAAATGACCCATTCCCACGTCCTAAAAATATCCGGGGCATTGACGACTCATGTCAAATCAGGAAACTTGGAAACCTAGAAATCACACACCTCTCTTTCTCTTTGTCTTTCTCACTCTCTGTTTCTTTTTCTGAATATGTCTCCAGCATACCCGTCAGTTGCACCTGCTCTCACCGATCTCACCACAGCTTCACGCCTACTTGTCATTCAAAATGTTTTGCTCTTCAACACTAACACCCGATAGCTGTCATTTTCTAAATTCAGACGAGAAGACTGTTCTCGCTTACAAGACACTGATTGACTGATATTCCTCTGTTTGAGTTTAGGTTGACCTAACTAGGGAACTATCTGGAGTCGTCTTCAAGTTACAATTGATTACCTCTATCATTAGAAAGTCCATAAAATTTCCATTTGGAATATGGTTTCTGTTTTTACTAAACTACCGGGAGCTTCGATCTCCTTTTATAACCCAAAAATAGCTTGAACAGCGGAAAATCATATTTTGGCCTGATTTTCCGGAAGCTCACGGCCGTTTCGCGAAAGCAGAAAACATATTTCGAATGGAAATTTTATGAGCCTTCTAAGGATCTAGGTGATGAGTTATAATTTGGAGACAAGATAGCTCCTAGTCAGTAATTGTAAACACCGTACTTATGTGATAGAAGCCCACCCAACCTATCAGCTTTGAGCTCAATTATGTCGATTTCATTGAGAAATATCAAAAATTCGTCAACTAACAAACTGTTTATCATAACACAGCAGTACTTTATCAGTTGACAAGTTTTTGATATCTTCAACACGAATCGAGATATATCAGCTCAAAGTTGGCGGTTTGGGTGGCCTTCTAATAATGCGGTATTGTATAAAGAACGCAAAGTTTGTTG
This sequence comes from Caenorhabditis nigoni, assembly GCA_027920645.1. Lineage (NCBI taxonomy): Eukaryota > Metazoa > Nematoda > Chromadorea > Rhabditida > Rhabditidae > Caenorhabditis > Caenorhabditis nigoni. The sequence goes on from CP115864.1 coordinate 8,689,720, forward strand.
AAGTCAGTGCTAGTTCAAAACTGATGGAGAACTTAAACTGAAGAATCATTTGATAATAAATATTTACACTTTCGTTCTCTTGACTCAGCTACACAGTTAGATATATGATTCCACAACTCCACTTACTTTATTTCCAGCCGACCCTAACCATACCAACCAAAATTTAATAATTCTAATCTATGATCATAATCTTTATTTAACAATAAGCTTTACATCCACTTCTATTGATAGATTTTATCTCAAAACCCTTTCTGAGCATTTATCGGTTCTTCCGTTTTTCCCCCTGCTTAAACCTGCTTCTTCTCATCACCCAGAAGCTCCTGTCTATTCCTTCAATTCCCTTAGGATGTGTCCTGTTGTCACAATCATCATCTTAGACGAGGACCCTTCTCTCTCTAACCTATTATACTTTATAATTGGTTTACACGGGGGATCTGACTCCAACTGGCTCTGCTCATCTAACTGGAAACACATCTTTTTTGACTCGGGGTGGAAAAATGAGAGGGGACGAACAAAACATATTGTCTTTTCAGCTTTATATCATGGAGGGAAATCGATTCATGTGTCAAAATGATTTTCAAACGGCTACCAAAACATCTACTCCAACATCTATGCACCGTCCGAGTAAGGATTTTGATTTCTTTTTTTTCGCTCTGAAATAAGCTAGATTTCTTGAACACAAATGCTTTAGAATCTAGGTCATAAATGGATGGCATACGTCCTAATCCATGCGTTCCATTCGGAAGAACATATTTAAGATGAGCCCTCTGAATGGAGACATGTGTTGTTTGGATAGTTTTACGATGATAGGTATCTTGTGAAAGGAGACAGACAGCTGTCAACACACAACATTTCTTTGTATTCGAATTACCGCACAGTAGAAACGGAAGGAGAAGGGGGATAATCTCGTTGCGGGCACCACACTGGTATTAGAAGAAAAATGGAAGAATAGAGGGAAGAAGAAGACCTCATCCATGATGTTCTTTTTGTTACAGTATCCAATGGATCCGAATGCAATTCCGATATCGAGGAAGATAACGTGGATGCTTGTGATGAGGTGAGTTTTCGTTTTATGTGATTGTGTAATTGGAAGTAGTGGAGACGCACAAGGTTCCAAAAGACCAAGCCAGAAATCGCGCCCCAGCGAATTTGAGATTGAGGCTTCTTTTTTTTTTTGGTTGATTGTGAGTCTCAAACGTAAAACGATGAGTGGAAAATTGAGTTGATTAAAAATATACAGGTCAAATCCACGTCGACTTTGAAACTGTTGAATTTCGCCTGGCCCGAACGTTGTCTGGGGCGCGACTTCTGACCAGGCTTTTTTTTCTTTTTCCGGACCATTATGTTCTAAACCGGACCATTATGGTTGATGAATTTTAAGCATTGCTTTACCCATTATTTATAACCATCTCATATGCCTTGCCACAAAATTGATATTCAAACCACCACCGCTTTAGATGTTTCAGGGTGGTCTTGACGATGTGGATGGTGACTGTGGAAAGGATAACTCTGATGACTCAAACTCTGCAAAACGACGGGGTCCTCGAACAACAATCAAAGCGAAACAGGTACTTTCTTATATATCTCAATTCCTGTAATTTCAAAAATTTCAGCTCGAAACATTGAAAAATGCATTCGCTGCGACCCCGAAACCAACTCGACACATCCGTGAACAACTTGCTGCCGAGACAGGGCTGAACATGAGAGTCATTCAGGTTTCGTGTCCATTTTTTTCTAGCCTTTTTCGTCCTTCGATTTTTTTTTTGCCTCTGTCTCCGTCTATTCGGAGTCAGTTATCTCTAACCATTTCTCATTTTGCCCACTTTAATTCACCTGCCCCGCCCTTCCCGTTTTTTCTCTTGAGAGAGACAGCCATCTCTTCAATTCAATTACCGTAGTCTTAGAAGGGAAGCAGGGAAAGAAAAACATAGAGAAGCACAGAGAAACAAGCTACGGTATCTGTTCAAAGACAGTTTCTGAATATAAAACATGTTATGATGAATACACAACTCAGTTGATCATGATTATTGGATAACAGATAACAGGAAGAATGAACGGAAATTTGAAAGGAAATTAGCTTTATCGTGTGTGAGGAGACCTTCGTTAGAAAGTTGAAAACGCGATGGGTGAGCAAAAGAGAAAAGAGAAGGGGAGCAATTTCAATTTAAATCGAGATACCATCTGAACCTCAAATGAAATGGGCATTCTGTTCTTTTTGAGGTTATTCACTTTCTCATGTACTCTCGAACCTGAAATTCTTTTGAACTACCGATAAACCTGTAATAGAAGGGTCCCTACATTGTAAAGTTTCAGCTTATATCAATGTAAGTATCTCAATTCATATGAAACAAAACACTTCTGACGTTATGATAAAACTTTATAAATTGTGTTAAAAACTTTTACAGTAACCAAGATAAATTGGCTCAAAGTTGAAAGTTAGTGGACTCTTCTATAACAGGTTTTACGGTATGAATCATTGAGTTTTCAAGTAATATTTTGAATTGTTTCTGGTCAATCGTACAGGGTTCAAAAATTTGCAGTAACTCCTAGTTCCCTTTATTTAGTTTCTTTTCTGCATTACAAAACTTTTCAAAATCAACTTTTTTTCAGGTGTGGTTCCAAAATCGACGAAGCAAGGAACGCCGAATGAAACAGCTTCGATACGGTGGATATCGTCAATCCAGAAGACAACGTCGAGAGGATATCGTTGATATGTTTCCGAATGGTAAGCTAGCTCGTGTCCCTCATCTCGTTAATCCATTCCGCGTTACGCAACTCCAATTATCACACAACGTACGGTTGGAGCAGGTGTTTTCCCCCACGACAAGAAGTCGATTTGACTGTACAATACGTACTACGTTAAGCTGGATTATAAGCGGCTTGAGACACAACGACTATGAGAGGTCTCCTGGATGACCTCTTAAGTACCCATAATATTTTGGTCACGCTGTGTTACGTGTTCATCCGAAAAGGGTCCCGTAAGAGGGGCAAAAATGATGATTAAAATGAGTGAAGAGGGTACTAGTAGGGTTGGCTTGTGCGTAGTGTTTGTAAGATATTCATTCTACTTTTATGAAACCTTTGCGCAGCTCTCTATAGAGCGTTCACTGACAAAAGAATTTTTAAGCTTTCGAGTTGTTTTCAAGTTTCAAAAAATAAACTGATTTCAAAAAACAGTACCGGTCAATAAGATATACGAAAACGAATTTTCATTTAAATTTCGGTCATTTTGACCATTTTGACGAGTCTGGGGCTCGGCTGTCAAGTTTCCGAACACTTGATAATTTTGGGGGTGTAAATACCTAGATTGAGAACTTTACATCCACAGAATTTTTGAAAATTCCTAGTATTTCAGCTATTTGCTGATTTTGGCCCGTTTTTTACTGAAAATGTGAAGTGGTCGGAAACTTGACGACCGAGCTCCAGACTTCTGGAAATGGTCAAAATGACCGAAAATCAACGGAAAAATCCTTTTTTCCATTCGTTTTTATCAAAAATTTATCAAACGGCGCTGTATATTTGTAAATTATTTCATAAGTATGTGACTCTCTAAAAATTTCATAGTTGGAACTCGCTAAGTCATCTGTCCCATTCTTTGAAGTCCCGTGTTACAGACCAACAGTTCTACCCTCCACCACCTCCATCAAACGTCCAATTCTTCTGTGACCCATATGGAAGTCCTCCAAATAACGGAGAGTCGATGCAAATTCCATCACAATTCACAGTACCTCCGGAGACTATGAATATGGTGCCAGGTAATAATAGAGACAATTTTTCAACTTAAACCTACGTCTTTAACAGAGAATAGAAAATGCGTATCAGCTGCAATTTCTAAAATTAAATTGATTTCTCCATTTTTTTTAATATCAACGAAAACATTTTCCGGAAACGGTATGATGCAAATAATAACTGTTTGCAGAACCATATGCCGAGTCATCGTCAACACCACCAGAGTTCAATGAAGATGCATTCACATGCATTTATTCGACTGATGTCGGAAAACCAACACCAGTTTCGTGGTAGATATCATCGAATTGAAAACCAATCTTGTCAAACAAAAACAGTATTCCATTTCGTGTAGCTTTTTTCCTTCTTTGCCAAATTATACTTTTCACCAATTCTTCCCAAATTCTCACTTATATGAATCCAAAACAACGAATTTCATCGCTCTCTCAATTTCTGATTTATTGTCAACATTTTGTGATATTTCTTACTTTTTTCAATGTTTTTTTTTTCTTATCAGAACTAAAATAAATTAATCATGTTTATTTGCAATTAACAAACTTTCAGAGTTTCAAAAAATTGCGATAAAAAAGAAATAACTATTACATAAAAAATAAAAAAATAAGTTAGTGCAAAGAAAGAAGTTCAGACCCGTTGAGGCGATTGTTCTGTTTCACTTTGATTCTAACTGAGGAGTCGTGCCAATGTCTTGAATTTCTGTTCAAGAGCTTCTACACGAGCCTCCAAACGCATCTGATTTGCCTTCATTTCACGGTTATCCTTTCGTAGTTGAGAGTTTTTCTGATGAAGTTGATCGATCTCCCAGCGAAGGTCTTCTTTTGCCTGAATCCCAACTTGATCATAATTCCGTTTTGTATCTATATCTTCTCACCTTATGAGATTCCTTCTCTAGCTTTGCCACTTGAGCATCAACGACGAAAGATTCAAGACGGATGATTCGTTGAGCCGCTTTCAGTCGAAGGTTCTCTCCCATTCTGAAACATCAAACACTTGTTTTCTCCATTTTTCCACTATCTATTTTATTCTCTCTTTCAAATTGACCGACCGGAAAAGCCAGAAGGTGCTCGCGAGAGCACAGAAAAAAAAGAAAGATGAGCTGTTTGATGATGAGACTGTGTGTGAGACAGAGAGAATCAGACAAATGCAAATGAGTAAAAACGAAGAAGACGGACGGCGCTAGCCGACATTCATCCCGCGCCTTTTTTGTTTGAAATATTAGGGAGGTACTTCCAAAAGAAGAACATTGGATTAAAAAAAAATACCTTTCTTCCATGACACGCTCCAAATTTCCTCGGTAATGAGCAGCAGCCTTCTTTGCTAATTTTGCGACTGGCTCCCAATGAACATCTTCTTCATATGATCCATGCAACATCGCCTCAACTCTATCCAATAACAGAAATGTTTTATCGAGAATCACTCCATATGGGAAACAACAAACTCCTTCGTCAATAACAGCTCTCATAATATCCACTGGGTTCAAAACATGAACTTGGATGTTGGTGAGAACACTTGTTGCATAGTGCAATCCAGGTTCACTGACCACTTTTCTTTGAAGAGCCATCAGAAGTTTGTCAGATCTGGAAATATTCAAATGATGGGATACTTTTTGTTTCAATGCAAACCTTTCCAGAAGTTTGTAGTATCCAGAGTTCAGCAACTGTCCAGCAATTTCGTCCCAATGAGGATGCACCTCGCGTAGACGTCCAAGATGTTCATAGTTGAAACAGTTGGTGAGAACAGCTTGGAGAGCAATTACTGGGATGTTTGGCTTCGATGGATGGGAAACAAGAGTTTTCTGAAACAATAAATATCAAAATTTCAAAAATTTATTTTGAGTCATGGATTACTTTTCCCAAAATATTCATAAGTCTAGTTGAAATATTCCTGCAAACCGTTTTCAAATAGCCAAGAATAGTTTCGAATTTAGGAGATATAACGGTCATAGTAGTTCTGAGAAACAAAAAGAAAAGAGCAAATGGAAAAAGAACATTAAGGTTTGTACAAGCTTAAGACATTTGGTTGGATAAACATTATTGCTTTTCGGACCAACCAGTGGTCATAAAGTGTCACCAAGTCAGCTGTGGCTCTTCGAAAATGTGGAAACACAGACTTTAATTCAAACACAGAGATTTCAGAAAACTAGAAAAAACGTTTTTTTTTTCGATTGGATAGTGAATGGGATACTTGAAGAAATTATCTAAAACCTTCTAAGGATAAAAATAAAAAGTACCGCATTTCCTCTAATAGAAGCCCACCAAAACCGTCCACTTTGATCTCAATTATCTCGATTCCTGTGAAAGATATCAAAAATTTATAAACTGACAACATGTTGGTGACATCATGATAAATCATTTATCAGTTGACAAAGTTTTGATATCTTCCACAGGAATCGAGATAATTGATCTCAAACATTTTTTTTGTTGGTCGGGCTTCTACTGAAGGAAATATGATATTTATTTCTTTCCTATAAGAAAGGTCTTCTTTTCGATAGGATCTGCTAAAAACTGCTATTTAAATTGTCTTTGTGAGTGATGTATTAGGAAACTTATAAGTTACTACAAAAAAACTAACCGGAGTACTCGGTGGAGTAGCCGAGTTTCTTGTAATTGTCGGTCGATTAGCCGCAATAGCAGACGAAATCGATTGTTTTTGTTTAGATCCATCTTCGAAAATTGGGTCAAGTCTTCTATCGGGAGTCATACTGCTACGACTGATAGAACGGCCGATGGCACGCGAGGAAGCACTGCCGTTGAGTGGTCGTTGCTGCAAAAAGATGCAAACGATGTAGAGAAAAAAAAGTACGAGGCAGAATGCTACTAATTGCACACTTGTTAAAATAACAAACCTCTCCATTCACCATGAATTTTTGTTCCATCATCTTCTCTGTTAACTTCTTTCTCAATTCGGATGCACTTCCATCTGAGCTATCATTCGATGGTCCGGCTTCTTCTTTCTCTGTTTTTCCATTCACAACTGTTTTCATGGAATCAGAAGATGATACTTTTGCGAATTCAGCTTTGGGAATATCATTCAGTGGAGATATCTCTCGTTCTGTACTAGATTCCATCTTCTCAACAGGTTTCTTCTTGACGAGACGAACCTGGAAACTTGTCATCTAAATCAGAGTTATTCCATTTGGAAATCACAATTTCTAACCTTTTTCTCTCCATCTTCCATATTTCCATTTGAGTGACCATTTGTAGTGACTGTTCCATTCGAAACTGCTGTGGTTCCATTTGGTGTCACACTTCCATTTACACTCCCATTTACACTTCCGTCAACGGGCGTTCTCTTTTTTATTACTTTTCGGATAACCTTCACTTTTTTTGGTGCCGGAATAGCAAACACTTTGGTAACCGGAACAATCCATAGTGAATAATTTGTTGCATCCGAAACTGAAGCTGTTGGAGAACTGACCATAGAAGACTGTTCAGTTGAATCTGGAGTGTCCTCACGTCTTGCAGAACTCACCATTCCATGGGATGAGGATAGAACATGATAGGATGCTTGGCCCTGAATATAGAAACTGTTGGAAAAATTAGGTTTGAAGAAAAAAAAAAGGTATTTTGTAGAAATTGTCCAATTAAAAACTGTATGAAATATTCTTGGAACATAAAGTATCGCTGAACATGTTTGTAGCGTTCAACTTTATAGCTGAAAATAATTTTGATAATCTACACAGTTGAAAGCGTATTGCCGAAAAATAATAAAGTATAGCTGTAGAAACTGGTCGACTGCTAATTGGCAACCCAATGAGAACCGACGGGCTGTCGACAGACAATAGGAACCCCTTGGAAAATAGTATTGGAAGTTTGGATTGGGAATCAGTCAGAAAACGATATTTTATACTTCCACTAGATACAGAGTGACGATAAAAGATATTATTTCTCACATAGAAGTCTCTCAAAAAATAGGTTTTTAAACCGCCGAACGACCATCAAAAGGCGATGACTAGTAAATGCTATTCGAATTATATGGTAAAAATTATATAACAAAAAAGAATAACAATTTCTCAATCTAGTCCGAAAATTTCGGACGTATTCGGAATATTGAGCTATGACTGAATCAAAAAAATCTGGTGCACAAACAAGAAAAAAAGCTTACCGATTCAAGCTCAGTGATGAAAAATGCCCATTTGTTGGGATAAACTCGTGTGAAGAGTTTTGTTAACGGAGTCTTCCAATCTCTTCCAGCACCCAAAATCAATTCCATACAACATCCTGGTTCCCCATCTGTGAAGACAGCACTTTTCTGAAATCAAAAATTCATAGTCAACGTTTCAAAATCTCTCAAGAATTCTAGGTTTCTTACCCTGTTGTATAGTGTTTTGATTGTGAATAAAATAATACTTTCGGATTGTAAGCGAAATTCGATCTGATTGAATTTTCTAATAACACATGATATCCATCGAGATACAACAAAAATATCAATTTTCATAGAGCATTTGAAGAAATCTCTGTCCATTCATTTTTATCCGTTATCTTTTCTATTTGTTAGCCGTTCTCCCTAGTCCACTAAAGAAAGTGAAAAGGTAGAAAAGAAGAAGAGCTCCAGGATGATTTGTTTGACATTTCGTTCCGTCGGGCATCTCTTGAGACACATTTAGAAAGTACTCAAATTTGCGAGACGCAGAATGAACAAGTTTAAGTGGCACAAGAAAAAATATGAAATAAGATGAACTAACTGGTCCAAGATTTATCCGATGCAGTTTTGCTCCGTCGAATTCTTCGAGGCATGACGTATCGGGAACGAATGTGACCTGAAAATAAGAAATTAGAGATATCATAAGATCATTATCATCATGATAAAAGAAGCTTTAGGAAATTTGATATTCCTGTGAGAGAAAAGAGATAAGAGTTGTACGATTTCCAAAGATTCGAAGAAAAAGTTGTGAGAGAGAAAACAGGAAAGAGTACACAAGAACTTTCGAAGAGCAGGTGTCTCGACCAAAGAACGTGATAAGGGAAGTAGAAGTTTGGAAGGTACACCAATGAAAAATGAATTGAAATCTTTACCTGTCTTCCCATATGTGCAAATGTCATTCTGAATGGAGCCTGCGCCAAAACAACCCCTGCACCCATACTGCATTCGACACCGTCAAAATCTTCACTGAGAGCATCTTGAACTTCTGGAAACTATTAAGATTATTTTTGTATCCAAACATTCTAATGATTCCTTCTATAATAACTTAAATGTGGTGTTTGATCGGGGATCTTCTTCCGTCATTTATTAGCCATCTCCCCCCTCCCACCCATCGACCACCCCCACTTTTGAGACACACCAGCTGACAGCGGAAAAAAAACTTTAATTTTAGAAGAAGTTCGGTGTTGCGAAATGTATTTTATTTTCTACTTTTCACAACTCTTCGTCAGAATGGTTCATCATAAAGCTCGCGAGTGATGAAAAAATGGAAAAAAGAAGTGTAAAGTAGGAGAAAATCGGGTGTTGTGGCGATGGGAAAGGATTGTTTTACGATGTGAAGATGAATGTTAATAAAAAAAGAAGTTCTCTAGACATCTAGATTTGATATTTGAAATTTTTTGTCTGAGTTTAGAAAAACTGTAAACACTCTAATAGAAGTCCACCCCAACCGTCCTATTTGATTTTAAATTATCTCAATTCCCTATACATGTACGAAAATTTTGTTCTCTGATAAATTACTTATCACAAGATTATTGTACCTGTGGGCGAAGTTTTGGTATCTTTGATAGGAATTGACAAGATTGAGCTCCAAGTTTACGGTTTGGGTGGACTATCATTTGAGGAAATACGGTAAGCATTTTTCTACTAGTGAAAAATAGTGGTCTAGTTGGTTTTTGTCTAAATTCTTATTTTTAAGCCAAACTTTATCTTTGATTTTATAATTGGAAAGAGTTTCTGTAACTTTTTCTACTATACAATAACTTATAGTAAGTATTTCAGATAGAATATAGCGCCTACAGCTGATTGTTTCCAAGATAACTTTTAGAAAAAAGTGTAACCCACCTGGTAGAAGTGGTAGAAGATCGTTAGTAGCGTTAAGTACATCCATAATAACAGTTCTCTAAAGCGCACTGATTTTTGCCAATGTGTATCGAATAGGAAGAGAAAAAGAAGAGGAAGATAGAGCTTCCTATGCGGTGCTCCGAGCGGCTATCGGGTTCTGCGGGAGATGCCTATTCCCGCGGTGAGAGAGAGCTACCGAGTGGGAGGGAGTCAGGATCAGGCGGCTGGTGTTGGAGTGAAGGATCATTTTAGACGGAGACCATCATACAATATTTCTCTTCTCTTATCCTTCCCGGCCGGGTTACCCAAAGACTGTGTAATAAATGTGTGTAGAGAGAGAGACAGAGAGGGACGTAAAGAAGAAGAAGAAGATGCACACTGATATCCATTTTCTTATGCTCTGCCTTTCTTCTTTTTCTCCCGATCGCCACCACGGCTCGCTTGAATCTCGTTCCAATATCATGGACGTGTGTTTTTGACAGGAAGAGAGATTTTAGTGATAAGCAGAGTGCAAAAATGGTATCATCCGAAAATTTGGATTAATTTAAATGAATGAAACAAGACTTGATGAAACTAGGTACAGAACAGAACGAACAAACATAAAGTAATAGTTGAAATCATTTTGAATACCTGAAAAAATACTTGCTTCTCAGCTCCTATACCTTTTCAGATACTCCGGTTTATCGCTCTTGAAAAATCAATTTCTGACCACCAAAACCAAAATTTTACATACTTGCGAAAATCGCTGAAGACCTCCCGGCCCGTCATTTTGACTATTTTCAGGAGTCTAGAGCTTGGCTGTCAATTTTCCGATCACTTGGAAAATTTTGGAGCTTATAAAATAGAACGAGATTGAAAACTTTGCGATTTCAGAACACCGGAAATTTTGAAACTAGAAATTTAAGTGATACAATAAGCAGAAGAAACTGAGATTCGGTCTTTGAAATTTGAAACAAAATATCATTGAAAAAGAAGGCCATAACTTCAGCTATAACTCGAAAACATATTCTACTTGAGGAAAATGATTTACAGATTATTTTTCAGAGGCACCAATATCCATTACTGCAACTTTTCAGAAACTTCCGATGTGTTGGGTACACTGTCCGTCAGGGAAAAACTGACGTCAACAGCTTCTTTACAATCTGTTACAGAAAGTCTCTGAACGATTCTGAGGGGGCGTTAATTTTTTTTGTGCAACTTGTTTAAAATTAAAAAAATAAAATATTTAAAAATTAGTTCATTCGAAAACAATCCCGATAGAAAGACATTATATTATGGTATTGGAAAGTGTTTAGAGAAAATGAAATTGTTATCAGGTGCAAGAAATTAAAAAAGAAATTTCGAGTTTAAAATCGTATGTGAAGTGTCTAAAGCATGGTGCAAATGTTTCGAACGCGTTGTCTAGCTCGGCGGATTGGTCGTCTTTGACGCTCAATTTCCTCCCGTTCGCCAACCAATCGAATTTCGTCCATTTCCCTGAAAATGATTATTACATTGAGATAATTGAAAGAGATGTTAAAGATCTCACCTGAGTCTGGCACGAACAGTCGATCGGCGGCATTCCATAGCGCCGTCTTCAATCATCGGTAGTTCTTCGTGACGATTGTATCTAAAAATAGAAATTTTGAACAACTGACAAAACATTTATTGAAAAATTGTTTTAAGAAGCCATTCATAATTGAAAGCGTCGTACGAATTTTAAGCGCATATTCACCTGAGATACTCATTTCCTTTTTCATCGGCTTCAACCCGCCCCATGACAAACGGGGTGCCGACAGTGAAAACGTCTTCTCGGCGTAGTCTTCGAAGTTCGTCGTCTCGTAGAACTTCGGTACGATCATGTGCGTGAATCTCACGAACTTCTCCATAGTTTCTGGTGGACCCGTTGCCATTATGACAATCTCTCTGTCCGCCATTCCGATGAACTGAGCTCTCTCCATTCTGAAAAGAAGAGAAAATGAATATACAATAGAAAGTTGTGAGATACTTACAGTAAGATAAGAAGCTCTTTCGGTTTTTGGTGTAGATTTGTATAAACTTTGCGAAGGTGGATAAATTGGGTGATGAACTTGAAGAGCTGGATCATCAAACGTGGTCCATCTGCAGGTTGTGCTAGCTGCTTGATGAGATGTACTTGGGAACGAATGAACTTGTCGAGCAACAGCTTGAATTGGTGATCTGTTTCTCCTCAAGGTGTTTTGATTCTTTCCATAATCCGTTGAACTTGTTACGGTCACTCTTTTGATATAACTGACTTCAGTAGTTTCCCGAACAGTGGTCCATGTGTGCGGAGATAGTCGTCTTTGTTGTGGAGATGTGTGCGAATGAATCAGATTCTCAACTGACAAGAGTTGAGGAGATTCATCAATTGTAAGCGGTGGAAGAGGACTACGTGCACTTATGGATACAGAGAAACCAATGTCTTCTTTGGGTTCTTGAGGAATTACGTTGAAGGAAACATCGAAAGCAGGGTGTTTATCAATGGAAGCTCCAGTAGGAGATGATGTTGGATGTTGAGACTTTCTCGTAGTTTCGGTTTGAGAATACGAATACAAATAATGCTTTGAAAGTGCAGACAGATCCAGAATTGGTTGGGAACTCTGGTTCGAAGCAGCTTCCCGTCTTGAGAGTTGAGAGTTCTCAGTTCTGTACTGAGACCAAATGTATCCAGTTCTCTTCTGATTGTCATCATCCCCAACTGGTGTGTTTTCGATGATACTGCTTTCCGTTGGTTTTGTCAAGATATCAATCTGATCAGAGCGGTCAGTTTCTGATCTTCCGTAATCAATTTCAGTGTAACTAAATACGGCTGACGCTGGAGGATTAGAGCGATAAATCTCGTTTTCTGTTCTGGTATAAACACTTCGAACAGGAAGTGGATCTTGAGGTTTGGCAACGACCGGATGCGTCTTGAAGACGTCACTTTCCTTCGATGTTCCAAATAGTCCGCTGTCTTTGAATTTCAAGAGTGAAACACCAGACGTAGTGCCTTCCGCTTGGACGTAGTGCCTTCCATCTCTAATGTAGGTAGTTTCTTCCTCGTGAACCGGAGAGTGAATGTCATCATAGATGTTTTGCTCAACCTCTACGGAAGATGTATGAACGGAAGGTTGGACGATGACGTCTTCTCGGAAAGTATATGTAGACGGAGTGACTGTATGAGAAAGTGGAACGTCTTGAAGGTTCTCGGAACGATGAGTTGAGTCGAGTGGTCCATCGTAATGCTCGGAGACTGGATAGTCAGCATGAGCAGAAGACTTCTTGAACAATCCGGTAATCTTGGACTTCAGAGATGGTTCGTCCTTCTTCTCGGTCTCCTCGATCACAACGGGAACAACGTGTTCCGGTAGCTTCTCGTAGCTGAATTCAGATGGGTAGGAAGTGACTTCATGAGAAAGAGGAACGTCTTGAAGGTTCTCGGAACGATGAGTTGAGTCGAGTGGTCCATCGTATTGCTCGGAGACTGGGTAGTCAGCATGAGCAGAAGACTTCTTGAACAATCCGGTAATCTTGGACTTCAGAGATGGTTCGTCCTTCTTCTCGGTCTCCTCGATCACAACTGGAACAACGTGTTCTGGTAGCTTCTCGTAGCTGAATTCGGATGGATAGGAAGTGACTTCATGAGAGAGTGGAACGTCTTGAAGGTTCTCGGAACGATGAGTTGAATCCAATGGTCCATCGTATTGCTCGGAGACTGGGTAGTCAGCATGAGCAGAAGACTTCTTGAACAATCCGGTAATCTTGGACTTCAGAGATGGTTCGTCCTTCTTCTCGGTCTCCTCGATCACAACTGGAACAACGTGTTCTGGTAGCTTCTCGTAGCTGAATTCGGATGGATAGGAAGTGACTTCATGAGAGAGTGGAACGTCTTGAAGGTTCTCGGAACGATGAGTTGAGTCGAGTGGTCCATCGTATTGCTCGGAGACTGGATAGTCAGCATGAGCAGAAGACTTCTTGAACAATCCGGTAATCTTGGACTTCAGAGATGGTTCGTCCTTCTTCTCGGTCTCCTCGATCACAACTGGAACAACGTGTTCTGGTAGCTTCTCGTAGCTGAATTCGGATGGGTAGGAAGTGACTTCATGAGAAAGAGGAACGTCTTGAAGGTTCTCGGAACGATGAGTTGAGTCGAGTGGTCCATCGTATTGCTCGGAGACTGGATAGTCAGCATGAGCAGAAGACTTCTTGAACAATCCGGTAATCTTGGACTTCAGAGATGGTTCGTCCTTCTTCTCGGTCTCCTCGATCACAACGGGAACAACGTGTTCCGGTAGCTTCTCGTAGCTGAATTCAGATGGGTAGGAAGTGACTTCATGAGAAAGAGGAACGTCTTGAAGGTTCTCGGAACGATGAGTTGAGTCGAGTGGTCCATCGTATTGCTCGGAGACTGGGTAGTCAGCATGAGCAGAAGACTTCTTGAACAATCCGGTAATCTTGGACTTCAGAGATGGTTCGTCCTTCTTCTCGGTCTCCTCGATCACAACTGGAACAACGTGTTCTGGTAGCTTCTCGTAGCTGAATTCGGATGGATAGGAAGTGACTTCATGAGAGAGTGGAACGTCTTGAAGGTTCTCGGAACGATGAGTTGAATCCAATGGTCCATCGTATTGCTCGGAGACTGGGTAGTCAGCATGAGCAGAAGACTTCTTGAACAATCCGGTAATCTTGGACTTCAGAGATGGTTCGTCCTTCTTCTCGGTCTCCTCGATCACAACTGGAACAACGTGTTCTGGTAGCTTCTCGTAGCTGAATTCGGATGGATAGGAAGTGACTTCATGAGAGAGTGGAACGTCTTGAAGGTTCTCGGAACGATGAGTTGAATCCAATGGTCCATCGTATTGCTCGGAGACTGGGTAGTCAGCATGAGCAGAAGACTTCTTGAACAATCCGGTAATCTTGGACTTCAGAGATGGTTCGTCCTTCTTCTCGGTCTCCTCGATCACAACTGGAACAACGTGTTCTGGTAGCTTCTCGTAGCTGAATTCAGATGGGTAGGAAGTGACTTCATGAGAAAGAGGAACGTCTTGAAGGTTCTCAGCACGGTGAGTTGAGTCGAGTGGTCCATCATAGTGCTCGGAGACTGGGTAGTCAGCATGAGCAGAAGACTTCTTGAACAATCCGGTAATCTTGGACTTCAGAGATGGTTCGTCCTTCTTCTCGGTCTCCTCGATCACAACTGGAACAACGTGTTCTGGTAGCTTCTCGTAGCTGAATTCGGATGGATAGGCAGCCACTTCATGAGAGAGTGGAACGTCTTGAAGGTTCTCGGAACGATGAGTTGAATCCAATGGTCCATCGTAATGCTCGGAGACTGGATAGTCAAGATGAGATGGTGACTTCTTGAACAATCCGGTAATCTTGGACTTCAGAGATGGTTCGTCCTTCTTCTCGGTCTCCTCGATCACAACTGGAACAACGTGTTCTGGTAGCTTCTCGTAGCTGAATTCGGATGGATAGGAAGTGACTTCATGAGAAAGTGGAACGTCTTGAAGGTTCTCGGAACGATGAGTTGAGTCGAGTGGTCCATCATAGTGCTCGGAGACTGGGTAGTCAGCATGAGCAGAAGACTTCTTGAACAATCCGGTAATCTTGGACTTCAGAGATGGTTCGTCCTTCTTCTCGGTCTCCTCGATCACAACTGGAACAACGTGTTCTGGTAGCTTCTCGTAGCTGAATTCAGATGGGTAGGAAGTGACTTCATGAGAAAGAGGAACGTCTTGAAGGTTCTCAGCACGGTGAGTTGAGTCGAGTGGTCCATCGTAATGCTCGGAGACTGGGTAGTCAGCATGAGCAGAAGACTTCTTGAACAATCCGGTAATCTTGGACTTCAGAGATGGTTCGTCCTTCTTCTCGGTCTCCTCGATCACAACTGGAACAACGTGTTCTGGTAGCTTCTCGTAGCTGAATTCAGATGGGTAGGAAGTGACTTCATGAGAAAGAGGAACGTCTTGAAGGTTCTCAGCACGGTGAGTTGAGTCGAGTGGTCCATCGTAATGCTCGGAGACTGGATAGTCAAGATGAGATGGTGACTTCTTGAACAATCCGGTAATCTTGGACTTCAGAGATGGTTCGTCCTTCTTCTCGGTCTCCTCGATCACAACTGGAACAACGTGTTCTGGTAGCTTCTCGTAGCTGAATTCAGATGGGTAGGAAGTGACTTCATGAGAAAGTGGAACGTCTTGAAGGTTCTCAGCACGATGAGTTGAGTCGAGTGGTCCATCGTAATGCTCGGAGACTGGGTAGTCAGCATGAGCAGAAGACTTCTTGAACAATCCGGTAATCTTGGACTTCAGAGATGGTTCGTCCTTCTTCTCGGTCTCCTCGATCACAACTGAAACAACGTGTTCTGGTAGCTTCTCGTAGCTGAATTCGGATGGATAGGCAGCCACTTCATGAGAGAGTGGAACGTCTTGAAGGTTCTCGGAACGATGAGTTGAGTCGAGTGGTCCATCGTAATGCTCGGAGACTGGATAGTCAAGATGAGATGGTGACTTCTTGAACAATCCGGTAATCTTGGACTTCAGACATGGTTCGTCCTTCTTCTCGGTCTCCTCGATCACAACTGGAACAACGTGTTCTGGTAGCTTCTCGTAGCTGAATTCAGATGGGTAGGAAGTGACTTCATGAGAAAGAGGAACGTCTTGAAGGTTCTCAGCACGGTGAGTTGAGTCGAGTGGTCCATCATAGTGCTCGGAGACTGGGTAGTCAGCATGAGCAGAAGACTTCTTGAACAATCCGGTAATCTTGGACTTCAGAGATGGTTCGTCCTTCTTCTCGGTCTCCTCGATCACAACTGGAACAACGTGTTCTGGTAGCTTCTCGTAGCTGAATTCAGATGGGTAGGAAGTGACTTCATGAGAAAGAGGAACGTCTTGAAGGTTCTCAGCACGGTGAGTTGAGTCGAGTGGTCCATCGTAATGCTCGGAGACTGGATAGTCAAGATGGGATGGTGACTTCTTGAACAATCCGGTAATCTTGGACTTCAGAGATGGTTCGTCCTTCTTCTCGGTCTCCTCGATCACAACAGGAACAACGTGTTCTGGTAGCTTCTCGTAGCTGAATTCAGATGGGTAGGAAGTGACTTCATGAGAAAGAGGAACGTCTTGAAGGTTCTCAGCACGGTGAGTTGAGTCGAGTGGTCCATCGTAATGCTCGGAGACTGGATAGTCAAGATGAGATGGTGACTTCTTGAACAATCCGGTAATCTTGGACTTCAGAGATGGTTCGTCCTTCTTCTCGGTCTCCTCGATCACAACAGGAACAACGTGTTCCGGTAGCTTCTCGTAGCTGAATTCGGATGGATAGGCAGCCACTTCATGAGAAAGTGGAACGTCTTGAAGGTTCTCGGAACGATGAGTTGAGTCGAGTGGTCCATCATAGTGCTCGGAGACTGGGTAGTCAGCATGAGCAGAAGACTTCTTGAACAATCCGGTAATCTTGGACTTCAGAGATGGTTCGTCCTTCTTCTCGGTCTCCTCGATCACAACTGGAACAACGTGTTCTGGTAGCTTCTCGTAGCTGAATTCAGATGGGTAGGAAGTGACTTCATGAGAAAGAGGAACGTCTTGAAGGTTCTCAGCACGGTGAGTTGAGTCGAGTGGTCCATCGTAATGCTCGGAGACTGGATAGTCAAGATGGGATGGTGACTTCTTGAACAATCCGGTAATCTTGGACTTCAGAGATGGTTCGTCCTTCTTCTCGGTCTCCTCGATCACAACAGGAACAACGTGTTCTGGTAGCTTCTCGTAGCTGAATTCAGATGGGTAGGAAGTGACTTCATGAGAAAGAGGAACGTCTTGAAGGTTCTCAGCACGGTGAGTTGAGTCGAGTGGTCCATCGTAATGCTCGGAGACTGGATAGTCAAGATGAGATGGTGACTTCTTGAACAATCCGGTAATCTTGGACTTCAGAGATGGTTCGTCCTTCTTCTCGGTCTCCTCGATCACAACAGGAACAACGTGTTCCGGTAGCTTCTCGTAGCTGAATTCGGATGGATAGGCAGCCACTTCATGAGAAAGTGGAACGTCTTGAAGGTTCTCGGAACGATGAGTTGAGTCGAGTGGTCCATCGTAATGCTCGGAGACTGGATAGTCAAGATGAGATGGTGACTTCTTGAACAATCCGGTAATCTTGGACTTCAGAGATGGTTCGTCCTTCTTCTCGGTCTCCTCGATCACAACTGGAACAACGTGTTCCGGTAGCTTCTCGTAGCTGAATTCGGATGGATAGGCAGCCACTTCATGAGAAAGTGGAACGTCTTGAAGGTTCTCGGAACGATGAGTTGAGTCGAGTGGTCCATCGTAATGCTCGGAGACTGGATAGTCAAGATGAGATGGTGACTTCTTGAACAATCCGGTAATCTTGGACTTCAGAGATGGTTCGTCCTTCTTCTCGGTCTCCTCGATCACAACAGGAACAACGTGTTCCGGTAGCTTCTCGTAGCTGAATTCGGATGGATAGGCAGCCACTTCATGAGAAAGTGGAACGTCTTGAAGGTTCTCGGAACGATGAGTTGAATCCAATGGTCCATCGTATTGCTCGGAGACTGGGTAGTCAGCATGAGCAGAAGACTTCTTGAACAATCCGGTAATCTTGGACTTCAGAGATGGTTCGTCCTTCTTCTCGGTCTCCTCGATCACAACTGGAACAACGTGTTCTGGTAGCTTCTCGTAGCTGAATTCGGATGGATAGGAAGTGACTTCATGAGAAAGTGGAACGTCTTGAAGGTTCTCAGCACGGTGAGTTGAGTCGAGTGGTCCATCGTAATGCTCGGAGACTGGGTAGTCAAGATGAGATGGTGACTTCTTGAACAATCCGGTAATCTTGGACTTCAGAGATGGTTCGTCCTTCTTCTCGGTCTCCTCGATCACAACTGGAACAACTTGTTCTGGTAGCTTCTCGTAGCTGAATTCAGATGGGTAGGAAGTGACTTCATGAGAAAGAGGAACGTCTTGAAGGTTCTCAGCACGGTGAGTTGAGTCGAGTGGTCCATCGTAATGCTCGGAGACTGGATAGTCAAGATGAGATGGTGACTTCTTGAACAATCCGGTAATCTTGGACTTCAGAGATGGTTCGTCCTTCTTCTCGGTCTCCTCGATCACAACAGGAACAACGTGTTCCGGTAGCTTCTCGTAGCTGAATTCGGATGGATAGGCAGCCACTTCATGAGAAAGTGGAACGTCTTGAAGGTTCTCGGAACGATGAGTTGAGTCGAGTGGTCCATCGTAATGCTCGGAGACTGGATAGTCAAGATGAGATGGTGACTTCTTGAAAAATCCGGTAATCTTGGACTTCAGAGATGGTTCGTCCTTCTTCTCGGTCTCCTCGATCACAACTGGAACAACGTGTTCCGGTAGCTTCTCGTAGCTGAATTCGGATGGATAGGCAGCCACTTCATGAGAAAGTGGAACGTCTCGAAGGTTCTCGGAACGATGAGTTGAGTCGAGTGGTCCATCGTAATGCTCGGAGACTGGATAGTCAAGATGAGATGGTGACTTCTTGAACAATCCGGTAATCTTGGACTTCAGAGATGGTTCGTCCTTCTTCTCGGTCTCCTCGATCACAACTGGAACAACTTGTTCTGGTAGCTTCTCGTAGCTGAATTCAGATGGGTAGGAAGTGACTTCATGAGAAAGTGGAACGTCTTCAAGGTTCTCATAACGATGAGTTGAGTCGAGTGGTCCATCATAGTGCTCGGAGACTGGGTAGTCAGCATGAGCAGAAGACTTCTTGAACAATCCGGTAATCTTGGACTTCAGAGATGGTTCGTCCTTCTTCTCGGTCTCCTCGATCACAACTGGAACAACGTGTTCTGGTAGCTTCTCGTAGCTGAATTCGGATGGATAGGAAGTGACTTCATGAGAAAGTGGAACGTCTTCAAGGTTCTCATAACGATGAGTTGAGTCGAGTGGTCCATCATAGTGCTCGGAGACTGGGTAGTCAGCATGAGCAGAAGACTTCTTGAACAATCCGGTAATCTTGGACTTCAGAGATGGTTCGTCCTTCTTCTCGGTCTCCTCGATCACAACTGGAACAACGTGTTCTGGTAGCTTCTCGTAGCTGAATTCGGATGGATAGGAAGTGACTTCATGAGAAAGTGGAACGTCTTCAAGGTTCTCATAACGATGAGTTGAGTCGAGTGGTCCATCATAGTGCTCGGAGACTGGGTAGTCAGCATGAGCAGAAGACTTCTTGAACAATCCGGTAATCTTGGACTTCAGAGATGGTTCGTCCTTCTTCTCGGTCTCCTCGATCACAACTGGAACAACGTGTTCTGGTAGCTTCTCGTAGCTGAATTCAGATGGGTAGGAAGTGACTTCATGAGAAAGTGGAACGTCTTCAAGGTTCTCATAACGATGAGTTGAGTCGAGTGGTCCATCATAGTGCTCGGAGACTGGGTAGTCAGCATGAGCAGAAGACTTCTTGAACAATCCGGTAATCTTGGACTTCAGAGATGGTTCGTCCTTCTTCTCGGTCTCCTCGATCACAACTGGAACAACGTGTTCTGGTAGCTTCTCGTAGCTGAATTCGGATGGATAGGAAGTGACTTCATGAGAAAGTGGAACGTCTTCAAGGTTCTCATAACGATGAGTTGAGTCGAGTGGTCCATCATAGTGCTCGGAGACTGGGTAGTCAGCATGAGCAGAAGACTTCTTGAACAATCCGGTAATCTTGGACTTCAGAGATGGTTCCTCCTTCTTCTCGGTCTCCTCGATCACAACTGGAACAACGTGTTCTGGCAGTTTCTCGTAGCTGAATTCAGTTGGATAGGAGCTGACTTCTGCTGTGAGAGGAATGTCGTGGATGTTGGAAGCACGATGGGTCGAATCGAGTGGTCCTTCGTATTGTTCCGAGATTGGATATTCAAGATGAGATGGTGACTTCTTGAACAATCCAGTGATCTTGGATTTCAACGATGGCTCATCCTTCTTCTCGGTCTCTTCAACAACAACTGGAACAACGTGTTCTGGCAGTTTCTCGTAGCTGAATTCAGTTGGATAGGAGCTGACTTCTGTTGTGAGAGGAATGTCGTGGATGTTGGAAGCACGATGGGTCGAATCGAGTGGTCCTTCGTATTGTTCCGAGATTGGATAGTCAAGATGAGATGGTGACTTCTTGAACAATCCAGTGATCTTGGATTTCAGTGACTGCTCATCCTTCTCCTCGGTCTCTTCAACAACAACTGGAACAACGTGTTCTGGCAGTTTCTCGTAGCTGAATTCAGTTGGATAGGAGCTGACTTCTGCTGTGAGAGGAATGTCGTGGATGTTGGAAGCACGATGGGTCGAATCGAGTGGTCCTTCGTATTGTTCCGAGATTGGATATTCAAGATGAGATGGTGACTTCTTGAACAATCCAGTGATCTTGGATTTCAACGATGGCTCATCCTTCTTCTCGGTCTCTTCAACAACAACTGGAACAACGTGTTCTGGCAGTTTCTCGTAGCTGAATTCAGTTGGATAGGAGCTGACTTCTGCTGTGAGAGGAATGTCGTGGATGTTGGAAGCACGATGGGTCGAATCGAGTGGTCCTTCGTATTGTTCCGAGATTGGATAGTCAAGATGAGATGGTGACTTCTTGAACAATCCAGTGATCTTGGATTTCAGTGACTGCTCATCCTTCTTCTCGGTCTCTTCAACAACTGGAACGACAACGTGTTCTGGCAGTTTCTCGTAGCTGAATTCAGTTGGATAGGAGCTGACTTCTGTTGTGAGAGGAATGTCGTGGATGTTGGAAGCACGATGGGTCGAATCGATTGGTCCTTCGTATTGATCGGATACTGGATAATCAAGATGAGATGGTGACTTCTTGAACAATCCAGTGATCTTGGATTTCAACGATGGCTCATCCTTCTTCTCGGTCTCTTCAACAACAACTGGAACAACGTGTTCTGGCAGTTTCTCGTAGCTGAATTCAGTTGGATAGGAGCTGACTTCTGTTGTGAGAGGAATGTCGTGGATGTTGGAAGCACGATGGGTCGAATCGATTGGTCCTTCGTATTGATCGGATACTGGATAATCAAGATGAGATGGTGACTTCTTGAACAATCCAGTGATCTTGGATTTCAACGATGGCTCATCCTTCTTCTCGGTCTCTTCAACAACAACTGGAACAACGTGTTCTGGCAGTTTCTCGTAGCTGAATTCAGTTGGATAGGAGCTGACTTCTGCTGTGAGAGGAATGTCGTGGATGTTGGAAGCACGATGGGTCGAATCGAGTGGTCCTTCGTATTGTTCCGAGATTGGATAGTCAAGATGAGAGTGTGACTTCTTGAACAATCCAGTGATCTTGGATTTCAACGATGGCTCATCCTTCTTCTCGGTCTCTTCAACAACTGGAACGACAACGTGTTCTGGCAGTTTCTCGTAGCTGAATTCAGTTGGATAGGAGCTGACTTCTGTTGTGAGAGGAATGTCGTGGATGTTGGAAGCACGATGGGTCGAATCGATTGGTCCTTCGTATTGATCGGATACTGGATAATCAAGATGAGATGGTGACTTCTTGAACAATCCAGTGATCTTGGATTTCAACGATGGCTCATCCTTCTTCTCGGTCTCTTCAACAACAACTGGAACAACGTGTTCTGGCAGTTTCTCGTAGCTGAATTCAGTTGGATAGGAGCTGACTTCTGTTGTGAGAGGAATGTCGTGGATGTTGGAAGCACGATGGGTCGAATCGAGTGGTCCTTCGTATTGTTCCGAGATTGGATAGTCAAGATGAGATGGTGACTTCTTGAACAATCCAGTGATCTTGGATTTCAACGATGGCTCATCCTTCTTCTCGGTCTCTTCAACAACAACTGGAACAACGTGTTCTGGCAGTTTCTCGTAGCTGAATTCAGTTGGATAGGAGCTGACTTCTGCTGTGAGAGGAATGTCGTGGATGTTGGAAGCACGATGGGTCGAATCGAGTGGTCCTTCGTATTGTTCCGAGATTGGATAGTCAAGATGAGATGGTGACTTCTTGAACAATCCAGTGATCTTGGATTTCAGTGACTGCTCATCCTTCTTCTCGGTCTCTTCAACAACAACTGGAACAACGTGTTCTGGCAGTTTCTCGTAGCTGAATTCAGTTGGATAGGAGCTGACTTCTGCTGTGAGAGGAATGTCGTGGATGTTGGAAGCACGATGGGTCGAATCGAGTGGTCCTTCGTATTGTTCCGAGATTGGATAGTCAAGATGAGAGTGTGACTTCTTGAACAATCCAGTGATCTTGGATTTCAACGATGGCTCATCCTTCTTCTCGGTCTCTTCAACAACTGGAACGACAACGTGTTCTGGCAGTTTCTCGTAGCTGAATTCAGTTGGATAGGAGCTGACTTCTGTTGTGAGAGGAATGTCGTGGATGTTGGAAGCACGATGGGTCGAATCGATTGGTCCTTCGTATTGATCGGATACTGGATAATCAAGATGAGATGGTGACTTCTTGAACAATCCAGTGATCTTGGATTTCAACGATGGCTCATCCTTCTTCTCGGTCTCTTCAACAACTGGAACGACAACGTGTTCTGGCAGTTTCTCGTAGCTGAATTCAGTTGGATAGGAGCTGACTTCTGCTGTGAGAGGAATGTCGTGGATGTTGGAAGCACGATGGGTCGAATCGAGTGGTCCTTCGTATTGTTCCGAGATTAGATAGTCAAGGTGAGATGGTGACTTCTTGAACAATCCAGTGATCTTGGATTTCAACGATGGCTCATCCTTCTTCTCGGTCTCTTCAACAACTGGAACGACAACGTGTTCTGGCAGTTTCTCGTAGCTGAATTCAGTTGGATAGGAGCTGACTTCTGTTGTGAGAGGAATGTCGTGGATGTTGGAAGCACGATGAGTCGAATCGAGTGGTCCTTCGTATTGTTCCGAGATTGGATAGTCAAGATGAGATGGTGACTTCTTGAACAATCCAGTGATCTTGGATTTCAACGATGGCTCATCCTTCTTCTCGGTCTCTTCAACAACTGGAACGACAACGTGTTCTGGCAGTTTCTCGTAGCTGAATTCAGTTGGATAGGAGCTGACTTCTGTTGTGAGAGGAATGTCGTGGATGTTGGAAGCACGATGGGTCGAATCGATTGGTCCTTCGTATTGATCGGATACTGGATAATCAAGATGAGATGGTGACTTCTTGAACAATCCAGTGATCTTGGATTTCAGTGACTGCTCATCCTTCTTCTCGGTCTCTTCAACAACAACTGGAACAACGTGTTCTGGCAGTTTCTCGTAGCAGAATTCAGTTGGATAGGAGCTGACTTCTGCTGTGAGAGGAATGTCGTGGATGTTGGAAGCACGATGGGTCGAATCGAGTGGTCCTTCGTATTGTTCCGAGATTAGATAGTCAAGGTGAGATGGTGACTTCTTGAACAATCCAGTGATCTTGGATTTCAACGATGGCTCATCCTTCTTCTCGGTCTCTTCAACAACTGGAACGACAACGTGTTCTGGCAGTTTCTCGTAGCTGAATTCAGTTGGATAGGAGCTGACTTCTGTTGTGAGAGGAATGTCGTGGATGTTGGAAGCACGATGAGTCGAATCGAGTGGTCCTTCGTATTGTTCCGAGATTGGATAGTCAAGATGAGATGGTGACTTCTTGAACAATCCAGTGATCTTGGATTTCAACGATGGCTCATCCTTCTTCTCGGTCTCTTCAACAACTGGAACGACAACGTGTTCTGGCAGTTTCTCGTAGCTGAATTCAGTTGGATAGGAGCTGACTTCTGTTGTGAGAGGAATGTCGTGGATGTTGGAAGCACGATGGGTCGAATCGATTGGTCCTTCGTATTGATCGGATACTGGATAATCAAGATGAGATGGTGACTTCTTGAACAATCCAGTGATCTTGGATATCAGTGACTGCTCATCCTTCTTCTCGGTCTCTTCAACAACAACTGGAACAACGTGTTCTGGCAGTTTCTCGTAGCAGAATTCAGTTGGATAGGAGCTGACTTCTGCTGTGAGAGGAATGTCGTGGATGTTGGAAGCACGATGGGTCGAATCGAGTGGTCCTTCGTATTGTTCCGAGATTGGATAGTCAAGGTGAGATGGTGACTTCTTGAACAATCCAGTGATCTTGGATTTCAACGATGGCTCATCCTTCTTCTCGGTCTCTTCAACAACAAGTGGGACGACAACGTGTTCTGGCAGTTTCTCGTAGCTGAATTCAGTTGGATAGGAGCTGACTTCTGTTGTGAGAGGAATGTCGTGGATGTTGGAAGCACGATAGGTCGAATCGAGTGGTCCTTCGTATTGTTCCGAGATTGGATAGTCAAGGTGAGATGGTGACTTCTTGAACAATCCAGTGATCTTGGATTTCAACGATGGCTCATCCTTCTTCTCGGTCTCTTTAACAACAACTGGGACGACAACGTGTTCTGGCAGTTTCTCGTAGCTGAATTCAGTTGGATAGGAGCTGACTTCGGTTGTGAGAGGAATGTCGTGGATGTTGGAAGCACGATGGGTCGAATCGATTGGTCCTTCGTATTGTTCCGAGATTGGATAGTCAAGATGAGATGGTGACTTCTTGAACAATCCAGTGATCTTGGATTTCAACGATGGCTCATCCTTCTTCTCGGTCTCTTCAACAACTGGAACGACAACGTGTTCTGGCAGTTTCTCGTAGCTGAATTCAGTTGGATAGGAGCTGACTTCTGTTGTGAGAGGAATGTCGTGGATGTTGGAAGCACGATGGGTCGAATCGAGTGGTCCTTCGTATTGTTCCGAGATTGGATAGTCAAGGTGAGATGG
The DNA here is from genome assembly GCA_027920645.1 of Caenorhabditis nigoni. Taxonomy (NCBI): domain Eukaryota; kingdom Metazoa; phylum Nematoda; class Chromadorea; order Rhabditida; family Rhabditidae; genus Caenorhabditis; species Caenorhabditis nigoni. The sequence continues at coordinate 8,715,183 of CP115864.1, forward strand.
TGACTTCTTGAACAATCCAGTGATCTTGGATTTCAACGATGGCTCATCCTTCTTCTCGGTCTCTTCAACAACTGGAACGACAACGTGTTCTGGCAGTTTCTCGTAGCTGAATTCAGTTGGATAGGAGCTGACTTCTGTTGTGAGAGGAATGTCGTGGATGTTGGAAGCACGATGGGTCGAATCGAGTGGTCCTTCGTATTGTTCCGAGATTGGATAGTCAAGGTGAGATGGTGACTTCTTGAACAATCCAGTGATCTTGGATTTCAGTGACTGCTCATCCTTCTTCTCGGTCTCTTCAACAACAACTGGAACAACGTGTTCTGGCAGTTTCTCGTAGCTGAATTCAGTTGGATAGGAGCTGACTTCTGTTGTGAGAGGAATGTCGTGGATGTTGGAAGCACGATGGGTCGAATCGATTGGTCCTTCGTATTGTTCCGAGATTGGATAGTCAAGATGAGATGGTGACTTCTTGAACAATCCAGTGCTCTTGGATTTCAACGATGGCTCATCCTTCTTCTCGGTCTCTTCAACAACTGGAACGACAACGTGTTCTGGCAGTTTCTCGTAGCTGAATTCAGTTGGATAGGAGCTGACTTCTGTTGTGAGAGGAATGTCGTGGATGTTGGAAGCACGATGGGTCGAATCGAGTGGTCCTTCGTATTGTTCCGAGATTGGATAGTCAAGGTGAGATGGTGACTTCTTGAACAATCCAGTGATCTTGGATTTCAACGATGGCTCATCCTTCTTCTCGGTCTCTTCAACAACTGGAACGACAACGTGTTCTGGCAGTTTCTCGTAGCTGAATTCAGTTGGATAGGAGCTGACTTCTGTTGTGAGAGGAATGTCGTGGATGTTGGAAGCACGATGGGTCGAATCGAGTGGTCCTTCGTATTGTTCCGAGATTGGATAGTCAAGGTGAGATGGTGACTTCTTGAACAATCCAGTGATCTTGGATTTCAGTGACTGCTCATCCTTCTTCTCGGTCTCTTCAACAACAACTGGGACGACAACGTGTTCTGGCAGTTTCTCGTAGCTGAATTCAGTTGGATAGGAGCTGACTTCTGTTGTGAGAGGAATGTCGTGGATGTTGGAAGCACGATGGGTCGAATCGATTGGTCCTTCGTATTGTTCCGAGATTAGATAGTCAAGGTGAGATGGTGACTTCTTGAACAATCCAGTGATCTTGGATTTCAACGATGGCTCATCCTTCTTCTCGGTCTCTTCAACAACTGGAACGACAACGTGTTCTGGCAGTTTCTCGTAGCTGAATTCAGTTGGATAGGAGCTGACTTCTGTTGTGAGAGGAATGTCGTGGATGTTGGAAGCACGATGGGTCGAATCGATTGGTCCTTCGTATTGATCGGATACTGGATAATCAAGATGAGATGGTGACTTCTTGAACAATCCAGTGATCTTGGATTTCAGTGACTGCTCATCCTTCTTCTCGGTCTCTTCAACAACTGGAACGACAACGTGTTCTGGCAGTTTCTCGTAGCTGAATTCAGTTGGATAGGAGCTGACTTCTGTTGTGAGAGGAATGTCGTGGATGTTGGAAGCACGATGGGTCGAATCGAGTGGTCCTTCGTTTTGTTCCGAGATTGGATAGTCAAGGTGAGATGGTGACTTTTTGAACAATCCAGTGATCTTGGATTTCAGTGACTGCTCATCCTTCTTCTCGGTCTCTTCAACAACTGGAACGACAACGTGTTCTGGCAGTTTCTCGTAGCTGAATTCAGTTGGATAGGAGCTGACTTCTGTTGTGAGAGGAATGTCGTGGATGTTGGAAGCACGATGGGTCGAATCGAGTGGTCCTTCGTATTGATCGGATACTGGATAATCAAGATGAGATGGTGACTTCTTTAACAATCCAGTGATCTTGGATTTCAGTGACTGCTCATCCTTCTTCTCGGTCTCTTCAACAACTGGAACGACAACGTGTTCTGGCAGTTTCTCGTAGCTGAATTCAGTTGGATAGGAGCTGACTTCTGTTGTGAGAGGAATGTCGTGGATGTTGGAAGCACGATGGGTCGAATCGAGTGGTCCTTCGTATTGATCGGATACTGGATAATCAAGATGAGATGGTGACTTCTTGAACAATCCAGTGATCTTGGATTTCAGTGACTGCTCATCCTTCTTCTCAGTCTCTTCAACAACTGGAACGACAACGTGTTCTGGCAGTTTCTCGTAGCTGAATTCAGTTGGATAGGAGCTGACTTCGGTTGTGAGAGGAATGTCGTGGATGTTGGAAGCACGATGGGTCGAATCGAGTGGTCCTTCGTATTGTTCCGAGATTGGATAGTCAAGGTGAGATGGTGACTTCTTGAACAATCCAGTGATCTTGGATTTCAGTGACTGCTCATCCTTCTTCTCAGTCTCTTCAACAACTGGAACGACAACGTGTTCTGGCAGTTTCTCGTAGCTGAATTCAGTTGGATAGGAGCTGACTTCTGTTGTGAGAGGAATGTCGTGGATGTTGGAAGCACGATGGGTCGAATCGAGTGGTCCTTCGTATTGATCGGATACTGGATAATCAAGATGAGATGGTGACTTCTTGAACAATCCAGTGATCTTGGATTTCAGTGACTGCTCATCCTTCTTCTCAGTCTCTTCAACAACTGGAACGACAACGTGTTCTGGCAGTTTCTCGTAGCTGAATTCAGTTGGATAGGAGCTGACTTCGGTTGTGAGAGGAATGTCGTGGATGTTGGAAGCACGATGGGTCGAATCGAGTGGTCCTTCGTATTGATCGGATACTGGATAGTCAAGGTGAGATGGTGACTTCTTGAACAATCCAGTGATCTTGGACTTCAATGACTGTTCATCCTTCTTCTCGGTCTCTTCAACAACTGGAACGACAACGTGTTCTGGTAGTTTCTCGTAGCTGAATTCAGTTGGATAGGAGCTGACTTCTGTTGTGAGAGGAATGTCGTGGATGTTGGAAGCACGATGGGTCGAATCGAGTGGTCCTTCGTATTGTTCCGAGATTGGATAATCAAGATGAGATGGTGACTTCTTGAACAATCCAGTGATCTTGGACTTCAACGATGGCTCATCCTTCTTCTCGGTCTCTTCAACAACGACTGGAACAACGTGTTCTGGTAGTTTCTCGTAGCTGAATTCAGTTGGATAGGAGCTGACTTCGGTTGTGAGAGGAATGTCGTGGATGTTGGAAGCACGATGGGTCGAATCGAGTGGTCCTTCGTATTGATCGGATACTGGATAGTCAAGGTGAGATGGTGACTTCTTGAACAATCCAGTGATCTTGGACTTCAATGACTGTTCATCCTTCTTCTCGGTCTCTTCAACAACTGGAACGACAACGTGTTCTGGTAGTTTCTCGTAGCTGAATTCAGTTGGATAGGAGCTGACTTCTGTTGTGAGAGGAATGTCGTGGATGTTGGAAGCACGATGGGTCGAATCGAGTGGTCCTTCGTATTGTTCCGAGATTGGATAGTCAAGATGAGATGGTGACTTCTTGAACAATCCAGTGATCTTGGATTTCAGTGACTGCTCATCCTTCTTCTCAGTCTCTTCAACAACTGGAACGACAACGTGTTCTGGCAGTTTCTCGTAGCTGAATTCAGTTGGATAGGAGCTGACTTCTGTTGTGAGAGGAATGTCGTGGATGTTGGAAGCACGATGGGTCGAATCGAGTGGTCCTTCGTATTGTTCCGAGATTGGATAGTCAAGGTGAGATGGTGACTTCTTGAACAATCCAGTGATCTTGGATTTCAGTGACTGCTCATCCTTCTTCTCGGTCTCTTCAACAACTGGAACGACAACGTGTTCTGGCAGTTTCTCGTAGCTGAATTCAGTTGGATAGGAGCTGACTTCTGTTGTGAGAGGAATGTCGTGGATGTTGGAAGCACGATGGGTCGAATCGAGTGGTCCTTCGTATTGATCGGATACTGGATAATCAAGATGAGATGGTGACTTCTTTAACAATCCAGTGATCTTGGATTTCAGTGACTGCTCATCCTTCTTCTCGGTCTCTTCAACAACTGGAACGACAACGTGTTCTGGCAGTTTCTCGTAGCTGAATTCAGTTGGATAGGAGCTGACTTCTGTTGTGAGAGGAATGTCGTGGATGTTGGAAGCACGATGGGTCGAATCGAGTGGTCCTTCGTATTGATCGGATACTGGATAATCAAGATGAGATGGTGACTTCTTGAACAATCCAGTGATCTTGGATTTCAGTGACTGCTCATCCTTCTTCTCGGTCTCTTCAACAACAACTGGAACAACGTGTTCTGGCAGTTTCTCGTAGCTGAATTCAGTTGGATAGGAGCTGACTTCTGTTGTGAGAGGAATGTCGTGGATGTTGGAAGCACGATGGGTCGAATCGAGTGGTCCTTCGTATTGATCGGATACTGGATAATCAAGATGAGATGGTGACTTCTTGAACAATCCAGTGATCTTGGATTTCAGTGACTGCTCATCCTTCTTCTCGGTCTCTTCAACAACAACTGGAACAACGTGTTCTGGCAGTTTCTCGTAGCTGAATTCAGTTGGATAGGAGCTGACTTCTGTTGTGAGAGGAATGTCGTGGATGTTGGAAGCACGATGGGTCGAATCGAGTGGTCCTTCGTATTGTTCCGAGATTGGATAGTCAAGGTGAGATGGTGACTTCTTGAACAATCCAGTGATCTTGGATTTCAGTGACTGCTCATCCTTCTTCTCGGTCTCTTCAACAACAACTGGAACAACGTGTTCTGGCAGTTTCTCGTAGCTGAATTCAGTTGGATAGGAGCTGACTTCTGTTGTGAGAGGAATGTCGTGGATGTTGGAAGCACGATGGGTCGAATCGAGTGGTCCTTCGTATTGATCGGATACTGGATAATCAAGATGAGATGGTGACTTCTTGAACAATCCAGTGATCTTGGATTTCAGTGACTGCTCATCCTTCTTCTCGGTCTCTTCAACAACAACTGGAACAACGTGTTCTGGCAGTTTCTCGTAGCTGAATTCAGTTGGATAGGAGCTGACTTCTGTTGTGAGAGGAATGTCGTGGATGTTGGAAGCACGATGGGTTGAATCGAGTGGTCCTTCGTATTGTTCCGAGATCGGATAGTCAAGGTGAGATGGTGACTTCTTGAACAATCCAGTGATCTTGGATTTCAGTGACTGCTCATCCTTCTTCTCGGTCTCTTCAACAACAACTGGAACAACGTGTTCTGGCAGTTTCTCGTAGCTGAATTCAGTTGGATAGGAGCTGACTTCTGTTGTGAGAGGAATGTCGTGGATGTTGGAAGCACGATGGGTCGAATCGAGTGGTCCTTCGTATTGTTCCGAGATTGGATAGTCAAGGTGAGATGGTGACTTCTTGAACAATCCAGTGATCTTGGATTTCAGTGACTGCTCATCCTTCTTCTCGGTCTCTTCAACAACAACTGGAACAACGTGTTCTGGCAGTTTCTCGTAGCTGAATTCAGTTGGATAGGAGCTGACTTCTGTTGTGAGAGGAATGTCGTGGATGTTGGAAGCACGATGGGTCGAATCGAGTGGTCCTTCGTATTGTTCCGAGATTGGATAATCAAGATGAGATGGTGACTTCTTGAACAATCCAGTGATCTTGGATTTCAGTGACTGCTCATCCTTCTTCTCAGTCTCTTCAACAACTGGAACGACAACGTGTTCTGGCAGTTTCTCGTAGCTGAATTCAGTTGGATAGGAGCTGACTTCTGTTGTGAGAGGAATGTCGTGGATGTTGGAAGCACGATGGGTCGAATCGAGTGGTCCTTCGTATTGATCGGATACTGGATAATCAAGATGAGATGGTGACTTCTTGAACAATCCAGTGATCTTGGATTTCAGTGACTGCTCATCCTTCTTCTCAGTCTCTTCAACAACTGGAACGACAACGTGTTCTGGCAGTTTCTCGTAGCTGAATTCAGTTGGATAGGAGCTGACTTCGGTTGTGAGAGGAATGTCGTGGATGTTGGAAGCACGATGGGTCGAATCGAGTGGTCCTTCGTATTGATCGGATACTGGATAGTCAAGGTGAGATGGTGACTTCTTGAACAATCCAGTGATCTTGGACTTCAATGACTGTTCATCCTTCTTCTCGGTCTCTTCAACAACTGGAACGACAACGTGTTCTGGTAGTTTCTCGTAGCTGAATTCAGTTGGATAGGAGCTGACTTCTGTTGTGAGAGGAATGTCGTGGATGTTGGAAGCACGATGGGTCGAATCGAGTGGTCCTTCGTATTGTTCCGAGATTGGATAATCAAGATGAGATGGTGACTTCTTGAACAATCCAGTGATCTTGGACTTCAACGATGGCTCATCCTTCTTCTCGGTCTCTTCAACAACGACTGGAACAACGTGTTCTGGTAGTTTCTCGTAGCTGAATTCAGTTGGATAGGAGCTGACTTCGGTTGTGAGAGGAATGTCGTGGATGTTGGAAGCACGATGGGTCGAATCGAGTGGTCCTTCGTATTGATCGGATACTGGATAGTCAAGGTGAGATGGTGACTTCTTGAACAATCCAGTGATCTTGGACTTCAATGACTGTTCATCCTTCTTCTCGGTCTCTTCAACAACTGGAACGACAACGTGTTCTGGTAGTTTCTCGTAGCTGAATTCAGTTGGATAGGAGCTGACTTCTGTTGTGAGAGGAATGTCGTGGATGTTGGAAGCACGATGAGTCGAATCGAGTGGTCCTTCGTATTGATCGGATACTGGATAATCAAGATGAGATGGTGACTTCTTGAACAATCCAGTGATCTTGGACTTCAACGATGGCTCATCCTTCTTCTCGGTCTCTTCAACAACTGGAACGACAACGTGTTCTGGTAGTTTCTCGTAGCTGAATTCAGTTGGATAGGAGCTGACTTCTTTTGTGAGAGGAATGTCGTGGATGTTGGGAGCACGATGAGTCGAATCGAGTGGTCCTTCGTATTGATCGGATACTGGATAGTCAAGGTGAGATGGTGACTTCTTGAACAATCCAGTGATCTTGGACTTCAACGATGGCTCATCCTTCTTCTCGGTCTCTTCAACAACTGGAACGACAACGTGTTCTGGTAGTTTCTCGTAGCTGAATTCAGTTGGATAGGAGCTGACTTCTGTTGTGAGAGGAATGTCGTGGATGTTGGAAGCACGATGAGTCGAATCGAGTGGTCCTTCGTATTGATCGGATACTGGATAGTCAAGGTGAGATGGTGACTTCTTGAACAATCCAGTGATCTTGGACTTCAACGATGGCTCATCCTTCTTCTCGGTCTCTTCAACAACAACTGGAACAACGTGTTCTGGCAGTTTCTCGTAGCTGAATTCAGTTGGATAGGAGCTGACTTCTGTTGTGAGAGGAATGTCGTGGATGTTGGAAGCACGATGGGTTGAGTCGAGTGGTCCTTCGTATTGTTCCGAGATTGGATAGTCAAGGTGAGATGGTGACTTCTTGAACAATCCTGTGATCTTGGACTTCAACGATGGCTCATCCTTCTTCTCGGTCTCTTCAACAACAACTGGAACAACGTGTTCTGGCAGTTTCTCGTAGCTGAATTCAGTTGGATAGGAGCTGACTTCTGTTGTGAGAGGAATGTCGTGGATGTTGGAAGCACGATGGGTTGAGTCGAGTGGTCCTTCGTATTGTTCCGAGATTGGATAGTCAAGGTGAGATGGTGACTTCTTGAACAATCCTGAGATCTTGGACTTCAACGATGGCTCATCCTTCTTCTCGGTCTCTTCAACAACAACTGGAACAACGTGTTCTGGCAGTTTCTCGTAGCTGAATTCAGTTGGATAGGAGCTGACTTCTGTTGTGAGAGGAATGTCGTGGATGTTGGAAGCACGATGGGTTGAGTCGAGTGGTCCTTCGTATTGTTCCGAGATTGGATAGTCAAGGTGAGATGGTGACTTCTTGAACAATCCTGTGATCTTGGACTTCAACGATGGCTCATCCTTCTTCTCGGTCTCTTCAACAACTGGAACGACAACGTGTTCTGGCAGTTTCTCGTAGCTGAATTCAGTTGGATAGGAGCTGACTTCTGTTGTGAGAGGAATGTCGTGGATGTTGGAAGCACGATGGGTTGAGTCGAGTGGTCCTTCGTATTGTTCCGAGATTGGATAGTCAAGGTGAGATGGTGACTTCTTGAACAATCCTGTGATCTTGGACTTCAACGATGGCTCATCCTTCTTCTCGGTCTCTTCAACAACTGGAACGACAACGTGTTCTGGCAGTTTTTCGTAGCTGAATTCAGTTGGATAGGAGCTGACTTCGGTTGTGAGAGGAATGTCGTGGATGTTGGAAGCACGATGGGTCAAATCGAGTGGTCCTTCGTATTGATCGGATACTGGATAGTCAAGGTGAGATGGTGACTTCTTGAACAATCCAGTGATCTTGGACTTCAACGATGGCTCATCCTTCTTCTCGGTCTCTTCAACAACGACTGGAACAACGTGTTCTGGTAGTTTCTCGTAGCTGAATTCAGTTGGATAGGAGCTGACTTCGGTTGTGAGAGGAATGTCGTGGATGTTGAAAGCACGATGAGTCGAATCGAGTGGTCCTTCGTATTGATCGGATACTGGATAGTCAAGGTGAGATGGTGACTTCTTGAACAATCCAGTGATCTTGGACTTCAACGATGGCTCATCCTTCTTCTCGGTCTCTTCAACAACGACTGGAACAACGTGTTCTGGCAGTTTCTCGTAGCTGAATTCAGTTGGATAGGAGCTGACTTCGGTTGTGAGAGGAATGTCGTGGATGTTGAAAGCACGATGAGTCGAATCGAGTGGTCCTTCGTATTGATCGGATACTGGATAGTCAAGGTGAGATGGTGACTTCTTGAACAATCCAGTGATCTTGGACTTCAACGATGGCTCATCCTTCTTCTCGGTCTCTTCAACAACGACTGGAACAACGTGTTCTGGTAGTTTCTCGTAGCTGAATTCAGTTGGATAGGAGCTGACTTCGGTTGTGAGAGGAATGTCGTGGATGTTGGAAGCACGATGGGTCGAATCGAGTGGTCCTTCGTATTGATCGGATACTGGATAGTCAAGGTGAGATGGTGACTTCTTGAACAATCCAGTGATCTTGGACTTTAACGATGGCTCATCCTTCTTCTCGGTCTCTTCAACAACGACTGGAACAACGTGTTCTGGTAGTTTCTCGTAGCTGAATTCAGTTGGATAGGAGCTGACTTCGGTTGTGAGAGGAATGTCGTGGATGTTGGAAGCACGATGAGTCGAATCGAGTGGTCCTTCGTATTGTTCCGAGATTGGATAGTCAAGGTGAGATGGTGACTTCTTGAACAATCCAGTGATCTTGGACTTCAACGATGGCTCATCCTTCTTCTCGGTCTCTTCAACAACGACTGGAACAACGTGTTCTGGCAGTTTCTCGTAGCTGAATTCAGTTGGATAGGAGCTGACTTCTGTTGTGAGAGGAATGTCGTGGATGTTGGAAGCACGATGGGTTGAGTCGAGTGGTCCTTCGTATTGTTCCGAGATTGGATAGTCAAGGTGAGATGGTGACTTCTTGAACAATCCAGTGATCTTGGACTTCAATGACTGTTCATCCTTATTCTCGGTCTCTCCAACAACTGGAACGACAACGTGTTCTGGCAGTTTCTCGTAGCTGAATTCAGTTGGATAGGAGCTGACTTCGGTTGTGAGAGGAATGTCGTGGATGTTGGAAGCACGATGAGTCGAATCGAGTGGTCCTTCGTATTGATCGGATACTGGATAGTCAAGGTGAGATGGTGACTTCTTGAACAATCCAGTGATCTTGGACTTCAACGATGGCTCATCCTTCTTCTCGGTCTCTTCAACAACGACTGGAACAACGTGTTCTGGCAGTTTCTCGTAGCTGAATTCAGTTGGATAGGAGCTGACTTCTGTTGTGAGAGGAATGTCGTGGATGTTGGAAGCACGATGAGTCGAATCGAGTGGTCCTTCGTATTGTTCCGAGATTGGATAGTCAAGGTGAGATGGTGACTTCTTGAACAATCCAGTGATCTTGGACTTCAACGATGGCTCATCCTTCTTCTCGGTCTCTTCAACAACGACTGGAACAACGTGTTCTGGCAGTTTCTCGTAGCTGAATTCAGTTGGATAGGAGCTGACTTCTGTTGTGAGAGGAATGTCGTGGATGTTGGAAGCACGATGAGTCGAATCGAGTGGTCCTTCGTATTGTTCCGAGATTGGATAGTCAAGGTGAGATGGTGACTTCTTGAACAATCCAGTGATCTTGGACTTCAACGATGGCTCATCCTTCTTCTCGGTCTCTTCAACAACGACTGGAACAACGTGTTCTGGCAGTTTCTCGTAGCTGAATTCAGTTGGATAGGAGCTGACTTCGGTTGTGAGAGGAATGTCGTGGATGTTGGAAGCACGATGAGTCGAATCGAGTGGTCCTTCGTATTGTTCCGAGATTGGATAGTCAAGGTGAGATGGTGACTTCTTGAACAATCCAGTGATCTTGGACTTCAACGATGGCTCATCCTTCTTCTCGGTCTCTTCAACAACGACTGGAACAACGTGTTCTGGCAGTTTCTCGTAGCTGAATTCAGTTGGATAGGAGCTGACTTCTGTTGTGAGAGGAATGTCGTGGATGTTGGAAGCACGATGAGTCGAATCGAGTGGTCCTTCGTATTGTTCCGAGATTGGATAGTCAAGGTGAGATGGTGACTTCTTGAACAATCCAGTGATCTTGGACTTCAACGATGGCTCATCCTTCTTCTCGGTCTCTTCAACAACGACTGGAACAACGTGTTCTGGCAGTTTCTCGTAGCTGAATTCAGTTGGATAGGAGCTGACTTCGGTTGTGAGAGGAATGTCGTGGATGTTGGAAGCACGATGAGTCGAATCGAGTGGTCCTTCGTATTGTTCCGAGATTGGATAGTCAAGGTGAGATGGTGACTTCTTGAACAATCCAGTGATCTTGGACTTCAACGATGGCTCATCCTTCTTCTCGGTCTCTTCAACAACGACTGGAACAACGTGTTCTGGCAGTTTCTCGTTGCTGAATTCAGTTGGATAGGAGCTGACTTCTGTTGTGAGAGGAATGTCGTGGATGTTGGAAGCACGATGGGTTGAGTCGAGTGGTCCTTCGTATTGTTCCGAGATTGGATAGTCAAGGTGAGATGGTGACTTCTTGAACAATCCAGTGATCTTGGACTTCAACGATGGCTCATCCTTCTTCTCGGTCTCTTCAACAACGACTGGAACAACGTGTTCTGGTAGTTTCTCGTAGCTGAATTCAGTTGGATAGGAGCTGACTTCGGTTGTGAGAGAAATGTCGTGGATGTTGGAAGCACGATGAGTCGAATCGAGTGGTCCTTCGTATTGTTCCGAGATTGGATAGTCAAGGTGAGATGGTGACTTCTTGAACAATCCAGTGATCTTGGACTTCAACGATGGCTCATCCTTCTTCTCGGTCTCTTCAACAACGACTGGAACAACGTGTTCTGGCAGTTTCTCGTAGCTGAATTCAGTTGGATAGGAGCTGACTTCTGTTGTGAGAGGAATGTCGTGGATGTTGGAAGCACGATGAGTCGAATCGAGTGGTCCTTCGTATTGTTCCGAGATTGGATAGTCAAGGTGAGATGGTGACTTCTTGAACAATCCAGTGATCTTGGACTTCAACGATGGCTCATCCTTCTTCTCGGTCTCTTCAACAACGACTGGAACAACGTGTTCTGGCAGTTTCTCGTAGCTGAATTCAGTTGGATAGGAGCTGACTTCGGTTGTGAGAGGAATGTCGTGGATGTTGGAAGCACGATGAGTCGAATCGAGTGGTCCTTCGTATTGTTCCGAGATTGGATAGTCAAGGTGAGATGGTGACTTCTTGAACAATCCAGTGATCTTGGACTTCAACGATGGCTCATCCTTCTTCTCGGTCTCTTCAACAACGACTGGAACAACGTGTTCTGGCAGTTTCTCGTAGCTGAATTCAGTTGGATAGGAGCTGACTTCTGTTGTGAGAGGAATGTCGTGGATGTTGGAAGCACGATGGGTTGAGTCGAGTGGTCCTTCGTATTGTTCCGAGATTGGATAGTCAAGGTGAGATGGTGACTTCTTGAACAATCCAGTGATCTTGGACTTCAATGACTGTTCATCCTTCTTCTCGGTCTCTTCAACAACGACTGGAACAACGTGTTCTGGCAGTTTCTCGTAGCTGAATTCAGTTGGATAGGAGCTGACTTCTGTTGTGAGAGGAATGTCGTGGATGTTGGAAGCACGATGGGTTGAGTCGAGTGGTCCTTCGTATTGTTCCGAGATTGGATAGTCAAGGTGAGATGGTGACTTCTTGAACAATCCAGTGATCTTGGACTTCAATGACTGTTCATCCTTCTTCTCGGTCTCTTCAACAACGACTGGAACAACGTGTTCTGGCAGTTTCTCGTAGCTGAATTCAGTTGGATAGGAGCTGACTTCTGTTGTGAGAGGAATGTCGTGGATGTTGGAAGCACGATGGGTTGAGTCGAGTGGTCCTTCGTATTGTTCCGAGATTGGATAGTCAAGGTGAGATGGTGACTTCTTGAACAATCCAGTGATCTTGGACTTCAATGACTGTTCATCCTTCTTCTCGGTCTCTTCAACAACGACTGGAACAACGTGTTCTGGCAGTTTCTCGTAGCTGAATTCAGTTGGATAGGAGCTGACTTCTGTTGTGAGAGGAATGTCGTGGATGTTGGAAGCACGATGAGTCGAATCGAGTGGTCCTTCGTATTGTTCCGAGATTGGATAGTCAAGGTGAGATGGTGACTTCTTGAACAATCCAGTGATCTTGGACTTCAATGACTGTTCATCCTTATTCTCGGTCTCTTCAACAACTGGAACGACAACGTGTTCTGGCAGTTTCTCGTAGCTGAATTCAGTTGGATTGGAGCTGACTTCGGTTGTGAGAGGAATGTCGTGGATGTTGGAAGCACGATGAGTCGAATCGAGTGGTCCTTCGTATTGATCGGATACTGGATAGTCAAGGTGAGATGGTGACTTCTTGAACAATCCAGTGATCTTGGACTTCAACGATGGCTCATCCTTCTTCTCGGTCTCTTCAACAACGACTGGAACAACGTGTTCTGGTAGTTTCTCGTAGCTGAATTCAGTTGGATAGGAGCTGACTTCGGTTGTGAGAGGAATGTCGTGGATGTTGGAAGCACGATGGGTCGAATCGAGTGGTCCTTCGTATTGATCGGATACTGGATAGTCAAGGTGAGATGGTGACTTCTTGAACAATCCAGTGATCTTGGACTTCAACGATGGCTCATCCTTCTTCTCGGTCTCTTCAACAACGACTGGAACAACGTGTTCTGGTAGTTTCTCGTGGCTGAATTCAGTTGGATAGGAGCTGACTTCGGTTGTGAGAGGAATGTCGTGGATGTTGGAAGCACGATGAGTCGAATCGAGTGGTCCTTCGTATTGTTCCGAGATTGGATAGTCAAGGTGAGATGGTGACTTCTTGAACAATCCAGTGATCTTGGACTTCAACGAAGGCTCATCCTTCTTCTCGGTCTCTTCAACAACGACTGGAACAACGTGTTCTGGCAGTTTCTCGTAGCTGAATTCAGTTGGATAGGAGCTGACTTCGGTTGTGAGAGGAATGTCGTGGATGTTGGAAGCACGATGAGTCGAATCGAGTGGTCCTTCGTATTGTTCCGAGATTGGATAGTCAAGGTGAGATGGTGACTTCTTGAACAATCCAGTGATCTTGGACTTCAACGATGGCTCATCCTTCTTCTCGGTCTCTTCAACAACGACTGGAACAACGTGTTCTGGCAGTTTCTCGTAGCTGAATTCAGTTGGATAGGAGCTGACTTCTGTTGTGAGAGGAATGTCGTGGATGTTGGAAGCACGATGAGTCGAATCGAGTGGTCCTTCGTATTGTTCCGAGATTGGATAGTCAAGGTGAGATGGTGACTTCTTGAACAATCCAGTGATCTTGGACTTCAACGATGGCTCATCCTTCTTCTCGGTCTCTTCAACAACGACTGGAACAACGTGTTCTGGTAGTTTCTCGTAGCTGAATTCAGTTGGATAGGAGCTGACTTCGGTTGTGAGAGGAATGTCGTGGATGTTGGAAGCACGATGAGTCGAATCGAGTGGTCCTTCGTATTGATCGGATACTGGATAGTCAAGGTGAGATGGTGACTTCTTGAACAATCCAGTGATCTTGGACTTCAACGATGGCTCATCCTTCTTCTCGGTCTCTTCAACAACGACTGGAACAACGTGTTCTGGTAGTTTCTCGTAGCTGAATTCAGTTGGATAGGAGCTGACTTCGGTTGTGAGAGGAATGTCGTGGATGTTGGAAGCACGATGGGTCGAATCGAGTGGTCCTTCGTATTGATCGGATACTGGATAGTCAAGGTGAGATGGTGACTTCTTGAACAATCCAGTGATCTTGGACTTCAACGATGGCTCATCCTTCTTCTCGGTCTCTTCAACAACGACTGGAACAACGTGTTCTGGTAGTTTCTCGTAGCTGAATTCAGTTGGATAGGAGCTGACTTCGGTTGTGAGAGGAATGTCGTGGATGTTGGAAGCACGATGAGTCGAATCGAGTGGTCCTTCGTATTGTTCCGAGATTGGATAGTCAAGGTGAGATGGTGACTTCTTGAACAATCCAGTGATCTTGGACTTCAACGATGGCTCATCCTTCTTCTCGGTCTCTTCAACAACGACTGGAACAACGTGTTCTGGCAGTTTCTCGTAGCTGAATTCAGTTGGATAGGAGCTGACTTCGGTTGTGAGAGGAATGTCGTGAATGTTGGAAGCACGATGAGTCGAATCGAGTGGTCCTTCGTATTGTTCCGAGATTGGATAGTCAAGGTGAGATGGTGACTTCTTGAACAATCCAGTGATCTTGGACTTCAACGATGGCTCATCCTTCTTCTCGGTCTCTTCAACAACGACTGGAACAACGTGTTCTGGCAGTTTCTCGTAGCTGAATTCAGTTGGATAGGAGCTGACTTCTGTTGTGAGAGGAATGTCGTGGATGTTGGAAGCACGATGGGTCGAATCGAGTGGTCCTTCGTATTGATCGGATACTGGATAGTCAAGGTGAGATGGTGACTTCTTGAACAATCCAGTGATCTTGGACTTCAATGACTGTTCATCCTTCTTCTCGGTCTCTTCAACAACGACTGGAACAACGTGTTCTGGCAGTTTCTCGTAGCTGAATTCAGTTGGATAGGAGCTGACTTCGGTTGTGAGAGGAATGTCGTGGATGTTGGAAGCACGATGAGTCGAATCGAGTGGTCCTTCGTATTGTTCCGAGATTGGATAGTCAAGGTGAGATGGTGACTTCTTGAACAATCCAGTGATCTTGGACTTCAACGATGGCTCATCCTTCTTCTCGGTCTCTTCAACAACGACTGGAACAACGTGTTCTGGCAGTTTCTCGTAGCTGAATTCAGTTGGATAGGAGCTGACTTCTGTTGTGAGAGGAATGTCGTGGATGTTGGAAGCACGATGAGTCGAATCGAGTGGTCCTTCGTATTGTTCCGAGATTGGATAGTCAAGGTGAGATGGTGACTTCTTGAACAATCCAGTGATCTTGGACTTCAATGACTGTTCATCCTTCTTCTCGGTCTCTTCAACAACGACTGGAACAACGTGTTCTGGCAGTTTCTCGTAGCTGAATTCAGTTGGATAGGAGCTGACTTCTGTTGTGAGAGGAATGTCGTGGATGTTGGAAGCACGATGGGTTGAGTCGAGTGGTCCTTCGTATTGTTCCGAGATTGGATAGTCAAGGTGAGATGGTGACTTCTTGAACAATCCAGTGATCTTGGACTTCAATGACTGTTCATCCTTCTTCTCGGTCTCTTCAACAACGACTGGAACAACGTGTTCTGGCAGTTTCTCGTAGCTGAATTCAGTTGGATAGGAGCTGACTTCGGTTGTGAGAGGAATGTCGTGGATGTTGGAAGCACGATGAGTCGAATCGAGTGGTCCTTCGTATTGATCGGATACTGGATAGTCAAGGTGAGATGGTGACTTCTTGAACAATCCAGTGATCTTGGACTTCAACGATGGCTCATCCTTCTTCTCGGTCTCTTCAACAACGACTGGAACAACGTGTTCTGGTAGTTTCTCGTAGCTGAATTCAGTTGGATAGGAGCTGACTTCGGTTGTGAGAGGAATCTCGTGGATGTTGGAAGCACGATGGGTCGAATCGAGTGGTCCTTCGTATTGATCGGATACTGGATAGTCAAGGTGAGATGGTGACTTCTTGAACAATCCAGTGATCTTGGACTTCAACGATGGCTCATCCTTCTTCTCGGTCTCTTCAACAACGACTGGAACAACGTGTTCTGGTAGTTTCTCGTAGCTGAATTCAGTTGGATAGGAGCTGACTTCGGTTGTGAGAGGAATGTCGTGGATGTTGGAAGCACGATGAGTCGAATCGAGTGGTCCTTCGTATTGTTCCGAGATTGGATAGTCAAGGTGAGATGGTGACTTCTTGAACAATCCAGTGATCTTGGACTTCAACGATGGCTCATCCTTCTTCTCGGTCTCTTCAACAACGACTGGAACAACGTGTTCTGGCAGTTTCTCGTAGCTGAATTCAGTTGGATAGGAGCTGACTTCTGTTGTGAGAGGAATGTCGTGGATGTTGGAAGCACGATGAGTCGAATCGAGTGGTCCTTCGTATTGTTCCGAGATTGGATAGTCAAGGTGAGATGGTGACTTCTTGAACAATCCAGTGATCTTGGACTTCAATGACTGTTCATCCTTCTTCTCGGTCTCTTCAACAACTGGAACGACAACGTGTTCTGGCTGTTTCTCGTAGCTGAATTCAGTTGGATAGGAGCTGACTTCTGTTGTGAGAGGAATGTCGTGGATGTTGGAAGCACGATGGGTTGAGTCGAGTGGTCCTTCGTATTGTTCCGAGATTGGATAGTCAAGGTGAGATGGTGACTTCTTGAACAATCCAGTGATCTTGGACTTCAACGATGGCTCATCCTTCTTCTCGGTCTCTTCAACAACTGGAACGACAACGTGTTCTGGCTGTTTCTCGTAGCTGAATTCAGTTGGATAGGAGCTGACTTCTGTTGTGAGAGGAATGTCGTGGATGTTGGAAGCACGATGGGTTGAGTCGAGTGGTCCTTCGTATTGTTCCGAGATTGGATAGTCAAGGTGAGATGGTGACTTCTTGAACAATCCAGTGATCTTGGACTTCAACGATGGCTCATCCTTCTTCTCGGTCTCTTCAACAACTGGAACGACAACGTGTTCTGGCAGTTTCTCGTAGCTGAATTCAGTTGGATAGGAGCTGACTTCTGTTGTGAGAGGAATGTCGTGGATGTTGGAAGCACGATGGGTCGAATCGAGTGGTCCTTCGTATTGATCGGATACTGGATAGTCAAGGTGAGATGGTGACTTCTTGAACAATCCAGTGATCTTGGACTTCAACGATGGCTCATCCTTCTTCTCGGTCTCTTCAACAACGACTGGAACAACGTGTTCTGGCAGTTTCTCGTAGCTGAATTCAGTTGGATAGGAGCTGACTTCTGTTGTGAGAGGAATGTCGTGGATGTTGGAAGCACGATGGGTTGAGTCGAGTGGTCCTTCGTATTGTTCCGAGATTGGATAGTCAAGGTGAGATGGTGACTTCTTGAACAATCCAGTGATCTTGGACTTCAACGATGGCTCATCCTTCTTCTCGGTCTCTTCAACAACTGGAACGACAACGTGTTCTGGTAGTTTCTCGTAGCTGAATTCAGTTGGATAGGAGCTGACTTCTGTTGTGAGAGGAATGTCGTGGATGTTGGAAGCACGATGGGTTGAGTCGAGTGGTCCTTCGTATTGTTCCGAGATTGGATAGTCAAGGTGAGATGGTGACTTCTTGAACAATCCAGTGATCTTGGACTTCAACGATGGCTCATCCTTCTTCTCGGTCTCTTCAACAACTGGAACGACAACGTGTTCTGGCAGTTTCTCGTAGCTGAATTCAGTTGGATAGGAGCTGACTTCTGTTGTGAGAGGAATGTCGTGGATGTTGGAAGCACTATGGGTTGAGTCGAGTGGTCCTTCGTATTGTTCCGAGATTGGATAGTCAAGGTGAGATGGTGACTTCTTGAACAATCCAGTGATCTTGGACTTCAATGACTGTTCATCCTTCTTCTCGGTCTCTTCAACAACTGGAACGACAACGTGTTCTGGCAGTTTCTCGTAGCTGAATTCAGTTGGATAGGAGCTGACTTCTGTTGTGAGAGGAATGTCGTGGATGTTGGAAGCACGATGGGTCGAATCGAGTGGTCCTTCGTATTGATCGGATACTGGATAGTCAAGGTGAGATGGTGACTTCTTGAACAATCCAGTGATCTTGGACTTCAACGATGGCTCATCCTTCTTCTCGGTCTCTTCAACAACTGGAACGACAACGTGTTCTGGCAGTTTCTCGTAGCTGAATTCAGTTGGATAGGAGCTGACTTCTGTTGTGAGAGGAATGTCGTGGATGTTGGAAGCACGATGGGTTGAGTCGAGTGGTCCTTCGTATTGTTCCGAGATTGGATAGTCAAGGTGAGATGGTGACTTCTTGAACAATCCAGTGATCTTGGACTTCAACGATGGCTCATCCTTCTTCTCGGTCTCTTCAACAACTGGAACGACAACGTGTTCTGGCAGTTTCTCGTAGCTGAATTCAGTTGGATAGGAGCTGACTTCTGTTGTGAGAGGAATGTCGTGGATGTTGGAAGGACGATGGGTTGAGTCGAGTGGTCCTTCGTATTGTTCCGAGATTGGATAGTCAAGGTGAGATGGTGACTTCTTGAACAATCCAGTGATCTTGGACTTCAATGACTGTTCATCCTTCTTCTCGGTCTCTTCAACAACTGGAACGACAACGTGTTCTGGCAGTTTCTCGTAGCTGAATTCAGTTGGATAGGAGCTGACTTCTGTTGTGAGAGGAATGTCGTGGATGTTGGAAGCACGATGGGTCGAATCGAGTGGTCCTTCGTATTGATCGGATACTGGATAGTCAAGGTGAGATGGTGACTTCTTGAACAATCCAGTGATCTTGGACTTCAACGATGGCTCATCCTTCTTCTCGGTCTCTTCAACAACGACTGGAACAACGTGTTCTGGTAGTTTCTCGTAGCTGAATTCAGTTGGATAGGAGCTGACTTCGGTTGTGAGAGGAATGTCGTGGATGTTGGAAGCACGATGAGTCGAATCGAGTGGTCCTTCGTATTGTTCCGAGATTGGATAGTCAAGGTGAGATGGTGACTTCTTGAACAATCCAGTGATCTTGGACTTCAACGATGGCTCATCCTTCTTCTCGGTCTCTTCAACAACGACTGGAACAACGTGTTCTGGCAGTTTCTCGTAGCTGAATTCAGTTGGATAGGAGCTGACTTCTGTTGTGAGAGGAATGTCGTGGATGTTGGAAGCACGATGGGTTGAGTCGAGTGGTCCTTCGTATTGTTCCGAGATTGGATAGTCAAGGTGAGATGGTGACTTCTTGAACAATCCAGTGATCTTGGACTTCAATGACTGTTCATCCTTCTTCTCGGTCTCTTCAACAACGACTGGAACAACGTGTTCTGGCAGTTTCTCGTAGCTGAATTCAGTTGGATAGGAGCTGACTTCTGTTGTGAGAGGAATGTCGTGGATGTTGGAAGCACGATGAGTCGAATCGAGTGGTCCTTCGTATTGTTCCGAGATTGGATAGTCAAGGTGAGATGGTGACTTCTTGAACAATCCAGTGATCTTGGACTTCAATGACTGTTCATCCTTATTCTCGGTCTCTTCAACAACTGGAACGACAACGTGTTCTGGTAGTTTCTCGTAGCTGAATTCAGTTGGATAGGAGCTGACTTCTGTTGTGAGAGGAATGTCGTGGATGTTGGAAGCACGATGAGTCGAATCGAGTGGTCCTTCGTATTGTTCCGAGATTGGATAGTCAAGGTGAGATGGTGACTTCTTGAACAATCCAGTGATCTTGGACTTCAATGACTGTTCATCCTTCTTCTCGGTCTCTTCAACAACTGGAACGACAACGTGTTCTGGTAGTTTCTCGTAGCTGAATTCAGTTGGATAGGAGCTGACTTCTGTTGTGAGAGGAATGTCGTGGATGTTGGAAGCACGATGGGTTGAGTCGAGTGGTCCTTCGTATTGTTCCGAGATTGGATAGTCAAGGTGAGATGGTGACTTCTTGAACAATCCAGTGATCTTGGACTTCAATGACTGTTCATCCTTCTTCTCGGTCTCTTCAACAACTGGAACGACAACGTGTTCTGGCAGTTTCTCGTAGCTGAATTCAGTTGGATAGGAGCTGACTTCTGTTGTGAGAGGAATGTCGTGGATGTTGGAAGCACGATGGGTTGAGTCGAGTGGTCCTTCGTATTGTTCCGAGATTGGATAGTCAAGGTGAGATGGTGACTTCTTGAACAATCCAGTGATCTTGGACTTCAACGATGGCTCATCCTTCTTCTCGGTCTCTTCAACAACTGGAACGACAACGTGTTCTGGCAGTTTCTCGTAGCTGAATTCAGTTGGATAGGAGCTGACTTCTGTTGTGAGAGGAATGTCGTGGATGTTGGAAGCACGATGGGTTGAGTCGAGTGGTCCTTCGTATTGTTCCGAGATTGGATAGTCAAGGTGAGATGGTGACTTCTTGAACAATCCAGTGATCTTGGACTTCAATGACTGTTCATCCTTCTTCTCGGTCTCTTCAACAACTGGAACGACAACGTGTTCTGGCAGTTTCTCGTAGCTGAATTCAGTTGGATAGGAGCTGACTTCTGTTGTGAGAGGAATGTCGTGGATGTTGGAAGCACGATGGGTCGAATCGAGTGGTCCTTCGTATTGATCGGATACTGGATAGTCCAGGTGAGATGGTGACTTCTTGAACAATCCAGTGATCTTGGACTTCAACGATGGCTCATCCTTCTTCTCGGTCTCTTCAACAACGACTGGAACAACGTGTTCTGGTAGTTTCTCGTAGCTGAATTCAGTTGGATAGGAGCTGACTTCGGTTGTGAGAGGAATGTCGTGGATGTTGGAAGCACGATGAGTCGAATCGAGTGGTCCTTCGTATTGTTCCGAGATTGGATAGTCAAGGTGAGATGGTGACTTCTTGAACAATCCAGTGATCTTGGACTTCAACGATGGCTCATCCTTCTTCTCGGTCTCTTCAACAACGACTGGAACAACGTGTTCTGGCAGTTTCTCGTAGCTGAATTCAGTTGGATAGGAGCTGACTTCTGTTGTGAGAGGAATGTCGTGGATGTTGGAAGCACGATGAGTCGAATCGAGTGGTCCTTCGTATTGTTCCGAGATTGGATAGTCAAGGTGAGATGGTGACTTCTTGAACAATCCAGTGATCTTGGACTTCAACGATGGCTCATCCTTCTTCTCGGTCTCTTCAACAACGACTGGAACAACGTGTTCTGGCAGTTTCTCGTAGCTGAATTCAGTTGGATAGGAGCTGACTTCTGTTGTGAGAGGAATGTCGTGGATGTTGGAAGCACGATGGGTTGAGTCGAGTGGTCCTTCGTATTGTTCCGAGATTGGATAGTCAAGGTGAGATGGTGACTTCTTGAACAATCCAGTGATCTTGGACTTCAATGACTGTTCATCCTTCTTCTCGGTCTCTTCAACAACGACTGGAACAACGTGTTCTGGCAGTTTCTCGTAGCTGAATTCAGTTGGATAGGAGCTGACTTCTGTTGTGAGAGGAATGTCGTGGATGTTGGAAGCACGATGAGTCGAATCGAGTGGTCCTTCGTATTGTTCCGAGATTGGATAGTCAAGGTGAGATGGTGACTTCTTGAACAATCCAGTGATCTTGGACTTCAATGACTGTTCATCCTTATTCTCGGTCTCTTCAACAACTGGAACGACAACGTGTTCTGGTAGTTTCTCGTAGCTGAATTCAGTTGGATAGGAGCTGACTTCTGTTGTGAGAGGAATGTCGTGGATGTTGGAAGCACGATGAGTCGAATCGAGTGGTCCTTCGTATTGTTCCGAGATTGGATAGTCAAGGTGAGATGGTGACTTCTTGAACAATCCAGTGATCTTGGACTTCAACGATGGCTCATCCTTCTTCTCGGTCTCTTCAACAACGACTGGAACAACGTGTTCTGGCAGTTTCTCGTAGCTGAATTCAGTTGGATAGGAGCTGACTTCTGTTGTGAGAGGAATGTCGTGGATGTTGGAAGCACGATGGGTTGAGTCGAGTGGTCCTTCGTATTGTTCCGAGATTGGATAGTCAAGGTGAGATGGTGACTTCTTGAACAATCCAGTGATCTTGGACTTCAATGACTGTTCATCCTTATTCTCGGTCTCTTCAACAACTGGAACGACAACGTGTTCTGGTAGTTTCTCGTAGCTGAATTCAGTTGGATAGGAGCTGACTTCTGTTGTGAGAGGAATGTCGTGGATGTTGGAAGCACGATGAGTCGAATCGAGTGGTCCTTCGTATTGTTCCGAGATTGGATAGTCAAGGTGAGATGGTGACTTCTTGAACAATCCAGTGATCTTGGACTTCAACGATGGCTCATCCTTCTTCTCGGTCTCTTCAACAACGACTGGAACAACGTGTTCTGGCAGTTTCTCGTAGCTGAATTCAGTTGGATAGGAGCTGACTTCTGTTGTGAGAGGAATGTCGTGGATGTTGGAAGCACGATGAGTCGAATCGAGTGGTCCTTCGTATTGTTCCGAGATTGGATAGTCAAGGTGAGATGGTGACTTCTTGAACAATCCAGTGATCTTGGACTTCAATGACTGTTCATCCTTCTTCTCGGTCTCTTCAACAACGACTGGAACAACGTGTTCTGGCAGTTTCTCGTAGCTGAATTCAGTTGGATAGGAGCTGACTTCTGTTGTGAGAGGAATGTCGTGGATGTTGGAAGCACGATGAGTCGAATCGAGTGGTCCTTCGTATTGTTCCGAGATTGGATAGTCAAGGTGAGATGGTGACTTCTTGAACAATCCAGTGATCTTGGACTTCAACGATGGCTCATCCTTCTTCTCGGTCTTTTCAACAACGACTGGAACAACGTGTTCTGGCAGTTTCTCGTAGCTGAATTCAGTTGGATAGGAGCTGACTTCTGTTGTGAGAGGAATGTCGTGGATGTTGGAAGCACGATGGGTTGAGTCGAGTGGTCCTTCGTATTGTTCCGAGATTGGATAGTCAAGGTGAGATGGTGACTTCTTGAACAATCCAGTGATCTTGGACTTCAATGACTGTTCATCCTTCTTCTCGGTCTCTTCAACAACGACTGGAACAACGTGTTCTGGCAGTTTCTCGTAGCTGAATTCAGTTGGATAGGAGCTGACTTCTGTTGTGAGAGGAATGTCGTGGATGTTGGAAGCACGATGAGTCGAATCGAGTGGTCCTTCGTATTGTTCCGAGATTGGATAGTCAAGGTGAGATGGTGACTTCTTGAGCAATCCAGTGATCTTGGACTTCAATGACTGTTCATCCTTATTCTCGGTCTCTTCAACAACTGGAACGACAACGTGTTCTGGCAGTTTCTCGTAGCTGAATTCAGTTGGATAGGAGCTGACTTCTGTTGTGAGAGGAATGTCGTGGATGTTGGAAGCACGATGGGTCGAATCGAGTGGTCCTTCGTATTGATCGGATACTGGATAGTCAAGGTGAGATGGTGACTTCTTGAACAATCCAGTGATCTTGGACTTCAACGATGGCTCATCCTTCTTCTCGGTCTCTTCAACAACGACTGGAACAACGTGTTCTGGTAGTTTCTCGTAGCTGAATTCAGTTGGATAGGAGCTGACTTCGGTTGTGAGAGGAATGTCGTGGATGTTGGAAGCACGATGAGTCGAATCGAGTGGTCCTTCGTATTGTTCCGAGATTGGATAGTCAAGGTGAGATGGTGACTTCTTGAACAATCCAGTGATCTTGGACTTCAACGATGGCTCATCCTTCTTCTCGGTCTCTTCAACAACGACTGGAACAACGTGTTCTGGCAGTTTCTCGTAGCTGAATTCAGTTGGATAGGAGCTGACTTCTGTTGTGAGAGGAATGTCGTGGATGTTGGAAGCACGATGAGTCGAATCGAGTGGTCCTTCGTATTGTTCCGAGATTGGATAGTCAAGGTGAGATGGTGACTTCTTGAACAATCCAGTGATCTTGGACTTCAACGATGGCTCATCCTTCTTCTCGGTCTCTTCAACAACGACTGGAACAACGTGTTCTGGCAGTTTCTCGTAGCTGAATTCAGTTGGATAGGAGCTGACTTCTGTTGTGAGAGGAATGTCGTGGATGTTGGAAGCACGATGGGTTGAGTCGAGTGGTCCTTCGTATTGTTCCGAGATTGGATAGTCAAGGTGAGATGGTGACTTCTTGAACAATCCAGTGATCTTGGACTTCAACGATGGCTCATCCTTCTTCTCGGTCTCTTCAACAACTGGAACGACAACGTGTTCTGGTAGTTTCTCGTAGCTGAATTCAGTTGGATAGGAGCTGACTTCTGTTGTGAGAGGAATGTCGTGGATGTTGGAAGCACGATGGGTTGAGTCGAGTGGTCCTTCGTATTGTTCCGAGATTGGATAGTCAAGGTGAGATGGTGACTTCTTGAACAATCCAGTGATCTTGGACTTCAATGACTGTTCATCCTTATTCTCGGTCTCTTCAACAACTGGAACGACAACGTGTTCTGGTAGTTTCTCGTAGCTGAATTCAGTTGGATAGGAGCTGACTTCTGTTGTGAGAGGAATGTCGTGGATGTTGGAAGCACGATGAGTCGAATCGAGTGGTCCTTCGTATTGTTCCGAGATTGGATAGTCAAGGTGAGATGGTGACTTCTTGAACAATCCAGTGATCTTGGACTTCAACGATGGCTCATCCTTCTTCTCGGTCTCTTCAACAACGACTGGAACAACGTGTTCTGGCAGTTTCTCGTAGCTGAATTCAGTTGGATAGGAGCTGACTTCTGTTGTGAGAGGAATGTCGTGGATGTTGGAAGCACGATGGGTTGAGTCGAGTGGTCCTTCGTATTGTTCCGAGATTGGATAGTCAAGGTGAGATGGTGACTTCTTGAACAATCCAGTGATCTTGGACTTCAATGACTGTTCATCCTTCTTCTCGGTCTCTTCAACAACGACTGGAACAACGTGTTCTGGCAGTTTCTCGTAGCTGAATTCAGTTGGATAGGAGCTGACTTCTGTTGTGAGAGGAATGTCGTGGATGTTGGAAGCACGATGAGTCGAATCGAGTGGTCCTTCGTATTGTTCCGAGATTGGATAGTCAAGGTGAGATGGTGACTTCTTGAACAATCCAGTGATCTTGGACTTCAATGACTGTTCATCCTTATTCTCGGTCTCTTCAACAACTGGAACGACAACGTGTTCTGGTAGTTTCTCGTAGCTGAATTCAGTTGGATAGGAGCTGACTTCTGTTGTGAGAGGAATGTCGTGGATGTTGGAAGCACGATGAGTCGAATCGAGTGGTCCTTCGTATTGTTCCGAGATTGGATAGTCAAGGTGAGATGGTGACTTCTTGAACAATCCAGTGATCTTGGACTTCAATGACTGTTCATCCTTCTTCTCGGTCTCTTCAACAACTGGAACGACAACGTGTTCTGGCAGTTTCTCGTAGCTGAATTCAGTTGGATAGGAGCTGACTTCTGTTGTGAGAGGAATGTCGTGGATGTTGGAAGCACGATGGGTCGAATCGAGTGGTCCTTCGTATTGATCGGATACTGGATAATCAAGATGAGATGGTGACTTCTTGAACAATCCAGTGATCTTGGATTTCAGTGACTGCTCATCCTTCTTCTCAGTCTCTTCAACAACTGGAACGACAACGTGTTCTGGCAGTTTCTCGTAGCTGAATTCAGCTGGATAGGAGCTGACTTCTGTTGTGAGAGGAATGTCGTGGATGTTGGAAGCACGATGGGTTGAGTCGAGTGGTCCTTCGTATTGATCGGATACTGGATAGTCAAGATGAGATGGTTTAGTTTTTGTTGTTTCTCTTTTCTTCTTTTCTTTATCTCCTTTTCTGGATTTGGATTTCGGGGAGGATGGTCCCGGTATTTGATCGTAAAAAAATTGATTATGGTACAGGTCGACGTGTTGAGTGAGTGGTATTTCTTCGATGTTCGTGTTTCTCGAAGTAGTTGTTATTGATGTCAAATCGTAGTCCTGGTGAATTGGATAGGTCATCTGCAATTTAGAGAGTTTGTAATAAGAAAATGTTTCGATGGGGGACTCACATCCAATTTCTCAAAATCATCTGATTCAGGAGTCAATGATTGTCTTTCATCGTCGGCTGTGTACTGTGATTCTGTCATCTCGGAAACAATGCTAGTCGGTGCTACTGGTGGCTGATCATAGCTAGATTTAATGCTTTGTTTTGGTGGAATCTCGAGTTCAATATTGAGTTTCGCCTTCGTAATCGGAGACATTGGAACCTGGCTTTCGCTTTTGGAGAGAATAACATAGCTTGGAGAAGTTGCTCTTTCTGTGAGATCGACGTCAACTGTCAGGGTATTGTCGTCGACGAGCTCATAATCATCAGACAGGGAATCACTGTCGCTAACCTGAAAGTTATGGTTAAAGTTTTTCTTTTCATTTTTTATTTTTCACTCACCTCCAATATTTTATAGGTCGTCGTGGTCGTTGTTATAATTGTTGTCGTTTGTTTCGTATCGCGATTAAACAAAATACCATTGAATAAAGGGACTCCAGAAGCGGTCAGGGCTCCGATCAGGGGTACACCTTGAGCCTGAAAATGAGACAAGTTTCAGAATAATTGTCTCGGACTGATTTTTGATTTCTGGTCCCTATTATTGGCAAAAAAAAGTTTTCTTTGAAAGGGCCCTGTAAGAAGACAAGAAACCAAAAAAAATTAAGAGTAGGGGGTCCACCACCAGATGAAAGTGATGTACTTAAATTATTCGATTTTTCGTATACCGCAAATACTCCCAAGAATTTCGATACTCTGATGGAAGGCGACCCTGTACTTGAGACATATTTTTTCTCAGGACTTCGAACTTTAAATTTTTTAAAATTTTAAGTTGCATCAAAATTTAATATGTTTCCATACTTTTGACGCAACATGTAGGTTCGTCTTTTCTGATCTTAATACATAATATCGCCTTCACTTTGGTAGTGTGTCCCTTTTCTTTTTCAGGGTACCATCAGAATTCTTGGAATCTTTGGACTGGAATATGACCGGAATATTTGATTTAGTAGCGTTACCTGGTTAGTGGTTACAATCGACGATACAGATTGCGAAGTGTTGCCATGGGGCGAAAGGGCAAGAATGTGGGCTGGGGACACCTAAAAATTCAGTTGGATCAAAACATGGATTTTGTAGAATTCCTCACTTGAGAGCTTTCACTGATCGGCAATTGCACGATGTGAACTCGCTCAGTGGTCGTCACGCTTCTCGACTGAAACGGAGAAGTCGATCTGGAAAGTTAAACATTCAGAGTTGAACTTTCTTGAAACAAGCAATTCTACAGGGTGCGGCAAAAGTATTGCAACCTAGAGTTTGACGAAAGCTGGCGTGCGCTGACGAACTTTCCATGTCTTGATTTTTGGTTTTTATTCTTTCCCATCTCTTTATTAGTATATTTGCAAAGTTTCGCGCTCACATCTCAATTTTTACGAAGATGGCACTACTTTCTGTACACCTTATTTGCTTTTTTTTCCTGTTTTTAGCGGATCCATGAGAGCAAGCAAATAGGCCAGGAATATTAATTCTAGTGAAAATTATGATGCCTATGTCATCGTGCCATTAAGCTCGCAAAATTAAACTACCCAGAAAGATGTAGAAACTGCTCACACGAAAAAATGTATTGAGCAGGAAGTGTCAAAATCAAATGTTCCAACCTGATACCCTAAAAAGGATGGCCTGTCTCGAGTCACATCACAATCCAATGTGGATTTTAGGGCGGAGAACTTCTTAAGCACTTTTTAAAGTTTGTTCTAACACGATTTTGGGTGCTCTTTGAAGTATTTTTCCGGCGGAATGAGAAAATTTGCCCGCAAACTACTCCCGTGCCACCGTAGATGTTACTCGAAGCGATGGAGCCCTGCGATCAGAAACAGAGCTATCAGAAACGACCAACTATAATTTAATTTTGTTACAAATATCTTCGATAAAGTCCTGTTAAAATTTGGCCCGGATTGGACTATTTTCCAAGAAGTTATGGCGTCTTCTTTCGGTTGCAAAACTTTTGCCGCACCCTGTATATGTATCATAGTTTTAGAAGATTAATGAGTTACCTGGGCGGTGAGTGTCGTGTCTCTTCGCGACGTGTCACTGTCCATCGGGGACGTTCCAGCTCTCTACCTGAAAATGAATTGGACTAATTACAGCAAAATCTGTGATAGAAAGACGCTCATTTTTAAATTTTACCCAATTCATATGAGGTCGACTGAAAGATGTAACCAACTTCAGCAGACACCTACCGTAAACACTCTGACAGAACACCTCTTTTCAAGTGGTCCCATTTGAGCCTATACATCAAATTTACGGTAAAAGGTATCGATAAGGGGTCAGCTGACAAACTGTTTATCATAATATCAAAACTATTTTGTTAGTTGATTACTTTTTGATATCTTTTTCAAGAATCGAGATATATGGGTTCAAAATTGAGGGTATGGGTGATGGTATACTTGCAATAAGTTCATAGTTTTCTTTCCCAAACCTAATTTCAACGGTTATTCTAAATCTCTCCCAGGATCTGCCCATACTTATCATTCAAAAATTCTTTCTTGTTGTCCGGTTTTCGAACATTAGAAGTCTCTATATCATTTGTCATTAGATGATGATTGATTGCATTGTCACTTTATGGTATCAAAATAAGAAAAGATTGGTGCGAAGAAGAATAGAAGAAAAGAGATTACATACCTGTTCGGTTGGGAGGATTTTGGCGCGTCGGGTTATCACTCATATAACCTGAAATGAAAGATTTTACTATTTCTCTTCTTTGAAAGCTGCAACGGAGAAGAGTGGGAACATGTATAAAAACAAGAGTATGAAAAGAGAAATAGGCAGAAAAAAACACGGTAAGATGACAAACAGTTCGGACAGGGATTCACAATTGGGAGACTATTGGTGAGAGAAAATGAGAAAAGGAGAAAATGAAAGCTGTGTCAATATAATATCAATTTATGTTGCGGTCAGAGAGCGAGAGAATGAATATTGTTATGGAATCCAACGCAGCGAAAAATGTAACATAGAGATATGACAAATATAGAATGGAAAAAAAGGAGGAGATTTTTTAAAGCTAAATTATCAGTTCTAGCTTATTACTCATAAATGGGTTAGTGAAGTGACCTAATATTTTTGCCATTCTTCGATCCCCTTTTCCAAACTTTTAACATGTTGAATATAATTTCTGAAAACTTTCTCAATGAAAAAGTAATAGATGACATGAAAAATGGCATTCTAACGTCATACTATTATATAACACAGGGTTCCAATAGGTTCAGTCAGAAATCGCGCCCCAGAGAACATGAGATTGAGGCTTCTTTTTTTTCCTGGGGCGCGATTTCTGACAATTGGTTTTGGAACCTTGTGTTGAAGTTTTGGGAAAACTTGAACTAAATATTTCAGTATTAAAAAAATTGTGACTCATCTGTTTTAGAGCTATGGATTTTCTCTTTTTTTTTAATTAATGGAAAGCAAACATAGAGAAGAGATACTTTGAAAACTACAGTAACCTGCTACAATTTTGAGATACAGTAGTCAGTATTCGAATTCGAAAAAAAGATTAACAAATACAAAAATGAAGTTCAGAAACTTATGAGGATGACAATCAGATAGGATACAACATAATAAATAATTACATCAAAAAGTTGAGCAACTGGAAAAAAAAGGAACAGATTTAGATCAAAATGAAAGAAGAATGAAGAATTTAGGATCAGTTGTATGAAAAGGAATTAAAAACGGAAACAATGAGAAAGTGCATGCAATTCAGAGGGCAATAAATGAACGACTGATGAGGAGTGTTCCAGATGAAAAAAAAAAGAGAATTTAGAGATGAAAAGAGGAGAGAGATCTGGAGCAGTGAAGAGACGCAGGCTAAACGAAATGACAGGAACATAAGGTGGAAGGGCAACAAATGGGATTTGTGGTTGGTTGGGAGAAGAGGAAAAGTTAGAAGAGAATGTAGAAGAGGAAGAAGAGGAGCAAGATCAGTTAAATAGAACAAAAGGAGACTCAGAGAAGAGAACTGATTACAACTTTTGAGCTGCTCGGCGCTGTGTGAAATGAAAGAAGATATTTAGGAGGGCGGTCAATTGAACAAGAAAAAAGATAACTCAGAAAAAATATGAGTAAGAAGAAATAAAATAGGATTTCATAAGAGAAGAAGAAGATACTGATTATGAGTGATAATTGAAACGAGGTTAATCGCATTCCGAATTGATCTGAGGTAATAATTGAGAAAAGAGAGATATGAATATAGGAATACTAATATATGGTAAGCGACCTTCAAAAAAGGATCATCTTTAATGAAAAAGAAGGATTATTTGAAAATATGATTCACCTATCAGTATATTCTACAAAATGGATATTTGAATTCACTAAAAAATTCCAATTTCTGAACGGAAACTATCGATAGTCAACCATGTGACTGTGTCCAAGTCACTTGTTTCAGATTACCTACAATTTCTCTCTCCGTGAAAGACGAATCAAAAAAAAAGGAATTTTCAGTAACAGAGATTTACATCTAGTTGAGTCGATCAAATCAGAATTCTACTCGAAACTCTGAAGACAAAATTTTAGGGAACCTAATGAAACGTCGAGGTGGTGGGTCACCAGGAACATTGCAATATTCTTGTTCTTCACTGTCAGATTCACTAGAATTTTATGAAAACAGAATACAAAAATAATCTTCTCCTCCTGATTCATCATTATTTTGAAACAAAACATTTCGGTAGTAGGTAGAAGAAGAAGAAAACAGAGAATACGGAGTGGTGACCGAATCGAAACGGCCTTCCTTCTCTTTCATTTTTTCGTTTACACCACTCCCCTTTTCTCTGCCAACCAAGAAACATTTTTGCAATTAGTCATTTGAAAAAATCTACTATTTTCAAACCTTCAAAAAAATCTGAAAATGTTCCGAGAAACATTTCCAAAGATTAGGAAGAAGTAGGTGCAGATAGGGAGAAGAAAAAGAAGAGGAAATCGAATTACAATGGGAAAAAGAAGAAGAAGAAATGAGAGAGAAGGGCGAAAGTTCTATCACTTTCTGTTTTATTTTGTCTTGTTTGTCACTTCGAGAGGACACAACAAAAAAACGGAAGAGATTTTTTGAAAAGATGAGACAGCTATCAGCTACCACAAAGGTTATCAGGAGTAGAAAAAATAAGTGATGGGTGACAAATTCAAAGAGAAAACAATGATGAAATTTCGATGAAGATCAAAATAAAAAAGAAGGAAAATTAGGTAAACATTTTTTACAATAGAGAATACAGTATGTTAGCTGAATAATCAGTAGTTGAATATGCAAAAAACGAAGATGATCTGAACAAAAAATGGAACTTGAATCGAAACGAAAGCGTATCTAATGAAACAAATTCCATGTGAAATGAATCGGAAAGTTTGCGAGAAATTCAGAATTTACCGGTGGGGAGGAGGAGGGAGTATGTAACGAAGAAGAAACACAGACAACATAGAAAAAGAACCGTTCGTGGATGAACAGTGGGAACTGGTAGACATTGTGGAAGAATTCAACACAAAAAGTAAATACCTGTGTCCTTTTGAAAAAGGTCGGGTGGAAAGTTGGGGGGGGGGGAGAACCCAAGGAAATTGGAGTATGCTGGATTGGGTGCAAACTGATATCCGGGGATAGAAGAACGGAAGTGGGAAGTGTGTAAGAATATTTGAAGGGATAAAAAAAGCAGGAAAGAAGAGTGTTGAGAAATGGAACACATCAACAATCATCTCAGAATGTGATGAAAATGGAGAAGACGTTATTTCAGAAGTTGAAATAGAAAAAATGGAGAGGGATTTTGAAAAAGTAACAAAGGCAAAGGCTTGTTCAGAATATCTAAAAAAACCAATTTTTTCAAACTTCAAAAAATCAGAAAAGAACAAAACAATCTAGAAACAAGTTTTCAAAATTAGAAAGAAAGTTCTAGATTTTTATGGATTTCGAAATAAAACGGTTTTCTAGATAACTGAGGACAAAATGAGTGGATTGAGAGAAATAAAGAGAAATACAGAAAATAAGAGAGAAATAGACATCATAAGTTTTTGTGTTTGCAACCGAACCGGGTCATTTCGGCTCGTTTTCCCATCTTGTTGCTGCCCCGCAATTTTATTTATTTGCACCACGATTTTTCTTCGTTTTCCAACCTAATGCACTTTTCTGTTACCCTCCGTTTCTTTACTTCTTCTTCTTTTCCTTCTGATTCTCAATGGGGATATGTATGTGTATATGAAACACATTTTTAGAATGTAGAAAGCAGAGCAATGAGCACATTTCGGGTTTCATATCCGGTAGGAGTTCATTTGAAGAAAATGGATTGAAGTGAGAAAAAAAGAAGGATACGATGGGAAAGGAAATTGGAAGAGTTGATTAGTTGCATTCATTCTGCAACGAATGCTTTGCTTTTTTCTGACATTTTTGGGTGGAAATGAGAGAAACTCAAAAAAAGAAGAAGAAGAGAATAAGAGGAAATGGAAAATTGAGAAGATGTGCTCCCCTGTTTGGGGTTGAAATAGATTGGAATTTTACTGCAAGATGAGACGAAAAAAAAAGAAAAATAGGGAGGAATGTTGATGAATTGAGTTGGTACAGGAGAACGGCGAGGAAAGGGGATACGACCCTAAAAAGTATGCCGTGTCCAAGTTCCGAAATCTGAGATTTCTGGGCCCAGAAAGCAGTAAAAGTGACACTCAAATCCCCAAGACTTTCAATACGTGAAGTCGAAACCAGTGCGACTGTAAACCCCTCGAGCGTCAAGACTCGGCAAAAATCTTGCGCGGCTTTTTGAGAAAATATATTTTTCCGAAAAAAAGAGCTAGGGGTGTACGGTCTGGGGACTTTGGAAGGGACATAAGGAAAAAATGAAATTAATGAAATATGAACTTCGTACAAGAATAGTTCAAGACAAAAACCAACCCCCCCCCTGAAAAAAAAAGATTAACCCTAAAATTTAGGATTTGTAAAGCTTTTGACTAGAATCAAAACACAATCATAGCTTCTAATCCTGAGAGAAAACACTTACAAAATCAGCGAACGCCACTTGAAACTTGCACTGATCACCTGAGAAAACCTATTTCCTATTTCACATTCCTCAGAGACGCTGAGAAGTAGAAACAAATAAAAAGTAAAAAGAAACTTAATGTTGTCACCTTCCCTCACTTCCATTCATTTTCTCCTACTTGATTATTGTCGAAAGTGTCGGTTGTTTATCCAATACCCCACACATTTTATGATATGGAGGGAAAGACAAAAAAAGAAGGCTAATTGGCGGTGGTGGAGGTTAATTTGGAATAGGCATCTGTATGGGGAGAGGGTGTGGTATAAAAAGTGTCAAATCGAATTCAAATTGAATGAAACAAAACGAAATGATGAAAAGACAGAAGAAGAAGACGAAGAAACCCCGCGCCATTCCTAAACATTCTTCGAAGAGAAAAGGATTTCGAGAAAAAAAGAAGATAAGAAAAGCGTCGTGTTGCCATAGAAGGCGTCGAAAGCCTTGTTTAGATGATGATAGAAAAAAGAAGAAGACGAAGGACAACAAACCGCCCGTCGTCGTTGGCCTAGTCCCGGCGACAAAGTTTGCAAGAACGGGGGGAGGCCCATTATACAATGATTCGTTTCACGCTAGTATCTTCTCAACGATTCAATTTGGTTTCGTCTCTATTCAGGTCCAGGAAAAAAACGGAACGCTGGATGTGTTGGAATGAATGGGCATGACGAACTGAGAGGAGAATTATGGGGAAGAATGTGGATACGTCATCCAAGTAGATATACTTTCTCACAAAGACATTTCAAGATCATAGTTAGTAGAAGTTAGTTTCTTCAAAACTGGGGAATCCTTCCTATGACCACCGGATGCCAGAGAGTGATCTAAAACCAAATTCTGGCAAATTGGAACATTTCATTGCAATTGAGTGTGAATAATTCTCGAAATTGCGTGACTCTCGGTCTTGAAACACTCCGGTTCTTCTATTTCTTTTTTTTCAAATTTATCCGGAATAATTCCGGTTCAATTATGCAATGATGATGACAAGTAACCGAGAAAAGAAAAAGAGATATAATGTGATAACTGAGAGAGATCACGAGAAAATTAATTTACCGATTAGAGAGGGAAAGAAAGCAAAGTCAATATTTGAACGAGACACAAAATTTGATTGGCTAAATGAAACTGTACCCCCGTCTTTTCTTATTACATCTTTTGTTTCATTACATTTTGTAGTGATTTGATGAGCAGAAAAAAAACTAGGAACCGAAAACTAATAAATATAATAATAAGACGATTGTACGATTGTAAGAAAAGAAAATAAGAAAAGAGGAGGAGTAGAAAAGATTGTAAAGAATCAAATAATCTTTTGAGAGAAGAGGAACAAAATCAGGATGAGTCAGAGCATGATGAAAATGATGGAAGTCACTGTACTTCGGATGGAATCAAAAATTGGAGTGGACGGTTCGGGGTTAACTGAAAACCAAAACGATTTTGGTTTCAGAAGGTTCCTAGTTCTCAAAAGAAAGCAAAAAATCATAACAGCTATTGAGCGATTTGTCAAAGTTTCAGCACAGTAGTTTTTATCCAGCATGAATTCGTCTTCCTGGGATTATCCGCTTTTACAAAAGTATCAAAGCTACGGTACATATTGAAAATTTAGCGAAAACTTCGAAAAATTTCAAAATCTTGGGAATTCCGAAATTTCAGAAGCAAGCCATTTTAGCCCGGGCCGACAGAGCCGGGCCGGAGAATTTTTCATTTTGACCCGGCCCGGCCAATGACAAGTATGAAAAATAGTTCCACAGATTCTGATATTATTCTGGTCTAATTTCTATTCGCGTCGCGGTCGAAAATTGTAGAGTGGGCGGAGCTTAGATCCAATAGCGAAACTCTTAAAGGCTCATTCAAAGGAGTTTTTGTAACTATCTTCTGACC
This sequence comes from Caenorhabditis nigoni, assembly GCA_027920645.1. Classification (NCBI taxonomy): domain Eukaryota; kingdom Metazoa; phylum Nematoda; class Chromadorea; order Rhabditida; family Rhabditidae; genus Caenorhabditis; species Caenorhabditis nigoni. The sequence goes on from CP115864.1 coordinate 8,750,196, forward strand.
TATTTTTTAAATTTTTGATGTATCTTATCGATTTTGAACTATTTTTCACAGTACAGAAATCCGACAAACCGTAAAATCGTACAAGACGATGAAAGTTGTTGAAAAATCGCAAAAAAAAAATAGTTCAGAAAATAGTTACGACAATACATACATGATCCTTGAAATGCGCCTTTAAAGATTTCGTTACCAAATTGATAAATGCAGTATTTCCAGGTTCTATTGAAATCTGTTAAAGTGTGTAAAACAAATTTCAAAAAGAGAGCTGAACCCAAAATGCTGCGCATATTTACGACTAAAGTGGCAGAAAAAAGTATAACGAGATGATGGCAGCAGATTACATTATTTCGGGCAGGCATGAGCGGAAATAAGCCCAGTGAGAAGAGATAAACCGATTTGAGTCGACTGCAAGAATAGCATATTTATTCTAGTAGCCGATCTCACCTGTGACAGCAGTTTTTTAGGTGGATTACATATGAAGGGATGAAGAGATGTCAGAGAATCTATGCATTTATGATTATGAAGAAATGAAAAGAATTCTGCTTTTTTGGGAGTGGACATAGAATGGGGAAATACATTTTCTCATTAGAGCAAAAAACAAAACACACGATTCCAAAAATTTAAGAGTATAAAAATGAAAAGTTAAACATCAATTGGTTGAGCCATCATCAAAACTCTTTCAAACAGAAGTTAGGTTTGTGAGGCGTTGAAATGTTTGAAACGAGAAAAAAAAAGAATGTCAACATGATGATTTAAGTACACAAACTGACGAAAATGTTCGGGTGGGGAGAAGGCAGGAGTTGGGGGAGGAGAAAAAGACACGGATAATTGATAAATGAATCTACAAACAACTCAAATAGACTGTAACACACAAAACCTCAACAATGTGACACTTTTATGAGGTCAGGTGGGTTGATTTTCTGCAAAAAAAAATGAAGTTTAGAACCTCAAAGAAGATAAGCGAATACTTTCTTTTTTTTCTATTTTCCACACAAAAAAAAAGAACGGAACAAAAATTGGGAATCGTTGGGAAAAAAAAGAAAAAGAAGAAGTAAAAGAAGAAGGACATGTGTTTTTTTAGATGATGCCACGAGGCACCATATGTCTCTCCAAAATGATTTGTTGGGTATTCGAATGAGTGAATGGCACAAGAGGCTAATCGATTGTCGAGATATGAAAAAGCAGTTGGTAGAGTAGAGAAAAGCTGGGAAAATTGATTATGGGAATATCTGAAAAGACAGAAAGTGTGAGAATTTCTTTTTCTTCTTCTCTGCTTGTCATTTTCACAATGAATTCTGATACGAATTCTGAAGTGGTTTCCGGTGATCCAAAAAAAAATAATTTTTTGATAAAATAATTAACAATATTATCTTTCTGTCTTACAAAATTCCGTAGACATTCTAATAGAGTTCCACCCAAAGTTGAGCATATATATCTCGGTTCCTGTGAAAGATATCAAAAAGTGGTCAACTAACAAAATATGTTTGATGTTATAATAAAGATTTTTCTAGTTGACCACTTTTTGATATCTTTCACAGGAACCAAGATAATTGAATTCAAAGTTGACGGTTTGGGTGGGCTTCGTGATTAGGATAGTACCCTCTATGTCTCGTTAAGGAAAATGAGAGCCATCAAACTTAAAATAAACTCATATCATTAAGGGTCACTCAAATGACATGAAACAATAAAACATGCAAAAATAAAACAAACCCAATCAACCATCTGTTTCATTGTTTATCACCTGTTCCATCTCCATGTGATATTCAGTGACACAACTACTGATAACCTTTTTTCTCTTTTTTCCCAAAGTGCATTTTACTGTTCAAAACCGGTATAACATAAAAAAGCAACAGTTCATTTTGAGCAAAACGAGACATAGCGTAGCGACATGAGAGAGGGATGAGAAAACCAGAAAATACAAGTTCCTTATTCTCAAAACCGTATCGAGATCATCACAAAATGATAGATGAAATAGAATATAAAATATTGAAAATTAAAAGTGAGTAACAGGTGATACTAAAAAGCTCTTTTTAAATATGAGATGACGAATCTTCTTCGGAAACTGATTCATCGAATATTCCATTCTCCAGAAGAGGGCGAAGAGATCGGCGACGAGCGGGACGAAGAGAAGGACAACCAACAGAATCAGTATCAAAGAAATGACGATAGGTGAATTCATAGAATGCGGGATTATGAAGACCACGAACGTTTGGTTTATCGGTTCGGTCGTTATCCTGGAAAAAAAACATGAAATTAGGGGATAAAACGTTTTTCGAAAAACCGGATAGGAAATTCACTCAAAAGTGGGTGTCATAAAAATATAAATACCGTATAGAAGCTAATAGGAGCTCCCGAAACGTTGAGTTGAATTTTCTTGGTTCATGTGAAAGATATCAAAAAATGGTCAACTAGCAAAATTTTTACTATAACATTAAAAATATTTTGTTAATTGACCTCTCTTTGATATCTCCTACAGGAACCGAGATAAATTGGCTCAAAGCTGAAAATATAGGATGGATTTCTACTACAGTGTTCACGGTAGTTGGTTCGGGGTTTTTAGATTCAGAAAAATATTCGATTCAAGAGGAATTGTGCTTTTCAAACTAACTTGAAATGTTTCAAAATTGGAAGTGTCTTCATCATGTGCAACTCTTGGGATATAAATATAATCAGCTCGCAACTTTCTCAAATTCTCCCAATCAATTCCCTTAAACCAGGGATGTTGTTTGACTTGTGAAGCTCCACCTCGAGTTCCCAATCGAGTTGAAGAATCGCAAATGAGTTGCTGAAAGATCAAGAATATATTAAATGTTCAATCACAAGCGACAAGTACCTGAACCATCATGATACACTCAGTTGACAGATTTACACCATAAGTCAAATCTAAGTACTTTCTCCAATTCTTAATTCGATATTGTGTTCCACCGGGAGCATCATCGTGAAATGGAACTCTTCCAAATACCATTTCATACAGAATCACTCCAGTCGACCACCAATCGCAACTTTGAGTATGTCCAGTCTTTGCAATGACCTCTGGAGCCATATAGTTTCCAGTTCCAACTAACGAATGAGCAGTTTTTCGCCGTGTTTGTTGTCGGACGTTCAGCAGTTTAGCACTTTGAGCACTGGCTCCAACTTCTGGTGGAAGTGAGAATGAATCTACACGTTGATGTTCGTTTTCAGGTCCATAGTATCTGAAACAAATTTCAATTTTACTTAGAGATTCAACAAGAAAAATCTCACCTTCTATCATGAGTCCATCTCAATCCAGTACAAAGACCAAAATCGGTCAGCTTGATATGGCCATGTTGATCGATGAGAATATTGTCTGGCTTCAGATCTCTATGAATGAATCCAACAGAATGAACATATTCAATTGCACATGTCAACTCGGCAATATAAAATCTAGCGAGTGGCTCTTCGAAAATGCCTTTCTGAATCAACAACGTCATCATATCTCCTCCAGGAACATATTCCATAATAAAATACAGACAAGCGTCATCTTGAAATGAGAAAAACAGACGAACGATCCATGGAGAGTCGGCCTCCGCTAGAATATCTCTTTCTGCTTTTACATGGGCTGCCTGAAAAGTTTATTTCTGAAGTTTTCCATTGGAAAATAAATAAATTACCTGTTGCTTCATGATCACATCAGCCTTTTCCAAACTCTTCATAGCATAAACCTTGCCTGTATCCTTTTTCCGAACCAATGAAACTTTTCCAAATGCTCCAACTCCGATATGCGAGATCACAATAAAATTGTTTTTACTCATTTTCTGTCTTCGTAATCTTGTGTATCTGGATTCTTTTTGTTGTAGAATTCCCAACATTTTATCTCTCATCATATCTGGCAATTGAGCTGCTGCCATTTCTTTTTGCAACTGTCTCATTCGTTTTTCCCTTTCTCGATATTGTTGGAGAAGACGCTCGACATGTTGTTCCATGTAAAATCGAAGCATATTCGGTTTGCATGGTTGTACTCTTCTTGTGTTCTTCAGATACGGATCCAGTAGAGCTCGATCGATTGGAGAGCTGACTCTTTTTGGTGGAGGCTCACTTGGTTGATTGTATTGAGGGGGCGGAGCTTGTGGTCTTGATTTGAAAGTTATATCGAGATTTGATGGTTTGAAGAGGATAGGCCGAAAATCTTCGTGATTCGCATCCGATGTTGAAGGAACTAGTCGGGGATCAGGTCGGAGCTGAAGTAATTTCAGAAATTAAAAATGAACTGGAAATACTTTGCAAAAAAAAACAAACCTCATCCTTATAATTCACAAAATTCTTTGATCTATCCATATCAGTAGTATACCTTGGACCAATAATAAATGATTTACTAGGAAGTGGGCTGTCTCCAACATTCACTTTTGTCTGAAAAAAAAATAGTTCATAATGGTTTTTCGGACTTTTTAACAAGATACCGTATGCGGAGAAGCCACATTAATACTGACTACACTGCTTGCTGTTTTCTTGTCCATTGAAGTGTGATAAAGTCTTTGAAAGTTATCTGTTTTTCTTTCTTCGTTTCTGAAATCCATAATTTTTGTTTTCTTTTTTTTTGGAGGAAAAACTTACATTGTCTCGATAGAAATCGTCGATTTTCCTGGTGGCGGTGGAGCCATGTTCTTCGTGTGTTGCAGAAGGATTTGGTTTGTTTGGACTTTTGGAGCTGGCTGGGTTTTGATGTGCAGGTGAGTACGGTAGTTGTCAGCAGCCACTGGAGTCATTCGAGTATTCATTGGAGGCGCATCATATGCTGGAGGAGGTGGACGAGACTGAAAAAGTGAAACGTTTAGTTTCAGGTCATTTCAAGATTCAGTAAAAGGTCTATTCTCTCTTTGTTAAACCCATATACGCACCAGGACTTGCCATAGTTTTTTTTTAGAATTAATATTTTTGGATCAACTAAATTAGATATGATAGAACTCGACGAGTACTACAAAATACTATTTTTAGGAAAAATTCATCTTATCTAATTGTAAGAACAAAGTTATAAGCTATAATCAACTTTAGTTGGTCCATTGGTTCTAGAAGAAACTTTGGCAGGCATGCAAAGGCCCGCCAAGAGCTCGGTTTACAATCATGGTTTAATCAGTTTCTTTGTTGAACAAATGTTTCGAAGTTTTTGTTTTCGTTTAATATACTTTTCAAAAGAAATGAACTTACATATCCGGGTGAATACTGTGGAGCATTATTATTCATATGATATGCAGGTGTTGGCATTTCATATCGATATCCAGATGGGTGTATCCTAATTGATTCTTCTACGACTGGTGTGGCACTTGGAACATTTCCATTTCGAATCATCTCTTTTCCAGTTCGATAAACGACTTCATTGCCTGTTTCCATCATCAAATGACGTTGTGGCATAGGAGCTATCCTCATTTTTGGACCTCCTTCTGTCTGAAAGTTTCGAATTGGTTTTGAAGTAAACTATAGTTTTCTTCTTGGTTTTTTCTTCCTTCTTTTCTATTATTTTCATTTTCGGTACCGAAAAAAATGACTCACTCGAAAAGAACTAGAATGTGATACAACACCGCTCGAGACTGTCGTCGTTGCTGCCGTAGAAGAAGATGAATTCATCATTTCCGTGTTGTCGTTGGTGATGTCAGAATGACTAACAGAAGATGATGAAGGTGTCGTTTGAGAACCATGAAGTACGTGGTTGGCCGGCGAAGATGGTCCCGATTCATGCTCATATGCCTTTAGAGATGCTCGAATTTCATCCAACTTTGCTCGATGACGCCCAACTCGAATGTCCTGTGAATAATTTTGAAATTTAATGTTTCGAAGTAAATTCAAATGAGTCACTGGTTCAGAAAACCGTAAAGAAGGGTAAGTTATCAATGGAATGCACTCTGTCTAGGTGATTTCACTTTTACTATTTGATGAACATTTCTTATCAAAATGCCATTTAGCATCTGCAAATTTCACTTTTTTTTTTGATAACATATGGCTCCGATTTGTCTCGGAACGCCAACGCCTAACATGGAAAACGGCATAGAATTTTTGGAAAAAATAAGCTTGAATTGAAAATTGAATGAAAAAGCAAATGAGGGTTTGCTAGCTGAAACTGTCAAAAGTTTAGCTTTATCTTTTCTTTATCATTGAAAATCAGTAGTTGTTTTTTTTTTGAGGAACCTATTTTTCAAGATTCTGAAATACTTCACCATACACTAAAGTTCGTTTTTGCATTTCACATTCCTTTCAAATCAATAATCACCTCCGATTCTATCACTCTCTCTCTTTCTCTCTCTTTTTTTTCTTCATTTTCTTTTTCTTTCTCATCTAAACCTACCGAACTGTGATGTACATCTGCTGTCGACAAGTTAGACGGGACAAACGATGGGGTTGGAGCAACTCCACGGAGTCTGATATGATCTGTTCCAGTGGTCGATGCACCATTTGGAGTAGTAGAACTAGCGACAACAGGTCGCATTCCAGGGGAATACAATGCAAAAAGGAGGCCGAACACTGACAAACACAGAAGATGGACGGAGACGATGGGAGGAATGAAGAAAAGGGGAAAAGAGAAGGCAAGAAGAGAATAGAAAAAGATGAGAGGCGGTGATACACGAGTGTCGTCTTGTGTGTGTAGTCTCTCTCTTCCTCTCTAACCATAGGAAAAGACTCTCTTCTCTGCAAAACTCTTTTTCTCTTTTTTCCTTTCTCTTACTCTTATTTCGTGCTCTCTTCATCCAACACACTCTCTAGGTGTCGTTTAGTTTCCAACACATTTCGGACGTTCTGAGTCTCCGAGACTCCCAATTCTCGTCCCTATCATCAACGGCCATCATCATCATCGCCGTTGAAAAGACATCCGTGCCGGTATCCTGTCATGTCATCCAGCAGAAAACCTCTCATACGGTAAGCCAATTCTGTCATCGCGCTAGATCTACTAATTCAGTGTTTAGCTTTTTCTGAACTGATTAGGTTATAGTTTTCAGGAATTGGATATTCTTGTTTCTTTTTCAGATGTTGCGTTTGCGGACTTAACTTTCGAAAAATTAAGTTACGAAAAATTATTATTCGAATTCTGAAACTTAAGAGAAAACCTTTTACCCAAAATAAATTTTCCATATTTGAAAAATCTGGGTCCCGCCAGTGGGCTTGGGCCGTAGATTTTCAGGGCCCGGAGTTTTTCACATTTGGGAAAAATTGGAAATTTCAGAATTTTTCTCAATTTTTTTAACGGACATGGAAAAAATTACTCAAACCCCGAGCCGGTCCATAAAAGTTTTGAGAAAACCCCAGTTGCAAATATGAAATGTTTCGACGGAACCAATATTAAAAAGGTCTAAAAAGTCGGTCTCCAAAATCTCCCCTGTAACTCAATTCACAAATCCTCCCGGCCTTTTAATCCTCTGAAAATCTCTTTTTTATGCATCCCCCTATCTTTAAAAAATCGATTCTACCCTCTCCGGTTTTCGGATGATGCCACGTCGTCTGTTCTCTTTTGCATAACAAAAAAAAACACCGAACACCAAGTATGGCTGAATGTCCTCTTCGTGGCTTTTCCCCCCGCTCTCTCCGGTTCTGCAAACATTATACAAACAATATGATCTTTTGCCACACACTTTTTCTTCTCTTTTTTAGTTTCATTTTTGCAGAAGCAGTTCTCACTCGGATCGACCAACCACAATGAGGAACTGGCCACTTTTCGTATTCCTTATCTGCCTGGTATTTAGTTTTTGAATTTTGACACTTTTCTTAATGATGTTTTTAGGTTCTCTTCTTCTATGCCTTCTACATCTACCAAGCTCAAGGAGCAGTTCTTGCTCAGACAACGGAAGAAGTTAGACAACTATCTGCACAATTGAGTTTGACGAAAGGAAAACTTGTTGGTAAGAAATGAAAGGATCGATGGATTCAAAAACGTAGTTCATTTCAGGAAGTATGGCTGATATGGAAACAAGCAATAGTGAGAAGAAGACATTATCTACGCAATTAGACGACGTGACAAAGAAAAATGATGAATGTATGGTTTCTTTGAGGAATACAAAATTGAGAGTTGATACTTTGGAAAAGGATGGAAAGTCGAATACAGATAACTATACGTAAGTAGTCATTAACGTCTCCTGAATATCTGAATTCCCATTTCCAGAAAAATGCAAGAAGAGTTGACTGCTCTTAAGGCGAAAGCAGAAGAACTTCAGAGAAACAACACCGCGCTTACTTCTCTTGTATCGACACAATCCCAATTGATCACTCAGTTGAATCAAACTATTGGAATGTAAGTTAAAGTATTTAAAGGGGGCGTCCGGTAATTCAAAAAATTTTGAGATTTTTATATCAATCGATGCAGAATTTTGGGTCGGGAAGAAAACTCTCTTGGAGGATAGTCTGAAAATCACTCGTTCTCAAGATATATGTCAAAAACAGGTCAAAAAAATGAACGTAGAGGGTGCAGATAAGGGAGCTCGACAAGAGGCAGAATCCTTGAGGGTGCACGCAAATAAATGAATAAAAACGTGAATTCTTTTTATCGGGGGTTTTCATGCTTATTACTGTACTAAATGTACTAAAGGAAACACACACCGATAAAAAGAATTCACGTTTTTATTCATTTATTTGCGTGCACCCTCAAGGATTCTGCCTCTTGTCGAGCTCCCTAATCTGCACCCTCTACGTTCATTTTTTTGACCTGTTTTTGACATATATCTTGAGAACGAGTGATTTTCGGACTATCCTCCAAGAGAGTTTTCTTCCCGACCCAAAATTCTGCATCGATTGATATAAAAATCTCAAAATTTTTTGAATTACCGGACGCCCCCTTTAAGATTCCTGTATGTGAGTTTCATTTCCTTTTTAGCATCAAATTCGAGAAGGAAGAGTTGAAAAATGCCGCAAATCTGAGCAACTTGCCCCCAAAAACTGATAAGCCTGCTGCAGCAGCACCAGTTGAAGAGCAACAGAAGCAGGACCAGAAGGAAGTATCGGTCACCACTCCAACAACAACACCGTCCCAGAAACAAGATCCAGAGGCCGATGGACAAGAAGTGAAAGATGATAACGAGGAGCCATCAACTGTAGCAGTTTCATCAACTCAGAGTCCTGTTGGAAAATTGGACGAAAAGAATCCGGAAGCAGAAGAACCGGAGCCAGTTGTTGCTGAGCCAGATGCTGCTGAACCAGAAGACAAAGAGACATAATCGTCCCTATTAATTTTTTAAAATCATTTCATTCCTCACATTTCTGTTCTGAAATCGGTTCAGTTTTTCAAATTTAGACTTTTTCTCGCGGGTTTTATTGGATAATAGTTTTACTTTGTGTCTAATTCGATTTCAATCGATTTTTTTCTGGGTCACACAAACATAACCTCAATAAATGTTTGTGTTTATCTTAACATTTTGATTCAACATAATTTGACACTTGACAGTTAAATTTAGGATATAAATTGAACAATATTCTTGAATGAAATGCAAATGAAAATCAGAAATGAAGAGGAAATACATCTAGGCCAATCTCGACATAATATCCACAGCTAATTGCCGAATTGCAAGATCTGGAGATGCAAGAACTATCTGAGAAACTGCTGGAAGAAAATCTGGAAGATGCTCGCGGAGCAAGTTATCAGCAACATAACGGAGAGGTATCAGACAAATGTCACGATGTGCAGCAAGACGAGTCTCATCGTAATCATCTTTGTTCTGGTCATTATTTTGAATCGTAGTTGTATCCGGGTCTTCTAGAGCCTGTTGGAATGGATTTCGGCGGTCGGGAACAAATGGTTTCAGGCGATCACGATGCTTGTCATATTCTGAAATCCAAAAACATTTTGAAATGTTCACATGTTACACCTACCGCTCAACGCATCGTCTACAAAATCTTGGGAAACCAGTCGATATGCATTTTCTTCTCCGTTTTCCACAGGAACCAGGTGGTACATCTGAATAGATAAGTTCAACGATTTCTTATAGGATTTGCTCTTTACCGTAATGGCGTGCTCTCTACATACCAGAGCACTTCTTCTTGTGCTCACTTCGAATTCTACACTCTTCAAGTCAATACTTCTCGATTTAACCGATTTTGCGATCTCTTGGAGAAGTTCTTGTTTCCTGAGAAGAAAAATGGATAAAAGGAAAAACTTTACAGTTAATACAAACTTGGTTCTCTCAAATCTTCTCAACAAACTCATAGTTTTGATCAAATTCGAACTGACGAGAATTTTCAAAAGGTTCGCATGCTCTATTCCCAACATTCGAGAAAGTAAACTTCCGACTGCTGGTCGACTATCGAAATCAAGACTTGTCTGAAATACTAAAATTGTTTTTTTTTAAAGAAAATTGTTTGTAACCTCCGAAGATTCACTAAGAATTCCATAAAGGATCGGATAAATCGAATGATCAAGCTTCGGATCAATTGGACTTGTGGAACCGATCAATGACGCTTTGAGTTTGGGATTTGAGTCTTCTGAGAGAAGAAGAGATGCAATTAATTGGAGAAGAAGACAATGAGTGAAAAGGGTAGAAATTATTGAGTGAACTTCCAATCTGAAAATAATATCGTATGATCTGAAGTTGCATTATATTATCTAACCGATGAGTATCTGCTCCATGTGATAGCATTATTAAAGCTATTCCACTACTCAAATCTTCTTCATCATCGTTAATAAATCTCTCTTTTCGGGAAGAGAAAACTTGAACAGCTGCTATAAACTGTCGGAATGAGAGCTTCCCTGGATTATAAGATGTCACATCTCCAATATCTCCGTTCTCATCTGTTGAACTTCGGACAAAAAATGAATTGAGAAGTTTGATGTGTCGAAGACTTTGAGACCTAAAAACAATATTTGGAAAAAGGAAATAAATTCAAACATCTTACGATGCAGTTGCTAAGAAATTACTGAATATACTCCACTGCTCAGTTGAAAAGTGTGTAGAGTTGTTAGCAATCAGAGTGAAATATGCTGGAGCAACTGCACATGTTTTATCAAAAAGAGTACATTCTACTATCAACGAACATATGTCTCGAAGAAGTCTATCTCGCCAAGCAGACACTGAAAATGAAAGAAAAAGTTAGCCTCTCGGGTTTCAACTCACTTTTCTCTAATTCCAACATGTCGATTACTGTTTGAGTGCATGCACCAATCACTTGTTTCAAGATCTTCACCTCCTCTACATCTGGTCGTCTTATCCATTTTTGAACGTATGGAAGAATTACAGCTGACATACAAACACCTCCACTATCCGCTCCTAATGGTTTGTTAGCAATATCTACCAAAAGACGCCCGATCATATCCAAAAGATTCTTCTGAGTATCTGGAGAAGACGTCAAAAGTGTTCCACAGATTTGATCCACTGAAAAATTTTATTTCCCAACACCAAAGACTATAATTCACTTACTAAATGTCAGAAACAGTTCAACTGCTGCAATTTCATATGTTTCTTTTCCTTCCCATGGAAGTGGCCCATGAGGAACTGCCACCGGGTCTTGGTCCATTTCTACTGTATCCAAGCATTTCGACCGCAAATCTGACCTATGAAGCAGGTGATAATTTGGAATGTGTGGAGTACTGTAGAGGTATAAAATCAATGAATAAATGTTTGGAAGTAGTCGAAGTGCAGCAGAAGAGACTTCCGAAGAATCATCAGAATTTTGAAGCAAGTTGACAACACACGGAACACATTCAAGAATACTTGAGGATAGAATCGATGGACTATCGATTCGGAGATAGGAAGAAATGACATCAATCGCACACCAATGAACTTTCTCATCTCTAGCAGCACCAACTGCTTTCAGAGATCCAAAAAGTGGTTTCCAGCCAGAACCTATTTTATCAGCTTGTGAGAGAACTAATTGACTGAGAGCACACAGAAGTTGTTCTTTTGTTTCTTCTGAGCAATCCTCAGAACAGGATGCAGTCTTAAAGAATTTTGTATTGTGCTTCCAGTTTACTGGAAAGTCTCACTCACCTGAAAAGGAACAATAAGCGTTTGGTTGAATGACATTCCCGGTGATTCTGTTATCAGCAGCCTTGTAACAACTTCTGCCAATGCTGAAGCAGCTATTCTGGATTCCTGATCACACTGGCACACTTTCACAAAATGTGCAGATACCAAAGGGTAAATGAACATTTGATGAATCAAAGGACGATGAGAAAGTGTGGATATTATATCAGAAATCTGGAAAAAAACACGAATTAGTTCAAAAAGTAGCCGAATCTGAAATCATACTCTTGTCAACAGAGAAACTGGTGCAGTCAAATGAATGTGTTTCTGAGCTGAATAGAATATTCGATTCTCAGATGACGATACAATCGCCACGCAGAGATCATGAAGCGCAGGAAGGCATAATTCACGACAAACTTGAGAATAGAATCTGAAAATGGAAGATTTGTAAATAACCAAGTTCTTTCAGAATCACCTATCGACTTTGGCAATCAGAACACAAATTGCTCTGTTCAACGAGTGAACAGAAAGTGTTGTCTCATCACCAAGTGCATTTTCTATGGAACTGTCAGCAACGCTGGTTTTCTGAAAAAATGGATTACTGTCTATTTAATTTTATACATTTTAACTTTCTGTCAGAATTTTGAATTTCTTTTGGGAATCGGCAGAGCTAGGATAAAAATAGGTCGATAAAGTTTTCTGTGTGAGGTCTCTACTACAGAAATGTTTGACTTTTTCAATAACAAAAACTTGTAGATAGCTTTGCCTAATTTGTATGACGGATGAATTCTTTTGTTAGTTCTGATCAGAGCTAGGAAAAATGAGCTGCGGCTGCTCGGCGGCTCAAAAACGGTTGCCCGATTCCGTGCCAGCTGTTTTTCTGGTTCAGATTGCAAAAATATCAAAATTTTTTCGGACTGCTCAACATGATTTTTAGAAGTGTCCGGACTTCAAGGAACGGAATCCGGAATACAATATCCGGACCGAAAAAAAAATGAGTGCAGAATCCGGAAATCGGACATCTTCAGTGTGCATAAATGTGTTTTTAAAATTCATGTTGTGCTTTATTTTTGTATCGTTGGTAGTAAAACTTTTTTTTTTTTAATTCCTGCACCAGAGAGTTTTTGCAGGTTAACATACTTGCTGAAAATCCGGTTGAAAATATTTTTTCGGCATCCAGAATTCAAAAATATATTCCCCGGAAGCCCTGAATCCGGACATGCTGTTGATTTTTCAGGTCATTTCAAGAGCTATATCACAGGATGATTTCAAATAAAATTCAGAAAACTCTTCATTCGACATTTGAGAAAATACAGCTTCAAAGGTTTATTCAAAAATAAAATGGGCTAATATATTAGTTCACAGTGGTCGTTGCATTCAAGTTTGACTCCGTACTGGCAAGTGTGGTGAATGAAGTGTTAGTTGTTGGGAAATCATCAGTAGATTTTGTGGGCTCGGAATCAGTCATATTTGGAAGAGTGGACACTTCCACAGTGGTCTCGCTTGTGGTAGTCATTACAACAGGCACAGCATCTTCAATTTTCACCGTTGAAAAAGTCGAAACTTCTTGACTAGTGGATTCTGTGAGAATCGAGGTTGTTGTGGTATCAGGAAATGATGTAGACGTCTTTGTGGATTCATTCAGACCAGCATCAGTAGTTGAAACAATAATACTGGATTGCTCAGGGACAGAAACCGTTGATGTTAAACTCGAAGGTGTCGAATTCGTATTCTGGATTGCCATCGGAACATATTTAGTGCTTGAGACTCTTGTAGATAAAACTGTCGTAGTTACAAGGGGAACTGGTGATGTTTCATTGGTTGCATTCAAAGCCTCACTTCTGAAAATCAATCGGATTGAAATAAATCGAATTATTAATACTCGCATTGATTTGTCCTCCGTAGAACCCACATTCATCAGTAAGAAAGCACCCAGTCCAAGAAGGCTGATGACGGCGAGGAAAATGGTGATACCAGCAAAGATACACCAGCAAGTACCACATTTCTGTGGTTTTCTCTCTTCCTCTTTGTTACTTCCTTTCTTTGATTCCTCATCACTTTCCGTTGATCGACTAGTTTTGGTTGTAGCCACTGATGGTTCTGATCTTTTTGGATTGAGACCATCCGAAAAACTCAAATTGTTGTTTCCACGAGGACGATTCGACTCCAAATCCACGTCATCATTTGATTTCAGTGCTGGAGTGTTGGGAAGACCAGTTAATAGATCAGGTGGAGCATCTGTTGGAGGACGAGGAGCCACAGGTGGAGGTACCTGCTGACTGTCTCCAAGGTATTCGTAGTCGTTGCTCATTCTGAAACCCGTTGTGAGTTTTGAAAATCATGAAGGTCTTGTATCACCTTAGTTAGTTGGTTAGTTGATGTTGCAAGTAGAATTGATACTGACCAGATGGGAACGACGATGATTTGATAAGAAAAATAAAACGAACAGGTTGAAAGTGTTACGTTAAAAAATTGTAAAATCAACAAAAAATAACTTTTCAATCGAGAAGAAAAAAATTCGTTCAAATTAACAATTTCTAGCCAAATCCAATTCAAATTCATTCCCATACTTCCCAACGTTCATTTAAATAACGCATTTCGATACCCACTAAATGCCTGCATCATTTTCGCCGGATTCTTCCTCTAAATCGTCTTCTACGAGTTCAGAAGATCCACGAGTGAAACCACGTCATCTGGAGATACGTATTCTGTACAATGACTACGATTCTAACTGGCAGAAGAAAGTCGTATCGTTGGCAAAAGATGCGATTCAGACTGTGATGGAGAAGGGAGTGGAGACGGAAGAAACGTACTATCAGGTATTTAAAATTATTATCTTTTTGAGATTTGAGATTTTTCTGATATTTCAGGAGGTAGCAGCATTAATGAAGGAAATGTTAGGAGCCACTTCAGAAGAGGAGAAGACCAAAAAGTGGAATATAATTGTGGGAAACGACTTCAACGTTCATGCTGAAGCTGTGAAGGATACGATCTTGTTTTTCGCAGTTGGAGATGTCAAATTTTTGATTTATCGAACTTTTAATTGAACAATTTTCTCTTTTCCCAGTAACTAAATGAAACTTTCTCCGAACTAACCTCTTCTTTATCCTCCTCTTTTTCCTCCGTTTTTCTACGTAGAAACTTCAGTCGAGAGGGCTTCTCATAGCACAGGGCTCCATAAATGTACTTCTCAAGCTCCCAAACGTATTCAGAACATCTGAAATATATATGCTAGACTTTCTTGGATAGCACAATGATCCTACCGAATAATATGTTTCCAGCATGAAGACGCATGAATCGCAATTCTGGATTCATCGAGAACCAGTTGCATGGCCAGAAGATGTTCCCGAGAAGTGCAAGTGGATTTCTGCTCATTGTCAGAAGCAATAGCATCGTCTCTGAGATCCTCGAGACAGCACGAAGTTTCGACGAGTTGTTCGAATATCCAACCACATCGAGATTCCAATCCCAAAACTTGAGCAACCGCACAAAGATTTCTCATTCCACAAATAGAAACTGAAATTGCCTCTCGAATCTTTTCTCTTGTTTTTCTTTTCTCCTTGGCTGATGAGAACGTTGATAGAACATCAATTATCATCTGCCATGCGGAACTTGTCATCCATCTTGCAACATTTTTCTCTGAAAGTCAGTAATGAATATTTAATTGATAGTATCACTTTACCTTGAGTACAATCCACTTCGTCTTGTCTTGTTTTTATTCTTTTCAACTTTTCGACATCCGACAGTAATCCTTTTGTTTGCCCATCGAAATCATTGATCACATTTTTCAACGTTGGAGTAATTTGTGTGGCATGGACATCTGCCAGTTTAAGATTATCGTACACTTTTTCCAGCCATCCATTCGCCACGTGGACCACACTTCCGGAATTCAAAACAGTCTTTTTCAGATCCTCCAAAGTGTATGTATTCGGACGAGAGACATATGAGAGAGCTGCATACGTGGTGAGGTATATCGCATCAGTATTCAGAAATTCTTGTTGAATTTTAGATCGAGACTTGTATGCGTCGGCATGGACAGAACAAAAGTCTGAAATGTTTTGTTTCTTTTCATGCTTATATCAGATTTATGTCATTCTTACTTGCATAGAAGTTAGAAGCAAACTGTAGAATAGCTTCGTCTATCGATAACGTGCTTTTAGGAGAAGCGATCAATTCCAAGTTTTCAGAAAATGACTCAACAAAACTTTTTGCTGTATTTCTCTCGCTCTGAAAACTCTGAATTCGGTTAGTATCAATTTCAAAATTCTTTACTTACACTCTCATCTAACTCGCTAGATCTTCTGGTAGAAATCGTTCCACATCTAAATTTCTGCTCAAGTCTTCTTAACTTCTGCGCCATTTGATCTTCCGATGCAGAACTACTTCCGGATTGATCAAAAACATTCTCGGTATCTTCATCTACTGTGGAAATATCGGAAGCTCGCTCAGAACATTTTAGAGAGAAACCTGAAAAAAGTATTACAATGGGAAACTATAATAGCTCTTACTGTTCACAATTGTATCTTCTACAGATAGGAATGTTTCTGAAATCATTTTCTTTTCGTCCTCTGTGAAAAAGCGATGAGTTGACAATTGTTTCATTCCATCCAACTGAGAAATAAACATTATTATTTAAATTTTTATTCAGAAAACTGACCATAGCAACTATAGTTTTAACTGCATCAATACTCAACTCCAATTGTGGATTGGCACATTCAACTATACAAGTCATCAACATTCTCCATAATGATAAAGATCGTGTAGTGACACAGCTTTTTGCAATTTTACTCATTTTCGATCCGTCTCCCAGTATTTTCTTAATGAGCCTTAAAGCTTCTGATCGTTGATCCAACCGTGGAAATAGAAAAGCTTTGTGGAACAAAGCTTCGAGGGAAGATGCAAGAGATGGATCAGATATCATCAACCGAATTAATTGATCTACGATTCTGAATTTTATTTTTGTTTTAGTACATCTTCAATTTTTCAAACCAACTTACTGGTATAAAGCCCTCCATGTGTGAGGGTTGGTGATCACAGAAGGTGCTAGAGCAAAATCAATTTTACCTTCTCCAACTGGCTCATCATTTCCACCACTTTCAGATACTTTTGATGAAATGCTCATTCCCTTTTGGGGAATCCCCAGCAAAAGTATAACCAGTGGACAAATTTTCTCCCTAACAATAAAACATTAACTTTTCCTTCTGGATCGTAATTTTCACTAACCATAACAAGTTTACAAATGGTTGATGACTGAGAATTTTCAAATTCGACGATGTCAAAAGAGCACAAATGGCATCGAGGGAAATCAGGCATTGCTCATGGGCACTACTCATTTTTTCTACTTCTGCACTAAGTTCTTCTAACATTTTCCCAACGTCCATATAAACTGCAATAGCTTCCTGAGGTGTCTCACAAGCCGCATAGCGATTGGAAAAGTATGCAGAAAGAGATTGTGTTGTTGCAGCTCGACAAGCGACTCGAACTCTTTCTTCTTCATTTTTTCCATAAATTCTTTTGTAAATCTGAAAGTTAGTGATTCAGATCATGAGATATCAAATGGATAAACTCACCTGCACACACTGTTCCACATCTATCATCGAAACTTTTAATTCGTTACTACACACCATTTCTACCAGAAGCTGAAAAAGTTTCAAAATTTCAATCAAACTATTCTGTTGAATATAAGACTTCCTACCGTAATACATTTACATTGTAATTGACTTTTCCATTCATCTATTCCAGTCATGGCATGTAAAACTTGTGACGGTAAACTATTTTGAGTTTCTTCTGTGATTGTATCGTGGAATAATTGATCACGAAGAAGGATTTGTACTCCGTCCACTGCATGATGAAAATGTTTTTCATTGCCATGATCGAATGCAAGTTCAAAAGCAGCCAGACATTTTTCTCTAAGGTGAACAATTGGAACGTCTTTCTTATCGCTGAATCGCTTCCATGTTTCTGAAATTACATTTGATTTTTCTTTTCTTTCAAATTTTTCTTCTAGGTTGGTTCTGAAAATTCATGTAAAGTATACTGTAAAAGCTCGCCTTTTGCCACATTGATTGCTTCTTTCGATGCAGAATGTTTGACAGTTCCAGCCAGACCATTAAGTGCAGCTTCCATTTAGAAGACTCCGTGTGGAATATATTGACGAAAAGCAAAGAAGAGTGCTCGCCTCCGAGTCGACGGCTTCATCCCACATTTATTTTTCTCTGCGTCTATCATAGCTCTTCTGGGTTTACGTCTTCTGACTGAAAAGGAGAGGGAAACATAAAAGAAGGGAAGCGAAAAGAAAATAAAGAAGAAAAAAAGAAGAAGAAGTGAGGGGAGAAGGTCTAGGAATACTGGATTGGTTACAAATTAAAATGAAGTCAGGAAAAACACTCAATATTTTAAAAGGAATATACAAATTTTTAGTTATTCATTGTTTTCAGAAAAATCAGAAGCTTTTCAGTATCCCGGGAACTTGAACACCAATTGAAAAAAAGTTTATATCTTGACTAACTTGACTAAATTGACTAACTTGGCAAACCTGACAACCCTGAAAAACTGATGAAAAACTGATGAAAAACTGATGAAAAACGGACGGCAAACGGACGGAAAACGGACGAAAAGCGGTCGAAAAGCTAGTGTTAAACTGTGTTCAAGGCTCTTGAAGTCATGGTGTTTTTTAATTCTTGAACCTTCCATAAATTCGAAAACGTTCCATACATCGCTGATGATGAATCTCCTCAGCTGGTTAATATATAAAAAAGTTGTTCACTACAATAATAGAGTTCTAGACTTGATTAAAACTTTATAGAACTTTCAGAACGAAGAGACAACTGCTGTGGGATTATTTAGACGCCCAAAATTGTCCATTTTCAACTGAAAACAGTTAAGATTCTCTGAAAGATAATTTTATTCAGAGCAGTTTGAGTCTCGATAAATTTTCTGAAAAAAACTTTTAGTGTCATGAATCAAAGTTAGGTCATGGTATCCATTCAGATGTTTAGTCATGGTATATTTTTTGTTTTTCACTAAAAAGTCAAAAAGTTCAGACAAGGCAAGTTATGATAAATTTTCCAAAGACCTGTAGACCTATTTCCTGAAAACGTGATTAAAATATAATTCAAGCAACGTGGAGGGTGGTGCGCCAGCCCATCTTATAGAGGAAGATTGTTCAAGTTTCAGTTCCCAAATCATAGAAGTGAAGAATCGCATCTCAAGAAAAGAAGATGGATGAAACAGTGAGTGAAACGATTAAACGTGTGAAGACGATGTCTTCATCCTCGTCTTCTTCTTCATCTACATCTGCCGAAAAGTTGAATGTTCTTGCTCAAAGGACCGATCATTTGTTGTACAACTGCCATGCATTGAACTCTGCGACGATCCAATTAAATCAATACCGTCATCAATTGGTTTTAAAAACGGATGGGAAAATGGTTGAAATGGAGAAGGTAATCTACTGAAGTTAGTTGATTTTTACTTTCAACTAGCCAAATTCTCCTTTTTGTTATTAGGATTACTGTAGTTTCAAATACGTTTCTAAACTTTTTCAGGGTTTGTCTGAACTGGAGCAAATTGGAAAAGAGTTCGCAGAAGTTGGTCCACTTATGGAGAAAGAGCTTGAAGATACTCTCGCTTGGTTATTCAGGAAAATTGGATGGTACGGTTATTTTCAGGTTACTGTAATTCGCGAATTTCCAGGCAGCCGAAAAAAGAACCCAAGAATGTTGGATACGCTGGCTACGAAGATATGCTATTACGCTATCGTGATCTCAAAAAGGAGCTTGATAGAATGCAGCTGATGAACAATCAAACATCCAACGCCCGGAATCAAGTTTTTCTTGAAAAAAGAAACTTGCGTCAGATGAATGAGAAGATGGAAGAGATTCGCCACCGTTTCATTCTACTAGGTGTTTCCAGACAGATAACATCAAGAACTTTGAATGATAATGACGTATGCAGTGTTCAACACCGAATCTTCAGATGATTAATATTTTCAGCCTCTTGCAACATTATTCTTCCTTCCTCTAGTACTTCCTGGTATCATCTACCACGCGGACACTTCCGAATCTTATGCATCATCCCTTCTCCGCATCTTAAAGAGAATTCTCGCATTGGCCGAAGCAGTTCAGTACGAAAGAAGTCCCTTGAACGATCCAGTTGTCACAAACAGCAATGTCTTAGAATATCCACCTCAGTATGCTGTTCCAGCTCTTTATGCTCCCATCCAGGTAACAATATTGACACAAATCAAGTCACGACACATATCTAATTTTCAGTATGCCGAAGGGAATGGAGAAGTTCTGGCACCTGAGGAAAGAATCGTTCCGATCGCCAGAGACAGCGCCCACACTTTGATTGCAACTGAGAATGGCGAAGTGTTTGCTCCAGAGGAAAAGATTCTACCGATCGCCCGTGATAGTGCTCATACACTGGTTGCGTCAGAAAACGGAGAAGTTACGGCAGCAACTGAAATGAACATGCCAATCGCAAAAGACAGTGTTACAACTTTGGCATCGAATGAATCGCCGAAACCATTGTTGCCAGGCCAGAAGATTCAGGGAACTAATGTTAAGACGAGTCCGAATAAGAGCCAGAGAACCGGATGAACTTCTAATATTCTCTTTGAACTCTTGGAATAAAATGAATGTCTTGAATGTATTTTTTGTTGTTGTTTAGAAATGTGATTACTGATTTTTAAAAACTACCATTTGAAAAATCTACTGTGTTCCTGACACATTAATTCTTTTCAAATGCCGTATTCGAAGTGTTAATAGCCATTTTCATCCAGATATCACCAATTATCATTCAAACAATATTTTACGGATTTGATAGAACTCTTTTCCAGACATCGAATAATGATTTTACACTTTCTCGCAAGGAGGATTGTGACATTATTCTGAAATTCAAGATCGAGATATGTCAAATCAATTTTTTTCGAGAAGTTCTAGTGCGATAGCAAAGAAGCACCATAATATTATGAATAGACCTGATACCTGCAACTTTTTAGATGATTTGCGAAGTTAAATTTCGATGAATTTTTCGAAAAATCTCATTTTCAAGACAATCATGTTGGTTCTCCAGCAGTTTCGTCGTTCGCCTCTTCCCCTCTCTTTCAAAGGCGCACATAATTTCCTCGGCGGGTCTCGCAACGCTCGCCGCGGATGAAACGACTGACACCGTAGGCCACAATTTCTCTAATTTTTGCTGTGGCCTACAACGGATTTTTCCTTTTTTTCGGTAAAATATTTGAATTTTGGCACTTTTCAGCAAAAAATTAATGAAAAAATCAATTTTCACAATCTTTCATAATGTTTTCTTGTCGTTTACCTTGATTTTCGAATGATTCGCCGAAAAATTAGTCGTTGAGGCTTTTTGTAAATTATTTTTTTCCAAAGAAATGTTTTTCAGTGGGTTAAACATGCCCGAGATTATCGGCAAGCTTTTGAAGTCCGACGGAAAGGTCGTCTCTGAGATCGAGAAACAAGTCTCTCAAGCTCTCATCGACTTGGAGACCAATGACGACGTCCAGAGCCAACTGAAGGAGCTTTACATCGTCGGAGTTAAAGTGAGTTCTCAATTAATTTGACATCAAGTCGAGTAGCAAAAAAATTTCAGGAGGTCGAGCTTGGAAACAAGTCCGCCATCATTATCTACGTCCCAGTTCCACAACTCAAGGCTTTCCACAAGATCCACCCAGCACTTGTCCGTGAGTTGGAGAAGAAGTTCGGAGGAAGAGACATCCTCATCCTTGCCAAGGTAACATTTGGAATTTTAAAAAGATAATTATCAATATTTTTTCAGAGACGTATCCTTCCAAAACCACAAAGAGGAAGCAAGGCCAGACCACAAAAGCAGAAGAGACCGCGTTCCCGCACTCTTACCGCTGTGCACGACGCTTGGCTTGATGAGCTCGTCTACCCAGCTGAAGTTGTTGGAAGACGCATTCGTGTGAAGCTCGATGGAAAGAAGGTCTACAAGGTAAATTCATTTTCCGATTATTTTTATAAGCGAAAATGCCAATTTCTTTCATCCAAAACAGTGAATAATTTTCAGGTGCACCTCGACAAATCCCACCAGACCAACGTCGGACACAAGATTGGAGTCTTCGCTTCGGTTTACCGCAAGCTCACCGGAAAGGATGTCACCTTCGAGTTCCCAGATCCAATTTTCTAAACATTTTTTGTTGACTTACAATAAATTGTTGATATAATTTATTGTAACTTGAAGATTCAAAGAAGGAGAGGGGATATCGCTTACAAGCTTTTGTATTACATGATTGGCTCAGGTGGAAGTTATCTTTATTCGCAACGAGAAAGTCGTTATTAATCGAGCCGAAACCTTTGGTAATCGCGATTTCTCAACTAAGTTGGGTTTGAATTTGGAATACATTCAATAACTTGAATTCGAAACTTGATTGGGTCATGTGAAACTGGTGGGCAGAATTGGGAACATTTTTAGTTTACTTTCGGGTGTGACTTCATTCCTTCCGGAGTTCATCTCTATTCCACTTTCTTCGGAATATGTGGGGCCTCATTCCTCTTCCATCTGTGTAATCATCAACCTGTTACAAAATTACGGAAAAAGACAAAATTGATTGATATTCATTGGAAACAAATAACGGAAACAACAATTCAACAAAAAACAACGGACAAATAAACTTCTGGTTACATTGGCTTGAAGTTGCGAGCTTGTTTGAGCTGAGCGATTCTTTTCCGGTCTTCTTCGAATTTTTTGAGAAGTTCTTGTGCTTCTGTAATACATGTATTCCAAACTGGAACGATACGAGAAGAAAAAAACTCACTCTCTTGCTTATTTTTCTTGATTTGGAATGTATAATAAGCGAGATCAACCTTTTTCTTCTTTCCATTTAATCCTCCAATCAACGGAACATCCTCCTTGCTCAGTTTCATAGATTTAACAGTCTTCTTCTTTTTCGTTACAGTAATCCAGCCGTCTTCATCTGGCTCCGAGTACTTCCTCTTCGCCTCTTTTCTTGCTTCTGCTTGTTCAACGTCATATCGCTCAACATAGGTGTCTGCCATTTCCTGAATCTGTTCTTCCGACGGGAACAACCGTTTGTACAAAGACATTGAATCTGAGAAATTAGATAAATATAGAGACGGAAATCAGATTTCCGTTAATACCTTTCAAGACAGAAGGGAATTCAGGTTCTTCTAAGAAATCGGTGATCGTGAGGGGTCCAATGTCTTGGCACAAGGCAAGAACTTGAATAACAGCTTCTGGCTTCTCAAATGTGATTGACATCGTTAACTGTCCCTGGGAGAGAGAGTTATCATTTGCGTTGCTCCTTTGAACAATGGATTCTTCTACCTCGAATGGGGCAAACTGATCAATCATAGCGAGAATGACTTCCTATAGAAAATGTTTACAGACAATAACTAGGGAGAAATTGTTACCTCTCCAATGAAAGATGGAATGTTGCTAACGATGATAGACTTTTCTTTTGACGGGTCTTTCTTGAGAAACAGATGACGCTCCGTTGTGTACTTGCCTCCGATTCGAAATTTCAGGTCTGAATCAAGGAAATTAATTTTTCTATTTTAAAGAAAAATCTCACATCTCAATGCATCGGGATCCAAGTGGATAACTTTTTCACATTTCTTCTTCGGGACCTTCTTTACTCGCTTCTTTGAACAACAACTCATGTCAACAACCTGCAATCAAAAGATTATTAAAAAACAAACCCCTGATTCAGATTAAAGTTGATCTAGAACTTTTGTCAGTTACTGAGTCTCTTTTATTTTAATAAAAATGTTTTAATAAAAAATGCATTTTGTTGAACATCTGTCGTAAATTGTAATGTTTGTGGTGTACATGGTGTTTGCGTACTTGGGAACCGTAATCATCGCGAAAGTGATGCACAATATATTTTTTAATTGGCAAGTCTCTTGTCATTTGTGTGATTTTCATGCTCCAGCATTTATTTTTTTGTCAAATTATATTTTGCATCTATTGTTTTTACTACCTGTCATATATCTTTGTGCAGTTTTCCCAATTCTATATGCTTCTAATTTATTAAAAATACAATATTATTAGGTTGTACATTAAATTAGTGTTAGTAAATTATTAAACCCGCTCATTAGATCGGCTACTGCGGTAGTTTGTCATAAAACTTCGAGTAGAATGCGTTTTTCTCTTCATTGTTCATCTTTTTCTTTTCCGGAGACCTCCGTCTTGATCCTGGTGCATATGGCCAGTCTGGTTTGACATCATCGCTATCGATTTTCCGGAAGTCAAACGGAGAAACAGGGTTGAAGGCGTTACCGTGAGCGTAAGCATAAGGAGAAGTTCCCTGAAAGTTATGAGCTGAAATAGTTGTATTCTTGTTCCACTTACCTGTTCCACCGCTCCGGAAAGTGGGAATCTGACTCCTGCTCCGTTTTCTCCAATCGGCAGTGGGAAGTCGATTCCTCCGATGAAGAACGAGTCATCTCCCTGCTCGACTTCTACTGCGACTCCTGCATGATGTACGAACGGATTACAATATGGTGGTTTGCATTTGATCGGTTCGTATCCGTATGGGATTCTTCCCACAATGACTTCCTTTGCCTTCTCTGAAATAGACATATGTTTTCGTTATCTTCTCTTTTCTTCAAAAAGATACTTCTTGCTTCTCGGAATGCTGGATTTTGTCCGAGCAGTGCTAGTGTTTCTGGTTTAATGTTGAGATGGTTCGTTGGTCTCACTTGATATCCAACCTTCGCATCGACGTTAATGTGCCCATAATAAATGTTCCCGTCGACATCGAAATTTCCCCATCCAGGAACTGGCACTATCAAATCACCGGCCATACTCTTAATGTTTTTTTTTAAATCAAAATAACAAATCTGTTTCTACTCACAACTTTGTTTGCTGGATTAATTTCTACACCCGTATTGAATTGATCAGTGAACGGGAACAGTGGAAAATTGTCGGCTGTGACAAGAGCGGGAAACATAGCCTGAGGTCCCTTGACCGGAATAACAAGAGGTTCATCTCCTCCATATTTTTGACATTCTGAATATTTTGAAAATTGTTTCACCGTTAGCAATATTCTCACCTATTCGTTCTAAAAGGAATAGAAACCATGTTAGAAACAATAGAAAGCCGCGTTCTGTCATTAGTTAGGTAAAATTAATACGAAGGATTTTCTCGATTAGCTGCTATCCGAAATCGCCTTTTGTTTCAAAGCGGAAAAAAACTTGATATCTTCGAGATGCTGACGCGGGATCCTTTTGTTCTTATCAATAGCCTAAGGAGAAGTCGGTGAATAGATTAATGTTTATTAAAACCCGTTTTAGAAAGTAACAATTGCACTCAACATAACATTGTAACGAAATCCAGATTGATTCAACTAGTTATTTTTAAGTTGTCTTCGAAGATCATCTTCCTCCGATCTCTTTTTTGATTTGAAACCTGGTGGTTCTACAGGACCCATTCCATGACCATAGGTGATAAGGAGAGGATCTGTTCCAACGTTGACAGCTCCGCTCATTGGGAAACGAACACCAACACCGGATGGTGCGAGTGGTATCGGGAAGTCGAATCCTCCATCAAAAAGATAGTCATCTCCTGGTTCAACATCTACTCCAAAGGCCATGTTATGTACAAATGGGTTGCACATAGGTGGACGACACCGAACTGGTACAAAATTACCAGGTAGAACAGCGACTGGAACAGCTGGTACATTTTCTGAAAATATATTGATTCATTTTTTAATGTATCTGAAAGTGAATTACGTCTTGATTGTTGGAACGTTCCATCTTTAGCTAGA
The DNA here is from genome assembly GCA_027920645.1 of Caenorhabditis nigoni. Classification (NCBI taxonomy): domain Eukaryota; kingdom Metazoa; phylum Nematoda; class Chromadorea; order Rhabditida; family Rhabditidae; genus Caenorhabditis; species Caenorhabditis nigoni. The sequence continues at coordinate 8,775,849 of CP115864.1, forward strand.
GCAGCAATTGTGTCGCCGGAAATTCCTAGAACATTAGTTGGCGCGTTGAGAGATCCGAATCCGACTCTAGTGTTTGGACGTCCCATTTTCACTCCTCCTAAACAATACGCCACTATTATGCATGTTTTTGAAACCCTTACCCTTGTAGTCCCATATCCCCCAACCCATTATTGGAACGTTCAAGTTTCCGTCAACTGTGACTCTTGTTCCTGGATTGATGTCTAGTCCATTACTGTATTGACTATGAAATGGAAACAGTGGAGAAAGTGAAGACGCATCGCGTCCAGGGTTCGGCTGAATACTCATTATTTCTATGGACTCATTCTTTTCCGCTCACCTGATAAAATGGTGGAAGATTGTAGTCTTCTTGTCTCGGTTTGAATGGTGCTGGATTGGGCGGGTACGCTTGTCTTTTGATTCGGAAGAAAGTCGGCTGTTGAGCAAGTGTTTCTATTATCACTACTGACACCACTAGTATCAGAGGTTTTACGAGACGCATCTCGCCAAGGGAAGGATTTAGAAAAATGGCAAAAAATAGTGATGCACCTCTTTTTCGTTTCCCATTTTATGCGATACGTAACAACCTGTTCTTGCGTCTTGATACCTCAACTGTTTTCTCGAGATACAGGATGAACTGGATAATGTCTTATCAGATGACGCCTGTTGCGTGATCTCGAATCTGGGGAACAGATGCATGAGCAATTGGGTTCATATAATATAAAAAGTTAACTATGTCATTGATTCAAATCTTTGTTTAGAAACCCTGCGTCCCAAATTTCATATTGTTTCATAACATTGGTCAACTAAATGCATACCAAGCTGACCACATTTTTCTTCTCTCGCGCTCTTCCATTTCTGTGCATTATTACACAATATTGCGCTTCTCGTAGTTAAAGTGGGCTTGCTTCAAAACCCTCTTCTAATCCTTCCGATTCTTCAGTTTTCCCTTTTTTCTTCGGCCTTTTTCGAAATTTCCGCTTTTGGTCTCTCATCATACCAATTTTTCAGGGTAAAACATTCACCATGGTCATATCCAGAGAGTTGATATTGAAAGCGGATCGCAAGCAAGCGCCGTATGCGTCTCTCTTAGCTCTTGCTGCTTCAGGATTTTCGTTGGAAAAATCAGTACAGTTTTCTGATGGTCAGAAACTGGTTCTCAATTTGTGAGTTTTTCGAATTTGGTGATCTGTTTCGAAAAATTCAACTAAAAAAGCTAATGAGCGTTTTTAAGGGATGGAGAACTTGTCTCTAATGATGTTGAAATCGCCAAGATTATTTCTCAAAGCACAGCTTCTGCTGATCGTCTTCTCGGAACATCTATCGTCGATTTTGCTGTTGTTGACGACATCACCAACGTTGTCGCTGAAGCAGTCACGAAGAATGATTTTTCTCGTCTTCTCGAGAAGGACTTTCCAAACAAAATTTTTGAAAATTTGCTAACTGTTGCTGACTTTGCTATTTTCTCGGTGTCTCATAACAATGCTGAATTGAAAACCAAGTTTTCTGGTATCATCGATCGCGTCCTGAAGGATTCATCTCTGGCTGCTGCGCACAATTTCGTTGGACTTTACAAGGTCGCTGCCGCTCCAGCTGTTAAGAATGTTTCGACGGCTGGTAAAGAAAAGAAGAAAGACGAGGGAAAATTCGTCGAGCTTCCTGGTGCAGAGAAAGGAAAAGTCGTGGTTAGATTCCCTCCAGAAGCAAGTGGTTATCTTCACATTGGACATGCGAAGGCTGCTCTTCTCAATCAATACTACCAACAAGAGTTTGAAGGCCAGCTGATCATGAGATTCGATGACACAAATCCAGCGAAGGAGAATGCTCACTTTGAGCATGTTATCAAAGAAGATCTTGCTATGCTGAACATTATCCCAGACCGATGGACTCACTCCTCTGATCATTTTGAAATGCTTCTGACCATGTGTGAGAAACTACTCAAAGAAGGAAAAGCTTTTGTGGATGACACTGACACTGAAACTATGCGAAATGAGCGAGAACAGAGACAGGATAGTCGAAACCGTGGAAACACTCCGGAGAAAAATTTGCAACTATGGGAAGAGATGAAAAAAGGAACTGAGAAGGGATTGACTTGTTGTGTTCGTATCAAAATTGACATGAAGTCCAATAATGGAGCCATGAGAGATCCGACAATTTATCGGTGCAAGCCAGAGGAACATGTCAGAACCGGACTCAAATACAAGGTTTACCCAACATATGATTTCACCTGCCCGATTGTCGATAGTGTCGAAGGCGTTACTCATGCTCTCAGAACAACTGAATATCATGATCGCGATGATCAGTACTACTTCATCTGTGATGCACTCGGTCTTCGTCGTCCATACATCTGGGAGTATGCTCGCTTGAATATGACAAACACAGTTATGAGCAAACGAAAGTTGACATGGTTCGTCGACGAAGGACATGTTGAAGGATGGGATGATCCAAGACTTCCAACCGTTCGCGGAGTCATGAGAAGAGGATTGACTGTTGACGGGCTCAAGCAGTTCATTGTCGCGCAAGGAGGATCGAGATCTGTCGTTATGATGGAATGGGATAAGATTTGGGCGTTCAACAAAAAAGTAATTGATCCAGTTGCTCCAAGGTAATTTATTTGTTAGTTGAAAAGTTACGTTTTATCATTATGTTCTAGATATACTGCTCTGGAAACAACTGATTCCATTGTTACTATCGAACTGGTCGATTCGATTGGAGATGACACTTCTACCGTTTCCCTTCATCCAAAGGTAGGTTGGCTGCATGATTTATTTACTAGATTCTGAAAGAATCCTGGGCTTGATAAAATAAATATGCTCTCTAGATTTAAACTATACTCCTTATATTTTCAGAATGCCGAAGTAGGAAACAAGGATATTCACAAAGGCAAGAACATGTTTTTGGAGCAAATCGATGCGTCCTCTCTCAAAGAAGGCGAGACTGTGACATTCGTTAACTGGGGCAACATCAAAATCGGGAAAATTGAAAAGAAGGGAAATGTCGTGACAAAGATCACTGCATCTCTCCAGTTGGACAACACTGATTACAAGAAGACGACGAAGGTGACATGGTTGGGAGATGTGAAAACTGAATCTGGAAAACCAATCCCAGTTGTAACCGCCGAGTATGATCATATCATCAGTAAAGCAATCATTGGAAAAGACGAAGATTGGAAACAATTCATCAATTTCAATTCAGTGGTATGTGTCTCTTCGTTTAACACTCAACTGCGAATATCGTATTTTTCAGCACTACAAAAAGATGATCGGAGAACCAGCAATCAAGAATGTGAAGAAGGGTGATATTATTCAACTTCAAAGAAAGGGATTTTACATTGTGGATCAACCATATTCAAAAAAAAGCGAGCTCAGCGGTGTTGAAACTCCTCTTCTTCTCATTGCCATTCCAGATGGACATACAGGAAAAGAAGCTGAAAAAGTCCCGAAAGCAGCAGCCGCCACGAATGAACAAGGTACGATTTTCAACAGCGTTATGCACGTCTTTGAAGCAATATTAATGTTATGAAGAGGTGGGAGTATGTGCGGCTACTTTTGAAACAACGATGTCCATAATTTTGAGGACCAGTCGAATTCGTTTCTTGATTTAATTATTCTAGTAATTAGACAAGAAATTAATGAAGTTTTTTGAACGAAGCCGGAAACAAAAAAAGTTCACATTTCCCATAGTCAATAGATAATTTTTCTAGCGAAGTCTTCTGGAAGCTCCGAAGCCCTCCAAATCTACACATCGATCGAGCAACAAGGAAACTTGGTCAGAGACCTCAAAGCTAAAGATGCAAAGTCACAGGACACCAAGGATGCTATTGCGAAACTTTTGGAACTTAAAAAGAAGTTTAAGGATGTAACTGGCGCTGATTTCAAACCGGGTCAACCTCCTGCGGCTCCAGTTCAAGCATCTACCGGAGGTTCAGACATTGCTGCCCAAATCGATGCTCAAGGACTTCTGGTGAGAGATTTGAAGGCGAAAGACGCAAAGTCTCAAGCAACCAAGGATGCAATCGCTAAGCTATTGGAGCTAAAGAAGAAGTACAAGGATGTGACCGGGTCGGACTATAAACCTGGCCCTGCAACTGCTGCTCCAGCTCCAGCTGCAGCAACCACCGGAGGTTCTGACATTGCTGCCCAAATTGATGCTCAAGGACTGCTTGTGAGAGATTTGAAGTCAAAAGATGCCAAGTCTCAAACAACCAAGGACGCTATTGCTAAGCTATTGGAGCTAAAGAAGCAGTACAAGGACGCCACCGGATCAGACTATAAACCTGGGGCTGCACCAGCTGCTGTTCCAGCTCAACCATCAACAGGAGGTTCAGACATTGCCGCCCAAATCGATGCTCAAGGACTACTCGTGAGAGATTTGAAGGCAAAAGATGCCAAGTCTCAAGCCGCCAAGGACGCTATTGCTAAGCTTCTCGAGCTAAAGAAGAAGTACAAGGACGTCACCGGGTCTGACTATAAACCTGGTGCTGCACCTGCTGCTCCAGCTCCAACTGCAGCAACCACCGGAGGTTCTGACATTGCTGCTCAAATTGATTCTCAAGGACTACTCGTGAGAGAGTGGAAGGCCAAAGATGCCAAATCTCAGGAGACCAAGGATGCAATCGCTAAGTTATTGGAACTGAAGAAGAAATACAAGGACGCCACAGGGTCTGACTATAAACCTGGTGCTGCACCCGCTGCTCCAGCTCCAGCTCCAGCTCCAGCATCTACCGGAGATAATGGAGTTGACGAAGCCGCTCTTCTGGAAGAAATAAATCAGCAAGGTGCTGCCGTGAGAGAAGCAAAAGCGAAAGATCCCAAATCGGTAAGTTTTTTTTTCGAAACTCAGAACTGGTGTCAAATGTGATCATACTTTCATTTCCAGCAAGAATCAGCCGATGCCATCAATAAACTATTGGCATTGAAAGCAAACTTCAAAAAACTTACTGGAAAAGATGTTCCGGCTCCATCGAATTCCAAGCAAGGAAAGAAGAAGTAGATTATCTCCTTTAAAGTTGTCTGTTTTTGTTGTTTTCTCCTGGTTTATATTAATAGATAAATAAATTTTCAGTTATACTCAATTTTGCAAATTAGTTTTCCATCCTAGTAATTGGTTTTCAGCCGTTAGATTCTTATCCCTTTAAAGTTGTCAATAAAACATTGACTATTGTAAGTATTGTTTAGACAAAAAAAAAACGAATGAATCGGTGAAGTGGAAGCATGAAGTTATGGATAGTATTAATTTTAATAATCGGCGGAGTTCAGTGCGATGGATTCTCAGATCAAGTCTTCAAAACGTTGAATATCGGAGAAGGAAACGCCTGTTACAGGACATTCAATAAAACTCATGAATTCGGGTGCCAAGGTAGGAAGGATGCTTTAAAACTGATGCTTTAATGCTACTGTAACAAAATATAATGGCAGCATACTCAAACTGATTATTACACTACCGTTTCCTCACTAATATCAAACATTGATTTCAGCAACGAAAGACAATGAGAATGGTCTCATAGTACGGATAGACAGACATGAAGACTTCAAAAATCTCGGGTCGTGCTGGCGGTCGTTTTATCCTTCATATTCTGGAAAGTTTTGGGCAATGGTTCCAGTCGATCTCATTCGTCGAGATTCAATTTCTATGCTGAAGTCTTCCGAATGTCTGGCCGGAATAGTGCTGTACAATTCGAACCAAACAATGCATCCAGATGAGAAGACTACAGCTGCCTCACACGATGGTGATTGTCCGAATGCTGCAAGTGATTATTACTTTCAAAACAATACGGAAGCATATTGCGAGAGAAAATTCAACTCCCGAGGCTCGATTACTCCTGATGGCTTGATGCGAATCGACTGGCGAGTTCAGATGATTTTTATCAATAATTCTACTGATCTCGATGTGATAAAACGGTGTCATTCTATGTTCAACACTCCTAGAGAGGACGGTTCGACTGGATATCCATATTGTGGAATGAGTTTCCGAATGACTAATATGGCAGCTGGAAATTCGGAAATTTGTTATCGAAGAGGCAAAAACGATGCGAAACTTTTCCAAATGAATATTGACAGCGGGTATGCTATCAGTACTGAACTCCCGGTTTATATATCTTTGTTCCAGAGATGCTCCTCAATTATGTGGTGCCATGCACAGCGACAACATTTTCGCATTCCCTACACCGATTCCCACGACACCATTCAATGATACACATCATTCTAGCAAGTACATGATGGTGACTTCGAGAATGGACAGTTTTGGAATGATTCCAGAAGTTTCTGTTGGAGAGGTTTCGGTTCTTACCTCTATTATTTCTGTCCTTGCGGCCGCCCGTTCGATGGGGGATAATATAGAAAAGTGGAAAAAGGCATCGAATGTTTCGAATCGCAACGTATTTTTCTCGTTTTTCAACGGCGAATCTTTGGATTATATTGGAAGTGGTACCGCTGCTTACCAGATGGGGAAAAGCATGTTTCCTCAAAGTCTCAGGGAAGATCGAGCACATATTCATCCAGTACTCTTAGAAGAGCTAGAGTATGTATTAGAGGTCCAGCAAGTCGGCGTCGCCGAAGGAAGAAAATATTATGTACATATTGATGGCGATCGTTATGATCAGGACAGAACACCGACGGATAAAATCATGGATAAAATCGAAAGAGGTCTCAGAAGTCACGGTTTCGACTTGGAAAAGCCTTCTGGCAGCCAGAGAAAGTAAACTGATTTCAAATAGAAATATCGATAAAACATATATAATTCCAGAGTACCACCATCCAGTTGGCATTCGTTTGCAAAAGCGGATAGTAAAGTCCAAGCCGTGTTGATTGCTCCATTCAAAGAAGAATATGACTACAAAAGGATCAATTCAATCCTGGATAAGAATCAATGGACTTCCGACGATAAGGAAAAGGCCGTTCAGGAAATCGAAGCAGTTGCGACATCGATTCTTGCAGCTTCTGCTGAATACGTCGGACTAGAAACCGATGATGTCGTAGCGAAAGTTGATAAAAAACTTGTAAGGGAAAATATTTAAATCGTATTTTATTTGAAAACATTTATGCCACAGGTTTCAACATTGTTCGAGTGTCTAATCACCTCGAATTTCTGGTTCGATTGTGATTTTATGCAAAAGCTGGATGGAGGTCGGTACCACAAACTATTCGATTCTTATGGATTCAACGAGAAGTCGACGTATATTTCAATGGAAACTCACACTGCGTTCCCGACGGTTCTCCATTGGCTGGCGATTTTCGCTCTGGGAAGTGATAAAGAGACACTGAATGTGAAAAGTGAAAAAAGCTGCTCACATCTCGGACAATTCCAGGCGGTAAGAACAGGTAACGGAAAAGTGCAAATCCATTTTCACAAATTCAGATGTACACATACACTTGGCAACCAAGCCCTTACACCGGCAACTTCAGCTGTCTGAAATCAGCTATTGTGAAGAAAGTGATGGTGTCTCCAGCCGTTGATCCGAGTACGCCTGAAGAGGAAATGAACACAAGATATTCCACTTGGATGGAATCTGTCTATATAATTGAAAATGTCAACTTGTACCTGATGGAAGATTCTTCGTTCGAGTACACCATGCTTATCATTTCTGTCATTTCAGCTTTGCTATCAATGTTTGCCGTTAGTAAGTATTTTTTCTTCTTTTCCCAATTTCGAAAGAAAAGTTTTTACTCAATTTCTCTAATTCCAGGTCGTTGTTCCGAGGCTACATTCATCGTCGACGAAGGTGAACCAGCAGCAGAAGGAGGAGAACCCCTTTAGCAGTTATATGTATTATAAGATCCTTTTAATTTATTCATTCCAAAATATTTCAAGCTTGAATTTACAAATCCATTTACGATCTCTGTTTTTCTTCACATTTTTTAATTTTGCATATCTCATTCTTCTTTGTAAAATATTCTCACAAATTGAATAAGATTTCTGAAATTTTTATTGCCTTCTGCCTTGTTGTTTTGGTCTCTGTTCACCTCTTTTTATTTCGGGAATTTTTTAAAAATTGAATTTTGACAAGCTCATATTGGCTTATTTTCAGTTAAATGAGCCAACCAGAACCAAGTTTGAAAAGTGAACGACGAAAGTGTTACGAAGTAGGAAACTACATATCAGATCTCAGAAACCTAATAGATTTCAGGCTCGAGACAAATACGTAGACTGTATCGATAAGTTCTTAGCACAAGGGAAAAACGAACAAGAAGTTTGTTTCTCAAAAGTTTTGTCCGATAATAAAAATCTTCTAGGCGGAAAAGGCTTGTCGGGCCGAACGGAAAGAATTCAACGGTGATTGTCCAACCTCTTGGGTCAACCACTTCATCAGAAAATATCAATTTGAACGGTAATTCAAAATCAATCATGCATATAAACATAAATGATTTCAGATATAAGAAAACTCTCGCCGAACAAGGAGTAAACATTGCTGATAAAAATGCGTTATCTGAATAGAGTCGCCCGTTCCCTATCCACATCTGCTGCCTGGTTCTTCCCTATTATACCATCCAAGTTTCATCGTCCGATGCTGGAAATGGCTCCACAATTCCAATTTCTCGCATCTCCATCTGATCCGGTGTGCAACGAAAAAACAACTCAGTCTCTGCTTGCAGAAGTTTTACGGTTTAGATTTTAGCTCCATTTTTTAGTAGATCTTCTAGATTTTTAAACATTGATTATTGTATAAATTAACTGAATAAATTGTTTTCTTTATAGGTGCCACACATACTTTGATGAAACTGTTTTCCTCAACACTCTGAAAATTTTGTCGGAAACAAAAACCATAGGAAACCGAACCGATGGGTTGCGTCTTGCAATGATCCGTTATATCGCCATTGTTTTCCATTCTATCAATGACGAGAAACTACGAAAATCGCTCTGCGACTTGGCGAGCAAAGTAGACAAGTGTAAGATTCCAACGTTCAAAGCCGAACAAGGTTGGTTATGAAAACTTTGACACTTTACTAGTTGGTCTATTCCAGAATTGTTCTTCGCTTCGATGCAACCGTCAGAAAACGTCCCGAATTTCGCAAAATGCATGCATAAAGTATCATTTTAAACTGATTGAAAATACAGGTCTTTCTTTAGAAAATTATTCCTTCAGGCTGATTTGATAGTGTGCTACTTTCGAAGGGAACTCGAAGCAAAAAACTGGAAGAACGTCAGGTATATTAGGTATGGATAAGTAGAATCCCATAATGTACAATTTCAGGGACCTCATCGCTCTTCACCCGAAATTTGTGCCTCTTTATGAACATGTTGACGAATTTTTGAAAGTTGCGAAAAATCAGAAGGTGTCTAAAGAAGAATTCTTGGATGTGTTCATGCTTTACGCTCAGGCCAACAATCCCTATTTTGTGGAGGAAGATGATTTCAACAAAGTGATGAAAAAAGTGTTCAAATCATATAATGTGACTGTCTCGGATACAGTAACTGACATGAATACTGTTAAGAAAACCTACATTTCTGTGAAAGAAGCATCACTTCTGAAAAAGGCAATTGATGAGTACGTTCATAAATCGAAAGAGGGATTCGTCAAATCAAAAGAATACGAAAAAGTTGCGGTTCGAGTCCGAGAATGGAAAAAGGCTAGGAAACTGAAAGATGGCAAGAATGTGGTCGTTGTGGATTCACTCAATTTTGGAGTAGGTCGCGATCCTGTCGAATGGAATGATATTTCGAATCAGTTCCAACATGTTTTATTTGCTACTCGTTATCCTCCATCTTCGGTGAGAGATAAAGTAATCAAGCGGTACGACGGAAATGCTCTCTTTTGTGATAAACTGTGAGTATACATAATAAAATGATTCAGGGCTTTTGCTTTAAAAATGACATTGAAATTTTCAGATCAGCGGACGATCTCATAATCTTAAGGATGGCTCTCGAATTCGGACCCCAGACATCTCTAGTCACTAATGATCAATACCGAGATCATCGTAGAGCAGTTTGCAATTTAGATCCAATCTTGGAAAAAATTTGGGATGAGTTTTTGATCGACGCTGTTTACCGGCATAAGGATAACTGTATCGAGGTAACTCCAAACTATACATTCTGATATTTCTTTTTTGTTCATTTTCAGCCCCGAAGAAATTATAATCTTCGTGTGAGGAAAATCAACGATCGGTGGCACATTCCAGTTTTAAACTTCGAAGGTAGTTCAGAGAAAATGAGAAATCTGAACATTTACCGCATTGACACTTAGTTTTTGATACTATGGAAACATGTCCTTAATTTAGTTCTTCTTTCTTTTTTCGTTTCGGTTGCTATGCTTTATTTTGTCTACAATAAACTGAATTCTATTGTTTTTATCTTCCTGTCTTTGTTAGCAAAACCTTCTCGATTTTGACGCCTCCAAAGAAGTCGTCGTCCTACGCAATCCATCCAGATAAAATCTCTCATCTACTTCGTTTTTCTCTCGAAAACTACGTTGTGAATTGCCCAATTTGGAATCTCGAAACGATGCCTTGTTTATGAATGTTTTTTAATGGACAACGACGATGTCGGAAAGATCTTCTTCATCTTCATTATTTATTTTCTCAGGACTTATAAATTATTTGAGGAAACAACGGGAAACGCCCACTTGAAGGAAAAGCCCTCCGGCCAAATTTAAAGGAGTTAAGAACTTCCCCAATTTTTTTCAAAACGAGTTTTGACTTTTTCGGCGACTTTCAAAACGTTTTATCATATTTTGGTACAGATGAAGATGAATCTTGTTCCAGCCGTCTTCGAGAATTCAGTGACATTGAAGATTTCCTGAATTGACATCTAATAATTTTGTCTGATCCTCATAAAATCTTGTTGTTATCTTTGCAAACTCAACTATCGCTGTCTGAGAAAACATTCCATTTTTTGAGACTACTTTAAACATTATTTCCTTCTTTTTTTCAATTTTTCGACAATTTTCTTCATTTTCTCTATGGTTTCCATGATTTTGATTTTTTTTTTCGATTCTCATCGAAAAACAGATGAAAATTGTCGAAAATAGGAAAATAATATTTAAACTAGGCTCAAAGAATACGGTATTTGGCTTTGCACCTCAAAGAAAAAGTCTACAAGGTATCTGCTCTCAACATTTTTTCCCAGAGAAAAATCATAAACTATCGTAAAACCTGTAATAGAAGTGCCCCCACACTGTCAAGTTGGAGCTCAATTATCTTGGCTCCTACAAGAGATATCAAAAATGTGTCAACTGATCAATTGTTTATCATATTATTATTAACAATTTATCAGTTGACAAATTTTTGATATCTTTATCAGGAACCGAGATAAATAGGCTCTAAGTTGAAAGTCAGGGGGGCACTTCTATTACAGGTTTTACGGTAATCTCCTCGGGCGTCGTCGGCAACTTCTGCTCGGGAGTTGATCAGATTTTGTGTAAGACCGCTCCTAAAGTCAAACTCGAACAAACTGACATGGTTCCGACTCAGTAATATTTCCATTTTCAACTTCCGATCTCTCTTTTTTTTTCGGCCAGAACCTGGCCAATATCCGTTGATACGCCAATTACCCCATTCAATTTCTAACCAGACGTTACAAACCGAGTTTTCATACGTTCATTCGACTATGGAACAAATCCTGCCAGCCTTTTCCTTTCTTATCACCACTTCACACCATTCTTCTTCCTCGAATCTTAATTCCCTTTCCATTTTCTCCACTTTCCCTAAGTTATCTTAACCCAATAATAGCTTTTTCATGATTGAGTTTTCTTCCGTTATCCGTATTCCTTTTTCCATTCATTTTCTCTTATCTTTTCCCCTAAATTTGTTCCTCTAGTTTTCCTTCGTCTTCCCCCCGGTCGTCATCAGGCGGCATCTATCAGATCCAGTTTGCCAACGCGCGGGAAAATGAAAAAAAAACCAAAGAAGAAGAATAAGAAATGGCAGCAAAAGAATTTTTGTGTCATCTGCCAATGTCTCTGTAGATGTTACTGTTGCCCTCTCTGAAAAGAAGATATTGGTTATTCTCTTATCTGATTATCGTAGAAATGCCCTTTCACAAGCTATTTCTTTTTCTTGATTTTCGAATTTTTTGAAGTTTCCTTCTTTTTTTGCTATTTTTGATAAGCAATCGTTTTGCGAGGAATTTGGAGAAGGAAGTATCAACTTTATTAGCTAGCAAACTGAATGATAAGCATCTTTTTTCGTAGAAGTTTTTAGTGATCTCGATCTTTACGATGTTTTTGGTTTGGGACTGATTTTTAGGCAGAAGAAAATGTAATAAAATAAACTGAATGTTCTCCATACTCATTTATTATAATATTCAGCTTCCTATGACTGAAAATAGTTCTTTGGCATAGTTCTCTAAAACACGAATCTCGCCTACAGTAACCTGGAAAGTCTGCATTTGCATTTGAAATCGAAAACGTTGCATTCTTTTTTCCAGACATTGAATTACACCGAACTTGTTCCAAAATTTTTTTCAGTTTGGTTTAACAGTTCAAACCGTAATCGTTTTTGAGGGGGGCGGAGTCAGACACTTCAATTCTCATTTTTCAGAAGTATGACCTTCATTATGACCTTCATAAAAAGTTTTCTGATTCATCAAACATCAACATAAAAAGTATCAGAACCAAGTGTTCCAGATGTCTGATTTAGATTTCTATAACACATTTGTAAGATATAGGATATATCATATATCCTCTGATAATTCTGAATCGTGTTTTTTTTCTTTCAACGTCTCACTCTTTCTAGCCCATAATTCTCATAAAAGGAAAATTATGTTTTTTTGGAAAACCAGAAGAAATGACCATCAAGAAACCACTGAAAGTGCTATAATAACACTCATTGCCATTTTTCAGTTTCCGAAACGAGTTCACTTTTTTCAAGAGGTGCTTCTTCTTCTTCTTTTTCTTCTTTTCCCCTGTCTCTTGTCGTCCATTTCAATTTCCACACCAACCGACCTTCAAATTATTTCTGAACATTTTTTTCTTATTCTTCTTTTCTACTTACTCAAACCACGATTTCTGAATCATAGAGAAGAAGAAGACGTCAAGTTTCGGGGTCAGTTTCAGTGTAAAAATGGAATAAAGCAAAAGAGGAGACAGTTTTATGGTTATGACCTCCTCCGATGTTAAATATTAATTTCAAAGACTGCTTTGGTGGTTTCAAACTAACTTTCTTTTCACATAACGATCACTTTTAAGATGTTTAGTCGTCATTTAAAAGTCGAAGAATCTGTGTTTCCAAAACACAAAAATCGTTCGAAAACCTTTTTTTCGAAAAAGGTTTTTGTGATACAGCTTCCTATTTGACTTTGTATTGGTTTCCGAGTCCCATTCTATTGATCCATGTTCCTTTGATTCAAATTTTAATTAAAATAGAATAAGAATCCTGATTTGATTTCCAAGCAGTGAGCGATGGCTCTAATTTTTTGTAGACTCGATTTTTAAAAAAGTGCAAAACATGAAAAAAATTTGAAAGGTCGTTTTGAAATATGATTTATTTCAGTATAAAATCTCTTGAGGGCCCTGACTTTTGTCTAATGGCAAAATAGCCAATAGTTGGCTGAAGAAACTTTGAGAAAAAAGATTATTTTGATATATGCTTACAAAATACTTGCATGGAAGAACTTTTCTTCGAAAAATATGCATTCCACATAATGTATTTCCTCTAATAGAACTTCAACCAAACCGTCAACTTTGAGCTCAATTATCTCGATTTCTGTGACAGATATCAACAATTTATCGACTAATAAAATCTTGGGAGTATTATCTTGAACATTTTATTAGTTGACACATTTTTGATATCTTTCACAGGCATCCAGATAATTGAGCCCAAAGTTGATGGTTTCGGTGGACTTCTACTTCAGGAAATATGTAAAGCGTGAAGGTTGACTTTCAAATTGTCGACTGATCTTCTATTTTTCTTCTAGTTTTTTTTGTGTTCATTGGTTTCCTATTTTACTGTTAAGTACTGTGTTTTGGTTTCTAAAAACTAAAACTTTTTGGTCATTTTTGGATTTTTGTTTGATTTTTATAGTTCATGTTCTATCGTGATAGGAACCATCAACTGACCATTAGTTTTTCGAAAAGTTTTTACTATTAGTTTCATCTTTTTTTAAAGAATTCAAACTATAGAATTTTCAGTTCTAAATACTTTAGTTTAAAAATAGATTTCAAGTGATATAGTATCAAATTTGTCCATTTCATCAAGAATCAATTTTCAGTTATTAATTAAAGACCTTAATCACATGTTTATCAATAAGAAAACAGAAAAAAAGTATATTTAAGATACTGTTCTCCGCCCGAAAATCACACATTTCTCCTTATCATTCTTCCTGATATCTCTATTTACGTTAAAAAAACAACAATCTAAAACAGGCCTAATAGAATGGCTTAATACAATAAGATGAATAGAGGGCAGCAGTCAGTAGCTGCAATTTAGTGTAAAATGAACTGATCATATCATATCACAAAAATCATTCTTTTCTAATTTTCCCTCCGCTTTTCTTCCTCTTCTCTTTTGTTGAGAACGGTCTCTTTCATTTTTCCTTATAATTTGGCAAGACAATGTTACTGACAACTTGGGATGATGATCGAGTTGTTTTTCGAAGGATCAAACGAGTAGAAGACGGAAGAAGCCGAGTGAAAGAGAGAGAGAGAGAGAGAGAGAGAGAGAGAGAGAGAGAGAGAGAGAAAGAGAGAAAGAGAGAAACTATTCACTACCGAATCCTCATGGTTATCCTCATATCCAAGTTTACTGTTGTATCATTTTCAGATATATTGAAAGCATTTTTTACCTTTGCAGCAAAATACGACCTCCTTTGAAATAGATACACAGATTTATTCTGAAAATTTCCTTTCGAAAAAACAGCTAAGATTTGTTAGTTCTAACAACTTTTTTCAAACATCAACTTGAAATATATGTCTTGTATTAGGTTGGTGCAAAAGTTTCTTTCGATTTTGGCAAATTTTTTGGTCGAATTTTTCTCAAAGCGGAGGGGACAAGATTAATGAAAGTAATGTCCATAAGCATGAATAGTTGTCTGGTAACGCTCTGGTAATTTATTGATTCCATCGGCCCAGAATAAGGAAAGCTGCGATTGAAAACGTGGGTCAACTCCTTTTTTGTGTCATTTTTTCAACGGAAGTATTTTCTTTCAAGATGACGTTTAAGAGCCCCAAACAACCATTCATCCGAAAGGGCAAGGTGTGGAAAATACGATGGGCGCAAAAGAATAGTCCAGCCAAACGACATGAGTTTTTGGCTGATCCCTCTGGTGACAGGCGATATCGCATTGTCGTGTTGAAAGTAACCCTTTGACTTTTCTCCTTGTTTCGGTTCGACTTCCAAATTCATTTTCTCTACCTATGAACTATGAATGGCGGCCATTATATTGGTACATTTATCTAAAAGTTCCCAGTCTCCATTCCTTTGACAGATTATCAAACACAAAGCATACCCATTTTTACGGGAAATTTGGATTCCGGAACGTCCAGAGCTAGCTGTCCTTTGACAATCAACTAACCCTTCCACAGTTTGTTAGAGTAGCTTACCCACTTCTCATCTACAGGCATTAGATCATTCATCCAACTGAACGTGTCAAGAAATTATGGGAGAAACATGCTCATGTCTACACAACGATCTTTATCGTCGTCCTTCAGAGCATAGATTACGAATCGACTCAGTTTTTGAAATTGCCAAAAGTCTTCAATCCGGTCACAATACTTGGTTGACTAGCTGACAATGCCTTTGGCATTTTACAAATGGTTTGAAGCGAATCGGTCTCAGTAGTACTCTTAAATAGGTCCAAGTGCGACTACCAGGCCGAGCTTCGTCTTCCAGTTCTAAATTTTTGGTTTCAAATTTATCGGTTCAATGCTTGATGGTAGGGACAGTAGGAGGTCCTTCTCCATCTTTTCCTTTCAATTTCTTGTAAACATCATGCTTTTTCAAAACAGGAAGGAATAAAAATAAAATGCAATTTTCAAAATGTAGACGGTAATGGACGAAAGCAGGTGGCATGCTCACGAATGACAAGAAGGAGAAATGAGGCAAAGTGTATGTAAGAAGTCCGTGAGATACTCTATCCAACAAAAAAACATCCACCAAGAAAAACAATCCGATTGGTTAGATATGATCGCTCAAAGTTGACCATTCAAAATCGAAAGAAACTTATGCACCAACCTAATAGTAGAAGTAGCAAATTTGCTTCATTCCTTCACTATTGTTTTTCGAATCCTTTTTCTAAGCTTTTCTAATCGAAGAACGATACAAATTTTCTTCTGATGGATTGAAAAGAAAAAGAAAGGCGGAAGTGATTACGCAACAGTGATAAGGATTGGAGAACTTTGCAATCAGATTGCTACCTAGATCATAGGTCTAAAATTTAGGTTTCAGCTTTTTCTTCTTCTTTTCTGATTTTTCTTCTTTTTTATGATTTCTCTTTCCTTTTTCTGTCTACAAATGCTCTCTCATTTTTATCTTGTTTCTTCTATAGTTTCTACTCGAGATGAACGCGGAACAAAAACTTCAGAATCGTAGTAAATAAGTTGATAAACCATTCAATGTTACAGCGAAAAAATAAAACGAGAATAGAGGCGAAACGAAGGGTAGAAACCAAAATCAAACGGAGAGATGACGACGATACGGACACGGAACGGATTGTGGCTTTTAGTTGTTTTTACAGTCTCCGTTGCATTCGGAAATGCTGAAATTTTGGAGGATGCACCACCGTACGTTCTAACTCGGTTCTTCATACCGTAAAACTTCTTCTATTTTTCCGAGTCCCTCTCAGAAGGCCCTTCTATTAGAGGGGCCTTTCTAGTATAGGTTTTACGGTTATCTTTTGTCGGTGAAGTATTAATAAACACGGTTACTGTCAAAGTCAAATTACCGTAAAAACTTCAATAAAGTGCTACCCTAATCGTCAACTTGGGCTAATTTATCCCTGTTCCTGTAGCAGATATTGAAAAATGATAAAATGACAAAATATATGTCATATTATGATAAACATTTTATTAGTTGACCACTTTTCGATATCTTGTATAGGAAATGAGATATTCAAGCTCAAAATTGATGGTTTGGGTGGCGTTCTATTAGAATGATAACGATATCTTAATTTCAGTACATGTGGTAGAAACAGATGGAGATACCAATAACAATACATTCACTGTTGTCAATATTTTCCTAAAATTTTCAGAAAATTTCAAGTTCTCCGTGCTCACGCTTCTGATGTCTCACAACTAAACGCACTCCGAGATATTCAACACAAAACTGAAAACGATGTGAGATCTCCATTTTTTCTATAATTTTGTTCATTCTCTTTTAGCTCGATTTCTGGCAAACACCTTCGAAAGTCGGCCATCGAGCTGATATAATGGTGGATGCTGATCGAATGGAATGGTTGGATTCGGTGCTGAAAAGCTCAAATATCAGCTATGACGTTATCATTGACGATGTGCAAAAATTGATTCTGGAAAAGGAGCATGGACCTTCGAGATACTCAAAATTGTTGTTCTCCAAAAGAATGCACAATGAAGGAGGAAACCGAGCAAGAGTAAACTATATGAGATTTAAGATTGGAAACTAAAATTAAATTTTTATAGTATGGGTTCGGCGAGTATCACAGTTATCAAACAATATGTGATTGGATGAAAGATATCGAGAGAAAGTATCCGGATAAGGCAAAAGTGTTCACTATGGGCACAACGGTTGAGGGCAGACCAATTCAAGGGATAAAGATTGGAAATCAAGTATGGAGAAATGATAAAAGAATCTTCTGGATTGATGGAGGAATTCATGCAAGAGAATGGGCAGCCGTGCATACAACACTTTGGTTTATAGATAGAGTAAGTGAGATTATCCCAAATGCTCTGATGAACCTGTTTTTTTTTCAAGTTGATAGCTGATTACAACGATGATGCTTTGGTCCGAACTGCTGTTGATCGTCTTAACTTTTACATTCTTCCGGTGGCCAATCCAGATGGATACGAGTATTCCAGAAGTGATGTATCACCGATGGTATGATTCAAAAGATTAAAAACGGTAATTTTTTAACTTTTTTGTGTTCCAGGTTCGCTTATGGCGGAAAAATCGTGCTGGTGTCGTCTGTAAAAAGGATCGTTGGTTCAGAGACAGATGTTGTGGTGGAGTTGATTTGAATAGAAACTATGATTGGCATTTCGGAGGTATAATTTCTTTTTGTGACTCGAACCGTCATTACCGGATTTCAGAAACTGGTTCAAGTACGGATAAATGTTCGGAAATTTATCAAGGAAGTTCAGCATTCAGTGAAGTGGAAACAAGATCGATGAGAGATTTTCTGACATCTCCAGAGTTGAATGGAAAGATTGACGCATTCATCACACTTCACACATACTCTCAAATGTGGATCCATCCATATTCGCATGCGAGAAAAAGTGTTCCAGCTGATGTAGCCGAACTGGTAAAAGTTTTCTGAAATACTATTTTTGGAGCCCGAAAATTACAGCAACGAGTTGGAAAAGCGGCTGTAGCTGCTCTCGAAAACACTTATGGAACGCAATACAAGTTTGGAACAGGATCAGATATTCTCTGTAATCAGTTTGAAGAAAGTGAAAAATATAATAAAGAGATTTTTCCAGATCCATCTGCTGGAGGTTCGGATGATTGGGCCAAGGGAACTCTTCGTATCAAATATGTGTATTTGCTAGAACTCAGACCGGGAGAGGATGGTTTGTGCAGGGATTGTAGAGATAATAATCTGGGTTTTTATTTTAGTCTGGGATGGTTTCATTCTCGATCAACATCAATTGATTCCAACTGCCAAAGAAACATGGAACGGAGTTAAAGTTGTCATCAGAGCTGTTTCAGATCAAGCTGCATCACGTGAGTCTGAAATGAAAAGTTTGGAATGGTTGAGTTGTTTTCGTTGAATTGGTTGTTAAGGAACATGAGACTGTAATACTCGCAAACCCGTGATTCTGAAAAATAATTATAATTTTGAGCCTGTTTTTGACTGAGCCATGCATGATCATTTTCTCAGTTCCCGATTCTATCGCTTCAACATTGCCTCCGATTACGTTACCGCCCCCTCCGCCAACTACTACTACTACAACAACAACTGCTGCTCCAACAACAACCACAACTCAATGGACAACAACGCCTTGGACTACGACGCCTTGGACTACGACTCCATGGACAACCACTCCTTGGACCACGACGCCTTGGACCACGACGCCTTGGACTACAACAGCTCCATTTTCAAGTATATTTATCGTCACTGAACCCGCACCTATCACCCGCACCACGCCCACACATCTCGACGCTTTCTATAAACTCGGCAAACGTCGCTTCAAATTCGTTTCCATCAAAACATTCCTTCCAACGCTTCCCACTACTCCAATGCCTGCTCAAACTCCTGCTTTGCCTCCCACTTTTACACCACAAACTCCCTCTTTTCCTGCATTTTCACACAATTCTGCTTCCTTATTTTCCTCTTCATTCTCTCAAACCCCTTCACTGCCTTTTGTCACTGTTGTTGGTCCAAATGAGAACAACGAAGTGATTGATGATTTTGAAGGTGCTTCGCCACGTGTCCTTCCTGCGTTTGTTCGTCGACCAAATGGTAGTGTTGTTAGAACGGTAAGCAATGTTGTCAAGAAGGATATGGCATTTTTGGAGCAGACAATATTATTCTGGGACGAAAAAATCAGCTTGCAACGAGAAAGCCGTTGGCCATAGCTGAAGGTTCCACAGCGATAACTTCCGTAACCTAAACTTTTTTCAGAATGCATTCTCTCGGTTTTCACTGATTTTTGTCCAGTTTTCTGTTGATAGTAAAAAATTGACTGAAAACGCACGAAAATCGGCAAAACAAGTATATCAAATAAAAATAGTTTTAGGGTTACGGTAGTTTTCGTTGTGGGACCTCCTTCAACGCCAAACGGCATTTCCCTTCCATTTTTTGTACCAGAATAATACATTAGAATTAGTTTTTATTTGTTTCCAGAAATCCAAAATTTCTCTTTTTTAACAGTTAGACTAGTTGCCAAAAATAGAGCATTTCACTGTATGTTAGACCTGTCTGCTCCGAATATGACCATAACCCTTTTGTCTCTGTTTATGCCTATCTATGTATTGTGAATGTGCAGAACACTCGTCGTCCGGGATCCCGTCAATTCATGCGTCGCCCCGGAGGCTTTGCTCAACAGAGAATTGCCCAATTCAGGAATAGTAAGCAGGCTTTTTTCATTTTTATTTAAAAACTGCTAGTCTTCATGTACTTATTTTCTCATTACTCACAGTAGTGATCACTGCAGGAACATATACTAGAAAGATGAAATTTAGACTTGTTAGAAGGTTTTTAGAGTTTAAGAGGCAACACAAAATAGCCATGAACCGGTTCATCTCTTGTTTTCAGGATCTCCAAACCGAGGTCAAACTACAAATACGAATCAGAGACCGCCACAGGTAAGTCATCGAGTAGTTTCTGAATCTCCAATACGTTTTTCAGCAACAACAGCAAAGACCTCGGGGCAATTGCGTTGACCGTTCTGCTTGGTGTGCATCTTGGCTCAGCGCCAATTCTCAAGTCTGTCAGATTTCTGCCATCTACATGAGACAAGACTGTGCAAGAACTTGTAGATTCTGTTGAATAGATCGTCTACTTTTTCCTTTTTTCAAATTACCAGTTGCCATTTCATTTTTCCCTGTCTTCTCTCAAGCTTTTTCTGCTGATTTCGGGTCTCTTTCTTTTTAATAAGTCGAAACTGTTCTTTAGTTTTTCAAGTCAATTCTATAGGTTTTGCGAAATTTTGATTGAAAACCTTTTTGTTTCTTTTTCTCCTAATAAATCATTTTGTTAATGACATAGACATGCTCATTCAATGACGTCATCGATTGCATCAACCGGATTTACATACATAATTATTTCCAGATAAGGAAAAGTGACTGGTAACGTAAAACGCAGTTCATGGTTTGAGAAATGAGTTGGTAGAGAGGAATTAGATCTTCAAATAATCAGTTCCGAGAAACAAAGAAAAATCGATATGTTACAGTAAACACTCTAATAGAAGGCCACCCAACAGAAAAATTTTAGCCTGTGAAAGATATACAAATACCAGCAAGCTGGTGCGCCTTCGGCGCAATTCAATCAAGTTTTTTAATGGTTCGTGGCTCCGTTCTTCATTATTCTTTGAGGGTCACATGAATCTATATTTATTCAAAAATTTCAAAATCGGACAGAGTGACACGGGGACCAACAGACATCTCTAGCGTTTTATATATCAGGAAGATTGTCAACTAATAAATTATTTCTGATAATATCACAAACATTTTATCAGTTCACCTATTTTTGTCATCTTTTACAAAAAAAGGAAATATATGGCGGGTGGGGTGGCGTTTTATCAGAGTGTCGTGATTTTGAGAATGAGATTTGAAAGTCATTCTGAAATCTATAAGGCTTTTCTTTTCTTTATTGTAAACACCGTTTCTCTCTAAAATGTCCGTGTTCATTTGTGGAGACATCCTTAATGACTGACATCCTCCTTCATCTGAATTATTGCGTCATATCATTGCGTGTAGGAAGAGGATGTACAAGTATGTAGATGTTATTTGATATCATAAGAATGGAAGCAAAACACGAAAGGATTAACCGACCGTTTAGAGAATGAAATACGCGTTAATGGTGTTAATTAGAGCCGGAAAATGTTTTGAGTCTATACAGTTTAATGGTCTTCAATGGTTTGATGCCATTGAGTTGTTTTCTATGATTCTGAACAAGAAAAGAAGATTTTTACTGACCAGGATATGTAAAAACAGTTCAGATATGCAAAAACTACAGTAAACACTCTAACAGAAGGCCATCCTGAACTTGCACTTTGAGCTAAATTATGCAAGAATATAGAATATAAAAATATACAAATAGGTCAATGAAATATGCATGTTTTTCAGTTGATTTTCGGTCATGTAAATCATTTTCAGGAGTCTAGAGGTCGTCTTTCAGGTTGATAGTAATTTTCAAAAAATTATGTAAATGCAAATCTTTTAATCTAGGTCTGTTTGACGCTCTCTGAATTTTCATTGATCGGAAACCTGACAGACAAGCTCCAGACTTCTGAAAATTTTTGAAATCAACTGAAAAACACGGTTTTTATGAAAAAGATCAATAGTGTACTGATTAGCCTGACTTTCGTCTGTTGATGCCTTTCACCACTTGGAGGCTCAGTACAAAAAAGAGGCAAATACTCAATTGTTACAAGATCAGTTGCTTCCTGACCAGTTGCTACTTTTGTCTCAGTTTCTATTTTCCCAGTTGATATGACTCAGTTGCTACTTTTGACTCAATTGCTCGCATTTCCAGAAATTTCAAAATCTCGGTTGCTACAAAAAAAAATACTCATTTGCTACAATTGACTAATTTGCTACTTTTTTCTCAAATACTACAGAAAAAAGCAAATTTTTCACAGTCTTTTTAATACCACTTTTTCTCGGACCCTGTCGAGTCTCTATTCCGCGAAAATTGAGGACAACCAATGAGAAATATTTGTAGTAAAAAATTTTCAAAAATGCTTTGAAACTTTAAAGAAAGAGGATTCAAATCCTAAGATTCCTCACATTTTTTCAAGACCTATGAGGTTATTCAGGCGACCGGCCAAAAACCTTAAACATAACTAAATACTCTGTGAAAACAGAGAGAGAGAGTGAACCAATCTTGCTGACCAGCTTCGATTCCACCTCCACCATCACCGATCCATCGATTCCCTCCACCAGCTCCAATCCTCCGATTTCACCTCCTTCAGCTCCGATCCTCTGATTCCACTTCCTTCAGCTCCGATGCTCCGATTCCACCTCCACCAGCTCCGATCCTCCGATTCCACCACATTCAGCTCCGATCCTCCGATTCCACCTCTTTCAGCTTCGATCCTCTGACAACACCTTTATCGGCTCCGATCCTCCGATTCCACTTCCTTCAGCTCCGATCCTCCGATTCTACCTCTTTCAGCTCCGATCCTTCGATTCCATCTCCTTCAGCTCCGATCTTCCGATTCCACCTCCACCAGCTCCGATCCTTCGATTCCAACTCCATTAGCTCCGATCCTCCGATTCCACCTCCACCAGCTCCGACCCTTCGATTCCAACTCCATCAGCTCCGGTCCTTCGATTCCCTCCACCAGCTCCGATCCTTCGATTCCAACTCCATCTGCTCCGATCCTCCGATTCCACCACATTCAGCTCCGATCCTCCGATTCCACCTCTTTCAGCTTCGATCCTCTGACAACACCTTTATCAGCTCCGATCCTCCGATTCCACTTCCTTCAGCTCCGATCCTCCGATTCTACCTCTTTCAGCTCCGATCCTTCGATTCTATCTCCTTCAGCTCCGATCTTCCGATTCCACCTCCACCAGCTCCGATCCTTCGATTCCAACTCCATCAGCTCCGATCCTCCGATTCCACCTCCATCAGCTCCGATCTTCCGATTCCACCTCCACCAGCTCCGACCCTTCGATTCCAACTCCATCAGCTCCGATCCTCCGATTTTCTCCACCAGCTCCGATCCTTCGATTCCACCTCCTTCAGCTCCGGTGCTCCGATTCCACCTCCATCAGCTCCGATCCTCCGATTCCACCTCCTTCAGCTCCGATCCTCCGATTCCACCTCTTTCAGCTCCGATCCTTCCATTCCCTCCACCAGCTCCGCTCCTCCGATTCCACCACCTTCAGCTCCAATCCTCCGATTCCACCTCTTTCCGCTTCGATCCTCCGTTTCCACCTCGACCAGCTCCGATCCTCTGACAACACCTTCATCAGCTCCGATCCTCCGATTCCACCTCTTTCAGCTCCGATGCTCCGATTCCACCTCCTTCAGCTCCGATTCTCCGATTCCACCTCGACCAGCTCCGATCCTCCGATTCCATCTCCTTCAGCTCCGATCTTCCGATTCCACCTCCACCAGCTCCGATCCTTCGATTCCAACTCCATCAGCTCCGATCCTTCGATTCCAACTCCATCAGCTCCGATCCTCCGATTCCACCTCTTTCAGCTCCGATCCTTCGATTCCAACTCCATCAGCTCCGATTCTCCGATTCCACCTCGACCAGCTCCGATGCGTCGATTCCAACTCCATCAGCTCCGATTCTCCGATTCCACCTCCACCAGCTCCGTTCCTTCGATTGCAACTCCATCAGCTCCGATTCTCCGATTCCACCTCGACCAGCTCCGATCCTCCGATTCCACCTCTTTCAGCTCCGATCCTTCGATTCCAACTCCATCAGCTCCGATCCTCCGATTCCACCTCCATCAGCTCCGATCTTCCGATTCCACCTCCACCAGCTCCGATCCTTCGATTCCAACTCCATCAGCTCCGATCCTTCGATTCCACCTCCACTATCACCGATCCTCCGATTCCACCTCCACCATCTGCGATCCTCCGATTCCACCTCCACCAGCTCCGTTCCTTCGATTCCAACTCCATCAGCTCCGATTCTCCGATTCCACCTCGACCAGCTCCGATCCTCCGATTCCACCTCTTTCAGCTCCGATCCTTCGATTCCAACTCCATCAGCTCCGATCCTCCGATTCCACCTCCATCAGCTCCGATCTTCCGATTCCACCTCCACCAGCTCCGTTCCTTCGATTCCAACTCCATCAGCTCCGATTCTCCGATTCCACCTCGACCAGCTCCGATCCTCCGATTCCACCTCTTTCAGCTCCGATCCTTCGATTCCAACTCCATCAGCTCCGATCTTCCGATTCCACCTCGACCAGCTCCGATCCTTCGATTCCAACTCCATCAGCTCCGATCTTCCGATTCCACCTCCACCAGCTCCGATCCTTCGATTCCAACTCCATCAGCTCCGATCCTCCGATTCCACCTCCACCATCTCCGATCCTCCGATTCCACCTCCACCATCTGCGATCCTCCGATTCCACCTCCATCTGCGATCCTCCGATTCCACCTCTATCTGCGATCCTCCGATTCCACCCCCACCATCTCCGATCCTCCGATTCCACCCCCACCATCTCCGATCCTCTGATTCCACCTCCACCATCTCCGATCCTCCTATTCCACCCCCACCATCTCCGATCCTCCGATTCCACCTCCACCATCTCCGATCCTCCGATTCCACCTCCACCAGCTCCGATCCTCTGATTCCACCTCCATCAGCTCCGATCCTCTGATTCCACCTCCACCATCTCCGATCCTCTGATTCCACCTCCACCAGCTCCGATCCTCTGATTCCACCTCCACCATCTCCGATCCTCCGATTCCACCTCCACCATCTGCGATCCTCCGATTCCACCTCCATCTGCGATCCTCCGATTCCACCTCTATCTGCGATCCTCCGATTCCACCTCCACCAGCTCCGATCCTCTGATTCCACCTCCACCATCTCCGATCCTCCGATTCCACCTCCACCATCTCCGATCCTCCGATTCCACCTCCACCAGCTCCGATCCTTCGATTCCAACTCCATCAGCTCCGATCCTTCGATTCCACCTCCACTATCACCGATCCTTCGATTCCACCTCCACCAGTTCCGATTCCACCTCCATCAGCTGCTCTTTTTTCAGCTTCAGGACTATAACCTCCAGTCCCAATAGCTCCAGTTTCTGGACCCAGCTCCGGCTCTCAGGACTCCGGCCCTAGAAGCTCCAGCTCCAAGAGCCCCAGCTCTCCAGCCAAAGCTGGAAAACTGACTGATTCTCACTGTTTCTCCATCCCCTTATATACGAAAATTCCAGGGAGATTCTTATCTCTTTGCCCTATTTTTTCACTTTTCAAAAACGATTATTTTTCCGAAACGTGAAATTTATTCTTCGAATATTTTTTGAATTTTTCGAAAAGCAAAATTCAATGTTTTTTCACCCGTGCCATGTTTCATAATCGCGTTATCTTTATATTTTTCACTGTTCACTAATAGTCTAGTCGTATACATTGTTGACTATGAAGCTGATGGTTTTTGGTTCAACCCCACCAGGATTTCCTCTTTTTTTTCGTTTTTTTTTTGTGTGAAAATAGATGAAAATTATTTTTCGCCGATCCACAAGATTTTCAGACAAAGTATTCAAAGTAGATATTTTGATCGCAAGTTTTGACTTGATGCCCCCTATAGTTTTCTCTAGTATTCCTCAAAGTTTCAGCCAGATTGGTTGAATCTCCGAGTTTTCGCGTAGTTTTTTGCTGATCGTCTGAACCCTATCACAGTCTTCCATATTAAAAAAAAAATGAATTTTTCACAATTTTTGAGGAGGGTCGAAACTAATATTCATTAGCGAATTTCTAATAATTTCGACAAGATTTTAAATCATGCAGAATTTACACTATTGCAAAAGTCTCACAGATAACAATTTGAGATATGGGAGTTTTAAGTTCTAAATGCCTCAAATCACAAATCCAGTTTTCAAACACTCTTAAAGGTGGCCAGAAAAAAACAAGCAGAAGTCGATAAATATCATTACAAAACTTTCAGAAATGCAAAGACTAACCTTTTTCTCAAAAAATATTATCAGGAAACTTTGTTTTTATCATATTTTCTTGCATACGGTAATATTTGACTGTTTCAAAAACTCGCCCGCACAAGGAAGGATTTAATGAAACACGATTCTTCGACTCGGAGGTGCTGAACAATGCGGATTAGGAAAGACAATGTCATTTCTGCAGATTAACTGTCTCAAACGGATGAAATGACAACATGCCTTATTTCATGACAGTTCTGTAGCATTCATCCGGACGTTTGGGATTAATTTAATTATTGAAAGTGATTTTTCAGCAATAGCTTCTTTTTTTTTCAAGTCTAGTTCTCCTTGTGAACGATCCTTGATTCTCTCGAAGATTGAGATTCATTCTCAATTACCAAAACCTCTAATTATTTCTAGTTCTCACTTCTAAACGTTTCTCACTTTTCTCAACTTTTCATTCTTGACACGAAGCATTGAACGAGACAGACCATCCGAGGTCAGAACCCCACAATTATCACTCAATGCTGAATAGTTGACGTCTTCTTCTGGGAAAGAAGGTACGAGTATTGTCACGTAATAGGATAACCATGTTAACCCCAAGTGACCTTCTAAGCCTATTCAGTAACACCTTGGAATGAGTCTCCATGGAACGGCTCCCTATTAGATTTTCTTGTTTCA
Organism: Caenorhabditis nigoni; assembly: GCA_027920645.1. Classification (NCBI taxonomy): domain Eukaryota; kingdom Metazoa; phylum Nematoda; class Chromadorea; order Rhabditida; family Rhabditidae; genus Caenorhabditis; species Caenorhabditis nigoni. Next base: position 8,802,884 of record CP115864.1, read on the forward strand.
CACTCTCTGAAGACGTTGTGACACCTGTATCGATTCGGTGTTTGCCTCATTAGACACCATGAAATGAACACCTGCACACGAAAAAAATTAAGGTAGATGGAGAAGGCGTGAAGGCAGAAAACTCATGTATAGTGATTTGAAAAAAGTTTCAATGTTTTGGAGTCAACTGATATCTCCTTCCCGCCTTTCTTCTTCTCATACGATTCATGGGGTTACCTAATGAAATGAGTGGTCCCATGAATTTCTTTTTTTTTTGTTCATGCAATATATTTTCGATGCTTCAAAATGATAGAATTCTATGAACACTAATTCGATTTCGCCACTCTCTCGTAAACTACTGGTCAGGTGTGCAACAAAAAAGGAAGTGTTCCCAAAGGGGAGATCCAATCAGAATGGGAAGAAGAGAAACGATTGGGAATAAAAGACAAATTGTGTGTGAAAAAAAGAGAGAAAAGATGGTGAAGTTATGGGAGGAACTTCTTTTTTTAATAGTCTAGATTGATGTCATGTGCCTGTTTTTGAACAGAAGGTGTGGGATTGTAGACCCTATTATTAATACAATCATGTGCACTACCGGCTGCCACGTCATCTGGAAAAGACAATGTTATTCTGTCGTAATACTAATACGACCTGAGCTAGATTAGTCTACATCTACCTGTAGGAACGAACCATTTTCGGAATAAGCTCTAACAACATTTCGAAGATTCATTACGCCATATTTCTTCTAGAAGCCAACCCAAACCGTAAACTGTGAGCTTAATTATCTCGATTCCTGTGAAAGATACCAAAATTTTGTCACCTAATAAATTATTAACCATTATAACACCAATATTTTATCAGTTGAGAAACTTTTTGGATCGTTCACAGGAACCGAGATAATTGAGCCCAAAGTTGAACATTTGGGTGGAATTCTAATAAAGGAAATGCGGTGGTTGTTGAGCTATACCAAGCTTGGAATCTCAAAAATTCACAATTTTAAATATCTGTTTGTTTATAGTTTTTCCTGTAACTATACAAATCTTAATGACATGTTGAATTTTAAAAAAATTCTGAGAAATTTCCATTTCAAAACCAGGGGTGGAGCGTTTTGCTTCGTTCCCATCGAGTGTCGCCTCCTTCGTTCCGCCCATTTCTTCTTTCCACTCTCCCTTTTTGGCTCGCTTTCGAAAGTGGAAACGGATAAGATTTATCGTCTATTTATAGGCGATCACACAATGTTGAATCCAACGGATGCTGCCCCTGCTGCCCTCTCAAACAGATGCGAGTGTCCGAACTGTCAGCAAGCCGAATTATTAGGTGAGTTTTGGGTTTTCGGTATTTGTACTCATTCAAGATTGAAGTTCCTACCGCTACCCTACTGCAGGAACTTTTTTACCGCAGCGCCTTAACCCGCCGGCAGGAACTATTGTGATAAAAATTTCTTAAAGTTCCTGTCGCAGGGTAGCGGCGGAACTTCACTCTTGGATGAAAAAGGAATAGAAGAAATTGGGGAAAATGTGTTGGTAATGGATCAAATCGTCCTTTTTGTTCATCTTCTTCCCATCTTACAAACTTTTCTTATTTTTTTGCCAAGGTGTCACTTTTTTCCAGAAGGACGCTTTTGGAAGGGGGCCCTAGCCGAAGGTATGACAGCGACAACTACCGTATTCTTTTCCACAGCTCCGGCTTTTTGAATCAGAATTATAGGTAGATCACCAAAACCTGTATTTAAAAAAATTACAATTAGAACATTGAAAACCAAAATCACTACCCTTTCCGTTTTGTTTATTCCAAACACCCACCTGCTCATTTACTCCCTTCAGTTAGCTAATCCAAAATCCTCTTTTATGAATCTCCGGCAACCGTTTCTCGGTTCGAGATAATTGGTACGCTATAGATATGGATGTGCTGCTCTTGGGAGCATTTAGATGCCGACCCGATAACAAAACCAGATTAAAAGAGAGTACCGTGCCAAAAAAGGGAGATGATTAAGATCTTGAGAGGAAACTGTCATATTGAGAGGTAATAGGAGTGAAATCTAAGGAGAAGAGGAGGAAGATAAAGAGTTATCCATCTCGAGACAATAATGAAGTTCAAGAATAATGGAATAATTGTATGTTATCTATGAATATTTACAGGTCCAGAAGGCGTTGATGCTCGGAATCGAGGATATCACAACTGTCATATTGCTGGATGTGGAAAAGTGTACATGAAAAGCAGTCATCTGAAGGCACATCTCCGATGGCATTCTCAGGAACGTCAACCTGTGCGAAACCCAATTTAAGCCGAGTGAATCACGACTCAACGCGTTCCATTATTTCTAACTAATATTATATCTTCCTTATTAATAAAACACTAGAGGCGTCTGTCCGTCCTCTTGAGGATCTGTCTACTTTTGAAAAAAAAATTAAAAAAAAAAAAGATTTACGTGACCTTTAAAAAAAGTGAGTCGCGAAGCGACGAACAGTACAAGGAAAGGATTAATTCCAGCTGTTTGAATCGCCAGAGGCGAGGCAAACAGGCTGGTCGTAAACAATCTAATTGAATGATCTCCCTAACTTTCAATTTCGAGCCAGATTATCTTGGTTTCTGACATGTTTTTTTTTTGAAAAAATAAATAATTTTCGTACGTTTTCGGTGAAAACTGTTCCGGAAATTTCGTAATTTCGTAATTGTTCACAAAATTGCTAATCAATATCCTTGAACAATTTCTTAACACCTAAAACTTAATCAAGATAACAAAAAACATTTTCTTCAAGTTCCTCATCAAACTGTACTTCATGATACTTCTATCATGGGACAAATTGACTAGAAATGTGAAAATTTTCAGCCGCTTTCAGTAATTTAGCAAAGGGGCACTTCAATAAGAAGGGTTACTTCAAATAGAGAGGCTATTCAATTAGAGGGACACTTAAACTTCAGGACCCCTTCTAATACTGGTTCTTCGGTACATTAGTCGCAAGAAATAGAATGCGAACTCCGAAAAATCTCATCTCCCCCTTCCATTAATCTAATTAAATAGGTTGTTTTCAAGTATCCACGAATCCACGGAAAAAAGTCATGACCCAAAAAGATCATCTGGAAAGACAGAAGTTGAAATTTTTTTATCCGCGTGTTGACACGACATGGCCCGACCTTGATCCCATGACATGATCCACTGACCTCCTCCTCCCCTTTTTCAGAAGTCTCGTGGATCCACAGATCCAGAGACAATCAGTCTCAACTTCAAGTTCCCCAAGAACAACTCCCTTCTCTCCTCCCTTCTCCTCATGGAAGCTTCCTTCTGGAGCTCGAGTGATGATGTGCGACGACAAGAGCTTGGTTGGTAATCCCAATCATATCTATCTATCCATTCTCAAAACATGGTTCAGATCGGGAAGGTTCATGCTCTGGGTACAGTCAAGGACAACATCTCAAAGGAAACATATTGTGGCCAAATTAGCGAACCCGGCAGGTAAACCAAAACGTCTCTAATTCTCATCTCATAACATGATTCAGCTCGGATGCCACGTGTTGTGATTCAGCCGCGTTGGATGAGTAGGAAGTCAGATGTTCGACAGAAAGTCAGCTTGCAGTGGTCGTGGTGGTGAAGCCCTCGTTGTTTGACGTCGCTTGAGAAGAATCGGACCACAGCAGATCGAGGCTGGATGTAGACGTCGAACTTGGCAGGTACGCCTATTTTCCTACTATCATGGGGGCCCCATAGGTGTCTAGAATTGTATAGAATCCTCGAGATCCTCATAATATTTTCTGTTTTATTTGACCAATTTTAAACATCCCTAGCTTTTAAAAGATCATTTTGTGAATTAAGAATCTTCTAGAATCCCCTAAAATCTTCTAGAATCTCTTACAATCTTCTTGAATCCTCTAGAATCTCCCTCACCGTCTAAATTCCCTAGCTTTTAGTAGATTTCACGCAATCGTATCGCCACACCTTATGGAATTTCCCTATTTTGTTCATGACTTGTCCCGATTACTGTACTCTGACCAAAACTACTAGGGCGAACTCGAAAGAACGACGGTTGATTCAAATTCATCTCTGTTAACCACTAGGCTAATCGGGAGAACGTTAGATGAATTTTTAAAGTGTAAAATTACCGTTTTATTTTTTTTCGAATTTCTGATTTTAAATTTAAATGATTCTGAGGTAGTTTTTGAAGTTTCCGAAACTGGAAAATTATTTTTTTTTGTTATCACATGAAGAATTTGTTTTTCTACATAGGCATTTTATAGGGTTTTTTCCTACTGTTAATGGCTAATTCGAAAATTCAAAGAAAAATTATTGAGATAGTTTTTAGAATATTCTAAAATGGAAAACCATAGCTTTCATAAATGTGTAAAAATATTCCGAAATCGGTTGAGAGACACATGTTCTATAAACATTCAAAAATGTTTTTATAAATTGGAATTCGAAAACTTAGAAAACAAACTTCGAGTATTGCCAGAAAACAGAATTTTTTTGCATAGATGTTCAGAATTTCCTATAAATTTTTTCCACATTTTGTAAAAGTCTTTTCAAGCTGTAAGCATACTTTTCAACAGCTGAAGTAACTTTAAAGGGCTAATTTGACTCAGACCGCTTTGTTCTTAGGTATCCATTAGTTTAGGGATCTAAGCTTAGTTTTTTTAAGACTGAGCCTACTTTTATTACCGTTAAACCTGTATTAGAAGGGCCGGATCTTCTATTGTTCCAGGGTACATCCAGAAGGTCCTTCTATTACAGGGACCCTTCAAGTAGAGAGGGCCCTTCTATTTTCCGGCTAGTTTTTTCCCGAAATTTTGCATTAAAAAATTCGACGAAATTTCGTTCAAAATTGATGAAAACATGCCAATTTCACCAAAAATTAGCAAGTTTTTTTATCGAAAAATAGAGTTTCATCAAATTTCTATTAAATTGCGGAGTTTCCAAATATTTTCCACTGAAAAAGTACGGAGCCTTCAATATTTCCAAGCCCCTCTCGGAGGGCGCTTCTATTGGAGGGCCCTTCTACTAGAGCGACCCTTCTATTAAATGGGCCCTTCTAATACAGGTTTTACAGTATTTTTTTTCTAAGCCTTATTTGTAAGTGCGTGTATATGCGATGAACCTTTTTGAAGGCTAAGCCTACTTTTTAGAAGCTGAAAATAATTTTAATGGTTGATTTTACTTCTAGGGGCCTTGTTTATAGTATGCGCCGATTTAAGTTGCTAATTTTTTTTATTTAATACTGATTCGACTTTTGATGTACTTTCTATCTATCTTTTGAGGGAATACATTTAAATTCACTATAATTCACATCATGCGAATACTGTGGATCCACGCTTCTCCTTTTTTTTATATCGTCTCTTATTTCTTTGAAATGCCACGGAAAAAAATGTGTGCAACAATTCCCTAAACAGCTCAGCGTAAAAAGTGCCCCCTGTTGTGTAGATACGATTAGGTGTCAAAGGTTATAGAATCCCCTAAAATCTTCTTAAATCCCCTAGAATCTCCCACACAGATTAAATTTCCCTAGCCTTCAGTAGATTTTTTGGGAAATCATTTTTCCCTTTCTGGATTCTTGATTCTTACCCCGTCGGATTAGGCATACTGGAATTCCTAGTAAATTAGTTTCAGAGTGTCATAAAGATCAGAATGTGTATTTTGAACTCCCCCAGAATCTTCTTTAATCTAGTAGAATTCCCTAGAGTCTTCGTCACATTCTTAATTTATCTAAAATTCCTATAGGCGCTGGATTACGAGAAACAACCTTCTAAGCTGAAAAGGGAAGAGTGATTTATACCAACTTATACCAAATTTCCCTGTTTGTGTATCTGACTCTTTTCTGGACACACCTGAACCGCGTGGACAGTATCTTTCCATCCTATTCCTTATCTCCCCCCCCCCCTCTCTCTCTCTCTTTTATCAATTCCCATAGGCTCTGGATTACGAGTACCACTCTTCTAAGCTGAAAAGGAAAGAGTGATTTATACCAACTTATACCAAACTTCCCAGTTGGTGTATATGACTCTTTTCTGGACACACCTGAACCGCGTGGACAGTATCTTTCCATCCTATTCCTTATCTCCCCCCCCCTCTCTCTTTTATCAATTCCCATAGGCTCCGGATTACGAGTACCACTCTTCTAAGCTGAAAAGCAAAGAGTGATTTATACCAACTTATACCAAACTTCCCAGTTGGTGTATCTGACTCTTTTCTGGACACACCTGAACCGCGTGGACAGTATCTTTCCATCCTATTCCTTATCTCCCCCCCCCCCTCTCTCTCTCTCTCTCTCTCTCTCTCTCTCTCTCTCTCTCTCTCTCTTTTATCAATTCCCATAGGCTCCGGATTACGAGTACCACTCTTCTAAGCTGAAAAGGAAAGAGTGATTTATACCAACTTATACCAAATTTCCCAGTTGGTGTATCTGACTCTTTTCTGGACACACCTGAACCGCGTGGACAGTATCTTTCCATCCTATTCCTTATCTCCCCCCCTCTCTCTTTTATCAATTCCCATAGGCTCCGGATTACGAGTACCACTCTTCTAAGCTGAAAAGCAAAGAGTGATTTATACCAACTTATACCAAACTTCCCAGTTGGTGTATATGACTCTTTTCTGGACACACCTGAACCGCGTGGACAGTATCTTTCCATCCTATTCCTTATCTCCCCCCCCCTCTCTCTTTTATCAATTCCCATAGGCTCCGGATTACGAGTACCACTCTTCTAAGCTGAAAAGCAAAGAGTGATTTATACCAACTTATACCAAATTTCCCAGTTGGTGTATCTGACTCTTTTCTGGACACACCTGAACCGCGTGGACAGTATCTTTCCATCCTATTCCTTATCTCCCCCCCCCCCCTCTCTCTCTCTCTCTCTCTCTCTCTCTCTCTCTCTTTTATCAATTCCCATAGGCTCCGGATTACGAGTACCACTCTTCTAAGCTGAAAAGCAAAGAGTGATTTATACCAACTTATACCAAACTTCCCAGTTGGTGTATATGACTCTTTTCTGGACACACCTGAACCGCGTGGACAGTATCTTTCCATCCTATTCCTTATCTCCCCCCCCTCTCTCTTTTATCAATTCCCATAGGCTCCGGATTACGAGTACCACTCTTCTAAGCTGAAAAGCAAAGAGTGATTTATACCAACTTATACCAAACTTCCCAGTTGGTGTATATGACTCTTTTCTGGACACACCTGAACCGCGTGGACAGTATCTTTCCATCCTATTCCTTATCTCCCCCCCCCCCCTCTCTCTCTCTCTCTCTCTCTCTCTCTCTCTCTCTCTCTCTCTCTCTCTCTCTTTTATCAATTCCCATAGGCTCCGGATTACGAGTACCACTCTTCTAAGCTGAAAAGGAAAGAGTGATTTATACCAACTTATACCAAATTTCCCAGTTGGTGTATCTGACTCTTTTCTGGACACACCTGAACCGCGTGGACAGTATCTTTCCATCCTATTCCTTATCTCCCCCCCCCCTCTCTCTCTCTCTCTCTCTCTCTCTCTCTCTCTCTCTCTCTCTCTCTCTCTCTTTTATCAATTCCCATAGGCTCTGGATTACGAGTACCACTCTTCTAAGCTGAAAAGGAAAGAGTGATTTATACCAACTTATACCAAATTTCCCAGTTGGTGTATCTGACTCTTTTCTGGACACACCTGAACCGCGTGGACAGTATCTTTCCATCCTATTCCTTATCTCCCCCCCCCCCCTCTCTCTCTCTCTCTCTCTCTCTCTCTCTCTCTCTCTCTCTCTCTCTCTCTCTCTCTTTTATCAATTCCCATAGGCTCTGGATTACGAGTACCACTCTTCTAAGCTGAAAAGGAAAGAGTGATTTATACCAACTTATACCAAATTTCCCAGTTGGTGTATCTGACTCTTTTCTGGACACACCTGAACCGCGTGGACAGTATCTTTCCATCCTATTCCTTATCTCCTCCCCCCCTCTCTCTCTCTTTCTCTCTCTCTCTCTCTCTCTCTCTCTCTCTTTTATCAATTCCCATAGGCTCTGGATTACGAGTACCACTCTTCTAAGCTGAAAAGGAAAGAGTGATTTATACCAACTTATACCAAATTTCCCAGTTGGTGTATCTGACTCTTTTCTGGACACACCTGAACCGCGTGGACAGTATCTTTCCATCCTATTCCTTATCTCCCCCCTCTCTCTCTTTTATCAATTCCCATAGGCTCTGGATTACGAGTACCACTCTTCTAAGCTGAAAAGGAAAGAGTGATTTATACCAACTTATACCAAATTTCCCAGTTGGTGTATCTGACTCTTTTCTGGACACACCTGAACCGCGTGGACAGTATCTTTCCATCCTATTCCTTATCTCCCCCCCTCTCTCTCTTTTATCAATTCCCATAGGCTCCGGATTACGAGTACCACTCTTCTAAGCTGAAAAGGAAAGAGTGATTTATACCAACTTATACCAAATTTCCCAGTTGGTGTATCTGACTCTTTTCTGGACACACCTGAACCGCGTGGACAGTATCTTTCCATCCTATTCCTTATCTCCCCCCCCCCCCTCTCTCTCTTTTATCAATTCCCATAGGCTCCGGATTACGAGTACCACTCTTCTAAGCTGAAAAGGAAAGAGTGATTTATACCAACTTATACCAAATTTCCCAGTTGGTGTATCTGACTCTTTTCTGGACACACCTGAACCGCGTGGACAGTATCTTTCCATCCTATTCCTTATCTCCTCCCCCCTCTCTCTCTCTTTCTCTCTCTCTCTCTCTCTCTCTCTCTCTCTCTCTCTCTCTCTCTCTCTCTCTCTCTCTCTCTCTCTTTTATCAATTCCCATAGGCTCTGGATTACGAGTACCACTCTTCTAAGCTGAAAAGGAAAGAGTGATTTATACCAACTTATACCAAATTTCCCAGTTGGTGTATCTGACTCTTTTCTGGACACACCTGAACCGCGTGGACAGTATCTTTCCATCCTATTCCTTATCTCCTCCCCCCCCCCTCTCTCTCTCTCTCTCTCTCTCTCTCTCTCTCTCTCTCTCTCTCTCTTTTATCAATTCCCATAGGCTCTGGATTACGAGTACCACTCTTCTAAGCTGAAAAGGAAAGAGTGATTTATACCAACTTATACCAAATTTCCCAGTTGGTGTATCTGACTCTTTTCTGGACACACCTGAACCGCGTGGACAGTATCTTTCCATCCTATTCCTTATCTCCCCCCCTCTCTCTCTTTTATCAATTCCCATAGGCTCCGGATTACGAGTACCACTCTTCTAAGCTGAAAAGGAAAGAGTGATTTATACCAACTTATACCAAATTTCCCAGTTGGTGTATCTGACTCTTTTCTGGACACACCTGAACCGCGTGGACAGTATCTTTCCATCCTATTCCTTATCTCCCCCCCCCTCTCTCTCTTTTATCAATTCCCATAGGCTCCGGATTACGAGTACCACTCTTCTAAGCTGAAAAGGAAAGAGTGATTTATACCAACTTATACCAAATTTCCCAGTTGGTGTATCTGACTCTTTTCTGGACACACCTGAACCGCGTGGACAGTATCTTTCCATCCTATTCCTTATCTCCTCCCCCCTCTCTCTCTCTCTCTCTCTCTCTCTCTCTCTCTCTCTCTCTCTCTCTCTCTCTCTCTCTCTCTCTCTCTCTCTCTCTTTTATCAATTCCCATAGGCTCTGGATTACGAGTACCACTCTTCTAAGCTGAAAAGGAAAGAGTGATTTATACCAACTTATACCAAATTTCCCAGTTGGTGTATCTGACTCTTTTCTGGACACACCTGAACCGCGTGGACAGTATCTTTCCATCCTATTCCTTATCTCCCCCCCCCCCTCTCTCTCTCTTTTATCAATTCCCATAGGCTCCGGATTACGAGTACCACTCTTCTAAGCTGAAAAGGAAAGAGTGATTTATACCAACTTATACCAAATTTCCCAGTTGGTGTATCTGACTCTTTTCTGGACACACCTGAACCGCGTGGACAGTATCTTTCCATCCTATTCCTTATCTCCTCCCCCTCTCTCTCTCTCTCTCTCTCTCTCTCTCTCTCTCTCTCTCTCTCTCTCTCTCTCTTTTATCAATTCCCATAGGCTCTGGATTACGAGTACCACTCTTCTAAGCTGAAAAGGAAAGAGTGATTTATACCAACTTATACCAAATTTCCCAGTTGGTGTATCTGACTCTTTTCTGGACACACCTGAACCGCGTGGACAGTATCTTTCCATCCTATTCCTTATCTCCCCCCCCCCTCTCTCTCTCTTTTATCAATTCCCATAGGCTCTGGATTACGAGTACCACTCTTCTAAGCTGAAAAGGAAAGAGTGATTTATACCAACTTATACCAAATTTCCCAGTTGGTGTATCTGACTCTTTTCTGGACACACCTGAACCGCGTGGACAGTATCTTTCCATCCTATTCCTTATCTCCTCCCCCCCCCCCTCTCTCTTTTATCAATTCCCATAGGCTCCGGATTACGAGTACCACTCTTCTAAGCTGAAAAGCAAAGAGTGATTTATACCAAATTATACCAAATTTCCCAGTTGGTGTATCTGACTCTTTTCTGGACACACCTGAACCGCGTGGACAGTATCTTTCCATCCTATTCCTTATCTCCCCCCCCCCTCTCTCTCTCTCTCTCTCTCTCTCTCTCTCTCTCTCTCTCTCTCTTTTATCAATTCCCATAGGCTCCGGATTACGAGTACCACTCTTCTAAGCTGAAAAGGAAAGAGTGATTTATACCAACTTATACCAAATTTCCCAGTTGGTGTATCTGACTCTTTTCTGGACACACCTGAACCGCGTGGACAGTATCTTTCCATCCTATTCCTTATCTCCCCCCCCCCCCCCCCCTCTCTCTCTCTCTCTCTCTCTCTTTTATCAATTCCCATAGGCTCTGGATTACGAGTACCACTCTTCTAAGCTGAAAAGGAAAGAGTGATTTATACCAACTTATACCAAATTTCCCAGTTGGTGTATCTGACTCTTTTCTGGACACACCTGAACCGCGTGGACAGTATCTTTCCATCCTATTCCTTATCTCCTCCCCCCCCCTCTCTCTCTCTCTCTCTCTCTCTCTCTCTCTCTCTCTCTCTCTCTCTCTCTCTTTTATCAATTCCCATAGGCTCTGGATTACGAGTACCACTCTTCTAAGCTGAAAAGGAAAGAGTGATTTATACCAACTTATACCAAATTTCCCAGTTGGTGTATCTGACTCTTTTCTGGACACACCTGAACCGCGTGGACAGTATCTTTCCATCCTATTCCTTATCTCCCCCCCCCCCCTCTCTCTCTTTTATCAATTCCCATAGGCTCTGGATTACGAGTACCACTCTTCTAAGCTGAAAAGGAAAGAGTGATTTATACCAACTTATACCAAATTTCCCAGTTGGTGTATCTGACTCTTTTCTGGACACACCTGAACCGCGTGGACAGTATCTTTCCATCCTATTCCTTATCTCCCCCCCCCCCCCCTCTCTCTCTTTTATCAATTCCCATAGGCTCCGGATTACGAGTACCACTCTTCTAAGCTGAAAAGGAAAGAGTGATTTATACCAACTTATACCAAATTTCCCAGTTGGTGTATCTGACTCTTTTCTGGACACACCTGAACCGCGTGGACAGTATCTTTCCATCCTATTCCTTATCTCCCCCCCCCCCCCTCTCTCTCTTTTATCAATTCCCATAGGCTCCGGATTACGAGTACCACTCTTCTAAGCTGAAAAGGAAAGAGTGATTTATACCAACTTATACCAAATTTCCCAGTTGGTGTATCTGACTCTTTTCTGGACACACCTGAACCGCGTGGACAGTATCTTTCCATCCTATTCCTTATCTCCTCCCCCTCTCTCTCTCTCTCTCTCTCTCTCTCTCTCTCTCTCTCTCTCTCTCTCTCTCTCTTTTATCAATTCCCATAGGCTCTGGATTACGAGTACCACTCTTCTAAGCTGAAAAGGAAAGAGTGATTTATACCAACTTATACCAAAATTCCCAGTTGGTGTATCTGACTCTTTTCTGGACACACCTGAACCGCGTGGACAGTATCTTTCCATCCTATTCCTTATCTCCCCCCCCCCTCTCTCTCTTTTATCAATTCCCATAGGCTCTGGATTACGAGTACCACTCTTCTAAGCTGAAAAGGAAAGAGTGATTTATACCAACTTATACCAAACTTCCCAGTTGGTGTATATGACTCTTTTCTGGACACACCTGAACCGCGTGGACAGTATCTTTCCATCCTATTCCTTATCTCCCCCCCCCTCTCTCTTTTATCAATTCCCATAGGCTCCGGATTACGAGTACCACTCTTCTAAGCTGAAAAGCAAAGAGTGATTTATACCAACTTATACCAAACTTCCCAGTTGGTGTATATGACTCTTTTCTGGACACACCTGAACCGCGTGGACAGTATCTTTCCATCCTATTCCTTATCTCCCCCCCCCTCTCTCTTTTATCAATTCCCATAGGCTCCGGATTACGAGTACCACTCTTCTAAGCTGAAAAGCAAAGAGTGATTTATACCAACTTATACCAAATTTCCCAGTTGGTGTATCTGACTCTTTTCTGGACACACCTGAACCGCGTGGACAGTATCTTTCCATCCTATTCCTTATCTCCCCCCCCCCCTCTCTCTCTCTCTCTCTCTCTCTCTCTCTCTCTCTCTCTCTTTTATCAATTCCCATAGGCTCCGGATTACGAGTACCACTCTTCTAAGCTGAAAAGGAAAGAGTGATTTATACCAACTCATACCAAATTTCCCAGTTGGTGTATCTGACTCTTTTCTGGACACACCTGAACCGCGTGGACAGTATCTTTCCATCCTATTCCTTATCTCCCCCCCTCTCTCTTTTATCAATTCCCATAGGCTCCGGATTACGAGTACCACTCTTCTAAGCTGAAAAGCAAAGAGTGATTTATACCAACTTATACCAAACTTCCCAGTTGGTGTATATGACTCTTTTCTGGACACACCTGAACCGCGTGGACAGTATCTTTCCATCCTATTCCTTATCTCCCCCCCCCCCTCTCTCTTTTATCAATTCCCATAGGCTCCGGATTACGAGTACCACTCTTCTAAGCTGAAAAGCAAAGAGTGATTTATACCAACTTATACCAAATTTCCCAGTTGGTGTATCTGACTCTTTTCTGGACACACCTGAACCGCGTGGACAGTATCTTTCCATCCTATTCCTTATCTCCCCCCCCCTCTCTCTCTCTCCTCTCTCTCTCTCTCTCTCTCTCTCTCTCTCTCTCTCTCTCTCTCTCTCTCTCTCTTTTATCAATTCCCATAGGCTCCGGATTACGAGTACCACTCTTCTAAGCTGAAAAGCAAAGAGTGATTTATACCAACTTATACCAAACTTCCCAGTTGGTGTATATGACTCTTTTCTGGACACACCTGAACCGCGTGGACAGTATCTTTCCATCCTATTCCTTATCTCCCCCCCCCCTCTCTCTTTTATCAATTCCCATAGGCTCCGGATTACGAGTACCACTCTTCTAAGCTGAAAAGCAAAGAGTGATTTATACCAACTTATATCAAACTTCCCAGTTGGTGTATATGACTCTTTTCTGGACACACCTGAACCGCGTGGACAGTATCTTTCCATCCTATTCCTTATCTCCCCCCCCCTCTCTCTCTCTCTCTCTCTCTCTCTCTCTCTCTCTCTCTCTCTCTCTCTCTCTCTCTCTCTCTCTCTCTCTCTCTCTCTCTTTTATCAATTCCCATAGGCTCCGGATTACGAGTACCACTCTTCTAAGCTGAAAAGGAAAGAGTGATTTATACCAACTTATACCAAACTTCCCAGTTGGTGTATATGACTCTTTTCTGGACACACCTGAACCGCGTGGACAGTATCTTTCCATCCTATTCCTTATCTCCCCCCCCTCTCTCTTTTATCAATTCCCATAGGCTCCGGATTACGAGTACCACTCTTCTAAGCTGAAAAGCAAAGAGTGATTTATACCAACTTATACCAAACTTCCCAGTTGGTGTATATGACTCTTTTCTGGACACACCTGAACCGCGTGGACAGTATCTTTCCATCCTATTCCTTATCTCCCCCCCCCCCTCTCTCTTTTATCAATTCCCATAGGCTCCGGATTACGAGTACCACTCTTCTAAGCTGAAAAGCAAAGAGTGATTTATACCAACTTATACCAAATTTCCCAGTTGGTGTATCTGACTCTTTTCTGGACACACCTGAACCGCGTGGACAGTATCTTTCCATCCTATTCCTTATCTCCCCCCCCCCCCTCTCTCTCTCTCTCTCTCTCTCTCTCTCTCTCTCTCTCTCTCTCTCTCTCTCTTTTATCAATTCCCATAGGCTCCGGATTACGAGTACCACTCTTCTAAGCTGAAAAGGAAAGAGTGATTTATACCAACTTATACCAAATTTCCCAGTTGGTGTATCTGACTCTTTTCTGGACACACCTGAACCGCGTGGACAGTATCTTTCCATCCTATTCCTTATCTCCCCCCCCTCTCTCTTTTATCAATTCCCATAGGCTCCGGATTACGAGTACCACTCTTCTAAGCTGAAAAGCAAAGAGTGATTTATACCAACTTATACCAAACTTCCCAGTTGGTGTATATGACTCTTTTCTGGACACACCTGAACCGCGTGGACAGTATCTTTCCATCCTATTCCTTATCTCCCCCCCCCTCTCTCTTTTATCAATTCCCATAGGCTCCGGATTACGAGTACCACTCTTCTAAGCTGAAAAGCAAAGAGTGATTTATACCAACTTATACCAAATTTCCCAGTTGGTGTATCTGACTCTTTTCTGGACACACCTGAACCGCGTGGACAGTATCTTTCCATCCTATTCCTTATCCCCCCCCCCCCTCTCTCTCTCTCTCTCTCTCTCTCTCTCTCTCTCTCTCTCTCTCTCTCTCTCTCTCTCTCTCTCTCTTTTATCAATTCCCATAGGCTCCGGATTACGAGTACCACTCTTCTAAGCTGAAAAGCAAAGAGTGATTTATACCAACTTATACCAAACTTCCCAGTTGGTGTATATGACTCTTTTCTGGACACACCTGAACCGCGTGGACAGTATCTTTCCATCCTATTCCTTATCTCCCCCCCTCTCTCTCTTTTATCAATTCCCATAGGCTCCGGATTACGAGTACCACTCTTCTAAGCTGAAAAGCAAAGAGTAATTTATACCAACTTATACCAAACTTCCCAGTTGGTGTATATGACTCTTTTCTGGACACACCTGAACCGCGTGGACAGTATCTTTCCATCCTATTCCTTATCTCCCCCCCCCCTCTCTCTCTCTCTCTCTCTCTCTCTCTCTCTCTCTCTCTCTCTCTCTTTTATCAATTCCCATAGGCTCCGGATTACGAGTACCACTCTTCTAAGCTGAAAAGGAAAGAGTGATTTATACCAACTTATACCAAATTTCCCAGTTGGTGTATCTGACTCTTTTCTGGACACACCTGAACCGCGTGGACAGTATCTTTCCATCCTATTCCTTATCTCCCCCCCTCTCTCTCTTTTATCAATTCCCATAGGCTCCGGATTACGAGTACCACTCTTCTAAGCTGAAAAGCAAAGAGTAATTTATACCAACTTATACCAAACTTCCCAGTTGGTGTATATGACTCTTTTCTGGACACACCTGAACCGCGTGGACAGTATCTTTCCATCCTATTCCTTATCTCCCCCCCCTCTCTCTCTCTCTCTCTCTCTCTCTCTCTCTCTCTCTCTCTTTTATCAATTCCCATAGGCTCCGGATTACGAGTACCACTCTTCTAAGCTGAAAAGGAAAGAGTGATTTATACCAACTTATACCAAATTTCCCAGTTGGTGTATCTGACTCTTTTCTGGACACACCTGAACCGCGTGGACAGTATCTTTCCATCCTATTCCTTATCTCCCCCCCCCCCCCTCTCTCTCTCTCTCTCTCTCTCTCTCTCTCTCTCTCTCTCTCTCTCTCTCTCTCTCTCTTTTATCAATTCCCATAGGCTCCGGATTACGAGTACCACTCTTCTAAGCTGAAAAGGAAAGAGTGATTTATACCAACTTATACCAAACTTCCCAGTTGGTGTATATGACTCTTTTCTGGACACACCTGAACCGCGTGGACAGTATCTTTCCATCCTATTCCTTATCTCCCCCCTCTCTCTCTTTTATCAATTCCCATAGGCTCCGGATTACGAGTACCACTCTTCTAAGCTGAAAAGCAAAGAGTAATTTATACCAACTTATACCAAACTTCCCAGTTGGTGTATATGACTCTTTTCTGGACACACCTGAACCGCGTGGACAGTATCTTTCCATCCTATTCCTTATCTCCCCCCCCCTCTCTCTCTCTCTCTCTCTCTCTCTCTCTCTCTCTCTCTCTCTCTCTTTTATCAATTCCCATAGGCTCCGGATTACGAGTACCACTCTTCTAAGCTGAAAAGGAAAGAGTGATTTATACCAACTTATACCAAATTTCCCAGTTGGTGTATCTGACTCTTTTCTGGACACACCTGAACCGCGTGGACAGTATCTTTCCATCCTATTCCTTATCTCCCCCCCCCCTCTCTCTCTCTCTCTCTCTCTCTCTCTCTCTCTCTCTCTCTCTCTCTCTCTCTCTCTCTCTCTCTCTCTTTTATCAATTCCCATAGGCTCCGGATTACGAGTACCACTCTTCTAAGCTGAAAAGGAAAGAGTGATTTATACCAACTTATACCAAACTTCCCAGTTGGTGTATATGACTCTTTTCTGGACACACCTGAACCGCGTGGACAGTATCTTTCCATCCTATTCCTTATCTCCCCCCCCCTCTCTCTCTTTTATCAATTCCCATAGGCTCCGGATTACGAGTACCACTCTTCTAAGCTGAAAAGCAAAGAGTAATTTATACCAACTTATACCAAACTTCCCAGTTGGTGTATATGACTCTTTTCTGGACACACCTGAACCGCGTGGACAGTATCTTTCCATCCTATTCCTTATCTCCCCCCCCCTCTCTCTCTCTCTCTCTCTCTCTCTCTCTCTCTCTCTCTCTCTCTTTTATCAATTCCCATAGGCTCCGGATTACGAGTACCACTCTTCTAAGCTGAAAAGGAAAGAGTGATTTATACCAACTTATACCAAATTTCCCAGTTGGTGTATCTGACTCTTTTCTGGACACACCTGAACCGCGTGGACAGTATCTTTCCATCCTATTCCTTATCTCCCCCCCCCCCCTCTCTCTCTCTCTCTCTCTCTCTCTCTCTCTCTCTCTCTCTCTCTCTCTCTTTTATCAATTCCCATAGGCTCTGGATTACGAGTACCACTCTTCTAAGCTGAAAAGGAAAGAGTGATTTATACCAACTTATACCAAATTTCCCAGTTGGTGTATCTGACTCTTTTCTGGACACACCTGAACCTCGTGGACAGTATCTTTCCATCCTATTTCTTATCTCCTCCCCCCCCCCCTCTCTCTCTCTCTCTCTCTCTCTCTCTCTCTCTCTCTCTCTCTCTTTTATCAATTCCCATAGGCTCTGGATTACGAGTACCACTCTTCTAAGCTGAAAAGGAAAGAGTGATTTATACCAACTTATACCAAATTTCCCAGTTGGTGTATCTGACTCTTTTCTGGACACACCTGAACCGCGTGGACAGTATCTTTCCATCCTATTCCTTATCTCCCCCCCTCTCTCTCTTTTATCAATTCCCATAGGCTCCGGATTACGAGTACCACTCTTCTAAGCTGAAAAGGAAAGAGTGATTTATACCAACTTATACCAAATTTCCCAGTTGGTGTATCTGACTCTTTTCTGGACACACCTGAACCGCGTGGACAGTATCTTTCCATCCTATTCCTTATCTCCCCCCCCCCTCTCTCTCTTTTATCAATTCCCATAGGCTCCGGATTACGAGTACCACTCTTCTAAGCTGAAAAGGAAAGAGTGATTTATACCAACTTATACCAAATTTCCCAGTTGGTGTATCTGACTCTTTTCTGGACACACCTGAACCGCGTGGACAGTATCTTTCCATCCTATTCCTTATCTCCTCCCCCCTCTCTCTCTCTCTCTCTCTCTCTCTCTCTCTCTCTCTCTCTCTCTCTCTCTCTTTTATCAATTCCCATAGGCTCTGGATTACGAGTACCACTCTTCTAAGCTGAAAAGGAAAGAGTGATTTATACCAACTTATACCAAATTTCCCAGTTGGTGTATCTGACTCTTTTCTGGACACACCTGAACCGCGTGGACAGTATCTTTCCATCCTATTCCTTATCTCCCCCCCTCTCTCTCTTTTATCAATTCCCATAGGCTCCGGATTACGAGTACCACTCTTCTAAGCTGAAAAGGAAAGAGTGATTTATACCAACTTATACCAAATTTCCCAGTTGGTGTATCTGACTCTTTTCTGGACACACCTGAACCGCGTGGACAGTATCTTTCCATCCTATTCCTTATCTCCCCCCCCCCCCCTCTCTCTCTTTTATCAATTCCCATAGGCTCCGGATTACGAGTACCACTCTTCTAAGCTGAAAAGGAAAGAGTGATTTATACCAACTTATACCAAATTTCCCAGTTGGTGTATCTGACTCTTTTCTGGACACACCTGAACCGCGTGGACAGTATCTTTCCATCCTATTCCTTATCTCCTCCCCCTCTCTCTCTCTCTCTCTCTCTCTCTCTCTCTCTCTCTCTCTCTCTCTCTCTCTCTCTCTCTCTCTCTCTCTCTCTCTCTCTCTCTCTCTCTCTCTCTCTCTCTTTTATCAATTCCCATAGGCTCTGGATTACGAGTACCACTCTTCTAAGCTGAAAAGGAAAGAGTGATTTATACCAACTTATACCAAATTTCCCAGTTGGTGTATCTGACTCTTTTCTGGACACACCTGAACCGCGTGGACAGTATCTTTCCATCCTATTCCTTATCCCCCCCCCCTCTCTCTCTCTTTTATCAATTCCCATAGGCTCTGGATTACGAGTACCACTCTTCTAAGCTGAAAAGGAAAGAGTGATTTATACCAACTTATACCAAATTTCCCAGTTGGTGTATCTGACTCTTTTCTGGACACACCTGAACCGCGTGGACAGTATCTTTCCATCCTATTCCTTATCTCCTCCCCCCCCCTCTCTTTTATCAATTCCCATAGGCTCCGGATTACGAGTACCACTCTTCTAAGCTGAAAAGCAAAGAGTGATTTATACCAACTTATACCAAATTTCCCAGTTGGTGTATCTGACTCTTTTCTGGACACACCTGAACCGCGTGGACAGTATCTTTCCATCCTATTCCTTATCTCCCCCCCTCTCTCTCTCTCTCTCTCTCTCTCTCTCTCTCTCTCTCTCTCTCTCTCTCTCTTTTATCAATTCCCATAGGCTCCGGATTACGAGTACCACTCTTCTAAGCTGAAAAGGAAAGAGTGATTTATACCAACTTATACCTAATTTCCCAGTTGGTGTATCTGACTCTTTTCTGGACACACCTGAACCGCGTGGACAGTATCTTTCCATCCTATTCCTTATCTCCCCCCCCTCTCTCTCTCTCTCTCTCTCTCTCTCTCTCTCTCTCTCTCTCTTTTATCAATTCCCATAGGCTCTGGATTACGAGTACCACTCTTCTAAGCTGAAAAGGAAAGAGTGATTTATACCAACTTATACCAAATTTCCCAGTTGGTGTATCTGACTCTTTTCTGGACACACCTGAACCGCGTGGACAGTATCTTTCCATCCTATTCCTTATCTCCTCCCCCCCCCTCTCTCTCTCTCTCTCTCTCTCTCTCTCTCTCTCTCTCTCTCTCTCTCTCTCTCTTTTATCAATTCCCATAGGCTCTGGATTACGAGTACCACTCTTCTAAGCTGAAAAGGAAAGAGTGATTTATACCAACTTATACCAAATTTCCCAGTTGGTGTATCTGACTCTTTTCTGGACACACCTGAACCGCGTGGACAGTATCTTTCCATCCTATTCCTTATCTCCCCCCCTCTCTCTCTTTTATCAATTCCCATAGGCTCTGGATTACGAGTACCACTCTTCTAAGCTGAAAAGGAAAGAGTGATTTATACCAACTTATACCAAATTTCCCAGTTGGTGTATCTGACTCTTTTCTGGACACACCTGAACCGCGTGGACAGTATCTTTCCATCCTATTCCTTATCTCCCCCCCCCCCCCCTCTCTCTCTTTTATCAATTCCCATAGGCTCCGGATTACGAGTACCACTCTTCTAAGCTGAAAAGGAAAGAGTGATTTATACCAACTTATACCAAATTTCCCAGTTGGTGTATCTGACTCTTTTCTGGACACACCTGAACCGCGTGGACAGTATCTTTCCATCCTATTCCTTATCTCCCCCCCCCCTCTCTCTCTTTTATCAATTCCCATAGGCTCCGGATTACGAGTACCACTCTTCTAAGCTGAAAAGGAAAGAGTGATTTATACCAACTTATACCAAATTTCCCAGTTGGTGTATCTGACTCTTTTCTGGACACACCTGAACCGCGTGGACAGTATCTTTCCATCCTATTCCTTATCTCCTCCCCCTCTCTCTCTCTCTCTCTCTCTCTCTCTCTCTCTCTCTCTCTCTCTCTCTCTCTCTCTCTCTTTTATCAATTCCCATAGGCTCTGGATTACGAGTACCACTCTTCTAAGCTGAAAAGGAAAGAGTGATTTATACCAACTTATACCAAATTTCCCAG
The DNA here is from genome assembly GCA_027920645.1 of Caenorhabditis nigoni. Taxonomy (NCBI): domain Eukaryota; kingdom Metazoa; phylum Nematoda; class Chromadorea; order Rhabditida; family Rhabditidae; genus Caenorhabditis; species Caenorhabditis nigoni. The sequence goes on from CP115864.1 coordinate 8,823,441, forward strand.
TTGGTGTATCTGACTCTTTTCTGGACACACCTGAACCGCGTGGACAGTATCTTTCCATCCTATTCCTTATCTCCCCCCCTCTCTCTCTCTTTTATCAATTCCCATAGGCTCTGGATTACGAGTACCACTCTTCTAAGCTGAAAAGGAAAGAGTGATTTATACCAACTTATACCAAATTTCCCAGTTGGTGTATCTGACTCTTTTCTGGACACACCTGAACCGCGTGGACAGTATCTTTCCATCCTATTCCTTATCTCCTCCCCCCCCTCTCTCTTTTATCAATTCCCATAGGCTCCGGATTACGAGTACCACTCTTCTAAGCTGAAAAGGAAAGAGTGATTTGTACCAACTTATACCAAATTTCCCAGTTGGTGTATCTGACTCTTTTCTGGACACACCTGAACCGCGTGGACAGTATCTTTCCATCCTATTCCTTATCTCCCCCCCCCCTCTCTCTCTTTTATCAATTCCCATAGGCTCCGGATTACGAGTACCACTCTTCTAAGCTGAAAAGGAAAGAGTGATTTGTACCAACTTATACCAAATTTCCCAGTTGGTGTATCTGACTCTTTTCTGGACACACCTGAACCGCGTGGACAGTATCTTTCCATCCTATTCCTTATCTCCCCCCCCCCTCTCTCTCTCTTTTATCAATTCCCATAGGCTCTGGATTACGAGTACCACTCTTCTAAGCTGAAAAGGAAAGAGTGATTTATACCAACTTATACCAAATTTCCCAGTTGGTGTATCTGACTCTTTTCTGGACACACCTGAACCGCGTGGACAGTATCTTTCCATCCTATTCCTTATCTCCCCCCCCCCCTCTCTCTTTTATCAATTCCCATAGGCTCCGGATTACGAGTACCACTCTTCTAAGCTGAAAAGGAAAGAGTGATTTGTACCAACTTATACCAAATTTCCCAGTTGATGTATCTGACTCTTTTCTGGACACACCTGAACCGCGTGGACAGTATCTTTCCATCCTATTCCTTATCTCCCCCCCCTCTCTCTCTTTTATCAATTCCCATAGGCTCCGGATTACGAGTACCACTCTTCTAAGCTGAAAAGGAAAGAGTGATTTATACCAACTTATACCAAATTTCCCAGTTGGTGTATCTGACTCTTTTCTGGACACACCTGAACCGCGTGGACAGTATCTTTCCATCCTATTCCTTATCCCCCCCCTCTCTCTCTCTTTTATCAATTCCCATAGGCTCTGGATTACGAGTACCACTCTTCTAAGCTGAAAAGGAAAGAGTGATTTATACCAACTTATACCAAATTTCCCAGTTGGTGTATCTGACTCTTTTCTGGACACACCTGAACCGCGTGGACAGTATCTTTCCATCCTATTCCTTATCTCCCCCCCTCTCTCTCTCTTTTATCAATTCCCATAGGCTCTGGATTACGAGTACCACTCTTCTAAGCTGAAAAGGAAAGAGTGATTTATACCAACTTATACCAAATTTCCCAGTTGGTGTATCTGACTCTTTTCTGGACACACCTGAACCGCGTGGACAGTATCTTTCCATCCTATTCCTTATCTCCTCCCCCCCCCCCTCTCTCTTTTATCAATTCCCATAGGCTCCGGATTACGAGTACCACTCTTCTAAGCTGAAAAGGAAAGAGTGATTTGTACCAACTTATACCAAATTTCCCAGTTGGTGTATCTGACTCTTTTCTGGACACACCTGAACCGCGTGGACAGTATCTTTCCATCCTATTCCTTATCTCCCCCCCCCCCCCTCTCTCTCTTTTATCAATTCCCATAGGCTCCGGATTACGAGTACCACTCTTCTAAGCTGAAAAGGAAAGAGTGATTTATACCAACTTATACCAAATTTCCCAGTTGGTGTATCTGACTCTTTTCTGGACACACCTGAACCGCGTGGACAGTATCTTTCCATCCTATTCCTTATCTCCTCCCCCCCCCTCTCTCTTTTATCAATTCCCATAGGCTCCGGATTACGAGTACCACTCTTCTAAGCTGAAAAGGAAAGAGTGATTTGTACCAACTTATACCAAATTTCCCAGTTGGTGTATCTGACTCTTTTCTGGACACACCTGAACCGCGTGGACAGTATCTTTCCATCCTATTCCTTATCTCCCCCCCCTCTCTCTCTCTCTTTTATCAATTCCCATAGGCTCTGGATTACGAGTACCACTCTTCTAAGCTGAAAAGGAAAGAGTGATTTATACCAACTTATACCAAATTTCCCAGTTGGTGTATCTGACTCTTTTCTGGACACACCTGAACCGCGTGGACAGTATCTTTCCATCCTATTCCTTATCTCCCCCCCCCCTCTCTCTTTTATCAATTCCCATAGGCTCCGGATTACGAGTACCACTCTTCTAAGCTGAAAAGGAAAGAGTGATTTGTACCAACTTATACCAAATTTCCCAGTTGGTGTATCTGACTCTTTTCTGGACACACCTGAACCGCGTGGACAGTATCTTTCCATCCTATTCCTTATCTCCCCCCCCTCTCTCTCTCTTTTATCAATTCCCATAGGCTCCGGATTACGAGTACCACTCTTCTAAGCTGAAAAGGAAAGAGTGATTTATACCAACTTATACCAAATTTCCCAGTTGGTGTATCTGACTCTGTTCTGGACACACCTGAACCGCGTGGACAGTATCTTTCCATCCTATTCCTTATCTCCCCCCCCCCCTCTCTCTCTCTTTTATCAATTCCCATAGGCTCTGGATTACGAGTACCACTCTTCTAAGCTGAAAAGGAAAGAGTGATTTATACCAACTTATACCAAATTTCCCAGTTGGTGTATCTGACTCTTTTCTGGACACACCTGAACCGCGTGGACAGTATCTTTCCATCCTATTCCTTATCTCCCCCCCCCCCCCCTCTCTCTCTCTTTTATCAATTCCCATAGGCTCTGGATTACGAGTACCACTCTTCTAAGCTGAAAAGGAAAGAGTGATTTATACCAACTTATACCAAATTTCTCAGTTGGTGTATCTGACTCTTTTCTGGACACACCTGAACCGCGTGGACAGTATCTTTCCATCCTATTCCTTATCTCCCCCCCCCCTCTCTCTCTCTTTTATCAATTCCCATAGGCTCTGGATTACGAGTACCACTCTTCTAAGCTGAAATGGAAAGAGTGATTTGTACCAACTTATACCAAATTTCCCAGTTGGTGTATCTGACTCTTTTCTGGACACACCTGAACCGCGTGGACAGTATCTTTCCATCCTATTCCTTATCTCCCCCCCCCTCTCTCTCTTTTATCAATTCCCATAGGCTCTGGATTACGAGTACCACTCTTCTAAGCTGAAAAGGAAAGAGTGATTTATACCAACTTATACCAAATTTCTCAGTTGGTGTATCTGACTCTTTTCTGGACACACCTGAACCGCGTGGACAGTATCTTTCCATCCTATTCCATTCTCTTTATTAAAAATAAGTCGAACTTGTTCTTTAGTTTTTCAATCCAATTCTATAGTTTTTGCGAAATTTTTATTGAAAACCTTTCTTTTTTTTTTTCTCCTAATAAATCATTTTGATGACAGAGACATGCTCATTCAATGACGTCATCGATTGCATCAACCGGATTTCCATAATGTTTTTCAGATAAGAAATAGTGCCCATTAACGTAAAACGCAGTTCATGGTCTGTGAGAAATGTGTTAAATACATAGGAACTACATTTCAAAATAATCTAAAATGGTATGTAACACATTTCTAGAAATGAGATTGGCACAGAGAAATTAGGTCTCAAAATAATCAGAAGTTCCGAGGAACACAAAAAATCGATTCGTTACAAGAAACACTCTAATAGAAGGCCACCTAAACAGTCAAATTTGAGCACCATTAAATAATAAATTGTTTTTCATACTATCAGCAGAAATTCATCAGTTCACCTATTTTTGTTATCTTTTACAGTAAACGAGACATATGGCGGGTAGGGTGGCGTTTTATCAGAGTGTCGTGATTTTGAGAATGAGAGTTGAAAGTCATTCTGAAATCTATAAGGCTTTTTTTTCTTCATTCTAAACACTGTTTTTTCTCTAAAATGTCCGTGTTCATTTGTGGAGACATCCTTAATGGCTGACATCCTCCTTCATCTGAATTATTGCGTCATATCATTGCGTATAGGAAGAGGATGTACAAGTATGGAGATGTTATTTGATATCATAAGAATGGAAGCAAAACACGAAAGGATTAACCGACCACTTATAGAATGAAATACGAGTTGATGGTGTTAATTAGAGCCGGAAAATGTTTTGAGTCTATACAGTTTAATGGTCTTCAATGGTTTGATGCCATTGAGTTGTTTTCTATGATTCTGAACAAGAAAAGAAGATTTTTACTGACCAGGATATGTAAAAACAGTTCAGATATGCAAAAACTACAGTAAACACTCTAACAGAAGGCCATCCTGAACTTGCACTTTGAGCTCAATTACACAAGAATATCGGAACCTACAGTGAGGGCATTGAAGTATACACATATATTTAGGTCAAAAAAACATAGGTCAATAAGTGGTGCATATTTTTCAGTTGATTTTCGGCCATTAAAACCATTTTCAGGGTCTAGAGGTCGTCTGTCAGATTTTTTGGAATTTCAAAAAATTCGGAAAATGCAATGTTTTTAATTCAGGTCTGTTTCACACCCTCCTAAAACAGATCTGAAAAATCTGTCAACTGATAAAATGTTGATGATATTATGAAGGATATCACACTCAAAGATTTTTGTTTTCTGTTATACATAGAAATTCAGATATTTTTTGATTGTTTCAGAAACTCGCCCGCATAATAAAGGATTTAATGAAACACGATTCTTCGACTCGGAGGTGCTGAACAATGCGGATTAGGGAAGACAATGTCATTTCTGCAGATTAACTGTCTCAAACGGATGAAATGACAACATACCTTATGTCATGACAGTACTGTAGGATTCATCCGGACGTTTGGGATTAATTTAATTATTGAAAGTGATTTTCCAGCAATAACTTCTTTTTGTTTCAAGTCTAGTTCTCCTTGTGAACGATCCTTGATTCTCTCGAAGATTGAGATTCATTCTCAATTACCAAAACCTCTAATTATTTCTAGTTCTCACTTCTAAACGTTTCTCACTTTTCTCAACTTTTCATTCTTGACACGAAGCATTGAACGAGACAGACCATCCGAGGTCAGAACCCCACAATTATCACTCAATGCTGAATAGTTGACGTCTTCTTCTGGGAAAGAAGGTACGAGTATTGTCACGTAATAGGATAACCATGTTAACCTCAAGTGACCTTCTAAGCCTATTCAGTAACACCTTGGAATGAGTTTCCATGGAACGGCGCCCTATTAGATTTTCTTGTTTCACACTCTCTGAAGACGTTGTGACACCTGTATCGATTCGGTGTTTGCCTCATTAGACACCATGAAATGAACACCTGCACACGAAGAAAATGAAGGTAGATGGAGAAGGCTTGTAGAAAGAAAACCCAAATACAGTGATTCGAAAAAAATGTTCAAAGTTTTGGAGTCTATACTAAATTTATAATTTTGTATTCTTTATTCTTTTGATCTGTACAAAGTGCATTTTATCCCATGATTCATGCTCCCACAGATTCCATCCCCCTGATATCTTCGACCCGCCTTTCTTCTACGATTCATGGGGTTACCTAATGGAGTGGTCCCATAAACTGTCACTTTACCGTTCCGTTCTTAGGTGACAGAGTTTACGTAAGCCAAATCGAGGACAGAGAGTCTCCAAGGACGCCCCCGTGACACAAAAAAACGCAAAGATGAATGGATGAAAATGAGACAGAGAGATGGTGGGGAGAGGTGATGAATTGAGTAAACTGCATGGGAAAATGAAACGGAACTTTTTGTTTTTCATTAGAAATCATCATTACTTTCCCAGGCTGCTCCTTTAGTATCGTCTTCAGATGTGCGGTGTCCCTCTTTCATTTGTTTTGATCTTCCGGTTTTCACACTTCCGGTTTGTTTCAGCAATCAGATTCACACTTCTGACCGAAAAAACAATACGCGTGAGAAAAAAAAACGATGAGCAGAAATAACGGGTATTGGAACGTCGTCTGAATAAGCGATCCGTAATTTTACAGTAAGATCAGCGTTGGTATCGACGCGAATGCTTCACACTAAACTGTTGAGTATTACAGTTTAGGGCATGAATTCTAGCAGAAAAAACGCTCGAAAAAACTATTTTGGGAAACGTACCGGAAAAAACACGAGTAGTTTGTTTCAAATCGAGTTCAATGTTTTTCAAAAAAGAGAAATAATAACGATTTCACCAATTCTGATTTACAGCTCCAGACTTCGATTCCGGATATGTCAATCTCTAGTTTCATGGATGCTCCTACCGTAATCTCTTACCCGTCTTCTTCTGTTTTTCGAAGGATGACAAGTGGTTCCGCTTCGAGTTGTTATACACCGCCTGCTTACAATCATCCCTTCTTCGCAGTCTTCTTCGAATCCCAAACCTTGTCATTAGTCGGCATATCCATTTCTGTTTTCTTCCATTTTCTGAAATCCTTCAGAAATGTTCCTTCTATACAACCGTTTTTTTTTTCAGCAACTTTCCATTATGTGTACTATCATTATAATTGTTAATGCAATATATTATCCATGCTTAAAAATGATTGTATTCTGTGGACACTAATTCGATTTCGCCACTCTCTCGTGATCTTCCTTGTAACGGCTCACTCATAATTGTTCCATATGTTATTAGATAATAGGTTGATGAACAGATGATGATGCGGGACCACTTGAAAAGAAACCAATTACCAAATCAGGATGCGCTCATCTTCCTTTAACTCTCGCGTACCGCCGTGTAAACTACTGGTCAGGTGTGCAACAAAAAAGGAAGTGTTCCCAAAGGGGAGATCCAATCAGAATGAGAAGAAGAGAAACGATTGGGAATAAAAGACGAATTGTGTGTGAAAAAAAGAGAGAAAAGATGGTGAATTTATGGGAGGTCGTTGGCGAGAATCACATTTCAACATGTAAAATTTGGTGAGGAGGCAGAAGTCAATGTTGCTGTCCCACACCTATTTTTTGAAATATCCTCCCCATTTTCTAGTTCTGGACTACAAAAAGTTGCATTAGATTTGACTATCTACAATTTTTCTCAGTTATTCACAGATTTAGAAAGTTAAGTGGATTTGATTGCTCTTCTCCTGTGAAGTGAAGCGAAACATAACTCCTGTACAACCTGTAATCGAAGAGTCTTCACAACATCAAGGTAGAGCTAGTTTTTCTTGGCTCATATACAAGATATCTGAAATCTGTCCACTGATAAAATTTTACTTATATTTTGATTACAATTTTATAAATTTTACAACATCTTCATATCTTTGACAGGAACCAAGCAAAATTGGATCAAAGTTAGGGGGCCTTTCTGTTATACGAATTATGGCAACTTTCAACAAAATTTTTTTGGTGATACAATTTTTCCCCGTTGTTGAATAGAACTGGTTCCAAACTGTTCGTTGTATTTTTGATTTTAAGTTTCCTTCAAAAAATATTCCAGATTGATGTCATGTGCCTGTTTGTACTTGTCATCCTCATCATTTTCTCAGAATCGCTTCAAAGTAATATTTCCTGATAAATGTTTTACTATTGCACTTTTTCATAAAACTATTACCACGAATTTCTCAGATCTAATGTCTCGCGCCCTAAAAGAGTACTTTTGAAAAACGGTATGGCTAACTTCAAGTCTACGGAAACCCTGTAATTTGGAGGAACAATTTGTTGAGAATGCACTCTTTTCCTCACGAGAAAATCGGAATGTGTCTCGTTTTGGTTCGTCTTCTTTTTCTTTTCACGACGCTACCAACGTTTGGTACAGCGAAGTGAGCGTTTTTGAACAGAAGGTATGGGATTGTAGACCCTATTATTAATACATTCATGTGCACCACCGGCTGCCACGTCATCTGGAAAAGACAATGTTATTCTGTCGTAATACTAATACGACCTGAGCTAGATTAGTCTACATCTACCTGTAGGAACGAACCATTTTCGGAATGAGCTCAAACATCATTCCGAAGTTTCAATACGCCGTTTTTCCTCTGATAGAAGCCAACCCAAACCTTAAACTGTGAGCTCAATTATCTCGATTTCTGTGAAAAAATATCTCTACTTTGGCAATTAATAAATTATTTATCATAATATCACCATTATTTTATCAGTTAACAAACTTTTGATATCGTTCACAGTAACCTAGATAACTGAGCTCAAAGTTGACAGTATGAGTGGGAGGAAGTATGGTGGTTGTTGAACTTTACCGAGCTTGGAATTTCAAAATTCAAAACTCGAAATGCCAGTTTGTTTATCGTTTTCCCTGTAGCTATACGAATCTTAATGTTATGATGAATTTTAAGAAAATTCTGAGAAATTTCCATTTCAAAACCAGCAATTTTACTGATTTCTTAGTGTCTTGTCAGCCGCTTTTTCATTTTTCAATATTCTAATTACCTAGTTTACAGCTTTCTTAGCGCTCGCCTCTCTCAACCACCACCTTCCCCCAACACTACAGTAGTCTCCAAACGGGGGCGGAGCCTCTTCCCCCTTTCCCATCGAGTGTCGCCTCCTTCATTCCGCCCATCTCTTCTTTTCACTCCCCCTTTTTGGCTCGCTTTCGAAAGTGGAAACGGATAAGATTTATAGTCTATTTATAGGCGATCACACAATGTTGAATCCAACGGATGCTGCCTCTGCTGCCCTTTCATTTTCAGTGAGTTTCATTTCCTTTTCGTTCACAATGATTCTTAACTCCCGTTTTTATAGGTTCCATTCCAAATGAGTGAAACTCCGCTTTCAAAACTCATGGAGCATTGTAATAAATTTGTACCAGGAGCTGAGAACAAAATGAAGTTGGATAACGCTAAATCAGAAGGAATCATTCTTCCAACAGACATGAATGCATACTCACCGTACTTTGCATCTTCAACATGGTTAGTTCTTTTTTTTTGAGTTCATTCTGATAAGCCGCTGTTACATTTTATTGAAATATCATACTCATTTTAAATGACTTTTTTCGAAATCCTCAGTTTGTTCATTGTTAGTTACTAATATTGTATACCGTAAAACCTGTTAATGAAGCCAACCCCTCCCCTAACTTTTAGCTTTGAGCTCAATTATCTCAGTTCCTGTAGAAGATATCAAAAAGTTGTCAACTGATAAATTGTTTGGCATAATATCAAAAACATTTTATAAATTAACAGATTTTCAATATCTTGCATGGGAACCGAGATAATTGAGCTCAAACTTGACAGCGTCTTTGAGATTCTCTGTTTCTTCGGTTTTTTGAAATTGCCTTCATCATCCACTGATATTGTAGCTTTTCTAGTCTTTTCCAGTTTCATAGTCTAAATTCTATTTCCAGGTGGGATCATACAAATTGGCCGCAACTCTATCCTAACGTATCCTCTGCTCCAAACATGGAAACATATCAGAACTATCTGGCATCTGCACAACTCGGAGGACTTTTCCAATCATCAGTCTCAGCGGTGGCTGCACAACTTCCGAATTCCGGTGGTGGTCCATCTGCTCTTTCGTCCACAATCGCTGCTCAGCAGCGAAACATTTCAAAGGTGAGATATCAAACTCCACTCATTCCGTATACCTAAAGTCCATCCAGTGGACAATTAGTCGACATTAGCTTTACGAATTTGAAATTGAGGGGGAGGGTTAGGGGTACTTTTAGTTAGTACAACAGCTGATCATATGGTGATAATTTGTTTTCTGGTAAGGAAAAGAGCAATTCCGGTTTCTAGTAGTAAAGGATAAGGATCAAAAATCTGATCATACAAACTATGATGTATGCTATAAATATTTTAATACAATAATATTTTCAGAAGCTCGCGCATCCAAAAACTGCAGCTTCATCTTCGTCTTCTGGTCCATCGTCGGGTGGTGGAAAGTATCAAACGTCACGAGTACCAAACAAATGCGAGTGTCCCAACTGTCAGCAAGCAGAATTATTAGGTGAGTCCTGACCAGAATTCTAGGTCTCTGGTATTTCGGTGAAAAAAGAAACTGGGAAAAAAGGTGTTGGTAATGGATCAAATCGTCCGTTTTGTTCCTCTTCTTCTCATCTTACAAACGTTCAATTAAACACGCAATATGTCTCTGCACCCCGTTCGTCTTCTACACTATTTCCACACTGGGTTTCTACTTTTTTTGCCGAGGTGTCACTTTTTTCGGGAGGGACGCTTTTGGAAGACGAAGAAGAAGAAGAAGGCACCATACGCATACATTTTATGCGACGGAGCTTGAGTCTTTCGGACAATTTTGATGGAGAGAAGAGAGTCGAAAAGCCGTGAAAATGCTCATATTGGTAGAATTGAAGGAAGGGAGACAGAAATAAGCTCTTTCTTTTCTTTTTCGTTTTGAGTCTACTTTCACATTATGCCGGTACAAAAAATCGGAGAGGTGGCAGTGGCCGAAAGTCCCAAAATGAAAACTACTGTAACCTAAAAATATTCCTTTTTTCAGAATTTTTTTCACGATTTCCGTATTTTTTTCAGTCAATTTTTCAATTTATTTTCTTACTTCATTGCGGAAAATATGCGAGAAGCAGTAAAAAATCAGAAAATAAATCTTGAAAAAACATTTTTTAGGTTACGGTAGTTGTCATTTTGAGAACTTTTTGGCACGGCCACAGCCACTGGCGTTTCTCTTCCACAGCTCCGGCTTTTTTGAACCAGAATAATAGGTAGATCACCATAAAACCTGTAATAAAAGGGGTTCCAAAGGCACAGGTTTTACGGTATTCTTGTTTTTTGATACCTGAGGGCCTGATTGTTATTTACTGATATCCTGATAATTGATAACATTAAATCAAAATCGTAACAACCAAAGAGCAATTATATAATTCTTAGAACATTGAAAACCAAAATTACTACCCTTTCCGTTTTGTTTATTCCAAACACCCACCTGCTCATTTACTCCCTTCAGTTAGCTAATCCAAAATCCTCTTTTATGAATCTCCGGCAACCGTTTCTCGGTTCGAGATAATTGGTACGCTATAGATATGGATGTGCTGCTCTTGGGAGCATTTAGATGCCGACCCGATAACAAAACCAGATTAAAAGAGAGTACCGTGCCAAAAAAGGGAGATGATTAAGATCTTGAGAGGAAACTGTCATATTGAGAGGTAATAGGAGTGAAATCTAAAGAGAAGAGGAGGAAGATAGAGAGTTATCCATCTCGAGACAATAATGAAGTTCAAGAATAATGGAATAATTGTATGTTATCAATGAATATTTACAGGTCCAGAAGGCGTTGATGCTCGGAAGCGAGGCTACCACAACTGTCATATTGCTGGATGTGGAAAAGTGTACAACAAGAGCAGTCATCTGAAGGCACATCTACGATGGCATTCACAGGAACGTCAGCCTGTGCGAAAGCCGATTTAAGCCGAGTGAATTACGACTCCACGCGTTCCATTCTTCCTAACTAACATTACCTTAAAACCTGTAATAGAAGTGCCCCCACACTGTCAAGTTTGAGCTCAATTATCTTGGCTCCTATAAGAGATATCAAAAATTTGTCAACTGACAAATTGTTTATCATAGTATGATTAACAATTTATCAGTTGACAAATGTTTAATAACTTTAGCAGGAACCGAGATAAATGGGCTCAAAGTTGAAAGTCAGGGGGCACTTCTATTACAGGTTTTACGGTATATCGTAAACACTCTAATCGAATGATCTCCCTAACTTTCAACTTCGAGCCAGATTATCTTGGTTCCTGTGAAAGGTATAAAAAAGTGGTTAACTGGCAAAATAATTTTGATTTTTTAAATGAAAGTTTTGTCAAGTTACCACTTTTCATATTTTTCACAGGAAAACGAGATATACCGACCTAAAAAAGTTGACGGTTTGGAGGAGCATTCTATTCGAGTGTTTACGGTACTTCAGGAATGCATTATTAGAGAACAAAATTTGAAGCGACTCGAAAATTGGGGACAGTTCAGAAATTGATAAACAAAAGAAAGGAAGTCGTCAGTTTTCGTGTGGTCTCCAAATTTTGCTTGTAGAAACGCGACATATCCTTCCTTATTTGTTTCATTCCTCCTCATTTCTTCTTGACCATACAATGAATTTTCCTGATACAATTCTTATTGTCGCTCATTATTTTATCTTCAATAAACCGTGCATTAAAAGTACTCGAAAGACATAGTATTGTGGGGGGTCCGTGATACATGAAACGTATGGGGTGGGGAGAATGGAGCTATGTGAACAAAGCAATACAAGTGTTACAGAAACATGAAAATTATCCGATTTCGTCAAATTATGAACAAAGGGTTACAAACAAAACAGCATTTTACATAAATTTTGGGCTAGTATGATTAGGATTAGATATGAAGAACAAGGTACATTATCGAACATGTTTACAGGAAAATGTATAGATGAATAAGAATGATGTAGAAGGCGATTCCGAGAATTCCGTATAAATAATTTTGGTTTTGCGCAAGAATGTGAACCATTTGACGGAGCAACGGATCCATTTCAGGGAACATTTCATTCTGAAAAGAAAATCATTTTCACCCGCGAAAATTCCTTTCCAGACTTACGATAATGTTACGATCACAACCAGTCACTTGCTCAGGAACTTGCATAGCACCTTGACTATTCTGACGTCCCTCGAGAATGTTCTTGGTAGACTTCAACTCCTCCTCGAGCGATTGGATCTGTTCCAAGTTCTTCGCTTGTGACGAAGCAATACTTTGGCACTCCTTCAACTTTTCCTTCGTAGTAATCAGCTCAGTGACAAGTCCCGCACGCTCCTCGGCATTCACAAGAATAAGACTTCTGTTTTCGTCTTCCAATTGAGAAACACTGTAACAATAAAACATAAAACTGGCAAAAGAACACTCTCATACTAACGTTCTCTTTAATTCGGAAATAGACTCCTCGCTTTCATCGAGTTTGACAGTTTTTTCGGCCAACGACATAGTCAGTTCGTCAGCCAATGCGGACTTCTTTTGAAGTTGTGTATTTCTGAAATAATTATGAAGTTATTTATTATGAAACATACACCGCAGAAACAAACGTCAATTGTAGTTCGTCGTTTTGAATAGATAGAAACTCCAACTGGACTCTGGCGGAGACAAGATCGTCTTCGAGTCGTTTTTGTTGAGCTTTAGCGGAGCTCTGGATTGTTTCCAGACGAGACTCAAGTTGAGCAGTTCTGTAATAACTAATTTATACATCATCGAATTCGTGAGAAGTTGTTTACCTATCCTTCCTAGGAGACAAAACGTCTTCCAGTTGCTTTGTTATGGTTTGCACGTTTACTTGAAGAAGATTATTTTCCTCTGTCAGCATCTTTATATCGAGATTTTTCTGGTCAATATGTTTTTGGAGACTGTCGAGTTCCTGCCGAATTTTCACATTCTCCATTTCTGAAGAGACTGTGCGTTTTGCTAACTCCTCAGAATCTTTCTTGTATTGAATTTGATTGGCTTCAAGAAGTTTTTCTTGCTCGTGTAAGTCTTTCCACCGTTTAGCTGATACTTCTTCATCCTCTATATTCTCTTCGATTACCTTTTGCAGATACTCATATTTTGAACGTTCGGATTTCAAAGCAGCCTCGTAATCGTTCGACTTCTTCTCCTGCATCTTAGCCAATGTATCCAATGCCTGATCTTTCAACTCATGCTTCGAAAGTGATTCTGCAAGAGCGATTTCACATTTCTCGTTCTTGATGGTCATTTGCTTCACAGTTTCGATTGCAATTTCCAGAAGATGGTTCACTTTAGAAATTGTTTCTGATGAACGGTCACTTTTCACTAATAGTAAAGCTTGAAGCGTAGCTAATTCAGTAATCAGCTGTTGAACTTCATCACCGTTTCCAGTACTCGAGTTGCTCGACTTGGAACTGTTGGAAGCTGTGCTGTTCCGTCTCTCCGCCAACTTTTTTGCCTTCTTCATTTTCCAGATCTCATTCTCGAAGTGACGTTTCGCTTCAGCCTTTTGTTCCTTGATTGCCTTTTGAGTATTAGCAAGCTCAAGCTTCAGGGAATCACATTTTTCTCGAATTTCCTGCTTCTCTTCTTCCATGAAGTTTATGAGTACATCAGTTTTTGTCCGTTCGAGCTGTTGGATACGAAGTAGTTCTTTTTCTTGTTGGGAAGCGGCAGTTTTCATCGTTGTAATTATTTTTTCAAGAGCAGATACTTCAGATGAATGTTTCTGGCGAGTTTCTTCCGACGAAGCAGTGATTCGAGAATTTATGTCTTGTTGGACTTCCAGCAATTTCTCTGAAGCTTCCAGTTTGTTACAAACATCTTCGTAGCGATTTTGCAAGCTTTCCGAAGAGCGCTGTAGCTCAGCGATCCGAAACTCCAAGGTAGAATCTTGAGGTTTTAGTGCGAATTCTTCCGTAAGATTTGAAGAAGCGAAGCTCTCATCAGTAGCAGATGTATCAGTGAGTCTTTCTAATAATTGTTTATTTTCAAGTCTGACTGCGGCAATATCCTTCTTTATCTTCTTCGTTTCATTCGCCTTGCTTTTCCGCTCCTTCTTCAGAATACTTTTCAAAGTATCTATTTCTTCCGAAAGATATTTGTTCTCCTCTATCGTTTTATTCAACTCGTCCTGCATCGAAGCCAGATTCAGCGTCAGTTTTGTGTTCGTTTTCTCCTTCGCTTCGAGGGCAGTTAAGCTAAACACCTTCTTCAGTTGTTCTTGATGGAAGCAGTCTTGCACGCTTTGTACAACTTCGGATAGATTATCGAACTCCGGCTCACGCCTGATGAGCTTTGAGACGTCTTTCAACATTTTGTTGACTTCGTGTTGTAGAATGGAGTCCTTATTGGGAGAATCAATTTGGGAATCCAATGATGGAGCAGACTTATCACTGTCACTATAAGCGTTTTCGACTTCCGAGAGAAGACAAACAGTTTCCTCAAATGATCTCTCTGGATCAATATTGGATTCCTGTTTCGAATCTTTGTGATTTACATCCACGGTATATTGGACATTTTCGGTCACTGGTTTCTCAGACTGCAAAACCACGATGTTACATTTGCGTTGTGTGATTTCTGAAGTTAGTTACCTCCGTACTTTCAGTACTCACAGACACTTGTTGGAAGACTTCTTTTGCTCTCGCCAATTGATCCTGCTTTTTATCAAGTCCCTCGATGATTTGTTCGAGCTTGTTGAAATCAGCTGCAAAACAACGTTAGTCTCTGATTTGAGTTTATTTATTACCTTTCTTTGCGTTAGAGACAAGCTCTCGCAACTCCTCAGACAGTGTGTTCAATAAACGCTCGTTTTCTCCGTCGAATTCAATCACAACATGCTCTTCCAACTGGCTCGGCTTAACTTGATGCAAATACCTAACCAGCTGAAGCGCGGTGTGGACATTTTTTGATTTTTTGCCAAGTTCGGAGACGATAGACTTGATAGTTTCCTTGTCATCTGAAAGAACGTAACTGCAGTCAATGCATTATTGTAATGTCCAACCGTGATGATTGCGTTCGACCAGACCTTGAAATTGTGCGATGAGAGAATCGAAGGTGGGAGCTCGAGAGTCAATTTTCCCGAAAGAACTTCCCGTTGACTTCTGTAAACCGAGTTTTCCACATAAGGGGTTTAAAACAAAACTGAATACCTTCGAAACTTTCGCATCCTTGTTGCGACCCATTTTGAAAACACTGTAGTTTTAACTCTGAAAACAACTAGATTATGAAGACGAAAAAGACCAATAAGTTTTCAGTCAACCGTTGCACACAAAAATTGTAAAATTCATGCTAAATAGACACGATTGGGGAGAGCAGGTGGCACTCGCTGCATAGAGAACCAATTAAAGGTACACTATCTGATCCCGGTAATCGTTGTGAGACCCAAAATCTACAGTAACCCAAAAAAGGTTTGAATTTTCTACAATTGATTTTCCGATATTTAACTCGCGAGTTGTGGACACAAACGAAGTGGAGATTTCGGGAAAATTTTCGGGGAATGTGGGCGGAGCCTAAAATGCATACTGCGCAAGGTTTCGCCGCACGTTTTTCATGTTTACATACTATTATTGGAGAAGTGTGAGAAAATCTGGGGGAAAAAGAATTTATGAACACATACATATTTTCAGCCTGATGAATAAATAAATGTTCCCAATTTTAGCGATAGAGCATTCCACTTTTTGATACTCTTGCCGTCATTTTATTCACCAGCGGTTACACTAGAATAGCTGCCACTAAGAATACTTTTGCTGTGAATCAGATTACGTTTATTCGGCAATGAAAAGAAGAAACATTTGGATCAGAAAGGATTAGAAAAAAAATGGAATAAAACGGAAATCATTTGAGATGAAGACTCGTAGCCGTCGAAATTCGGAGTTTGATTTCACAGTCAATCGTACGGGAAACTTAAACTCCGCCACGGAGAGCAAGCACCAGATGGAGAACTGATCCTCCAAGAACCTTGTAATCGGCTGCTGTTTTGTCATCGTTCATCTGTTTTCCAGCGAAAATGAGACGCTGCTGTGGTGGTGGGATTCCCTCCTTCTCTTCTACCTGCAAGATGCCGAATTTCAAAAGCTGAGTTGATATATCGAAAGATGAAACTGTCACGATTTACATTGAACGAAACTTTACCTTTTCCTTGATACGTTCGACTTTGTCATTGGGCTCGATATCGAGTTCGATTTCCTTTCCAGTCAATGTTTTAACCTTGATGAGCATTTTTCTGAATCAATTCGATTAGCTTGTGACGTGAAGTGAGATGAAGAAATGGGTCAAAAGTTAAAATATGGCAAAAACGATGAAGAAATATATTTATAGCATATAAGACAAAATGAGAATAGTAGCACATAAGATATTGATTCAAAGCAGAAAATGGCACATATCTTTGGGAAATATTTATGCATCGTTCCGAAATATGATGAAATTCAGTTTCTCCACTTTTCTCCGCATTTCTACAATGCATGAATAGATTCAAAGCACACTTTTTGTCATGAATATCAATCTCACTAGAAAAATAACCTCAAAAGAAAAACACTTTCCCATATTCGTTAAAAGAAGTAGCGCTATAGCAACAGTCAGAGAGTATAAAACGGAAGAGACACAGACATAAACTGTGATTGGTTTAGAACACCATTTTATTGATTTGCAAAAAATCACTACATTAGTTTATAAATGGTTCAGATTCAAATGATGCGAAATTTCAGGGGAATCGTATGAAAACGTTTTCAATTCTTAAAAAATCAATTTTCAAGGCTAAAAAAACAGAAAAATGAATAGGACTAATTGAAAACTACGACAAACTCTAGAATGATCGAAAAAAGGGAGTGTCCGACTCGAAATTTCGCAAAAGATGAGGACGACTCGTCTGTCGTGTTCGCTCGCCGCGAAAAATCATTCGAATTAATCATGAGAAAACAGATGGCCTAGTGGCCGAACGCACACTCTTCCAGAGCTACGTCGCTCCGTTTTCACAACGGAAGCTTCGATTAATCGAGCTTTTTTTCTTACCTACCACTCTCGTACTCTCTTATAAAACTTCGTGCTTCATTCATTTACTTACTTGAAGTGTTTATTTATTATCTTTCAGCCAAAATGCCTACTATGGTGATGTCGCAACTCCCGAAAATTACGGCAGATACTTCTATTCGTAAACGCCAGAAAACGAAAAGCGACAACATTATGGTATATCGAAAACAGGAAAACTAGGTAACCTTGTATAAATTATAGGCGATAAGCTACATGTACGTCGGCAACCCGAAAAAGAAGTCCGAGTTCTTTGTGAGAGAGGTAAATAAGAAACTCGTTAAATTTACATCATCACAATGATTTACAGCGATTGGTGTACCGACCGAGCGTTGAAGTAACGTACGAAGATGTGTTCAGTTACTTGAGTAGCATCACCAGCGACGACACCATTTCCTTGCACTATTCAGGTTCTACATTATCAATTTTCTAGGGATCATTTTATAATCAGCCATAAAGTTTCAGTTAATGGTTTGTATGTACCGATCACGACTACTGGACAACTGCATACATTCCTTCGTCACGTGCATAATGACCCAACCGTCTTTTTGTATGTCGAGGTGAGTTATCCATCCATTGACTATAAGATTCAAATTCGTCGGAGAGTCTTCAGAACCAAGAATATGTGTGGAACGTCACCCCACAAAGCAACACTCACAAGATGGAGAAGAGAGTACCAACTGGTGGCGCTGCTCCAGCTGAAAGTGCAGGCGATCCATACGACTCTATGGAGGACGAGGATGAAGAGGAAGGCGAGGAGCTCAGTGAAGATGATAGAAGTCATCAAGACGAATATGTCGATGAAGGAGAATATACTGACGAAGAACGGCATGCGCCTATTCTTACGGACCCCGCTGCCCCTGTCGTGTTTGGAGAGAAAATTCCGGTGAAAGAAGCATTTGTGGATCCGAGACAGCGCATGATCTCGCAAGGAAAACATCATGGGTCCGCAGAAGAACCGCAGGAATTGAAGAACGGTGGTTGTCCAGAGATTGAATCTCCAAAGAAAAATGCTCCAGATGTCAAAAAACCAGGTCAGTTTTTCTTTATGAAGCTGGCCCTGGCGGACGAAATCATAACTATTGTATTAGAGGCTTTACGAGCTACTGGATGCATACTTGCAACCGGGCCTTTGCCGGGCCTTCGCGGAATCTGTCATAGTTTCTTTCAGTTCATATTTCCAGACCAACTAAATTAGATATGATAGAACTCCGCGAGTTCTACAAAATGATACTATTTCGAAGACTGTGTCTTGTCTATGAACAAAGTTAAACACGAAAAACAGAGGCCCGGCCCGGGCCTTCGCGTCAAGGCCCGGCCACTGTATGACTTGTAACATTGTTCATAGACAAGACACAGTTGTCCAAATAGTATCATTTTGTAGAACTCACAGAGTTCTATCATGACTAACTTGGTTGATCAAAAAGTATTTTTCTGAAAGAAACTATAGCAAGGCCCGTGAAGGGCCCGGCAAAGGCCCGGTTGCAAGTATGACTGGATGCGAAATAATTTTTCCATTCTTTATTCATTGGTTTCAGTTTCAGCTCCTCGTCTTCCTAGCAAAAGATGGACTACCGCAGATGCCTTCAATCAAGTTAAGGCAATTCTATCGGATGGTATCGCTACTGGAAAAATGAAATCTGCACCGGAACAAGTCGCGGAACTGCTAGTTCTCAATGTCTGGAACCCGAAATTTCCACTCGATGTGCAAGTTCTGAAAAATACTGTTGCTCTTCTGAAGCATAGCTTTGGCACCGGCATTGTTTGCTATTACAATCAACTCATGGAAAGATCTGTTAGTTTTACAGATATTGGCCGATTTATTGTAAAATAAGTTGTTGCAGGATTCAAGTCTAGCGAAGAAAAATGATATGCCGGTTGACAAAATGCCACTAGACAAAATGGTAAGGCCAAAAAATTGAATTCCGCTGTCGAACCAGGATTTACAGAATCATGATGACGAGTTCTTGTCTCAATTTGTTAACAGTGCTATCGTTGCGGCTATTGATATGCTCGAAAGTGTTCAACATCTTGCTCATCTTCAGAACGAATTTGACTATTTCGAAAAGCTGAATCAAACGGCTAGTGAGAAAAACTTCGGTAAGAATAACTTTTCCAATGCGTCGTGTGTTTTCATCGTCGTGCGTCGTGTGTTATTAATGACATTTTTGAATGTTCTCATGTTCAGCTCAAGAACATTTGCCATCAGCTAGAGAAATGGAGGAGCACCTGAAGGTTGCAGTATCATCCGCTCACTACGGCTTCAATATTCCCAGCCCGTTGTTCGTATCACCATGTGAATGCAAGGAGGCTATTCGTTTGGTTACATGTGAACTGCAAAAGCTTCTATGCGCTATGAGGACCAACAATAAAAAGGCATCCACATCATTGGACATCCAAGAAATGCTACTTTTCATTATCGAAAGTGCACACAAAATTGTTCAAAGATTTACGAAGAAGTACGTTGATAGAGTCGACTATAAGTCCACTAGTTCAAACCTCTGAAAGAATTCGATTTCGATTAAGATTTTTCTCATGTCTAAAACTCTTCTTTTCCAGAGTGTGCCCAGAACACAAAACAATCGAGCTGGCATACCGCGATTCGGAGGAAAAGAAGTGGGAGAACGATAGTGCCACTCACGATAAATGGATCAAGCTAGGTCTTGTCGGCGAAAGCCGCCTTAACATTCCGCTGTATTGTTTCGACTTACCAGTGGAACAACCACCACCATTCACAATGAAACCTGATGATGGATCACAGACTGCTGTCTCCCAAAACAATTCAACAAATGGTTGCGAAAGTAGTACGCCTCAGGCAGTTTTGCCTGATTCCGAGTCACCACCTCAAAACTTAGCTGGTGCCGAAACAACTCTTCCTGCAATTGAGAAATTGTCTACCAATGACCCCGAGGAAGTCAAAAATTCTGGGCAACAGCAATCCAACGCCGCTGCCCCTGTGGTAAAACCTTCAACAACTAGCGCAAATACAACTACAACTACCACATCGACTGGTGAAGCAGCAGGTGGGGGCACGGCTACTATTTCCAAAAAAATGAGTCCTGAATTGCAAGCAATGGTTGATAAAATGGTAAGTAATATTAACTCAGAACCTTTCATGCTAGCCAATTTTCAGTTTAAAAATGTTCAAACCCCGCACAACTTTGTTTATCCGCCACAGCCAAAACCAGGAGCTATTCTCATTCCCACTGGAGGTTTGGCTCGCTGCAGATGCTCCAAGAATTGTCCTGAATTCCTTATGGAGCCAGCCTACGAGTATATGGAACGTTTCAATGAGCCTCGTCAGACTGTTTGGGAGAAAACCAAGCAGAAGCGTTTCAAGAAGAACTAGGACCAACTTCGTAGTCCCAACTATTTTTCCCAGAGATTCATCTCATTTTTTCCTTTCCTTCTATACATCATTCCTCTAATCTGGATTCCAATTCGTTTCAGTAAATCGAACTGTGTTTCTTTATCATTCGAGTTCCTACTCATTCCTATCTATTTATGTTTCGTGTTTTATTTGTCCTTATGTTGGTGAATGGATATTGAGCGAACACGAGCCCACCAGTTGTTTTCCCGGCGTTCATTTAATCCATGTTTCTTCTAGATATTGCTTCTTTTTGCTCCAATCATTCCTCTTTCCTTTAGCGCTTTCTCTCTTTCTTTGCATGACTTCCAGTTTTCGTGTTGATTGTGAAATGGAGAACACTTGTGAATTGAATTTTCAAGACAGTAGTCGGTTTCAATATTACTATTATAATGATGATCTATTTTTCTATCCCTGGTAAGTGCGGTCATTGGCCATTATCCCCATCTGAATGTCAAATTATGAAAATTAAATCAATAAATTTTCGATTTGGATTTCTTGTAGAGATGTTGATCACCGAAAAAGGCCGTTCTGAAATTCTGACGCAAAGGTTACTTTTGAAAACATCTAGTGTTCCGAATGGTTTTCTGGAATTATAAGGAACAAATCTTTTGAATCTTCAGCTGGCGGGGGTCGTTCGTCGAGGAATCTTAAGCTTCGTGGCATTTGAGATCACCGCAGCTGCTGTGGGATTTGCAACCTTCCGAACACTTCGAAGGAGTGAAGAAAAGCGAAAATACTTGTATTTGAACTGGCCATCTCTGTCATCTACCTACTATTGGGTTGAAGATTCTATTTCATTCGGACAGCTTACTGTAAATATCATAAAAATGTAATGATCGAACATCTTTGGTTTCAGGGTACTCGTCTCCGCTTGAGCGACCAACGTCGGTGGGCTCGAATCGATTTGAATTCGGAAAACATTGAAACCGATTAGTCATGGTCAAAAAATCTCAAATCCAAACGGGAATTCTAGGCACAAGCCTTTTGATGGCCATCACATGTCAGCATCTCTACGAATATTGGCGGAAAAATAAACCACCTGCGGAGATTCCAGTTCAATCGTGGGACAAGTATGTCAAAATGCAGAAAGAGAGTGGCAAAGATTATTAAATTTAGGCTTCAATCTAATATTTTGTTGTCGTTTTTAGATGAATTTTTTCTTTTTTCTATTTCGCTGTTTACTATATTTTTCGTTTCATTCCGAAATTTCCGGTTGTCTTCCTCATACCGTAATCCCTTTTTAACCACACAATGTACCACTGAATCATGACACCAAAAATCGTTCAAGTTTCTGGAACTTCTATTTTTCGATCCGTCCTTATAGTGTTATTAAACGGTAACATTTTCTCAGATGTCTCAAACAGGTCCATTCATCCGTGTCACAACTGTCAGCGCGCCTCTAAAAGGATCTTTTCCTTTAGATCACGAAGGAACTTGTAAACTTGAAATGCTGAAGTGAGTTTTCTCCTTTTTGAGATCTTGTTGTTTTTGGTGATTCTTTTCTCAGCTGCCTTATACCTGGAATTCCCTATTGCAGTTATATGGTGTGCCTACACGAGAAGAAGCAGCAAAACAGTGAATGTCGCGATGTTGCGAAAGATTATTTCGAGTGTCGAATGAACCACGGACTAATGGATAAAGACGAATGGCAGAAGCTGGGATATGGAGATACAAAGTAGATCTTATATTGTATTTCTCTTTGCTTTCCTTGTTTCAAGGCTAGTTTCAGTTCTTTGTTCTTTGCCTTTTCTTTAATTTTAAATAAACAAGTAAGAGTTTTAATATTTCCCGCTTTCGTGTTTCTACTAGCTGATAAGAGTGACGGCGGCGGCCGCGGTGCTGGCTGGTACCAGGGACAACCCTTTGGAACTAGCCGTTATCGGATGACTCCTGGAGCAAATAGATGATAACGCCTGAAACCAGGAAAGTTTTAGAAATGTAGAGATTTCTGAAACTGAAGAAAGGAAGACGATGTGAAACTTTGAAAATAAAACGAATTCGGTGCTGATTGTGAGAAGACTTATGATGTTGGTATGCAATAATCAGAGCTGTTGAAGAGAAAATCTGGTGAACGCCATGGACGAACTACCGTATTCGTCCATTTTTCGGACAATTTTTTAGATTTAGATAACATTTTTTTCGGACTTTTTTGGAGGTTTTCAACAAAAAAGTTATTGGGAAAAAGAACCGAAGTTTTCAGGTTACGGTGGTTTTCGTTTCGGGAACCGTTGGCTACGCCCACAAACTTCTCTCTTCGACAGCTCCGATTTTTTGTACCAGAATAATACAGTAGTAAAACTCTAAAATCGGGTTCTCTGCTATTCAAATGTTCCTTATAAATTATTGAATGTGAAAGCTTTAATTCAATGAATATTTTATTGATTAGTAATTTAATCAAAAATTGTCTTGAAGAGAATACAATTGTTGAAAAAGTTTTAAGTTACCGGCAATTAATGTGTATATTGTCAATTCAAAAAAAATCGGTCGGATATAATTGCAAACAAAAATTGTTACTAAACTCCGCGCTCTTTAATGTCTCACTCTTAAAATTACGATATTAGAAGGGAACGGAGGTATTTAGATTATTAATGAAAAAAATTGATTGTTCACAAGTTTACCCGCTCGATTTTTCAAACTTGACGATAATGGAAAACTGGGAAGGCGAGAACGTGATCTACACGGGGGCTTGGGGGAGTCATGGGAGTACGGTAGAGGGGAAAAGAGGTATTAGGAGAATATTTTTCAGGAAGCCTGCGCTCCGCCGCACTGGTAAAATGGCAGAGTTTTTTGAGTCCTGGAAATCTAGTCCATCGCGACTTTTGGCTGGGGCGGGCGGCGGTATGTCAATTTTAAAACGATTTTTTGATCTATTTTCTTCAATAAAACTTCATTTCCGAAGAAAAACTGTGAAAAACGAAGTTCTATTGAAAAAATAGATCAAAAAATTGTTTTAAAATTGACATACCGCCGCCCGCCCCCGCCAAAAGTCGCGGTGGACTAGGTTTCCAGGACTCAAAAAACTCTGCCATTTTACCAGTGCGGCGGAGCGCAGGCTTCCTGAAAAATATTCTCCTAATAATAGGTGAAATTGGAAATCTTTGACTAGTGAGAAACTCGTAAGAAGAAGGATCCAGGATTATTATAGAGGATTTCAGAATAAGTGGAAATGGAGAGGGGCATTTAAAACAGAAGAAAAGATTCAAAATGTGTTTTTGTATTCTGGTTCAAATTTAATTGTGGTGACTGTTGGTGAATCGGTTGGAATTTGATGAGTGGCCACTGAAACTGAAGCAGAAGGTGCTGTTGTAGTAGAAGGAGGTTCCGAATTAGGAACAACCACTTGATAGTTTTGATAGAACACTGGCTCATAGTAATGTAATCGCATATGAGCTTCATTCAGCGATTCTCGGAGGACTTTTATCTGAAAACAATTATTTTTTCTTAATTAAGAGTTTCCAGGTACCTGATTCCGGAGCATCAAGTTATCAGTTTCCAATTGCATTTGATTCTGAACTCTTCGTGCGCGGCAATTCAGAGCGTATCCTCGGTTTTTGAGTGTTCGTCGTTTTTGTTTCCACTGCAGCACCACATTTCTATCTTGACCCTAAAATTGGAATAACATAAAAATAAAAAACAGAATGTCTCAACTTACCATAAGTTTTTGATTGAGTTGTCTAACCGTAATGTGAGCCAGCTCTTCGTCCGACAAATGATCGAAAGGATTAGGACTAGAAGATCCGGATTCTCTTGAAGAGCTCACAGATCCAGCAGAAGAAACTGGACTCATTAATTGCTGATTGCTGTTCATAGTGGTGTAGCTTGAGACAAGGCAAGTGGTTGAACACCGCGACTTCGCAATAACTGAAACGTTTGCAGTTTTCGGACGAACACTTTTTGTGGTTCAGGGAAGAAAATGGGCGGAGTCTCGAGTAGCAAAAGACTCTGATAAGCGTCAAAAACGGTGGGGGAGGCGTTGCAGGCAGAACCAAATGTAAACATAGGAGGGGCAAAAGTCAGCGGAAGCGAGCAGAAGTAACAAGACCAGTATGTTTTTATGTGAATGTTAAATCAAATCCAAACAATCCAAACCGAAATTCATAACTGGGAAAAATCAGTTAGGAACACCACAAACTGAAAAGAATGAAATCAGGAATCGTAAATCATTATTTGAAACGAAACTTCAAATTCTAGAGTTGAATCAAACCCCTTTTT
The DNA here is from genome assembly GCA_027920645.1 of Caenorhabditis nigoni. Classification (NCBI taxonomy): domain Eukaryota; kingdom Metazoa; phylum Nematoda; class Chromadorea; order Rhabditida; family Rhabditidae; genus Caenorhabditis; species Caenorhabditis nigoni. Next base: position 8,848,496 of record CP115864.1, read on the forward strand.
GAATTTTTCAAAATCTGAAAAATATCAAAAGAAACTTTAAAACAGTTCATTCAAGAAGTTTTCAAAATTTTTAACTTGGATTTCAATCGAAATTTATGTATGTAGGACGTCTTGTCCTAAATTTTAACTTCGAGCCAATTTTTCTCGGTTCCTGTGACAGATATCAAAAAGTGGTCAACTAACAAAATATTTTTAGTATCATTATTAACATTTTGTCAGTTGACCAATTCTTTATACCTTTGACCAGGAATGAGATATATGAGCTCAAAGTTGAGGGCGTTCTATTAGAGTGATTAAGATATTCAGATTATGTCAGCCAAAATGGAGTATCTCTGGATGATTTGTTTTGCAAATAAACTCGTTTTCCAGAATAACTTCGTTTTTGTATTATTTCCTCTGAGAAAATTGTATTTTATCCCTTATTTTAAGTGGGAACACAGCTGAGAAGAAGACGTGTCAGTGAACCGAAGTAAGGTTTTGTGTGTCAAACCAAGCTTAAATCAGGGTGAATGCAAAACTTAGAGTTAAAAATAAAAGCTTGGGAAAATAAAAGTGTTAAAAAAAGACAACTCTGAACCGACAAGAGAGAATGGGATAGAGAGTAGAATGAGAGGGTCTCTGTCTGAAAATGAAGGGATTAAAGTATCTAAAAACTAAGAAAAAAGATATCTAACATCGATAATCGTCATTATCTAAATCATTTTAAACTAACCTGTTCGAAGTTGTCTTCTTGTGGAGGAGCAGTTGGAATAGAAACCACTGCTGGAACTACAGGAAGCACAGGGACCATTGGAACCATTGGAACCAACGGCACAACTGCTTTCCCGGCAACAGTGGATAACACAGTTCGCATGCTGTTCTCGATGGAATCTGCCAAAAGTGCTCCTACCTCATCTTCGGCTTCTTCTAGCAATAGATTTGCAGCTGATGAATTTATTTTCTCGTCCTTGAAAACATTGAATGATTGGAGAAATATAATTTTTGCAAACCTGATATCTTCGACAAGCATCCACCAACTGTTGAACATCATCGTCCAGCCCTTGTTTCTTCCTACCAACTATTGAAAAACTTCTTGAGAACTTACTCGCTGCTGAAATAATCAATTGCTTATGGATCTTTAAATTAAACACTTACCTTCCGTTTGCGTCGAAGCATCAGTTGAATGAGTGCTTCCACGAGAAACGGGAACATGAACAGATGCAGTTCGAGTGACTCCTCCTCCCATACTCGAGGATTTACTGAAAGATCTATCAATCTAGGCTGTGATTATTTGTTCTCTACTATTCCACTACTTCTAAATGAACGAACCTCGCAGAACCACTCTGTACTGATGTTCGAGCAGTTGTTTTGGATCCGAGGTGTTGTTGTTTACTAGTACTATCATATGCAGCTTGGGAGTTTCCAAAATGACATCTAATTAGTTTTGTGGTGGTATACGACGCTCGGATATTCTTCTCCGGGTGCATCAGAATAATATACAGTTTGGGGAAGAAAAGAAGAGCCAAAGCAACTGAAGCAGATAACGAATAGGAAAAACTCATAACAAGAGCTTTGTGTGTTGTTCCCATATGAAGAACCAGGAAGGCTATCCAGACAACCACCGTGCAGTACCTAAAAACAAGATTTTTCCTTTTTTTTTCATAAGTCTTGGTGTCTTACATTGTGAACCCAATGAACTTTGCCTCGTTGAAATTTTCGGGTAGATTTCTGGTTTTGAATGCATAAAGTGTGCATAGGGATATAAGAAAAAAGTCCCAAAAGAAAGGAATCAAAAATGACTTTGTCTCCGTATCGCACTCCAGAATCAGTTTCCGAGGTAGCGCATACTTGGCATACGTGGCATCCGGCCAATCTCGCATCAGCCCGACGCCTACTATTACACATTGAACTGCTACTAGAATCCACGTTATGACCACCTAGAAATTGAAAAGTACTTTCCAGTTTGTGCTCTGGTACCATACCTGAGAAAACGTAGTCAAAAACCGTGGCTTCTTTGTCAATATTCGCTTTTTACTCCCTGCCAATATCCTTGCTATCCTATTAGTTTTTGTTAGAAGTGCTGAATATACAACTGCAAATGCAATCGGAGGAATCACTCTTGTTATGAAACAAGAAGACGATGAAGGTGTGGCGAGAAGAGCAAACGAGACTGCGTAACAGGCAACAAGTCCAGAAAGAATGATATAAGAGAGTTCTCGGGTCGTACTCTTGACTACTGGAGTTGAATTGTGTCGAAGGAAGACCGCAAGTGTAGCCAAACTGGTAATAATTCCAGTGACAGCCAATACAAGAGCCAGGATGTGACCGAAAGAAGTCCATGAGACAACTTCTGGAATGATATCTTCACATCCAGTTCGATTTGCATTTGGCCAAGATCCAAGAGAACAATTCATGCATTGGTTGGTGGTCTTGTTCACAAATTGCATATCAAGACATGATTCGCAAATCCAACAACAAGCCATCGTCTCTCTTTGCTGAAATTGAAAATTCTGAATAATTGCAACAGAAATGAAACATACTCTCTGTCCAATACCACATGGTCTACTGCAAACACTTTCTGGAAGGATCTCAGTTTTATCGAAGAACATTGATCTGGCAGTCATATCCAATTCTTCGACACCGTAATCATTGATGGACTTGAATGATCCTACTTCATTGTATGGATTGTCAAGATCCTTGGTTCCGATGTAGTTGAGAATATCGTACCTAAATCATTAATAATTATTAATTAAAAGATGCTAAAATCAGTATTACCATGCTGGTGGATCTCCGTTTCTATCGAAATAAACAGGTTGTTTGAACTGGTCACTGTATGTTACATTCAGTAGATATTCATACAGAAGTGTTCCATTTCTTGACAACATTTCCGTACAAAGAGTCGAGTTATCTCTGAAAATGCATGAAACTTTAATTACTGTTCAAAACTTTTTGGTTTCTCAACAAAACCATAATTGTAAATCGGGCCCTACCAAAGTTTCTTTTGTACACAATATTTTGGGACTAGAAAAATTAGATGTGATAGACCTTACCGAGCACTACAAAACTATAATTTTTGGAAAACTGTATCTTGTCTAGGAACAAAGTTATAGTCAAAATAAGCCAAAAAAAACAGGCAAGGAACGACCCGGCCAGGATCAGCCACTTAATGGCTGATAACTTTGTTCATAAACAAAATGCGATTCTCCAAGTACTATCAGTTTGTAGAACTCGTCGTGTCATATCTGATTCAGTTAGTCCAAAACCATTGCGTCTAAAAGAAACTATGGTAGGGCCGTCGATGGACCTCCAGTGTCCCGTTTACAAGTATGAACAAAACAGAACTGACCGACACCTATCCTGATACATTGCCTTCAGACCCAATGCAACAACTGTAATTGAATTGATAACTTGAGATAATTTCGGATCTTCCTTATATTGCTCATCAAGATTCTCATCTCCACTGCAGATTCTGATGTTCTCGTTGTTTTTGTCTTCTTTGGAAACGGCAAATTGACAGCTGAAAAAAGTTGCTATCATGAATCATGATAGTTCTGAAATTTGAAACTGACTTAAATTTTTGTTGCCAAAACTCTCGGAACCACGGATTCATTGTGTTGTTTTCTGGATGCAGGGCGGTGTAGTATTGCCGAAAACCAGGAATTTTCGGAGCATGAATCCGAATGGAGAATGATCCTTCTGCTTCTTCTTCCAAATCTTCCACCACATCATTTCGATCCGCCCATCCATCGGATCCAATCCATTGAAATCTCTTCATCTGCATTTTACCATCTGCCAAATGTTTTTGGGCTTTGAAGAACTGTCTCATGGATGCTCCTTCACAGAAACACACAACTACTTGAGGCCGAGAGTTTTGGGAATCCAATCGAGTGAGGACTTGTCTGTACTCATTATCGCTTGCCAGCGTTTTGATTTTCTCAGAATACGCAATACAGACGGATGATGAACGATGAGCAATCAACCTTTCCAAGCTCTCGAATCCCTTCTCTCCGTAGTTACCTGTAAAAAGAGATCTCTGTCATAATGGACTTTCAACTATCAAGTATATTCATCAGTTCACTTTGATCCCCTTCTTCAAACCGCCATTTCCGATGCCGGGAGTCTTCCTATCAACGTCTACTTCAGATGCCAAAAATTTAATTATTTTCTCTTTTTGCACAAGCAAAAATCCCGCTATCCTCCACCCACAATTCTTGTTTAAGGCTCTTCCCGTCCTCTCTTTCTTCTTCATCTTCTTCTTCTTCTTGTATCATCAGATAGCAAAAACGAGATAGACACAAATTCGATTCTACTTGAAGCACCCGCAGGGCATAAGAAGAAGAAGAAGCAAAAAAAGTAGGGGTGAATGAATAGGAAAGAGGTTAGAAAGGGTTAAAAACATATAGAGAGGGTGTGAGAATGTGGGGAGTATCTTATATAGTGAATCAGCACATTTTGGTTAAGCTAAAAAAACTGTAGCTACCAAACCGAATTTCCGGAAAAGAAGCAGTACAGAATCTGATTTAATTAATCAGAGCTGGGGTGAAATGAAAAAATAAGTGTCTCGAAGTGTTTTTCATATGAGCCCCTCGAGGAACTGAACTTGTGGGACGAGTATTAAAGGTTCAGCGCCGCTACCGACTTGTCAGCCACGCGGGTAAAAAAAATGCATACCGTAACTCCGAAAATCCTGACCCCTCTCTTTTTAAGGTTATTGTCGAAGCGAACTATACCTGCAGAATACAAAACTGCCACATATGTCCAGTTATAATGATGAAGCAGTCGGTTTATAGCTTGTGCTTGAAAGACATCAGATGGAACAACGCGAAGAAAATAACCAAATTGTTCTTTGTCGGATAAGTCAGGTGTGGTGGCTGAATATCCGACTTGAGGTATTCGAAAAACCTTAAAACACTAAAGTTGGAAAAGAACTTTAAAAATGAGTTTACCTGTAATAAGTTCTGAACTGCAATCGTCGATGAACTCTTTCCAGGTCCTATAACAGCCACCACAGGGACACTTTTCTTGTTGCATCCAGGCGTCTGACAACAAGAACATTGAGCAACTCCTTCTCGTAAAAACGCTATTGTCTGTTCCATTGCTATTCGTTCTGTCCAACAAGAATCTCTGAAAAACCGGGTATGATTGCTTTGAATAGAGTAGGAAAAACCATACCGTATAGATAAACCTAATTTGAATGGTAACTCTTCGTTTAGTTTATTTACTGTGTGCATTGCTATTTCCGACCGTTGTATTCCGTATTGCTCCCATATCTCTCCACAACTCTCAGATCCGGCGATTTGACGATGAATTGGAAATAATGCACCGATCTAAAAGTTGGCTTGTGTTCACAATATGGTCAATTCAGAACTGTTATCTGATCTGAAGTTATCGTTCATTTCAGAAACACACACAATAATTGAACTCCCTCACACTGTAAACTTTGAGCCCTTTTCGTGTTAAAGATATAAAAAAGTGGTCAACTGGTGAAATGTTTATCATAATATCAAAAATTTTTATCGGTTGACACATTTTTGACACCATTAACAGAAAATAAGATATATGAGCTCAAAGTTGAAAGTTGGGGTGCCGTTCTATTAGAGTGCTTGCGGTAATCTAACTTTTGTGATCTTAAAAATAAATTTCTTCTACACAACAAATGCAGCTAGATAACTTCATTTTTGGTTGGACGGATTTAATGGAATCGATAATTGATTGTAGCGATTTCTACAAGATGGATGGTTTCCGCTTATATCAGCTTACAAACGCCACAGCAACATTCGACAAGAATTAATCTAACCTGTATTTCCCCATGAATTTCAGCGACAAGCATTCGTGCCGACTGCTGTACTGTCGTTTTTGCGACGACGTCGACGACGCGAAGCATGAGAAGTGTGACATGACTGTAGAGCATTTCGAGTTGTTTCCCACATACACATGCACTCTTCTCTCCTCCAAATCTCTATTCCTACCACCTTGCTTTCATTTCTATTTTGCTGAAATAAGAAGATATATAGGGAAAGAAGGGTTATTGGAAAGCAAAGAAAAAGAAGGAAGTGAACGGAATCTTGAGGGTAAATTATGAGATCCCTTCCCCTTCTTGAGTAGAAGTTTTTTCCTCTCCATAGAAAAGAATGGATAAACAAGATGAAGGAGAGAGGGGAAAACATATTCATGAGATTTCACACATATAGGTTATGTAATGATATTTATAAATCAAAATGCTGATCATAACAACTGGAATCCATTTTTTTTTCTGGTCACTGCCAGGGTTGCTCCCAACGTAATTCAATATTCCGAAAATTCAAAAAATCCTAAATTTAGAGAAATCGGAATATTCCCAAATTTTCTACATTTCGAAAAACTCAAAAAAAAACTATTCCGGGTATTCCTGATTACTGTTTAAAATTCTGTCTATGTTGATTCTTCTCGAATGTGAAGCTTTTCAGAACTTTAGAAAAAAAAGATTAGAGCTTATCTGGAACCTTCTTGGTGACGTCACACCTTCAGAATCGCAGAAACAACTCCTTCAGAATCTCAAATGACATGTGTGTCACAAGCTGTTGGTCTTGGGAATTTATTCAGTGAGGGAGGAAGAAGAGCCTAACCTGGTGGATATCGAGAACCAAAAAACATTCGGAAGAATTAAAGATTCTGTGTTGTATTCTGTACATGTAGTAGAAAACAATCTGTTCTGTGCTGAATTTGAAGTGATAGTAAAACCGTAAAATCTCTAATTGAAATGTTCTCTGTCTGTCAATATCAACTGAATTTATTTTGGTTCCTGTAAGAGGTATCTAGAATATTAAAGTGACAAATTATGGATGGTCTTATGTTGAAAGATCTCAATTGATCAGTTTTTATACTTCAAATCAAACTAGATTAATAAGCTAAAATTTGACGATAACATAGCACTTCAATGAGAGGTTTTTCAGTAATAGGTCTCGCTGGTAACTCAAAGAAATTTTAAAAAGTAACTTTTAAAAAATGAACTTTGAAGACTGTTATCAGAAAAGTTGTTTCTTTCGGACTGTAGAAGAAAATGAGCATTTTTCTATCGGTTAGGTGTTAACCTCTGATAACAAAATAGTACTCAAATGGAGAGGATCCTTGAGAAAAATAAGAAAACTAAACAGGAAACAGATAGACGTTGGTTCTGTTTTTCGTTTGCCGTGTCTTGAGCTGTTTTCTTCCATACATTTTCAATTATTAGTGGCTTTTTTTGCTCTCGTTCTCCTTCTTGAGAAGTCAGTTTTTTTCCTACATCAACTCTAGTCAAGAATAATCGGGAATACCGAAAAAAGGGGAAAAAAAGAAAAAGAAAGTAAAGAAAAAACTAGAGAGGTGTGGGCGGCTCAGAAAACAAATATAGGCAATAAGTAAGGTGTATCTCGAATGAAAAAAGAATAAAAAGAAGAATGAGTCAGATTCTAGAAGATTCAGATATAGAAGGAATAGTGAGCTTCATGTTCTTTAAAAGTGTTTCAATTTGAAAAATAGGGAAAATCGAGTGGAAAAATACAGAAGGGTACTGTAATGACAGGAAGATTCAACAGTTGATTGAAAAGTTCTGAAAGACAATTTAGTCAGAAATATTAGCCAAAAAAATTGGTATCATAGAAATCCAGGACCCATTTTGAATAAAACTTATTGCGGCCAAAAATTCGATGATGGGCGGAGCTTAGGTCATGTAGCGAAATCTTTAAAAGAGCTTAATTTTTGTAATTATTTTCCAGGGTATTTTTTTCGATTTCTTGATGAATTTCATGAATTTTAAACTATTGTAAAACATGAAAAAACAGAAAATGATTGAGGAAAATACATGCTCCTTAAAGAGTTTCCTTATAGTTAGCTCCGCTCACTCTCCAATTTTCGGCTTCAATTCTTCTAAATCAAAAATAAAATTTCAGATGTACCACCTGATATGTTTAAAAGATGGATCTCAACTTAGGTAAGACAGTCGAATGACTCGGAAAGTTCGGAAGCTTTATAACGGTTGTCTAATAGTAAGGTCATTAAAAGTTACGATACCGTCAAAAATACACTTCTAGTCTGCCGAAAAATATGACAAATCTCGTGAGGATGATATGAAACTGAAAACATGTCAGATATCAGTTACTTTCACACTTATTTATTTGTAAAACGATATATTTATCTATTGTTGTTCTCCGCCTCTTTCTCTGTGTACACTTTTTTAGTTTAGAGATCATAAAGATCAGCAGAAACTTTTTTCATTTTCATCTTTTTCCAAATCTTATCCTGGGGGTATAGGAAGGTCAGAGTAAAAGAGTGGGAGTGAGAAAAAACCGAATAATTATTCCATTTTTTCAAAAGCAGATGGGTCAAAAAGCAACAGATTTGTTGTTGTTTAGTTAGTAAGAAAAGCTAAAAGAGGGATGGAAGCGAAGGGATTCGGATTTAGCAGAAAATAGGGAAAAAAGGAAAGAAGAGACGGAAGCGGTGGCTCCAAAGTTCAAAGAAGCGGTGCGACGATATAGAGTAATTGAAATGGGGGATGAGTCGTGACGTGGCAGAATATATGAGAAGTCGTTAAGAGGGTTGAAACTGGGAAAAAAAGGAAGATTGAAAGACCACACCGGTTGAACGAAATCAAAAATTAGCAGAAAATTGCATCTACCGTAAAACCCTGTAATATAAGGGCCCTCGCACTGTTCTGTTTTAGCTCAATAATCTCAATTCCTGTGCAAGATATCAAAAAGTAGTCAACTGATAAAATGTTGGCGATATTACGATCAAATAATTCATCGTTGAAAACTTTTTTAAATTTTTGATAGGAACCGGGACAAATTAGATCAAAGTTAAAATTTAGGGAGACTTTCTATTACAGATCTTGATGCAAGTTATTTTCAACAGATAAAGGAAAACTCAAATTTAGAAACGAACGGAATTTTCGCTTGGTTTTTATTTTATTAGTTTTTTACAGTACGAGGGAAATTCTTATTTTCTTGATAAGAGAAGTATTATAAAAATTCCAGAAAAGGTTTTTTCCATGATATTTGAACATATAAACTTTTTGAGCTAATGCCTTGATATGGTTTTATGAACTAACTCATTTCGGGGAACTATATTTCTAGAACTGATTTTCCAGATGACCGGTTAGTTCCATGATTTTGATAAAACGTGTCAGAGAAGCTGAAAGATATGAAAAAGTCGAAAAAGGAAGATGTACAGAAAATAGGATAAAAAAGAGTTGAAGAAGGCGACGAAGAAGTCCGTTGACGGAAAAGAAGAAGAAGGAGAAGAAGATGGAGACACCCTCTTCCCAAATCAGTCGACGCCTTGCGTATTTTGACGAACTTATGTTAACTCAACGTCTTCTTTTCCTCTTCTTCTTCTTTTTTCTTCTTGTTCTCCAGCCGTTGCCGTAGTCGTCGTCGTCGTCGACAGAATTCTCGTGTCTTTGAAGTGTGAATAGTGTGAAGAAGATGCAGGAGAAGCAGCACAGAAAAGGAAAAAAAGAGAGTTGATTTTGGGCCCGCCCATTTTTCGAAGATAGCTCATTGAAAGACAAATTTAAACGAACCGAAAGATTCTTTACTGACGTTTGAGTAGTTCTTTCAGAATACGTTCGCCTGTTTCGAGTTTTTGTTCTAGTTATATTACGCATTTGATAGCCATGAATATTTTTTTGTTTTATATATTTAAGATCAATCTGACTCATCTGAAACTCACATTGAGGGTTTTGAAAGTTTAAGAAGACGTTAAAAGTAGAAAAAACAACCATACTTGTAAAATCAGGGTCGGGCTCTCAAGTTTGAAATTTTTTTTGAAATTTCAGAAATTTCGTCAAATTTTTTTGTTCTTTATGGGCACTCTTATCTTGAAAAGTTTTTTACTTTACAGAAAAGTCGTCCTTTTTTACTGTTTACCCAAAAAAAAATTTTGAAAAGACAGGAAACATTTTTCTGAAAACTCGGGCCGAGACGGGCCAGGCCGGGCCCTGAAAACTTCGAAAAAAAAGCCAGGCCTGTTGCAAGTATGGAAACACTTGTATTTTTTTTTCTTTGTTTTTAACTGTACCGAAGTGCTACCCAAACCATCAATTTTGAGCCCATATCTCTCATTCCATGTGAAGGATATCAAAAATTAACCAACTGTCAAAATTTTCATCATAATTCCAAGAATATTTGGTCAACTACTTTTTGATATATTTTACAGGAAACGATATATACGGGTTCAAACTTGACGGTTTGGGTGGCACTCGATTAGAGTGTTTACGGTAATCATGGCGAAACTGCTTGATATCATTTGCTTCAGAGCTTCAGTTAAACAAGTTATTGTTCAAGCTCACAAGCTCACAAGTTCAAGCTCCGAAGTCATCGTTAAATGAATTTTTAAACAACTTTGGATATTGTTATTCTTCATGATTAATTTTTAGACCGATAATAAGTTGATGACTTTAATAAAGTTGATAACAAAACAAGTCCTGTTTAATTGTATGGTCACTTCAAAGGATATACTTCAGAAGCAGGCTACTCTGCAAAAAGATAGCCTCCCGTTTCCTCTTTTTTCGTTGAAAAAAATGCTGATCAAATTATTTTCGGAGCGAGAGCCATCCCCGATGAAGGTATAAATGAGAGAAAGATATCGGAAAGATAGGGTGAGGGTGGAAAAGAGAAGGATTCTCTTGAACAGATGATGTCATTGTGGGTGGACACTGAAACACGTCACGGTCTGAAGGACAGAGATTCGGACCGAAAGTATTCGGGAATCAGCTGGAAGTGGGATTTCTAAAGTATATCATAACTACTGATTACATTCTCTGAATTTTTACAGAAAGGAAGCCGAACGCGGAAAATTTTGGCTGCAAGTGCGCAGGGTTTCGATATACCACTCATAGAAAAAAATATAGTTGAAAAGAGTTTTGCTGAAAGACCCAAACTAAAATTAATAGAGTCTAGGAAATTTTGATCGGTTTCGTAAAAAACTTCAAATTTTCCCATAAACATTTGTTCTCCCACTTAAGTGGTCCTATTTGATCGAGAAGAGAATTCTCGAGCTTGTTGTTTTTTTAAACGTTTTACAGCAACGGAGAAAAAACAAGGAATATTCAATGTTAACCTTCACACTCGCAGGTTTAAGGTGCCAGATGTGATATCAAAAAAATATATCATAAACATGTAATACTATTGGGAGGAAGAGGATTGAACTTTCGAAATTCATGTTTTCGGATCTTTTCTGTTTTTAGGTCTATTGGTCGTCCCTTTAACGTTGTATTTCACAAGATCATCCTACCTCGAATCGCCGTAAAACCTGTACTAGGAAGGCACTGTCACGTTTAAGCTCAATTATCTGAATACCTTTGCAAGATATCAAAAATGTGACAACTGACAAAACACTTCTGATATTAAGGCAAGTAACTTATCAGTTGACAACTTTTTTATATCTTTGTCAGGAGCCGAGAAGGATTGGCTTGAAATTAAAAGTTAGGAGCCCGTCTGTTACAGGTTTTACGGTATGAGTTTTTCATGAAGGTTTTCGAAAGATGATACATATGTTTCAAAGTTCAGAATGATGGAAAACCAGAAAGTTGAAACATTACAGTCAATCCGAAAAATGAGTGAAGTGGCTTATGACCCCAAAACCAAACTTCATGAATCATTTCTACAAACTCTCAGGGGAGCAAGCAAGAAAAGAGAAGAAAAAACTGTAAGATAAGTTTTAATGTTAAATTATATTATAATTAAACTAGATCCTCCCTCACATATCTAGAGGTGTGAGGAGTGTGAAAAAAAAAGAAAATGAAGGCAGTGGGTGGTTCCGATTCTATTCAATTTGCTTCCCTCTTTCTACTCTAGAAAAGGACATATTCTTCTCTGCTTCTGATGTCCTCTCCGACATATGTAAAATTATTTTTTGATGGTGCAAGACAGCGACAACGGGAACATTACTCGATAGAAAAAAAAGAAAAGAAAAAAAAGAGTTTGTAAAGGATTTATGTGGAAAGAACTCAAGACGAGAATGCATATAATTGGTGTGAGGTTTGCGAAAGTGGGAAAGAAAAAAATATTCGGAAGATGGAAAGGAATTCGGGAGAGGGTAATTGCTTCAGAAGTTGTTGGAAATTGATTATGATGAGGTTGGACACAACTCATTTAATAGATAAATTTGATATTCTTGAACAGAACTTTGATTCAGAACTGTTTCCTGAGTGATTCGAAACCAGGAACTCTATATTATCGGTCAGCTGTCATGGTTTGTATGAGTCTTAACATCAGAATCCGTTTAGTTTTTCGAAAGACCGTTTAGTTTTTCGAATTAGTTTTTCGAAAGACGGAATCCATTTGGAATCCGGAATCCGGAATAAAAAAGTCTGTAATCCGGACATCTCCGTTTTATGGCTTTCATCAGGTTTATACGGTATTATTGTCGGAAAAAAAAACTGGCACCTGAAAACTCTCGGACAGCGCTCGTGTCGGTTTACGAAGCCCCGCCCATAAATCCGATACTGTATTAAACGATAGTAATTTCTGTGAATTTACCATTAGTGGGATTTTTCTGAGCCAAATTTAGCTTTCCTGGTAAGGATTATAGCTAGCCTCCCTAGCATCTGTTTTTCATCGAAAACCCGAATTTAATTATTAAAGATTCTGGAACGAGACGAAAGTCTGAAGCATTACGATTTTGCCTTTTGTAATTCGAAGAAAATAGTCGATTTGGTTTGTATGACTAGTCTTAAAATCCGAAGCCATGACTACGTTTATTCACTTTATAGTGCTAATCAGAATCATACGGTTTCCAGAGATTACCACGAAATGAAGCATGCTTAAAATTTATATCAGATTCGGAAAAAGTTATTAAAAATGGGTTAAGATGTCCGAAACTCTGGAAAAATTGCAAAAAAGTTATTCCCTCTTCTCTATCTCTGAAAAGGGCCATTAGGTTCAGCCGTCGAAGCAATGCTGGGAGAGTTTGTCGTGTGTCCTCTTCTTTGAGCAGGCAATTTGTTATCCCTTTTCTCCCCCGTTTTGTCATACTTATTTTTGAAACTTTTCTCTTTCTCTCTGTGAGGCAAAAACGAAAAAGGCGAAAATTTTCGACAAGACGAAAAAGAAGAAAAGGTGACAACAAAAACGGATGAAGTAAAAGACTGCACCCCCTTTGATTCGATTTCGGCTGTCACATTCACATCAATCTTAAACCAAAAACCTTATTATGATATCTGAAACAGTAAACTCTTATTTAGATTGAATTTTTTTATTATTTACAAGCGCAGTACAATGAAAAAGACTCGTGACTGATTTAACTTGGACGTTGTCCAATAACGGATGGGCAAGTGATATAAAAGGACAATAAATTACTAACTTAAAAATCGAGAATCATGAATTTATTAGTTTCCTCCGAGCCGAGCTCCGGCACCTCCTGGCCATTGATGTCCTCGTGGCTGTTGTCTTGCCCCTCTAATATCTCCGTCTTGTCCATGAATTCCTCCATCTTCGTCAGGAAGCAAACGATGTAAAAATTCAGGCGTGGATATCAGATCAACACCATACTCGTCCGGATATTTTAGTGCCACGAAGAAATAGGCATGTCCCACGAAAATTCCAATCAGCTCATTGGTTCCACCTCCACGAAGAACGGCATTGAAACCCCACAGTACCCATGGAAGGTAACGAGCTGGGAATCTCATTCCGAACCAAAATGATACAATTGTGTCCTTGTTAACTTGGCACCAGATGTAGAGAACCGAGATTACCATAGGCTCGAGCAAGAAGTAAATGTCCATAGCCATGCAGAGTCCCTGAAATAATGAAAATTATTAATGATATAGAAAAAGGCAGTTAACTGACTTTTCTAATAACATGTAAAGTTTTACTGAGACTTGTGAGTATCAGAGTTTTAGGTCATCGCCTCCTCAGCAACTATATTCATGCAAACGATATTTTAGAATCACGAAATACTTACCACGCAGAAAAGCCAATTGAAAATGAGCATGAAAAGGTAGTCAGCAGATCTTCCGCGGTACGTTTCCCTCTCCAGTGCTTTTGAGTAGTTATACAAGAAATAGCACATCATCAGCCAATGAAACCCAGTTTGTGGTGTGACCGGGTAGTATATCAGAGCTGTTAGAGGCCTCCAAAACTGAAAAAAAAAACGGTTTTGCGAACTTGAAACTAAGTTTTGAAACATACTTGAAATTTATTGACAACCAGATCCCATTGGAGGAACATCCATTGAACATTGATGAAACCAAACCTGCCCAGAAGAGGCACGATCGTTGACGCGAGAAACCAATACCTTGTCACGACAGGTATTCCTAGTAGAAAATTCTCCAAATCCATCTGAAATATATTTCGTAACCTCAAGAAAAATCTTTAAAATAGGCTATGCGAAGGGACAAATCTGTCAGAAAGCTGACGTCGTATAAGAAGGAACACGTGTACTAAGAATATCGATTTCGCGACTTACAGCCGTCGTGAATAGCTGCGTTTTAAATTGAGGTCTGTAGCAAGTCCCACACTACAAATTCAAACATTTTTCGAATTTTTAAAGCGTTTTTTTTGAGGTACGAGATGAATACGAGAAAAGTGTCGCGTCCAAAGAAAATGTTTTCTTCGTCATTTTTCTTTCTGAAAACTCCAATCAGGAAAGAAAACCAGTCAGGATTCTCATTATAAAAAAGTATTGCTAAATAAATCTGGAAACTGACACCAAATACACTGAAAACTATAAAATTCGTTGTCAAAAGAGATGATTTCTGCCGAGTCCTAGTAGAAACTTTTCACTTTTCCACTTTTCCACGGCGTCTGTGCACTCTCCCCGTCAAATCGTTGCGAGACCCACACACCGTATTTCGTCTCTCGTCGCTTTTAGTGAACGTGTCTTAGTCGGTCACACCACGCGAATGAATCGATTCGGCATCAGATGAAAAGGAAACGGGTCTTGCAACCTGTTCCACTTTCTGAAGCTGTTTGCTGGCTTCTAATGAAAGATTTCTATGTTATCCGTTTTTTTCGCGTTCCTTATATCTTTATAGAGACTTCAATATCATGAAAATTTTGTATTAAGAACTTTAAGAAGAATGGCGGATGAAATGGACGTGGTACAGGGAGCAGTTTCACCATCGGAAGATATTGAGCTAACAATTCGACAAGCATATCAATCGGAGAGCGATCTGAAGTTCACTTGTCCTTTGAGCTGGACAATCAAGCAAGTGAAGGAGCATGTTAAAAATTGCCTCAGCAGTCACCCGGTAAGAGAATGATAATACAATTGAGTTACGGAAAAGTATAACTGTTTCAGGATATACTCAATCAGCGTTTGATTTTCTCAGGAGCTTCCCTGAACAATGAGCAAGTTCTCTCAGATGTTTTGAGGGATAGGTAAGACAAAGTGTTTCAATAAAATGACAATTGTGCAAAAAGTTCCAGAAATCACGTAGCTGGCGACCAAGTGTTCTTCCACCTGATGATAACGCAACCATACCAACCAGCTACACCAAATTCGGAAGTTCGTCAAAGAAATGTAAACACAAGTGGAACTCAAAAGTGAGCTTTCAGTTATAGCTGCAAGTTGAATTAAAAAGGAAACATGCTTGATATATTCTTCAACAATAACCATCCGAGAACTGTTTTGTTTTACTAATATCCAGAAAAGGAAAACAGAGCCATTATCTCGCTGGGCAGATAACTTATTTCTAAATCAACACTTTGTGCTCAAAATCACGATATATTATGTTGTTTTAATCGAAACTATCGATTTTCGTGCGTTATCAGTCCAATTTTTCTATCAGAAATTTATATTTTCCAAGTTGTTTGAGAGGAAACTGACAGAAAAATCAGCGAAAAGCAGTGAAAATAAATCCGAAAAAAAATGTTTAAATTTCGGTAGTTATCGCTGTGAGACCTTCTGCAGCGGCGACCGGCGTTCCTCTTCCACAGCTCCGTTTTTCGTTCCAGAATAATACCATAAATGATCTAGAAAATAAAACACATCTTTTATACCTTTATAGTTTCCGGATTTCTTAAAACTCCAATAATTAAAAAATATATATATGAAAAATGTTCTTGAATTGTGAATGGCATTATTGTATTTTCAGCTCGACGTCTTCCACAAACTTGAATTCCATGGTTCACCCGGCTTATGCTCAAAACATGGTCGCATGGCAGCAATACTGGGCAGCGTACAATCAGTTGTCTCCTGATCAGCAAACATCGGAACATCAGAGATTGATGATGCATTACTATTCCTATGCAATGATGAATCCAGCAACACCAATAACTCAAATCACAGTGAATTCTCCTGAGCAGAATGCCGCAGCATGGCGAGCGAGACTTCACGGAGTGGCTCAAAATGTAGAAGGCCAAGCAAATGGAAATCAAGCTGCTGCTGCACCCCGGCAAGGAAGAGTTGATCTTCTGGAAGTTGGATATAGAATCTTCAAACTCGTTTTGTTGTTCTCCGCTATTCTTCTCTACTCATCCTTCGAACGTTTCGCTTTGGTGTTGTGCTCGGCGCTATTTATCTATTTCATCCAACTCCGTAGAAATCACGCGAGAAACAGAGCACAAGCTGCTGGTGCTGCTGCGCAACCGGGAAATAATCAGGAGCCACATGTTAACAACAACAATAATGGAGAAAACGATGGAGAAAATACGGTAAGTTTTGTCCAATAATTTATTTCGAAAAATTCGTTCAAACAATAACTGTCTCATTATATTTGTCGCTTTCAGACGCCAGCAGCGGAAGCAGAAGCGTCCAACCCGTCCGACGTTCCTGCACCACCACCGGTGCCACAGCCAACTACAATGCAAGTCTTCATCGCAACGACCTATTCGTTTGTCACCTCATTCTTCGCATCCCTTGTTCCTGATCATCCTATGCCGATGGATCTAAACTAGATATTATTCGTTTAATATGTATTTTTGTGCATCATTCGTCAATTTTTTAAATATTTTCTCACCGGCTTCTCTCATTCTTTTCACCTCTCCCGATGTATTACTGTACAACCGAAGTTCTTTTTCAGATCCCATCACATTAGTTGCGCATCGTCTAGACACTTTTTTGTGTATATGTATCTTAATATCGCTGTTTCTTCCACTTGCGGGTTGCCCTCTTCCTTTTCTCCCCTTTTTTCGAATAAACTTTTTTGCAATTCGTTCAGAACTGTCGCCCACTACGTTCATTATGCACGATGAAAGGGAAGAGGACTGGTCTATCTCTTCGTTTTTGACCAGTGTCCATTTCTGAACATCACTTGTCTAGTTTTTACCCCGCTCTCAAATCATCGTTATACTTTCGTGTCGTTTCGTACACTGGTTCAGTTTTAAAATTGTATCGATTTACAGTGGATATACTGTGACAGTAAGTTTACAAGTTGAGTGGTAATTATCTTGTTAGGAACACATTAGGTTACAAAACAGAACATTTTCGAAAACACGGCAATAACCCACAGCAGGAACTCAGTTAAAATCTTTCAAGTATTATTTTTCACAAAAAAATGGAGCTGTGGAAGAGAAATGGAAGAGAAACGCCGGTGGCCGTGGCTGAAAGTACCACTGCGACAACTACCGTAACCAAAAATATGTTGATTTTCCGTATTTATTTACTCGTTCTCACAGCTGCTCGTCGAGTTTTAAATATGTTATTTTTTCACAAAAAAAATTCGAACATGTTTTTGATAGTGTTTTTGATAAAAATTGACTTAAAACGCACGAAAATTGAGATAACAAATCCGAAAATTGAAAATATTTTTAGGTTACGGTAGTCTTTCCGACATCTATCCCGTAGGTTGCGTCACACGAAAACCGTCTGAGATCTAATACTCTTTTGTGTTTTCTTCGGAATTTCTTCTTGCATCAATCAAATCGGCACGTAAGTGAGGTACCATAATTCCCTTTTCTTCCTCTTTTCTTCTTTTCCTTCGTCTCTCTTTCGGAAGAGTTGTTTTGTATTCCGAATGACCTAGTTGCCAGTAGATATTCCCGAATTAAATGGAAACGAAAGAAAAAAGAAGGAGGTCCCGAGGGCGCCCAAGGTCGATTCGATTAATGTTCATTGGGTCGTCTCGACGTTTTCGATTTTTTTTCTCTCTCGGTGTGTCTCCTGGAAAAATCAGCGAGAAGAGATAACGAAAAAGGAAACCAGGTGTCGATTTGAAAGCGAAATGATGATGCGATGCGATACTCTGAACACGAGAATGACACATTTAGGAAGATAAAAGAAAACTGTAGATCTGGTTCACTACTACTTACATCTTCGGACATCTCAATGAAAGTAGCCAACAGCGAGAAACAGTCGGCTTTCCAGCAACCGTACTTTTCTTGTCAGTCTGAAATGAGCTTGCAATTGATCTTTAGATTATGATGGAGCCCAATTTTCATTCTTATACTGTTCCTAGTAACCGATGAATTTTCAATTAATACAGACAATTCAGAATTTTTCTATGGCTCCGTGTCACTTCGAAACCGTGGTTACACTGGTGAATGGATAGGCTTCCGACTACAAAGAAAATAATAGGGTTTCGAAACATGCCTTTTCCAGATAAAACACTTATAATCCAAAAAAAACCGGAATAATTTAATTTTTTTTTCAAAAAAAATTTTTTTCACAAAGTGTTCTATCAGAAAATGCATGATTGAAATCCCTAAAACTGTCTTTGGAATCTGAAAATTATCCATTCGCCTGTAATACCATGGTTTCAAGAGTGTTTACGAAGTGTCGCGGAGCCCCTTCTATTACAGGTTTTACGGTACACAAGAAAAAAGACCAACTCTTCGCAACAAGAGTTCTACTTCATTCCAACCTGATTTTTGTTAATTAATCTAAACATTTCAAAATTTAGGTTGCAAGTGAGGAAACAGAATGAATATATCATCAGAACGAATTTTCTCATTCATAAAAATATATAAACTTTTATAATTGTCTATTTCTCGGTCCTTTATTACTTTTATCCTCGTTCTTTCTCTCTTTTCTCTTTGCATCGAATTCCAATTTAACACAACAATGCGCGGGTACTATTCTTCATAGTAATATCCCCTCCATCGTCCGTCGTCACCGTCCCGATTCCCTCCTCTTCTCACCTGAAGGCCATTTCTTCTTCTTTTCCTTCTTCTTCTTTCATTTTCTATCACCCTTTTCTCCTGTCTCACCTACAATATCGCAAAAATTTTCCTTTTTTCTCGGATCTCTTTCCCTTTTTTCTTCCCCAAATATTATCTCCACTTCCGAAGAAGTCGGCAGCTGTCGTTTGATCGTCCGATCATCAAACCTGCCGAATTTCTCGATTTTCATAGTGATAGTGAAATCGAGATAATCCAAGATTTTCCTTTTTCTTCTTTCTCGAGGCGAATCTATTTAAGACTGGATCTCTATTGATCTCGTTAATGTTTTTTCCCCTTTCTTTTTTATTTCCACCGATTTTTATGTTATTCCTACCATCGTATCAGAGATATTTTTGATATGAAAAAGTTGAGATTTGTTAATTTCTAGACGAAGAAAAATGTGAAACGATTTTTGACGTTCCTGTCTACAGTACATTATTTTGCGAATATTACACTTTTTCTATGGTTATCAGAAGTCGAAGTGGAATGTAGACGTCACGCTCCGCTTTTCTTACTTTTCTAGAAAGCCTTCTCTTCAATGAAAAAGAAAAATTCCGAAAAAAATCTGTAATTTCAGACCGTTTTGAGAAGTATTATATAGACTCATACAGTAGAAAATTAAATTTTAACCTAAAAAATAGAACTACTTTTCAATATAATTCATTGTTTTAACGCGAATACCGTACACACTCTAACAGAACGTCACCCCTAGCTTTTAACTTTGAGTCCATATGTCCCGGTTCCTGTGAAAGACTAAAAATTTCTTGATATTATGATAAAAATTTTTCTGTTGACAACTTTTTTATATCTTCTACAGTAAACCAATTACATGGACTCAAAGTTTTGGGGCGTTCTCTTCCAGTTCATTATTTAAGCATTTTCAGAGTATGATAGTTTTGAAACAGATTCCTCGCATCATTTTTCAAATGAAGTGAAGACTATCTGTTCTTTATCTTTATCGCTCTCGATATCTCTTACTTTCATTTGTAAAAATCCAAATTGATCGACCTTCTCCGATAGGAAAAGAGTACTATGCAACGAAAGTTGTGACTTGTACAAATCTAGTTTTATTCTCATTCTCTCTGTTCCCACTGTTACCCTTAATCGCATTCATTTTTTTTGCAATTTTTCAAATCTCGTTCCAACAATTGTATAATTCTTTTTTAGTTTATTAGGCGGGAAAGAAATCATCCGGGTTTCTATCTAGAACCATAGAAGTTATACCGTAAAACTTATATTAGAAGTGCCCCTAGTTTTTAATTTTCAGTCAATTTTTCTCGGTTCCTGTCAAAAATACAGAACAGTCGCCCACTGACAAATTGTGTATCACAATATCAGAAATATTTCATCAGCTGGCTACTTTCTGATATCTTTTGAAGGAACCGTTTTAAATTAACTTATAGTTAAAAGCTCAGTCTATTCTGAAAGTTAGGGGTCACTCTATTTTAGTGCTTATGGTATGCAAATTGTTTTAATGCAGACTCAAGTTTGCAAACAATTAAATTCAGTTGTACTATCAGAAAATCCGACGAAGAGAGTACGTTTTGGACATCAGAGGAAGAAACATATCCACGATGTGATCTTATTCTCATTTGAACAAATTTTGAAGCTCCTTTCCGGACCTATACCTTCTCATCATGATATGGGTTCTTAAACTCAAAATAGCCTTAAAATTGCGGCCAAGCGATTTTCCTCTTCTTCTTCTTTTTCTTCTTTTTCTCCTCCTCTTCCCCTACTTTTTCATGTGAAAGGATTCTCGTCGGTCGTATTCGCTTTTCGAGCGATTTCACCTTCGTACCAGTCGGTACAGGTCGGTGCGCGCCAATCTCTCCCAAACGATTTTCCCCTTCTTCTTCTTCCCCCATTCCGATTCTTTTACCACCCGTGAGAAGAAGAAGAAGAAGACGTTGTGGTCGAGAGAGTAAGAAGAACGAAAATGACATTGTACAACAACTTGACCCCCAAAAATTTGTGTTGAACGAGATGGAAAAAAGAAAAACGAAAAGAAGAAGAAGGGTGCAATTCTTCTCAGGAAGACGAGAGAGGTGTTATAATAATTATGAGATCGGCCATCCGAGGTGTCACACTTTTAATGGGATTTAGGATTCCTTTGACATTACAGGAAACAAATAAAAATCGGATTGGCGTACTGTATTTCAAAATTCCGAATTCCAACTTTCCACCTATACCCTCTAATTTTCTTTTTCGTTGGATCATTGAACACAACACATTAAGAAAAAAACGAAACACGTTCAGTTGATTGATAATGACGTCAGGATTCAGAAGTCCCTCTAATGGACATGCCATCAAGCTGATCTACAGTACTTTCTCTGTCTGGAAACTTTGAATTTGAAGAAATGCAACATATTGGGGGGCTAGGATCGAAATTAATCCAGAAAGAGTTTTGTTACATAGATTTATCAACAAGTCAAATTACAGACATAAATCCCTCGCCAACTTTTTTTAAAACCCTAACTATTCAAAGATGTTTTTGTTTGGAGATGTTCCCAAAACTGTATACAACTTCTTTTCTTCCGCTGCCCTTCTCCTTCTTCCACTTTTCATTTTCCCTGAAGCCCATCTGGATGCCAAAAAGAAACCAAAAGCTTCAGTCCGCGCCGCGCGTTCTCTTTCTTCCACTTTCTTCTTCTTCTTCATTTTCCTTCCACATCTTCTAACAAACATCGAAGGACTAGAGACGATCCGAATCACTGTGGCGGATCTCAACGGCCGACATGCAAGAACAGGTCCAGAAGAGAGAAAGAAGAAGAAGCCTCTCTTCTTCTGTCCAGCAGCGTCCATTATGCAAGAGAGTGCGCGAACAAAACGCGGACGGACGAAACCGGTCCCTTTTCTATTTCTCTATTTTTCTCTCTCATTCATATTCTATTCATCTGATTTGCCTCTCTCAACGCCTCCAACTCTTCGGAAGACCATCGTTGGATCCGAATCCATGGATGAATGGTCGCCGTCGTCGCGCGCGACTATTCTCGGGCGGCGCCATGACTGACCGTTTCTCTCGATCTCTCGAATTTGAATGCTCTTTCCGAGTGTCTACAACCCTACCGTAATCCTCTCCCAATCCGTCTCCTCTCATTTTACACCCAGCAGCAAGCACACCAGCTATTTTCTCGCTTCTTCTTTCCTTTCATACATACTATTCATCTATTTCTATTTTCAACGATCCTCTTCTCTCTTTCTTTCATATTTTTTCATCCAAATTTCATTTCATATTTACCAATCTACCGTACCCCTCTCCTTTCTTTTTCTTCTCACTCCTTTTCTCCAAATTCCCCTCGTCATCTTTTTTCGTTTCGGCTCCTTTTTTGTAGTTGATTCATTGGCAACAGATACAAAGACAAACAGATCTGACCCTGCCTTGTCTCGACTTTTTTTTCAAAAAAAAAAAGTTTTCTTTTTTCTATTTTTTTTCCTAGTAATGTCTTCATTCTGTTCCCAAATCCCTTAACCCTGACCCATAAATGAATGCGTCATTTTCAGAATTTTTAGTGTCTACTTCCTTTTGTCGTCTACTCCAGATGAACTAGAATTCGCTGAAAATAGCTCTCGGTACACTTCTCCATGAGCTGATTTCGAACCATCATGACCCGCTGATAACTCGTTCTTTTTTGAAAATCTGGAAAAATTTCCACTTTTGAAGCGAGTTATCAGTTGATGTGTTTTTTACTTCCTTGTTCTGAGCTTTTTTCTTATTTTTTTTTTTCAAAATCTCTTCTCCTTTTCTACTAAAATATGTAGCATAACTTGTTCTCCAGTTCTTCGATTCCCTGACCTACCGTAATCAATTCCAGCTTTTCCCTTTCAGTTTCATCTCCTTTTCTCTCTTTCTTTCTCTTTAATCTCCATGTCTTGAACACTCTTTTTCCTGATACCTAAAACCCATCATTTTTCGAGTTGTTCTTATCACCATTTTCACTATTTCGGCGCCGTTTTCCTGATTCTCGCCCTCGCCTTTTCCCTCTCTTCACAGTTTTGCTCTCTCTCGGTGCATTGTTTTGAAAGTTTTTCTAATTTATTTTCATATTTTCTTCTCAAAACTCATCTTTCCTCTTTTTCAGAAAAGAAGACGTAGGAGAACATCCATCACCTCGTTCCCATCCTCTATTCGATCTCATTTCCAACTTTTAAAATGGGTCAAGGATGTGGGGATGAAGACGTTCCCCCGGCACCATTCTCTTCTGCTCACTCTCCAGCTCACTCTCCATTATCAGTTGGAGTCTCTTCTACTTCATCTGCCACGTCGTC
The DNA here is from genome assembly GCA_027920645.1 of Caenorhabditis nigoni. Lineage (NCBI taxonomy): Eukaryota > Metazoa > Nematoda > Chromadorea > Rhabditida > Rhabditidae > Caenorhabditis > Caenorhabditis nigoni. Next base: position 8,871,802 of record CP115864.1, read on the forward strand.
ATCTTCAACACCTCCTCCGTCAACGTCTCCGAGTGCATCTGGAGTTGCAACAGGCAAGTAGGGGGATACTGTAGATCAGAAAATCAACCTTGTTAATCAAACCACATTCGATTCTCTTTCCTACTCCAATTTTCCCTCTTTCTTTTGGTCGATTTGCTTATCAAATCTCAATACCGCCAAGCTTATCACTTCTTATCACCTCTCAAAAATATGTTCTTTTCCCTTGTTAAGGCACCAGAAAAGGAAAGAAAAAAGATGGTTTAAAACAACAACAATCACATCGAAATTTTCGAAAATTTGAAAGTTTAATTTCAGGTGTCCGATCGACAGAAAATGATTGGAAACAGGCGGCAGATGAGAATCTGGCCGAGTTGTGTATATTTCATGTTCCGGATAAAGCTATTACCTTGGTGAGTGAATATGGATGATCTTCCAGAAAAGAAAACTATGTCAAAATTAAATTATATTTCTCAACCACACGAGAAATGTTTCGATTTCATCTATCAACGAAAACATGAATTTTATTACAACATGCCTGGAAACTGTACCCTCTCTTCAAACACGAAATCTTATCAAATCTTAATTGGAAACAAAACAAGTTTTCTTTTTTTTTGTTTTCAAAAGTACCAATCATCTCTTCATTAAATTCATTACCTTTATCAGTTTCTCCCTAAATAAAATTTTTAAAATTTCAGCCGAACCCAAAGCGAGCCGAGTGTACGTTGCCTATGAATTTGATTCTGAAATCTTCAAAAAACCGTAAAAAATCATCGATTTGGTCATCTGATCAAATTCCACGAGGTGTTCGATTCGGTCCTCTTGTTGGAGAAATTCGATTGGTTGACGTCGAATCGGCACTCGTGTTTCCTGCAGAAGCATCGATGGCTGGTGGAACGACGGCACAAGAAGAGATTCCATTCGATGAGACTCCGGAAGAATGGAAAGTATTTTCACCGTCTGGAGGTCGGCTAACAAAAACAATAAGTGTGAAGGACGATGGAAAATCAAATTGGATGAAGTATGTGGTGGCAGCAGAAGAGGAAAGTAGTCAGAATCTTGTCGCTGCTCAAATTGGGAACGATATTTATTTCTACACCGTCAAAAAGATTGAATCGAATACAGAATTGTCGTTTTGGTTCAGCAGAGATTATGCCAGAAAATTGAATTATTCAACAACTCCGTCCGTGAGGACAAGAGCCACCTCTCAACAAGCACCAACGCTTCTGATCCCATCGATTCCTTCGATTCCATCTGCAGCTCCGATTTCATCTTCAACTGCAATCGCAAGCCTAGCAGAGACAACAATCGCCATCGATTATTCCGTAAAGAAACTTGTCGAACCTGCAGATGTTCCCTCAACTGATGCCTCGTCTACAAGTGATAATGATGAGGAAATGATCGATGTGGAAGAGAAAGAGAGTTGCACAAAGCCCGTTGCAGAAGTCTCAAGGCCTAATGTTATCCAGAATCCAGTAGTACGACCTGTTCCTACAAGATTAACAAGCTTCTCAGCACCTATACGGCCTGCTCCGTTGGATCCTTTGGCAATGTATAAGGATTATCTGAGGAAAACGATTCAGTGGACAAGTGAGTTTATTTTCATTTGGATTTCGATTTCAAAAGACGAAAATCTCCTTCCTATGTGTTATCATTTAAGATTTCGGTATACATGAAAAGGTTTCCATCTGCTAGTTATCTCACTTGGAATCTATTGTAAATCTAACTAGTGAGTAGTGAGAAGCTTGAAGTTTTTATGATCGTTATCTCACTATGAGACGCAGTTGTTTATCGGAAAAGTGCAACTCTCTGACTCTAATTCCATATTATTTGTTTCTGAATATCTCTAGTGTTTTATATTCAAATTCAGACTTTCATTTACTAAGAATGATAAAAATAGAGACAGTGTGGAAAGTACTCGCTCAAGTAAATTTAGGTTAGAAATTGGCACTCCAATAGAAAACCACTCGATTCCATGTCCTATTCCAATTTCGATCAATTTTCCAGAGCTCACCGAAACGTCACTATTTGTGCCTCCAGTGGTTCAAACAGCTGCTACGATAACTGCGACCGGCGGAAGATCCGGTCAGCCAATTGACGTACAGCCGGTACTCGCAGCCACTGCTGGAGCTCATTTCGGAAACTACGCCGCCATTTATGGAAGCCAAGATTTCCAAAACGAACTGAAGCCATTATTCACGACCGCAACTCCTGCCTTTGGCGGTGGTGGAGGTATGGGAGGAGGATTCGGAATGGGTGGGAGTGGACATGGATCTTCTTTCCACCAACTTCCATTTGTGAATCATTCGGCTGCCTCTCACAATGATTCGTCGTTTAATGGGGTTCCAAACGTAAGTTATCTGTTTATTGTTTACTGGATAATTGTATTGGATTTCAGTACGTCCAGCAGCAAGAGAATGGAAAAACCAGATACGCTTGCAAAGACTGTAATAAAACATTTGGACAACTCTCAAACTTGAAGGTTCATGTCAGGTAAGCTGTTATCATTCAAAAAACCAATAAATGAATCCATCATTTCCAGAACACACACAGGAGAACGACCCTTCAAATGTGAGATCTGCACAAAAGAGTTCACCCAGCTTGCTCATCTTCAAAAGCATCATCTAGTGCACACTGGAGAACGACCTCATCGTTGTGATATCTGTGATAAGAGATTTTCGTCTACATCAAATTTGAAAACTCATCTACGCCTTCATAACGGACAAAAACCGTATACTTGCGACGTTTGCGATGCCAAGTTCACTCAATACGTTCATCTGAGACTTCACAAAAGATTGCATGCAAATGAAAGGCCGTACAGCTGTGGAACTTGTGGAAAGAAGTACATTTCTCCCAGTGGATTGAGAACTCATTGGAAGACAACCACTTGTAAGGAGGAGGATACAAAAGACATGTTGATGTGGAAAAAGGATGATTTGATGGAGATTAAGGGAGAAATTGATGAAGGATCTCCGTCAAACTACATGGACATTTTCGAAAATCCATTGGTATGTTCATTTTTCTATGTTTTTCGCAAATGCTTTATATTTGGCATGTCTTTTTAACCCCTCTGCACTTTTCTATGAATCCCCCATGCTCACTCACATCTCCACTGCTTTCTTTTCAGAGTTCCGAAATCAAACCCCGCCCACTCCTGCCTATCGACACTATTTATACTGTAAGCTTTTAGACTTGGCCTCTGCACGAATCCTCCTAGCTTCATCATGCACCAAAAAATTCTTGAGTTCATATTAATAATCAACTGAATGATTTTCAGAAGTACAACATTTCCAATCCATCTCTTCTGGGTCAAGGACCAAGTGGAATGCAAGAGCAACAGCCTCCACCACCGACTCCACAGCAACAACAACACATGATGTATGGAAATGGAATGGGACATATGGGGCAGCCACAACACCTTCAAGGGCCACCTCAACATTTCCAAATGGATCATAATGGAATGCAAAATGGAGGACATCCACACCAACATCAACTTCTTCAGCCACAATCTGTGCAGCCATCCCATAATCCCCATGATAGTGTTCATCAACCTCTTAGACTTCCTGATCTGAAACCATCTCTTCTCCCAACTCTCGGTCTACCACATTATCAGTGATTTTATCATATTTAACATATATTCTTTTTATCTCGTACGGTTGTCAAAACCTTTAAATTGCCACCAGTTTTAGGATCACAATTGTTCCCGTTTATTCGCTTCTTCAACCAGTCAACCATATCATTTGTACCTCCTTAGCATTTCGTTTCATTTTCTATTCTTAAAAAAACGTTTCCTCATTTCTGCATACATTATCCTGCCCCATTCCAAAACGAGTCTCTCATAATATTGTATTCAAATTGTATTCAAATTGAGTTCAAATCAATGTATCAATCGTTTTGTAATATCACACTTTATGGATTGCTGTTTCCCTCAATCACTTCTCATCCTCCTCTTGCTTTATCATCCCTCCTTTTCACTGTCAGTTTCCTAACGAATTGACGCTTCAATTCCTCCAACTTCGTGATCGCTAATCTTCGCCGTCACCGGACGTCTTCTTTAACGCTTAAAATTATTTTCTTTTTGTAATGTACATAAAAATTTTGAAACCGATTTTCTCAAGAATAGCCTACACAGTCAGAAGCCGATATCTACCTCGGCGGACTGTAGGCCCACTGGCCATCTCGGCTTGTAACTTCTGGTCAAAACTTGAGGGGATTAGGCTTTTGGAAGGATTGCCCAAAAACGGATGAATAGCGGGTTATGACCCGAGTTTGGCTGGAAGTTGAATATTGAAATACTACTAGGTCGGGACTTTTGGAGTATTTTTTTTAAGTTCATAGGGTAATTAGCGGCATTCGGAAAATTCGGAAATGAAACATATCTGAAAAGGAAAACCGACGGAAATTTATTGTCGAATTGAAAGAAAAGTGGGACCTGGAAAATTTCACGGGCGGTTTCCCTGTCAATTTTCGAGACCTTGCCTCAAAATCATCACAGTAGTAAACGAAACTTAATTCTGTGAATTCAGTAGGATTGTCTGGACAAAGTTCAGATTTCTTGGTAGGAAAATGATCGCTAGCATCTCTAGATTCTGTTTTTCATCGAAAAACCGAACTTAATTGCGAAACTAGCTTGAACGAGGCGAAACTCTGAAATATTATGTTTTGCCGCACTTTCTCGTAGATCAAAAAAGCGAAAGTTTTCAAATTCTCAGGTGTTACTTTTTTGAATCCGACAATATAGGCCCACAAAGTCAGTAATTGGTGTCCATCTATTTTTTACTTGTTTTAGGGGTTTTTGCCGGGTTTTTTTTGCCTTGAAAACTAATGAAAACTGATTTATATTGATGATTGTCCGCAGGAACTATATTCCATTTTTGAAACCTTTTTGTGTTGAATCAAAAAATTCAAGGAAAAATCAGTTCATAAGAATTACAGATAAACAAAAAATACAAGAGCAATCACACACAAAATTTGAAAAAATAATTATTCAATTTTTCTTTTTCTTTTCTGCATATTTTCCGATTTTTCCGAAGGAGCCGTTCCACCGAAAATTGCTCTCAATTGCTCCGGATTCTTCCCTTTTATCCACGTGGCAATCGTTTTTGTCGAAATCGTAAACAGAATTCTGACATCCAAAAAGTTGGAGGCCCCCACTAAATCGAACATGGCCTTATTGCCCAATTGCAGAAATTGCTGATCCCATTCTGTGATTGTACAGTAATCCATCTCTCGAATTTTCGGATCATTTTTGTGATGTTCACACCATTTGACGATTAATTTTAGTGTCGGTCCAGTGACTTTTTGAATTTGAATCGGATTTTTTTCGCCGTTTTCCGATGGAGAAAAACCGAAATTCGAGACCAAATCGGTGAGAAATTTCGAATGTTTCATGGCTAGCTCGCTGATCAACACTTCCTCTTTATCTTCTGTTATCAATTTGAAACAGGGATTTTCGATTTTCGGAGATTTTTTTAGTGAAGGCGTCATTTTGTGTTGGTGTTAGTAGAAATCTGAAAAAATTGAGTGAAAGAAAAATTATAACGAGTTTATGAAAAAAACGAAGGAATTATCAAACCTGAAAATTTGAAAAAGAAAGAAGAAAAAGCACGAAAAAAGTATTTTAAACGAAAATCAGGCTAAATTTTTCAAAAAAAAAGATCAACAGATGTAAAAATACAGGAAAACGAGCTAGAAAACACCTAGAGTTGAAAATATGCAGGCGAGAAGAGCTGAAAAACACCAAGAATTGAATTTGAAAAATTCAATAACCCGCGGCGGCGCCACTCTTTGTGATAGCGACCACAAGGAAACGAGTATGCACCTTTAAGATTACGGTAGCTAAATGAAAATATCTTTTTGATTTTAGAATTCAATTTTCAGCTATTTCGGGACCCAGGCATTTTTGAATAAAATTAATCCGGAAATAAAAAAGTTTATATTAGTTTCGGGATAAAATTCCAACCGAAAAATTCGTTTCCGGAGTTTTTTTTCAACACTCGAGCCGAACTCTGAATGCGTGCCATGGTGAGGTTGAATAAGTTAGAGATCGACTCTTAAACCTTATTGTATATAAAAGGTGTGATTTATTAACAAAAGCTTTTATTCAAGACCATATAGATTGTTCAATGTTTCACAATGTTCAAGCAGTTGATAGATTTTCATGCTTTTATCTTGCCATAGTACCTGAAATTAGAATTGAAGTTTTCAATTTCGTAGTTATAACCAACTTGAATTTGATTGCCGAATTCATAAACTTGCTCTGCGATACAGCTTCTTCTCTTGCAATTTTGTAGCACTCCTGAAAGTTCAAAATAATTAATCATTGAATTCAGTAGTCCCATTGACCTTATCCACTTCATTGTCCATTCGTTTCTTGTCTACATCCACGGCGTCTTCATAGAATTCTTCTGGTTTGAACACATCAATATCTGGAACCAACATAAATTTGGCAACTCTTGCACTTCCGTCTCCTTTCTCTGCACACAAAGTAACTGCTTCACTTTTTGCATTCACTCCCAATAAATCCATTCTTGGAGGTCTTTCAGAAACAGACTTTACGAATTCCGAAAATGTTTCTTGTAATTGATTTTTAAGAAGTGGTGATCCTGACAAATCGTGGTGGTTTTTCATTTCCCCTCGAAGAAGTTCAAGAAGGGCTTCTTCGACATCTAATCCGTTTTCTAACTTTTCGTTGAGCAAACGATCCCATTTATGATGCAAGAAAATACGTTTGTTGAGAGGAAGAGTTTGGTCTTTCATGATTTCTTGTTGATCCTTTGGCAATTTCGAAAGTTCGGTTACTTCTTCACGAGTCCACATGGAGATAGGATCAAAGTTTGGAGCAAAACGAGCAGGGAATCTTTTCATAGCAAACCATAAAATTGCCGACCATGTCTAAAGTTTATTTAAAGATAGAAACTGGGACAATTAGAAAATTACGTTTGGGTCCGTATAAAGTCCTTGGAAGAAGCTGAATGATCCGTATAGTGTTGAAACAACTGTCAATGTCCTGTAATAGTTTTGCTATTAACAATATTCTGGAAGTAGATTATTTCCTCTACAGTAATCCTTTTCATTTTCTAACATTTTTCTTTCATTAATCCTTTACATTTTCATATACCTTTTCCCTACAGTAATCATTTTCAATTTCGATTACTTTTCCCTACAACTTTTGCACCCTAAGTTGTATTTTTTAAACGCCCGACTGGAATGTACATACAACACAATATTTTGAATTTCGTGCCAAGTGTTAACTCAGAAGTATTGTACCCAAGAACCTTATAACCTCGAATTGGGGGATTTTTTACATCTAAATTTTTTTATTATGACAATTCAAAATGCTTGCTCACCATCCAAAGAAATATTTACTTCTTTCATCAGAAGCCAGAATAGCAAAAAGCCAAGTAATTGACAGAAGCCAAACTCCGATGAAACACAGAACTGTGTTTCGACGACACTTCTCTGCAACCCAACCATCAAGTATTCCAACGTTGTTCTCGATTCTTTGACGGATTTTGAGATTGTACAAAGGACGACGGCTGAAATGGAGAAGGTGTTTAACAGAAGAGAAAAGCGTATTATGTACTATGTCAGTAAGACACTGGATTCTGCAAAAGCAGCAGTGGAGACCACCAAACAAAGAACAATCCAAATAGCTGAAAGCCAGACAGATGTAGTTTGATTGCAAATTACTCCGAGACAAGTCCAAGTGGATGGAAGGTAGTACCAGTCTGAATTTAGTTTTAAAATTAGGTATGAAAACGTTTTTGTATAAAATGCACTTGATTTAAAAACCAATGCCAGTGCAAGAGCCAAGAGAATCAATGGGAGAGTCATTCTCGGAGCAGCCATAATCCCCAACGATTTTCTAAATTTAAAATCTTTTTCCCATTCGTTCAGATGAACACATCGGACCACTTGATTGGCATTGTACCCTTCAAGCATCCATTGAATCATTGCTGAAAGATTTGTGAGGGATGATAGTTAAACGGTTCTTCAGGTATACCTCCCATAAAGCAGAAGTGAATCATGATGAAGAACATCCGACATGTGGCTTGAGAGATTTTGAAAAGATACGGATCGTTGAAGAATAAAACACAAGAAGTGCCAAGTGTCATGAAGAAAGCTCTAGCTGCTTGATGAGTTTCTTGGGGATCCTGAAAATAATTGAAACGTTTCCACACAATCAGACTGCATACATCTTCTCCATTTGATACATAAATCTTTCCCAACGATTTGGCGAAAATTGTCAAAAACGTCCAAGTATTCGTTTGAAGAGCATAGATAGTTGGGAAATCCAATATATAGTTTCCAAAACGTTTGAAGAATGCGTCGGTTGTATTCGAAACTCGATCCTTGTTCACTTCGCATAATCCTCCCTCGTAGCCCCAGTCACAATCACATTTTATGTCTCCGAGAGTATCGGAACACTTTCCATGTCCATTGCAAGTATCCGGAGTACAAGCATCAGAAGTGTACCAGCAGGTGCTCATCTGAAAGCTTTTAAAATGTTTTCTAGCAAGTGCAGTAGTGGTTTAACTAACAGAATATGAGCTTTTGCAGTTGCATTTAAATCCAGTTTTTCCATTCTCATCCGTTTGTTCCTCACAGCTCTCTGTTCCTCGTTTGTAACACATCGAACAGTTCTCCACTAGCTGAGCAGTTGTATTTTGTAGTTTTTGTGATGCTCCGTATGCTGAAAATCTTATACATCTATGTCCTTCTACTTTTTGTGTTGTTTGGACTACCTTCACAACTGATTGTTGTTGGATTCGGCATCATGTTTCCACGGACACCACATGTCATAGTGGTGACAGCTTTTGTATAGGAACATGTTACTCTGAAAAAAAGTTGATTTATTGAATTCTGGAAGAAAAACTTTACTCTGTTTTCGAATCAGAGTCAATTATTTCTTTTGATGAACTGAGGATGGCATTCAATTCGAGAACATTTAATGCAGAGTCCACAAAGCATTGGGACAAATTACAGTACTCTGAAAACATCGGGTTATCCTTTGTTAGATTAGGTTGAACCCACGTGGCAAGACACAGATTGCAGATGTGTTCGAAGTGGAATAAGATATACCAACTGTCATTGCAATTGGTGACGTCATCGCTGTCAACATGTTGATATCGAAAACTTGAGCTTGTTTTTCAAATCGCTCCTGAGCAGATCCTCCTCCATTTGCGAAGAACCAAGTCGTCGATTGCAATGCATTACTTTTCATTCTTAGAAGCTGAAGATCATTCAAATCTCGAAGATGTTCCAAAGAAACCAAGTTCCGAAGATTCACAGTTTGACAATAAGACAGTGCCGATTGATAAGATTTGATGTTCGATACATCAGCAATATAGAAACAGAGGGATGAACCGATTATGTAGCCATCTGGACATTTAACCGAGCAGGATGGATCCACTGTGGTTGTTATTTGCTCTGTTGAAGACGAGTTGTCTCCCGAGTCCGACGAAGGTGTTGTGGATATTGGAATTGTTGATGGATCAGCAGTACTGGAAGATAGAATTGATCCATCTCGAAGTTCTGATGTGGTAGAAGAATCTTTGTTCAGTTCCGTCGAACGAGTAGTGTACGTAGATTCATATGAACCAGAAGATCCCGGGTAAAAACTCGAAGTAGATGACGCCGGAGCAGAAATTGAAACCCCTTGTGATGGAGAAGATGATTCAATGTTAGAAGGACCAGCAGTTGACGATGTGGAGATTTGACTGACGTCATCTGCATCGGATCCTTTTCTAGATGTTGTGATTCCATTTCCACTGCTACCAGTAGAAGAATAACTGACTGTTGGATACGTGATTTTATTTTCAACGTCGATAATTTGCCCTCCAGAATTTCCAGAAGACGTTGGAGTTGTTGTAGGGTTCTTAGAATTTGTTGACTGAGGGACCATTGTAGTAACAGTTATTTCCAATGAAGACCGGGTGGTTGTTAAAAGTGAAGTCTGATTATTCCAGAACACATTCAATATGTATACATAATGTGTATCGTTTTTGTAATCGATAGGTTCGTATGGGGAACTTATAGTGGTATAGACGTATAACCATTCAGTCTCTTCGGAAGATATTGTTGATGTAATTGCAGTTCTGGTGGTACCAGTTGGATCCTCAGAACAGTTACATAACAATTCTTCCAGCGATTGGCATACCGAAGAAGCTTTCGAATATATGTCGAGAATTGTACAGGTGTCAGCTGCAAAAAAAATACTTTTTGGAGAAACTAAGTCCTAGAAAAAACACAGCTTCAGTCGAAAACAGAAAGTGGCTTTTCTTCTTTGAAGTTCTCGAGAAAACATCCTCAAAAGTGGAACGAAAATAAGAATTTCGATGTTAGTTCGAAGTGCGGAAATACTGTCCCAACCTCCTTTAGGAGAGTGGTGAAATTTTTTGTTTTCCTTTGACTAGACGAATTTTATAAAGTTATTATTAGAACTGGTAGAAATCAGTTAAAAACAATGCTGATCAACTAGTAGAGTTTGAAATCTCAAAGGGAACAGTAGCGAGAATTCACGAAAAGTAGGCAGCCGAAGAAAAACCGACGGGCCATCGACGGACTGTTGGCGGACGATTGGAACCATTGTGGTTTGAATACCGTAAAACCTGTATTAGAAGGGCCCTCGTAATAGAAGTCTGTTAAAAAGACTTTCTTTAAAATTTCCTTTGAAATCAAAAATTTCAGTTTGAAATTAAAAATTTCAGTGTTAAAATATTCCAGGAATTCCACAGTTTGATAGAAATTTGTAAAAACACTATTTTTGATTGAAAAATTACTCAATTTTTGTGAAATTGATAGTTATCCATGAATTTTGAGAAAAAAAATTAGGCGAATTATTCGATGAAATATTTTGGTAAAAAATATCCGGAAAAATAGTAGGACCCAACTAATGGGCCCTTGTAATAGAAGGGCCCTCCCGAAGTATCTTGGAACAATTAGAAGGGCCGGCTCTTCTAATACAGGTTTTACGATATCTTTTGAAATATATTCTGGAGAACTTTCTGAATTTCTCGGTCTAGAAAAATAGAACAAGACACACTTCTGGCCGCAGAAGTTGTTTATCACGTGAGATCAAGAAGATTGGGGATCCATGATCAAAAACTGATCATAAAGCCTCATATACGATACTTTTATCAGACTATTATGACTGATCCTGACGAGGAGAGTCTCTCTTATAATCATCTGATTTCTGCTGTAAATGGGGACTTACGTAATCCGGAATACTTCTTGGTTCCCACTTTCGACGAATCAGTGGTTTCCTCTGGATTCAGAAGTAAAATTCTGGATAATAGTCTGGACATTACCTGGTATTACAAGAGAAATCAAGACGACAGTCAGTACGAAAGCAAACAAGAAGGCTCTTTCGCGCATCTTGTAAGCGAATGAAATGAAATTTTGAGGCGCTTCGGAGGCAGAATGAATCGGAACATCCTAGCAACGCACATGTTGTCGAATCGTATCCTAGGTTTTCGCATCATTATTTTCTTTCATTTTTCTTCGGAATCGGAGAAACTATGGAGATATCGTTGTGTCTTCTACCCCAGAAAAAAAATCGTGGTGTTTCTTCTGAAATCCACGTTGCCTCTGAATAGTTTCGTATCAAAACTTCGCATAATAAAACTCCGGTACAAAATGAGAGAAAGAGTAGAGAAGAGTGGTCAATCACAGTGTCTGATTATCATACAAACTCAACAGAACTGATAACGAACGACAACTATTTTCCAATATCATTTGCCTCCGGTCGGGCTCACTGAGCACATATTTTCACTTTGAATACACTGGACATGCAGCTTATTTTAGCTGTGTTAGCAGCCACTGCCTTACTGGCAAACGCAGGATTTGTTAGTTTTTTTGAGTATTTATATATCGAAAATTCTTATACGGAAAATTATATACCCTCACACACTCTAATAGAAATCCATTGAAACCGTCAATTTTGAGCCCACATAAAAAATTTCCTGTAAAAGATTTAAAAGAGTGGTCAATCGGAAAAAAGAACTTTATCCTAGTTTCGAAAATATTTCCTTAGTTAATCACTTTTTGATATCTCTTAAATGGGCCGAGTTGTCAGTTTGGGTGACAAAACAAGGGTACCCACAACCAAAACACTTCTCATATTATGATTTTAAATTTATAATTGACATGAATATAACATCAATAAAAATTAAACACCCAAATCGAAACCAGAAATACAGTTTAATTTCTTTAAGCATGAAGAATGCCAGCAGACCCTTCGTGATAGCCGTCTTCGTATCGAAAACGTAGCCGACGTTCTGGCGTCTCGTGAAATTGATCGTCTTGTTTCTTTGATGACCAAATCGAAAGATCGAATGAAGTCTTACCAGCCAATCGAAGGCTTGAGTTTTTCTCCAAAACTTCAAGATCTTATTAAAATCAAAGATGATCAACCTCCATGTCCTCAGCCCAATGCCACGATGTTCACAACATCGACTCGTTCTACAACAACTAACATTCCGACCACAGCGGCTCCATCAACAGCTCAGTCTGACTCAACTACAGATGGGAATACAGGTTCCACTCAAAGTTCTTCAGCTGCAACTGCTGGATCTACATCATCTGGTCTACCATCTACCAATGCACCAGAAGAAACAGTACAAAAAGAAAAGAAAAATACAAAAAATAAGTTCAGTCCCAAAAACGTATATGTTAGCAGAACGAAAGATCAAGATCCGTTTGCATGGTATATGAAGACACTACATGTGAGTTTTTCAATGTGATAATCAGCAAAACATTTTTGAACTTCAGTACTATATGAAGCGGGAATCTGAAGTATGCAACAATCAAATTTCTGATCTCAACTCCATCACAGAAGACCAATTGTTTGGATATTTTTCCACGTTGGCAGCAGCACATCCTGGACCATTCTGTTCTTTGTGTCATCGATTTACAGAAGAAATTCATTCGAGAGTTCTGAAACCAAATTCCCTTCTGATCACAGACGACGAATATCATATTTCCCATTTGCTGTATAACCACATCCCTTCTCCGAAATCGTTATGTACTGCAATTGCTCCGGGATGTGAAGAAGATTATGCAATTAAAGGTAAATCAATAATATTTATTTATAGTCAAACGATTTCAAACAACTGTCCATTGTTTTCAGTGGGAAATTTAACTGAATCGGTTGTATGCCTTGAATGCACAGCGTGTATGTCAATCACAAATGTCCTTCAACATAAGATATTTCTTCAACCGGCGATGCTTGATCAAGTTTATTACTGGCTCCGAGGAAACCTCTTCCATAATTTGTGTGCTGAACTTTGCCTTGCTTTTCAAGGTCTCAATATCCCACTTTTCCCACATGGTTTCACCTATGACGGATGCCAGAACGTTATGAAAAAGAAGTTTTATCAAATCATCGATGTTGCTACCGTAATCACTCGACCAGAGAGATTCTGTAGTTTAGAAATTCAATGGTGTGAGCTTAACGAGCAGCCAAATGCCCTCCATTGTCTCCGAGAAATGTGCCAAGAATGTGAGTAGACGATTCTGGAAATATATTGAAATCCTAATGGTTTTTTTTGCAGATTTCAAAGATACCCCTCAAACTCGTTGGCTTTGCAGTCAAATTCCAGACCGACCAGAGCAGGCAGATGCTTTCTTGAACATTCGACAAACGAAAGTGAAAAAAGAGAAAAAGGAGTACCATGTGAATTTCGAGAAAAGAAACTTACATGATGAACTGTAGTTTTATAATTCTGAAAATTTAGTTCCAATAAATAATGTATTCTCATAATTCACATTTCTACCGAACACTGATCCTACGAAACGGATGATACATTTCAATATAGAAGTATTGAAAATGATATTCTCTGAAAGGCTGAAAAGCTTTTGACACCAGAACTAACGACTGCTCAATACGAACAGTTGCAATGCGCAGTATTTAGAAAAAATCCTATAGAAAAATTGGGTTCTGATTGAATGGCTCAGAGGTTGATGTTCGGATTAGCATGAAGGTCTGGGGTTCAACTCCTTATAGTTAATAAATTCACATTTTCTTTTTTAACCAGCTTCCTACCAACCCGATTTGCGCTCCAATTGGGTTTTCATATTTGAGTTTGAGCTGAATTTCAAACTTTGAGGAGGAAACCTTTATTTTGAGTTTAGTCCAAGAACATATTCAGAATGTTCTTACAGATGAACCGATTTGTTGCGAGAACATCATTCTGTAGGATGTGATTGAAGAGTTGATATTTTTAATATTTTTATTTTAACATGAACAAGCAACACAAAGTGAGCTTATTCGGGGATGGTGGGTGTGGAGGTGGCTAAACCAACCATAACAAGTAACAAAAGGGGGGAAGAAGGACAATAGAAAAAAACAAGGTTAGGCTGAGCCAAGTGAAGGGGTGCAGAAGCACAATCAATAGAAAAATTATTGCTTCTGAGCAGAAGCGAGAACGGAGGCAGCCTCGTCGACCTTGGAGCGGAACAAATCACTATCCTGGAGCATCATGATCAATTCAGAATTGTCGATCTCGAGCATCATTCCCGTGATTTTTCCAGCATCCTTGTGTCCTGGGTAGAGCTTCTCGATGAGAGCGTAGATACGTTCTCCAAGAAGTTGCTTTTGCTCCTGAAAAACGACAATGTTAAGTTGAAAAAATAGTTTTATTTAGTACCTGTGGAGCAGCAGCGGCCAACATAGCCGATGTAAGTGGCTCTTGTCCACCGATGACGATTCCTTGTGGTCTTGGTTGCTGGTATTGTTGGTTGTATGGTTGTGGTGGAGCTTTTGGTCCGGATGGAGCTGGACGCTGTTGCTGCTGCTGTTGTTGTTGCTGTGGTGGAGGACGCTGAACGTTTTGTTGTTGGACACCGGCGTTTGGAACACGTGGTGGTCCTTGCATGCGAACTCCTCCTTGAGCGACCTGACTGTACTGCTGTGGTGGCCCGCGTGGTCCACCTTGTTGGTTTTGTGGACGTCCCATGCGGTTCTGGTACACTCCTGGTCCTTGGGCCATCATGTATTGGTTTTGGACAGGGTATTGGTTTTGTGGTCCCCAGCGTCCTCCTGGGCGAGCAAGTTGTGGTCCTCCAACAAAGTTGCGTTGTTGTTGCATTGGGTTAGCAACGTAATATCCTGGTCCTGGTTGAGCAGGGTTGTACATGCCACCTCCTGGGACATTAGTGTGCATTCGCATGCTAGCAAGACGTTGCATGTACTGCGACGCAAGCTGAGCACGGCGGTCTTCCTTGCGCTGAGCAAGAGCAACGTAGAGTGGCTTCGAGCAGACCATCTTGGAATTCATTTCAGTGACAGCAGTAGTGGCTTCCTCCGGCTTCTCAAAGCACACGAATCCGAATCCCTTGGATCTTCCATTCTCATCAGTCATGACCTGAAGAAAAGATTTTAAGGATGTTCCAAAACATCTCAACAAACCTTGGCACTCGTGATGTTTCCGAAAGACTCGAATTGCTTCTTCAAAGCTTCATCGTCCACCGACTCGTCGAGGTTTTTCACATACAGGTTGACGCCTTGATACTTTTGCATACGTTCAACCTTATGTTGTTCGTGCTTCTTTTTCAGCTCAGCGTGTCTCTCGGATTTTTTCTGAGCACGGCAAACATGAAGCTTCAAGTCAGATCCTTCGACTGGTGAATCATTGAGAGCTTGAACAGCGGCTTCGGCTTCCTCTGGCTCAGCAAAAGCGACAAATCCGAATCCCTTAGACTTGCCTTCGGAAGTCATGACATCGCAACTGGTGATGGTACCATACTTGGCGAAGAGCTTTTCCAAAGTGTCTTTGTTGTAATGCTCTCCGAAGTTCTTCACGTAGACATTGGTGAACTTCTTAGCTGTTTCTCCGAGCTCGCGGTTGCGCTGAGCACGTGGTTGGAACTTGCCAACGAAGACCTTCTTTCCAGCGAGAAGCATGCCGTTGACTTTTTGGATAGCATTCTGTGCAGCCTCTTCAGTTTCGAAGTGAACGAAACCATATCCTTTGCTGGATCCCTCTTCGTCGATAGCAACCTGTACAACATGAATTCAAGGCGGTTTTCGACTGCTCTATAGAAAACGTTACCTTGCACGACAAGATGTTACCGAACAACGAGAATGTGTCGTAAATCGATTTGTTATCGATAACTTTGTCGAGATTCTTGATGAAGATGTTTCCAGCTCCAGATCGGCGCATAGCTGGATCTCTCTGCGACCACATGATTCTCATTGGTTTTCCATGGAGAGCCTCGAAGTTCATCGTGTCCATAGCACGCTCAGCTGAAAACAAAAGTATAACGTGATATTGTAGTTTCAATTTTCTCACCATCAGCTGGTTGCTGGAAGTTGACATAGGCGTATCCGAGAGAAAGACGTGTAGCATTGTCTCGGCAGACGCGGATAGAAAGAACAGGTCCGGCGGCACTGAACTTCTCGAAGAGGATCGACTCATTGACGTCCGGGTGGAGGTCTCCAACGTAGAGCGACGCCATGGTGTAAGACGAGCCAGTTGGATTTTGTCCTGGTTGAGGGGCACCAGCGCCAGCGACGGCGGGAGCAGGAGTAGCGACGTTCATTTCCATGGTTCTACTGAAGTAGATAATAAGAAATAGTGAATAACTTTTTTTTTATCCCGAAGAACGACCAGCGTACTCGGATTTTATGTGGGTTTAGGAATATGAAGGGAGGGGACGCAAACCGCTCAGCTGACCAACTGAACACTGAATGAATGGAAAACAGTAGGTGATCTATTTAGGCTGGTGGGCGGGGCGGAACGGTCCCTAGCGTTAGACTCCACCTACAACAGCGAGGGACAACTACATGGGACTCCGCCTAAAGGATGCTCCTGGGAAGACTGCAGTTGTCTCAAATATCGATTATTATCGCTTAGCCAAACCGTTTCGCGCAAAATAAAAAGCACTATTCATTCAAGAAACTTTCATAATTGTGGGAAATTGAAAAAAGCTGGGAAAAGCGTGCGAGCAGGGAAATATCGATTTTCGAAATGGTGAAAAATCAATGAAACTCACGTTTTGATGTCGGATCGGCAAGGGGATTTTTTTTTGGTGATTTTTTAGATTTTTTAAATTTTTATGGGTTTTTGAGCAGTTTAAATTGGGATTTACTGTCCTTTTGCTCAGAGCCAGGAGAACTCGGATCCCAAAAACCGGAAAAAGAGACACACATGTTTAAAGGGAGACAGGGGTTGTTCGATGGGTCTCGCAACGAAAGCGCCGCTGACCGTAGTCATCGCTGCATCTCGCCGTTTTGCGCTCCTAAAAAAAACGTTTTCCCTAATTTTCGGGCGTTTGTTGCAGTTTTTCCCTTGTTTTTCGTATCGCTACATAAGTTTGAAAAGTTAATTTTATCATTTTAAAACTGGGAGAAATTTTTTCTTTGATTTTGGTCCTCACCCGGTTACTTTCAGAGACGTTGAAATATTTAGAAGTGTTTCTTGTTGTGAATACGTGGGAGATGTATATTCATTGTTCGTCCGTTGCTCTAATTACGTGGTATATTAAGTTCACGCATTTATTTTTTCCATTTGCAGGTAAAATCATCATGGCTCCAGCTGCTAAGCCACAGGTTAGTGAAGTTTCTCTGGAGTTAAATTTTCGAGCAGCGATGGAGTGATCCGGAGCTCGTGATTTAATTGAGAAGGAGTAACTTCCCCACTCATTCTGTCACAGGCTCTGGGTGCTCAATGTAAGCGCTCGAAACAACTGCTGAAAATGAGAGGAGTTTCCGAATCTTCGAATTCCAGGTCAAGAAAAGTGCCGAGAACATCAACTCTCGTCTCTCTATGGTCATGAAAACCGGACAGTACGTTCTCGGATACAAGCAGACCCTCAAGTCTCTTCTCAACGGAAAGGCCAAGCTTGTTATCATTGCCAACAACACCCCACCACTCAGGTATGTGAATCAATGTCATAGAAATAATCAAATGTAGCGTTTCAGAAAGTCCGAGATCGAATACTACGCTATGCTCGCTAAGACTGGAGTCCATCACTACAACGGAAACAACATCGAATTGGGAACCGCTTGCGGACGTCTTTTCCGCGTATGCACCCTCGCTGTTACTGATGCCGGAGATTCTGACATCATTCTCAGTGTCCCATCTGAGAGCGCTTAAGTGCTTCTTTATTGTTACAATAAATTGTTGAAAACATATCTTCAAAACAAGCTTTATTCAACCTATTACATATTCGGTGGACCTTTAATATTTTCTAGTTGGGCATTGTAAATAATGTCCCTAATCGTTTTCTGGAGTGTAAGCCATTGAACCTTGTCTTTCGAACCAATTTCCTTGAGAGGGAGATAGAGAGATCTGCAGAATTCCATGAATTCGTCGGTCGGTGTTTCTTCTAGTTTTTCTTTTTTACTTGGTAATCCGTGGTAAGCTTCAAATGAAGAACTTGGAAACGGCATTGGTAGAGGCCGCTTTTTCATAATATATTCGGAATTATGATGATTCGCCGTGTCCAGAAACAAAAGCGCGTCGAAAAACTTCCATTTTGGTCGATTCAAACATCCATCTTCATCATAGGTTAACTTTCGACGGGTCTTCACATATGTGTCTTTCAGGTTCTTCCAGTGTTTTTCAACTTCTTCCACTAAAAATAGCTTGTTGAATATTTATTCGGGCCGCTTAGATTCCGGTAAAAAGTGGGCGGATCCTAACTGTAAAACTGCTTACAGTTTTACCACACAGTTTTTTCAGGATAGTATCCAAAACTGTACAAAGTGCTACAAAACCGCATTTTGCCTCCACCCACTTTTTTCAGGAAAAGTTTTCGAGAATTAAATCTCGAAATGTTACTCACTTGATATTGGTGGATTCAATACAAATTGAGAATTGATGACATCTACAACTTCACCGAAAAGTCTTTTCCTAGCGGCTGAGCTACATTTCTCTCGAGACGAATCCCAGAGCAGAGATCGTTGTCGAATAGCTTCGCACATTGCAAAGCGAACACTATCGGTCACTTGTCTCATGATGTACTGAACTTCTTCCTTCTGCAGAATAATATTTTTGTGTGTTTCAAACGTCTCATACAAACTGACCGGGACATGTCCCATGTGGGAATGAGACATAGGCGAATTGGAAGGAATAATTGTTGCTGCTTGATTCTGATTCAGGTGGTTTGGATGGCTTTGAAGGTTTTGATGATTTTGATGGCTGCGATGGTTCCATTGATCCATATATGGCGAATTTTGATTTGGCAAGGAAATTTTTGAAACTGCAAGAAATATTCCGGAATGTATAGAAACTTGAGAAAGCGAGAGGGGACTGAGACATTGAAAACTTGCAACTCTGGAAAAACCAATTCTGAATCCTAGGACAGCCTAGATTCTAGGAAAACCTAGACTTTTTTCAAAATTCTGATAAGAACATGATATAAGAATGTGATTAACCTATTAATCAAAGTTATGAACATAGTTCGTTGTCTTGTTTTTTTTTTAACTCAAGGCGCGACGTCGCAAAACGGCCAAAATTGATCGGTGCGATGCGAGCGGTGCCGCGCTGCGTACTTGTTCTTGGGAGATATAATGTAGAAACTGGAGAGTGCAAAGTCTCTGTTTATTATGTAGAAATGGAAGAAGCACACTGGGTGGAAGAGGACATAGACAAAAAATATAATACAACCAATATGGAATCTCTATGGTGACGGGGAAAAATATAAACTATAGATGTGAATTACAAAAATTCAACTAGTTAGCCTAAACTTCTAATTAGACATTTTACAATTTATCGGGAAATTCGCTGTATGATAGGCAAGAATTGGTCACTGTGTGGGTCTGTAATGAAGTGGATGTTCACTGGATATCATTGGAAGCGACGGTGAATGAACGTTGAGACGACATGTGAAGCGTTTTCCAGCGATATCGATTTCGAAATGTCCCGATGAGACGAATTCAGGTGATACTCCGAACTCCTTGTTTTCGACATAGCCAATGCAAACCTTCAAAAAAGCATTTCATTGCAAACTTAAGAATAATTTTCTTAACTGTTTCTAAACAGTGGACCCTGTTCCTATTACACAGAACTACGTCTAGACTTAGCTGTGTCCAGTTTACATTGCACAGGTTTCAGAGCTCTACTCTTTCCCACGATACGCCGTTGTTTGTTCCCCCATCCAATTTTCCCAGCGATGTATCTTTCGCTATTACGGTTGCAGACGGCTAGGAGAGTGCTAAATGACCTCATCATCCCCTTCCAGATGACACTATCTAATCCCCTACATTGTCTTATTGTCTACTTTCCCAGAAGTTCAGAATACTTTCCCAGAAGTTCAGAAATTCTTTCCCAGAAGTCTAAATGTCGGAACAATAAAGAAACGCGTGACAGTTCTAATGGAGACGTTGATGGATGGGATGTCACTACAGTAAGATAGCAATTAACAGGTGCTCCTGTCAGTCTAAAACAACAATCTAATAGAGTAATGGAACAATTGCAATTACAATGGGATAGTTACTCATCATGCTAGTAGATATTTACCGTAGTCATTTGAAGAGATTCAGTGGAGTTACTAACAACTAACAAGAACTAAAAGGATATGAAAAATTTTTTCCAACGTTTAAATAGCAGAAAGTCAAAACCCGGCCTAGAAAAAAGTACCTGACAGCCCAATGTGAATCCATATGCAGCAGAAGTTGTCAAACCAACAGGTCTTCCATCTTTGAGGATAGTTTCTCCACCTTGTGGCCATGGATCGGTTTCTTTATCATGTCCATCGACAAGCAACTGCACGAAGCGCTTATTCACACCACGTTCAACCTGTTCTTCGAGTG
Organism: Caenorhabditis nigoni; assembly: GCA_027920645.1. NCBI lineage: Eukaryota > Metazoa > Nematoda > Chromadorea > Rhabditida > Rhabditidae > Caenorhabditis > Caenorhabditis nigoni. The sequence goes on from CP115864.1 coordinate 8,892,560, forward strand.
CTTTCTTTCCAATGAAATCTTTCTGAAAACAAACAGTTATTGTGAATCTAGAAACAGGAGATTCGAACCTTGAAATCGACTCGGAAGAGTCTTCCACACTCTACTGGTGTTACAGTCGCATTGATATCTTGTCCCCAATACACATAGAACTTCTCTATACGCAGTTGTCGTAGAGTATAGTATCCGGCATGTTGAAGACTGTATTCCTTTCCTGCTTCCAGAATTTTCTCGTAGACATTCTGGGCCACCTAGAAATCAATTCCAGTGATTATCTTTCTTTGGCTGAGTCTATGAAACTCACTTCATTCGGTATGTATATGACCCATCCAAGCTCTCCACAATGAGTAACACTGATCGCTCTTATTCCAGTTGCCATTCCAATATTGATCTCTTGGCATCTGAACGTAGGGAAGTCATTACTGCTCATAGACAATCCGGTGATATCTCCCATCAAATAACGGGAGGATGGTCCAATGAGATCAAGAGCAGTGTAAGCACCAGTCACATCTTGAACATGAACTCGAGCTTTTAAAATGGATTGCCATTTTTTCATCCAGACCAGCACTCGCTCCTGTTGAATTGTGGGTGCAACCATGAAGAACTTTTTGTCTCCAAGTCTACTGAGAGTGCAATCAGTGACGTAGCCACCTTTCTGATGCTGCATTCCTGTATAAACTGTAGTCCCAATCGGTTCGTCAACATTCGCTGAACACAGGAATTGGAGATACTCAACGGCGTCTTCACCCTGCAAGTAAAATAAAGAATGATTTCGTTATTGTGAGTCCTAACCGTAATGTCATATTTGCTGAAGCTGCTCATGTCCATTAAACCCACTCGTTCTCGACAAGCCTCATATTCACTGGCGACTCTTTCAAACCATTCTGGTTTTCCAACTAGAGAATCTTGTCCACTCATCAATGCATTCCTTTCTGACTTTGGCGTTTTTTCAAACCACAACGGCCGCTCATAACCCATAATCTCTCCAAAAATAGCACCAGCATCTCTCAACTGATGGTAAATCGGAGCCATGCGTAGATTTCTAGCCGTATGGCACTGATGAGAATGGTATAGATTTGAATAAGTCAATGCAGCTACTTCGGGTGTTCTTCCTATCAAGTACTGATTGTTTGCATGTAAGTCAATGAATCTGCCAACATCGACACGAGCGACGTCGGCCGTGGAACTCTGCGATTCACACATAAGTTCTCCGAGAATTTTTCCGAGTCCACCAGCCAATGATAGTCCTTGACCATTCATTCCACACATGACCCAATAACCTTTTGCTTGAGAACTTTCACCGATCGTCGGAAGTTTGTCAGGAGTGTATGCTTCCATTCCAACAATCAAGTCACCGTGGTTGCAATCACCAAGCATCGGACACCGTGAAATGAGCTTCTCAAGATTGGGGTCTGTAAAATGATGAATTAAAAAACACAATCATGTAAACGGTTAAGATACCAAATATGTTCCAATCCGGTTCCGGATGCTGCCACGGAGCAGCAGAACCGGTCTGCCTGGCTAGTGGCCGAACACTTTCTTCCGCAAATCCAGCACATAATGTTTTGAATGAGGTTGTTCGAAGCATGATGTTTCCGTCAAGATCATTGAAAACTATAAATACGACTTAGAAAGAAAAACGATTATTCAGTAACTTACTAGGTGTCATATCACTAACCGATCCCGTAGGCAGCTTTGAGGTATGAATATAAGAATACGTACATGGATAAGCGGCTGTTTGAATATGCTGATGAGGAAGTGCTTTCACAAGATGACTACCAGCCCACTGAAAATCTATGAAGAATTAATCTGAAATAATTTGATTTGCCTACAATTCCAGCAGCATCCACAAAATGACTAGTCTCAATGAATCCCATCTTCGTTGAAACACCATAAACCTGCTTTTCATCTCCGATATGCACTTCCAGAACTGGATTACTTTCGTATATCAGAGCACCTCAAATGTAATTTATGTCTTCAAGATCTCACAAAAATATCGATACCATGATCTTTAGCTATCAGTGCGAGATGTTGGCAAAGAGCGACAGGGTCCAGGGCGACATCTTCAGGAGAGTAGAGAGCCAGCTGAAGAACTTTTATGATTAGAAGGATGATTCATATTCGTTACCTGAACATCTTCAGTTTGCAAAAACGGCCACCTCTCTAGCATCTCACTTTGACAATCAAGCAATTCCACCTTATCGTTATGCACGACGCCTCTCGAATACATTCGCCGCAAAAGTATTTCATTAGCCATACTAGAAGCAAGATATGTTCTTCCACATTTAACGTATCCTGAAAAGAAATGGTATTTGAATCAAATTATCTGAAAAATACATACGAAATTTACAAGTTTTGGCCAAATGAGAATACAGATCGAGAGAGGCTTGTGCGATCGCCTGAAGACTAGTATCCTGCCAAAATATTGGCGCAGAGACTAGCCCTGCGGAGAGTCCAGTGGCTCCCGAACATCCTATCCTGAAAATTAGTTTGGAATATTCGAAACAAGGGAAAAATTAAAATATATTCCAAACTTATTAAAAGTTCAAAACCTGTCGGCTGATTTGTATTTTTCTGGTTCAAAAAAACCGGAGCTGTGGAAGAGAAACGTCGGCGGCTGTGGCCGAAGGTCCCAAAACGACAACTACCGTAACTCAAATTATTCTTTTTTGGATCTAAATTCTCGTTGTTCACTGTTTTTCGGCGAGTAGTTAAAAACGAAAATTTGATTCCTGAATTCACAAATGTTTTTTTTAGTTTGCGGTAATTGGGACCATCGACCATGGCTACTGGCTTTTCTCTTCCACAGCACCGTTTTTTTAATTTGAGAAAATTCAGATTTTTGATTTATGAAACACATACGAATCTTTTTCAACCAGTGCAACTTTCTTCCCCCGTTTTGCTAAATGGTAGGCAATTGAGGTTCCAGATATTCCTCCTCCACAAACCACGACATCAGCATTGGCAACAGCTCTGCAACACCATGTTTTTTGATTTTATGTTGATTTTTCATACGTTGTATAACTCCTATTCCATCGCCATACTGCCAGACGGTGCCCGATCATCACATTTATGTACAACGCCTGCCATTTTCTTTTTTGAGTCTTGAATTCTATGGTCAAAGAAGCAAAATGTAAATATTATATGGGATATGAACCCAACGATGCCGACTCTTTTTATTCAAACTATCAATCCAGATCGTGAACAATTTTTTCTTTTTGTTAAAAAATGAAAGAACGAAGTACAAACATGTCTTGCCAATATCAGAGGATAATGATTATAATGATAATCTTGAGATTTGCGATTATAAACAGGTTATTATCAAAGCAGTTGACCGTCAGATTATTAATTATTAATAAACGATTCGTTGGAGCATCTCTTCGAATTTTTTGAACAGTTCTCTATTTCCCATTAAATGAGCCAAGTTAAGTCCAAGAAGAGCTACGTTTTCCATCATATTTTCATCGAGTTTATCTTCCTTCAGAAGCATCTAAAGTATACTGTATTGTTATCTAACATCTTCTTTGATAAGTTCAAACTCACGAGGACGTATTCATGAGATTTTTTAAAGTTGCTTTTCCGCATATACGCCATTGCAATGAGCATGAGAGCACGATGTTTCGCCCGACAACTTTTTGTTTCCTTTATGATCCGGAGGCAATATTCGATAGCTCGATTATATCGGCCTATTCCTAACATTCCTTCGGCTTTATAGGTTATGAGGGTAGATAAGTTGTCTTTCCATTCGTCTGGTCTGTCATATTTCGTTATCACGAAGTCAACAACTTCTATCGCCTCTCTGCACAATAGACGGATTTTATGATGTTTCCAGAAAAAGAAACACTTACGCATATTTCTTTAGTTTCAGTAATAAGAATCCTCGAATAGAAGCCGCAGCGAAGTGGACAGGCTCTCGGATAGAGTATTTCGCCAATGAAAACATCATCAAGGTAGCAAGTTCAGCGTATTGTATGGTCATATCCTCATGTCGTTGCCTAAGTTCATTACACCGCCGACGGATGGATGGAAGATATCTGCGCGGGCATCTCTCGAACAGTCGTGTGTAAATATCAGTGAACTCCCAAACTTCCTAAATATTTAATTTTTGTCTAAGTAATTTAAGCGATATTCACCTCGTAGAACTCGAAAATGAGCGATTCTGAGATTCGGATCCAAACCAGAACATTCGTATTCAGGTATGGAATACACGGCCGGATACGATCGAAGGTCTCCCGATAACGTCCGTCATGAAGTGCTTCTAGACCTCGACTATACAGCATCATAATGTCGCGTATAGGAACCTCAGGTGAAGCATGTTGTGGGTATAATTCCTGAAAAAATCATTCATGTATGTAGGTAAGAATTATGCAATGGGGATGTTTTTTGCAGATCTATTTTTCTTCAAAACATTGGCGAAGTATAAATTCTTACATCATTGATCATCTTTTTGAGAATCACTTGTTGCTCTTCAGAAAGTGCAATCGCATGTCTCTTAAATGTTCGCTTCATATGATTCAACCATTGAGAAGCCATTGCAGACGTAACTGTGGTAGCTGTGCTTGACAGACAAGTATTTTCACTTTTCTCTGATTTTCTTCTCGAGTCCCCAGTTTCCGTTACATCTGAGCCATCGCGTTGCTGCAATTTTTCATGGAACTTTATCAGGTTTATGGATTGCAAACATACTTCCTCGTCTTGAGTGTGATTTTCAGAAGACTCTGAGGAATTGGTCGCTCGCAGTGTCGTCATGAAAACGTCTTCAATACTCTTCGGAAGATCACTGTAATATATTTATTGAAAAAAAAACTGGTTTGAAAATTGTTTAAACGATAAACAAGGAGAGCCTTCCCAGATGACTTTATATTAACCAGTTGCAGTTATTAAAAAAATTCTTGAAATTAATAAGAAACTAAACTGGCTTGTGTTCATGCGAAAAACAGCAATCATGCTTTACACTGAAACCTACTTCAAGCAACACGCGTCCCCCGGCCGTCTCAAAGCGAAACCTAGGCCACTCGAAAAATTTGTTTACTCGCACTCCGGTCGCGACCGGGTCTCGAGGAAAGTTGACCACAAATCAAGATTCTCGAGAAAAATTAAAGTCAAAAATAGTACTTCAATAAAATGAATGGGGGTGGATATGCTCCGGTAGCAGCTGCCAGAAGACAACGTCCGATGCCAGCCGATAGATTGACATCAAACGTAAGCTGTTATCGAATATTGTAAAGATAGACACAAGAAATTGCTTAAATTTTGTTTCAGTCAAATGAGACAGGACTTCTAATAAATGTTATTCGATCATTAACATCATCAGTCTCGGAAGACCAGAGAGAAGTAGAAAAGTCAAGATTAGAAAAAGGATACAAGGAATCGGGAGCACTCATCGATCGACTTGTTAAGAGCAAGTTTTTATTTCGACATTCCGTAATAACAAGTAACAAATTCTAGATCACCAGCAAGACGTAGAGAAATGCTTGGTCTCGTTTCGTGATGTTTCATCCAAAATTTCTAGTAAGTTTGTTGTTTTTTTCTGCACGGTTAATACAATCTACAGACTGTCGAGAACGAATCCACAACGTCCGGAATGCTCTCCACATCGTAAAGAGTTTACTGGAGTTACGAAGAGATGACTTAAAAAAGCTGTGGCATGAAAATGCGCAACAAAAGTCAGTTTGTGATATACTGGCGAAACTGTGAGTTGGAAATAGAAGAAACAACTTATAAAAGTTTGTGATTCAGAGAAGAACTCCGAGAGGCTCCATCAAAAATTGAAAATCTAATTTCCAAGGAACAGTACCAACAGGCAGCAGATACGGTGACTGAATCAAGTGAGTCAAAAACTTTTTTTCCGGCGAAGAAATAGATCAAAGTTGCTGGGATATCTATGAAAATATCATCAAAACTATGATTGAAGTTTACTCATAGATAACTTTATCGCCGTAAAGATTTTATGTCCCTTTTGAAAAATAAATCGTAAGCTGGGATTCGTACAGAAAAATCTCGTTTCAGGAGAGCTTATAAATGGCCGTCTGGCCAGAGTCGAGGGACTTTCACACCTTTCTGCGGAAATCGAAAGATTTGCAAAAGTTCTCATCGACAGAATCAATGATACCCTTGTTAATATGTTGGTAGTTGAGCCGTTTGAGAAACATGTGAGCCCATTTAAATAGAAGGAAATACGACCCTTACCGTATTTACAGCTCTTCCATATCATTCGAACTATACCGGAGCATCGTATTAATCAAAATCCGTATTGTTCTTCCTTGTTAACCAAATCTCGGAGTGGTTCTGGTCCCGTATCTTCATTCCACAATACTTCGGGAAAATCAAGAATTCTTTCTTCAGTAGACGCTTTATCCACACTGTTTAGAACTGTGGAAGAGAGAAATTGGGATGTAGATCGTTTGATGATGTTGGGGAAAAACATGATTGACAAAATGGTTAAATTAAGATCAAGTTGTTCAAATCAATGCATTCCATTTTAAGATTGTCAATACTGTCCAGGTGATGAAGATTGGTGCAGGTATTGATGAGAGCAATGAGGGCGATACAACACACTTGAAGCAGTTAATGCAACTGGTAACTTTAATCAAAGATAAAACACTGATATTTATTATTTCAGTTATCATCACAATTTGATTCCGCTAGTCAGAAACATGCCGAATTTGGAGTTCTTGTTGAGAAGCAACTTGGTAGAAACGACGTTCTAACTTCTTTTTGGAGATCCGCCCAATCTGCTATTGAGGTATTTATTCTGGGATGTTTTTAATCAAAAATATTAATGTTTTTAGGTTGTGGTTTCCGAGCACCTGGACATCAATCCACTTTTAGAAAAACAAAACATGATGGGATCCGTCGGAAGAAAACAACTGTTTCGCTTTGAAAACACCGCATGCGCGGCTCCGAACACAACTTCTTCAAGCCATCAAGTGAGCCTATCACTTTCACCTTTTCATATTGAGCGTTCTTATTTCAACCTATATTTTACCCAGTCAATCAAACAGAGCCTCTTGTATGTACAAAATTAATGGTCATTATATTGACTATTTCCTGCATAAATATATGTATTTGTGGAACCGTGTGTGTAAATATAATCAAGCCTAGGCTTAGTCCGGAGGAATTTATTAGACGTTTAGGAAAGATTCCCTTTGATTCCCTTATCCCGCACACTTGACTTAGACTATAGCTGGTCCACCGGCCATTTTAAAAGACTTTATTTGTAGATTTTCTTTCCCCGCATTCTTTCTATCATTATTTTAATATTGTTAAAACATCTCATGTTCCTCAAATAAATTCCTTATTATTTTTTAGGCAAAGGCTGTAATCTGCAAACCCTCCGCGTATAATATCAAAGTGATTTTCCCGATTCTCAGTCGTTTGATGGAAACAACCGAAAAGAATATTAATGATTCTCCATGTGAATTGCGGCGGTTCATGCACTCCTTTGTGATGAGAGTGTTCGTCGAAAGAGTTAAAGGTGAACTCGCATCACGAATAGAAGGAGCCCTGAGAGGAGGAGAAGCTGTTAGGATTTCAAGCAATAAGGTATTGTTATTCGCTTGTTGATGCTATCTAATGTTGAACGTTTTCAGAAGATATTACCATCATGCGAGAAAGTGCTGACTCTGTGCAAGGATATTCATGATTTGATAATCTCCCTTGAGCTTTATGCGGATCGTTTTGCTGCTCTTTGGATTCTCGTTCTCACAGACTATTTTAAAAATATGACGGATGTATATGAAAAGGCATGTCTTACAATTGCAAGTAACTTTTGAATGATAAAATACTTTCCAGATGACTCCAAAAACCTCAGACCCATCGATGCCATCATCTGAATCAGCTCCCACGCGTTGTCAAAAGATATCAGCCGCATGGACAGCCGATGATGATATTTCACGTCTTCTAATGAGTCTTCCCAACTGGCACACTGCTTCCATGTCCCCAATGACTCCAGCAGTTGAAAGTGAACAAGATGTTGGAGAAAGGAACAAAAAAGAATCAGAAATTTTGATTGGAAATCTTGGACACCAGGCTCAAAACAGTTTGAATGAGAACAACTTGATAACGGATATGAACGATATCAAAATGTTTGCGAGCCTACACGAGTCGTTGCGGTGGTTTAGCGATGAAGTTGGTCTACATCAAATGATAAATTTTTAAAAAATGTGTTTCAGATTCGTGAGCTAGTTTATTCACTTCCTGCTCCTGTAAAGTTGATGCTAGACACTTGCATGGTTCAAGTTCAGCTTAAAGATGGCCAAATGATTGACAACGTACGTTTTTATTCGATAAAAATACCTATAACGTTAAGAGAAAACAATTGTACTTATCTTCTGGTTTCAAATGCATCTGAATCATTATCTGTTACATATTCCCATTTTCCAGAACTCTGTTCCTTCCGCTATCGAGGACTGTGTTCGTCGCCTCGAATCAATTGCTGATTCCTGTCTGCTTCTTCTTCATATCGAAATCCGTGTTCACTGTTTCTTCCATCTAGCACCACTGGTCAAGTACCGCAACACATCATCCAATAATGAAGTCGATCCAGAAGTCGTTGCCCTTGGAAAAGATCTACACCAATTTCATGATAATTTGAAAGACGTTCTATCGCCATCAAAATTATCATATGTATTTGATGGTCTTGGTCATTTATGCGCTTCATTATTCATACACTATAGGTGAGATTCAACAAGGAAAATCTGATATAATGAATTCTGAAATTTCAGTCAATTCATGCCACGTCTCACAGAAGCCGCCAAGAAACGAGTATGTCGGAATGTCTGGGGAGTTCAACAAAGATTATCAAGAATCACAAACAGAAGAGAATCGGATCTTGATAGAGCTCGAGCTTTCTTTGATTTGCTACTCGATAACACACCGGACGGCATTCTGGCTATTGTTCCAGAGAAGAGGTGAGCTCTAGACAAATTCATAAATCCATTTTCTCTTCATTTTCCAGATCGTTGTTCAGTGCCACGGAACTCAACTATCTTCTTGCTCTATCAGTTCGTAGTGATAAGACTCTGTCCAATCAGCCAGGTGCTCTTGAGAAACGACAATCGATTCTGAATTCAATTCTCAGTAAATAACGAGCTTTTGGAAATAGCAAGGTTATGTAATGTATTAGGTGCTTATTACTTTAATTCTGTGATATTTATTTATAAACTATTTATATTTTAAAGAATCTCTTGAATGTTATTGTTTGAAGTGTTAATAGTTCGAAAGCCGAATATTTATTTTCCTATTGGTTATAATTATTGAACAGAAACGTTCAACATTCAGCTACATGGCCCAGGTTATCACTGACGTTGTCAACACAGTTACTGATTTCTTTCCGATCAAAAGGTAAGGTTTCGACATACAGATTTGTCAAATTGCAAATTCGAATTTTAAGATTCGCGGCACTTTTCCCAACAGTTGCTTCTTCCCCAACTATTGAAGCTCTTCTTCCACAACCAGCTGTGGATATGTCACCATTCATTCGTCTTGCAGGCCTCTCAGGAGCTGTTGCTATCTCCCTGGGAGCATATGGCTCACACGGTAAGATTAGCACTCATACGATTTATGTAAAATCAGACAAAATTTCAGTGCTTCGTGATGATCCATCGATTGAAGAACGACGCCGAACTGCGTTCGACACAGCTTCTCGTTATCATTTGATTCATTCGCTGGCTCTTTTGTCATCTCCATCTGCTAGATTTCCTCTTGCAACAGCCGGTTTATTCTCTGTGGGAATCCTGCTTTTCTGTGGACCATGCTACCATTACAGCATCACAGGAGTGGAATCCACCAGAAAATATACACCACTGGGAGGTGTCACTTTGATTATTGCTTGGCTTTCATTTATTTTGTAAAACTTTGACAGTAGTTGGAAAACGTATTTACAAAAACGACATTTATACTTGAATTACACAGCAAAAATAAATTGTTTGAAATACGATGAAAGCAAAAATAAATTATTTGAAATACGATGAAAGCAAATAAGAACTGAATCATAAATAAACTCGATGAGGTGTGCATAAGACAAAATAAAAAGAGATTAGAAGAAATTTTTTAGGTCCAGAAAGGAGACAGCTCAATTTTTCCGATCGTAGAAGAACATATACCCTGAATAGCGTATAGCATTAGCGACGACGTCTTCGTTGACCTTGTACACTTCCGCATCTGAACAATAAACCCATTGTTCTCCGTTTGATGAATTCTTGGTATAGGCCACGTAGTGACCGTCACACGGTGACTCTCCGAAGTGACAGACAACAGCCATTAAGGAGTAGTTGGGTCCAGTCGGTTCCTGAAAATATGCTTTATGAAAAAATATTTGAATACAAAAATACCGGTGTATTATCAATCTTCAGTTTTTTGTAAGCTGAAGTTGTGTGCTTTGAATAACTCTCTCCTCGGCATCTTTTTTGGTTGCATTGTGAGTCTGACCGACTGCTTTGATGGAGCTCGCTTTCCTCATTATTTTCTGCGATGAATGGCTTCAAGGAAGTGATTGGTTCGAAGTGACAGCTGGTGTTGTTGAGGAAAATACAATCCTTTGAAGAACCACCGTCGTGAGGGACGTGAGATCTCCATCCATCACTCCCCAGAAAAGTCACGATTTCTATATCGAGCAAGTTGGCCACAGCATAAATTTCGCACGAGGTAGCCCACTCTCCATTTTTCCTAACATTCTCGACGTATTCTTTGTAGTCGAGATTTCCAGAAAACTTTCTCATTGATTCTTCATTCTTCTGGAGATACTCAGCCGTAGCTATTCTCAACTTCTGATGATAGCTCTGACTACCAGTTAGACACCAGGATATGGCTCGGTAGAAGCAGTTTCCATCTGGAGAAATACGGGTGGTTGATCCTGGAAGATCTGTGCGTGTCATCTGTCTGCCGCTTTCCTGTTTGAGGGTTTCTAGATGACATCTGAAAGCAAATCTAATTGAATTTTAATTCATTTTTCTCTCCATACCTCAACTTCTCCTCAGCATGATCGATATCCAACCGTTCAAGAATTTCTTTAACCGTTTTCCATTCAGTGAGAAGATCAAAAACGAGTTCTTTCGGTGTGGTCACTTGTTCAATGACAATGTCGTTTTGTGAATCATTCTTTGTGGTTGACTCTGACAACGTTGTTTTCAGGAACTGTTCTTCTTGACTATCGTCTGGAATGATTTTTTCGCTGGGGCTGCACGGCTTCGAGGGAAAAATCGAAGATTCGTCGATGTCTAGATTTTCTAGCTGGATATGATCGACATCTCTGAAAACTCCTAACGACGAAACATCGATATTGAATGACGCTTCAACAGAGCAATGCTTCTTTCTGGCGGCATTTCCCTCATAATAGTAGCGTTTCAAGGTGATGATGAGAGATCTGAAAACCAAATAAAAAACAGATGGAAGACGTGTATGCATACTTCGGAAACTCAAAAATCCGTTCACTCGTTGAAGATACATCTGCTTGACAGTGAGAGCATCTCCTTTCCACTGAAGTCCACTTCCCCCACGAATTCATCAAATCTTGTACGGAGGAATTGTCGCTGAAACGAAAGAAAATGAGAACCATATATTGCGAAAGCTAACACACCTCACATCAAGCTTCATGTCATTTTGAAAATCTTTTTTCAAATCCACTTGATTGCAGTGCTGGCACACCAGCATCGACTGTATAGTCAATTTGAATATTTCTGCTGGATTGAGCCGAGAAACATTGATGTTTGAAGGCGGTGGTCCTACTGAATTGGGGTTGGATTCAAACAAATCATTCATTATATCCAGTACAGTTCCTAGGCACTCATGAGCGTCTTGTTGGAGGGGATTATTCAAAGTTTTTTCTATACTTCCAATCATTTCTCGGAAATTCTCTAGTTTCTGGAAGATTGAAAACTATGAACTGTATATTAGTTATTATAAGTTTTACCTTACGACTTATTCTTTCCGGCAAGTTTTTGGAGAACACATCAGCATCATCAGTCAAGCTCAGATAGGAAATTAGCTCGATGAAAAGTCGAAAAAACTCGTATTTTGTCTCCATTTTGGTCTTTTCCTTTTTGAATAACTTTTCATCGAAACTAGTCATCCGTTTGAGATGGGCACACCGCGAGCTGAAGGGATAACATGATGACAACGCCTGCAGTGTTGAATTGAAATAGCACGAATTTCCAATGTTTTCCAATCTGAAATGAAATTTCTATCAAAATTATTTTGAATATATCAGATTACCTTCTATTACAGAAAACTTCCGTAGGTGAAGTGGAACTGGACGGTGATGGATATTGGTTAAAATCATCCTTCCGGGAGATGGGACTTTTTCTTATCGGTGAAAACTGTTCAGATGGCTGCCAATCAGGTGAGGAATCTTTCTTCTTCCTATTCTTTGGTTGGTCATCAGAAAACAACGCTTGGGATCTCGAAGCCGTACGATTTTCCTTATTTTCTTTTTTTCCTGGACTCGAAGTCTTTACACTCACAAGTGTGGAAGCGGTCTTCACTGACTGTGGTGAGTACTCATTTGACACTCTGAACACCGAAGATTTCGAACGAAATCATAATGAAACCTACTAATACAGATAAAACAGCTGGTTTTTCACTTACTTGGGTTTCGCAATTTTGGGGGTATGAATTATTGGATCGCTCTTGGCAATCATTTCGTCCATCAGTTTTGAGCCTTCGTGCGAATTTTCCTTCTGTGGCAGTTGTGGGGTATTCGATCTACTCAAAATATTGTCTCGTTCTTTTTTGATCGATTCTACATTGAACAGTGGCTTTATTCGAGAAACTGGCTGCAGAATGGTACTGGTCGTAACCAGCATTGGAGCTGGTTTTCTTTTTGCAGTGTTGCTGACCATTTCTACAAAAATCACAGTGAACGAAATGATGAAAGATTCAACTCACTATCTTTGTTCGAGATAATCATTTTGTTGAATTCCTGTATCACCCATTCCATGAATTCGTTATGAGGAGGTGTAAATTCCAGTTTTAATGATCTGAACATTGTGATTTTCCATTTTTTCAGTTTACTTGGGAATATATCATTCACTCACACATAATCCGTATCGTTTCCTTCCACAAGACCAATACTGAGCATTTTTGGGTTTGATCCTATCTTCAACTGTCTGTACTGTATGTTTGAGCAGTGAAACTTTATGGGTTTATCATCACTGTTGGCAGAGATTACTACTAAACTGTCGTTTTCGAATCTGATCCGCCGATTTTTGCAACTTATCAGTTTGCCTCCCTTTTTAACGAAATTCGCCTCGACAACGAACTCTTCCGTCATCTGTAACAAAATGCAAAGTGTTCGATTGAATATAATACTTTTGAGAAGTGAAAAGAAATATCGTAACGAAACAACCTGAAAATTTTAGGAAAAAACGATGATGATTTCAAAAAACTGCATACACAGCGTCGTACAAATGCATTGAACAATAACTGGCAGCAAACGGAAACTCCGAGAGAACCCTTCCATATATGGGGTTATTCAGATGAGGCAAAAATTTCAGCCAGATTGGTTCATTCTCCGAGTTTTCGTGGAGTCTTTTGCTGTTTTTCCCGGGTTTTCTCCCTCGAGTGAATAACCGTATATTTTCTTAAAGGCGTTTCCGGTCAAATGTGCTGATGATTACACAGCGCAGTTGCAAATAGAGAACTGCGCCTTTAAGAAATATTACGGTATAATATTTCTTGTTTTTTTTTTGAAAGCATCATCGTTTTTTTCTCAATTTTCTGATGATTATGTTACGATATGTATTTTCGCTTCTTAAAATGATCTATTCAATCGACCATTTTTTACAATTTGTTACAGATGACAGAAGAGTTCGTTGTCGAAGTGTGGTTTGTTAAAAGGAGGCAAAATGATATGTTTCAAAAATCGGCGGATCAGTTTCGAAAACGACAGTTTGGCAGTAATTGCTGCCAACAGTGATGAGAAGCCCATAAAATTTCACTGCTCAAAAATACAGTACAAAACGTTGAAGCTAGGATCGAACTCAAAAAACATTAGTATTGGTCTTGGCTAAGGAAACGATACGGATTATGTGTGAGTGAAGAATCTACCCCCCCCCCCCCAAGTTAATTGAAATTTAGGAAAACATGGAAAAATCTCATATTTCAGGTCATTAAAACTGGCATTCTCTCCTCCTCATGACCAATTCATGGCATGGGTGATAAAGGAGTTCAATAAAATGATTATCTCGAACAAAGATAGTGAGTTGAAACCTTCACCACTTCGTTTACTTCTGTTATTGTAGAAATGGTCAGCAACACAAGTCCAGAAAAAATGAAGCATATCGTTCGGCTTCGAGATCCCAACGATGATGTTCACCAATATTCTTCGCCTTCCTGTTCAACCTCATTCACAGAAGTTTGAAAATTTGGCTGGAACTTCAGAAGAATTTTCAGAGTGGATATTCTGTGAATATGTTCCCTATAATTTTGTCCTGTTCTCTCCAAAGTTTTAGCCAGATTGGTTCATTCTCCGCGTTTTCGAGGAATTTTTTGCAATTCTGTTTTCTCTACGTTTTTACATTTTGATGAATAACCCAAATAAAGTTTTAGTGATTTTTATTCGTTTTTCTCGAGGTGAGGACAAAAATTTTAATTTACAGCGAAACAATGCTTTGATAATTTCAACAGACAAAAGATCTTTTCATTACAAAATACTGCCAAGAAAACTAGCAAAAACTACGTACAAGACCGTTTAGCCGACCTTAATCCCGGTTCTGTTTCACATTCTCTAGACTTTTCGGAATTTTTAGGGACATAAAAAGAGATGGGGGCAAACAATGGGAGGCAAAAAATTAAAGGGAACAGAGCTCAATTTTAATGTAGACAGTAACAAGATGAGAACGTAGTTGAGTTGTCCTATTTTCGATCATAGAACATGAGGTAACCAGCAGACGTTGCCTCAGCGAGAACTGTATTTTTAGAAACAGGCGTAATCGATTCATCGTCGCATTTCAACCATTCATCGCAATAGATGCTTTTTGAGAAAGTAATGTAGTGTCCTGTGAGAACAGACGTCCCATAATGACAGATGACAGCAACAAGGTTATAACTAGCGAGCTCGTTGTCCTCCGTCGTCTGAAAATCTTCATTAATGTTGTTCGAATATAGTTGATCGATTTACCGTTGTTTTCTTATCATTTGCGAATCCTTTCGAGGATGATTCACTTTTTCTCGAATTTTTAGAATCGTCTTTCGTTTTCGGTCTGGTAGGCTTAAAGGATTCATCGTTATCATCCTTATTCTTCTCGTCGTCACTATCAGGAGCAGTCCGTTTTTGTGCTCTGAGACTTCGGGCTTCTGATTGTCCTTTTTTCAGCGATAGAACCGGCTCGTAGTGCTCCGAAACATTGTTTAAATAGATTGATCCAACGGCAGTAACTTCATTGTTTGATGGGGATTGACAAGTCCAACCACTAGACAGATAAGTATAGATGTTTACACTCAGCATTTTAGAAATGGCAACAACTTCGCAGTTCGTCGCCCATTCTGCATTCTGCTTCATTTTCTTCGCATGTGCTTCGAAGTTACTTTGGTACTTTTTCAGAGATGGTTTATTATTTTTAAGATACTCGGCAGTTGCTCTCCGTAACTTTTTGTGATGTGCCTCGGAACCAGTTAAACACCAGGAGATGGCACGGAAAAAGCAATTTCCATCGGCTTCAATTTCTTGGATCTGGTCCGGTTCGTCGTTCTTTGCCATGTCAGATGATATGATCTTCCCGAGCTTTTTGACATGGGATCTGTAAATGTTTCGATTGTCTCTCATTGTGAAAACCAGATCCGGAGGTCGGAATTTGAAAAAAATCACCTCAAAATGGCATCGTCGTATTCGATCTCAAGTTTCTCCAACATCCTCATTATGTTCGGGTAAGAGCTCAGTGGCTTAAAATGCAACGAATGTTTGATAATTTCGTTGTCGAACTGAACTTCTTCAGTGTCCAGAGAGACTTCTCGTGCACCTCCCAACACTTTTAGAGGAGTATGAGAATTCCTCTCGCGATCGTTGTTGAACTTGTTGACAGAAAGTTTACTAGACGATGTATTTGCGTTTTCAGGGATCGGACAGAAAGAGGAATATTTCGAGAGATCCAGTGTCAGATGAATTTTGACTTCATGTCCATTTTTGTAAATAGTCTGATTTTCATCTCGACTCGAACGTTTCAGGTGTACAGCAAGGCATCTAAAAGTTATATTTTTCGGACTGACATGGTTATAACCAAACTCACTGTGGAAAAGTGACGAATCGATCTCTGCTAATGGCACTTTTGCATTTGCATTTCGAACAGTCTCGTTCAACTTCCTTTGCTTTGAAATCATTCGTAATCAAATCGGTTAGTTCTACTGAAGTGAAATCGGAAGGCCTGAAATTGAATCATGTCAATTTATTAATTAGAGCTCCGCAGATTTCGGGGATAATTTTTCCTAGGGTGAGACCAGGGAGTTTCGGAACGGAATTCCGATCATATTTCAGTTTTTTTACCGTATATGAGCTTTTGTGATGGGAAAGTGGGATTTCTACATGAAATTTGAAAACCGGAATATTCCGAAAAGGCCATTCCAAACATCCCTGCTGAGAACCTTGTAAGCCTCTACTAATTTGATACAAACTCACTGCATAGAAACACGGAGAAAATGATCAACTGCAATCACTGTGCTTTCGTCGTCACACTTACAACAGCTTTTAGAGGATTCAATGGAGTAGCGCATTGGCAGAAGAGGATTCAAAGAAGCGATACTGCCTCCATAAAACACAGGACTTTCATCATTAATATCTTTTTTCCGTGGCAGTTCATTCTTCATTACATCGTCGATGGCATGGAACGTAAAATCTAGGAATTCTTGAACATCTTGCTGTTTGTCGTAGATAAAGCCAGGGATAACATTGTTCAGGTTTTCAAGAATACGTTTGAGTTCCTGAAAACTAAGAAACAGTCGAATTAATGAAAATCAACTCACATCTCTATTGAAAGACTCTGTACTCTTTTCTGGTTTGGTCAGAAACATGAAAACCTTCTGGAATCCAACAAACAACGCAAGTTTGTGTTGGATTTCGGTATTTTGACTATGAAAACTTCGGAGTTTGAATCTCTCCATAACTAACGACATTTGATGAAATCGAGAAACCATTGACGGACATGAAGCGAGGGCTTGCACTGTTGCATTGAAATAACAAGTGTTTTTGATGTTATGCAAACTGGAAATCAGAATTTTGAGAAAATCATCAAAGTTTCAGTAAAGAAAAACCTTCGGTATGAATATATTTTCGGCTTCGATGAGTAGTCATCAACTTTTCTTGCTTGTTGCAATGGTTTATATTCTTTATTCTGTGAATAAGTTGTTGACGAGCTGAAAAAGTTCAAAATGGTCAATGTGTTTTCTTGAACATCCTTCGAAGTACATGCATCTATCTAATTCTGAATTTAAATAATCACCTTGGCAAATTTTTTGTCTTATCCGGGACATAATAAGTGGAATTGTTTGACGATGTGTGAGGAACGCTGTGAATGCTTTTAGGTGTATTGGGAGACGATGTGGATTTGAGAGTGGACAAAGTCGGTTGGTATTTATAGGAGACGGATGGAGTTAGATTTCGTATACTTGGTGGAGTTTCCGAAGGTTTATCCAATTCTCTGATAGTCCTGAAATCAAACGTTTTGTTCTTTTTTTGAATTCCCATCTTATATCAAACATTGGATAGCAGTTTCTAGAATGAAGCGAATTTTATCCGAATTTCAATCACTACATCGCTGAAAACAAAACCAACCTATTTGCAGAACTTTCACTGTAGAGTGAAGGAACTTTTCTGGATTTAATCGAACTCTGTGGAGTCACCATTCCTGAAAACAGAAGTGTTTGTTAGTATCTAATCATAATCGTAGTTACTTACTACATCTGTTCGCTTCAAAAGTTTCGTTCATCCTAAGTTTCAGCATAGCTAAACTTTCCAAACTCTTTGGTGTCAATTTCCAAAAACTGGAACCCGTAAGCAATTAGTGACACGAAAAAAAAACGAATGTTTGATCTTACCTATCTTCTGAACCTTTGAAAATAATTGTAACACTTTTTTCGTTTTCCACTTTCTTGAATACAATTTTTGTGTAGTAAACCCTTCGTCGTATCTCTGTCTGGGACTGGTTCGATATTTCAACATTGTCTTGATTGAGTTTTAGCAAATGCCCCGTCAGGGATATCGACTTATTTGCCTGAGTTTGAATATATACATCTAATACTCCCGAAACCCATTCCTCTGGCATCTGAAATTCAGAAATTAGGTCACACGCAAACTTTAGAAACATTGGAAAATAAGTGAACGAAAATTTATATTAACGGGAACACCTAGATCCTTAACAATATTTCCAATCAGACAAGATAGGACTCAGAAAGAGATTCTGTCATTGCTACCTCGCATCGAAAGGATCACTAGGCCCAGAGTAAGAAATTGTTTTTGAGAGCGTTTCCCAATTATTTATAGCATGGCACACGTCGAGAGCTTCTACTTGGACTCGAATCTGGAAAGTGACGCAGCTGCTCTTCCGATTACTGAGAATGACATGGTACATTAAACAAATTTCTGGATTACTACAATCGGAATTTCAGGAGATAGCGAACTTTATTGCTGATTTGCCGCTCAACGACGACAACATCACTCGCATCGTCAACTCGCAACTTCATTTCGAGAAGAAGAATCAAGTTACGTCCGATTATTGTGTCGAAGCTCAAGAGCTCGAAATGGGAAGTCAGGCGAACATGAGTACTTCGATTCTCGACAACCAGAAGTATTTTGCACTTCCAAACACTGACAAATCGCAATATGCGTGGCACCCAACTGATGCCATCTCTTCTCATCATCAATATGCGGCGCAGAGCCCAAACATCTACACGAATGACTACATGACTAGTGAACCTTCTGACTATGTTTACATGTGAATTCAATAAACGATGATATTTGAATATTTTCCTGTCTAAATTATATCTGAACATCTGCGCAATTGAGTAAAAATTAAAAAAAAGACTAGAAAATTGACCAGTGTTCAGTGCGAAACCACTGAACGACATTGAGACGGTGAAAGTTAGGTGGAATTTTTAGGGAGACATAGATATACAGTATGAGCATTTGGACCCATTAATCAGAGAATCAGAGGAATTGCGAAAAAAAATCATAATTTATTTATCACATGGTAATTTGATATGCACAAAATTTAAGCTGATGAACATTATAATACATTTTAATCAGCATCAGAATCCGACAAATACTCCGCATACTCTTGCTCATTGATCCTGTTCTCCTTCATTGCTTTGTCGAGTAGGGCAGCGATATCAGCATCCTGTCAAAATTATTATATTTCTTATATGCATATTTTCTCTAATGATAATAATAAACTTCTAAAAGTCATGATTCTGATAATCACCTTTGAAACATCAATTGGTAGTTTCTGATCTTGATTCCTAATGAATGCATTCGCGGAGGCTTCCAGAAGTAACCGTACGCACTCTGTGTGTCCTTTGTAGGCAGCGGCATGGAGTGGTGTGTCACCAAGTTTATTCTGCAAATGTATCGAATGTTCCCTACTAAAAAAAGCAAGAACAGCACCTGAACTGAAACTGCGACCTTCGTTTCCTTGAGCAACATGTCTACTGCAGCTAAATGGCCGCCATGAGCAGCCCAATACAAAGGCGTCGAACCTGATTTATCGAGCGAATTGACTGAAACACGTTCTCGAAGACATTCCGCCAGCATGTCCATATTTCCTCTCCGGGCTGCTTCATGTAGAGGGTTCGGCAATTCTTCCATGTTTTCACTTATCACTGAAGTGGAGATTTTTTCGAAACCTGATCAAACATTCTCAAATCTTTGTTCTTACCGTAATTCGCAGGAACCAATCCTTTCTTGCCACCGATGCTTGCTTGGTACCAGTCTTTGTTAGGTTGCTCATCGCTGACATACATCAATTCTCCTTCGGTGAATGTTAGTTCTTGATCCTTAAAATGAAACAGTGATAATCCGGGTTTTTTCATCCTTCAAGTTATTTATTCAAAATTTAAAATGTAAAACTAACAGATCTGGCTTGGAAATCATACAGCGCTCGATACACTTTCACTCTTCCTGGTTTCGGTGTAGGAGGTGGTGGTGCTGCTGGACGAGTTGAAGACATTTTTTACTGAAATAATTGATTTTTAACGACGAAGACATAAAATTTCTGCAGATATCAAGTTGAACCGATCCATAGGTATCTAAACACAAATATTAATGGTTGATTAAAAAATATATGTTTTATGAATAAATACAAATGAATAGATATTTAATCCCGAACAATTTGAATACAAGTATATTAAGCTTAATGGATTATGCATAGTAAAATGTGAGAGGTCCGCATCTTTCCTCTCGTACTCTTCGAATATGACGTAAGCATGGAATAGCTTTTGCGAAGGACAGCCGGAGACGCTCATTTAGCAAGGGACGAATGTCGTTTTCTATGAAAAATAGCGTAGTTGGGAGACGACCTTTTGCTTTTATCTCCTGAAAAACAAAGACATATGTTTCACGAGATAGCATTTTTTCAAAGCTCACCAGTTCTCTCCAGTTATCCAAAACTTCTCTGTCCTGTCTTGTAAGTTGCTTGTTTGTTTTCGCAAGAATTGCGTTCTTTTTTGTTAGGAATTCATCCATTTTTCCAACGATTTCGTTCAAATTACCCAATGTTAGCCGGCCAAGCTGATATTTCGGAATACTCTTGAATTCTTGCTCGGAAATGAGCTGTACGTGTCGATTCCCGCTTTCGGGCGGCTGGGCGACAGAGCTTCCTTCGTCTTCGTCGTCCAGACACGGTTTTGTTGTTTTTTGAGGCACGGAATCAGGGATTTCCACATTATTTACAAGCTTTTCTTCAATTCCAAGGAACTTGTTCAAAACGTTTGGTGAGCAACTTGAACAGGATTGTTCACATGGATCTGTTATCACTTTCTGAACATTTGATATGTCTTCCAGTAGGACTTTGATGCTATTCGTTGATTTGTTTATCGAGTTTAAAGCTGAAACAACAGATATTGATTTGATGCGAATATTTACCACGGGAAACGACTTACTCGATTCAAAATTCGGGATGTTTTCTCGATACATACAGAACTTCGCATCTTTCTGACGTTCAAAAGATTCCATGAATGCCTCCATTCTGAAAATTGACTTTACAATTTACGGTAAACTTGTTAATGAAATGGTTTTCTCAAATTGGATATAATCAAATACAGGCAGTGAGTCATATCCGCGCCATTTTTGTTTTCCGAGAGGAGTACACAGAGAGTCAATAGAGCGCAGCTACGCAGTATGTTTCTAGGCCACGACCGCGGTGTTTTTTTTTAACTTTTTCAAATTCAAAAATATTTCAAACTGAATATTAAAAATCAACAAGAATACTTATGAAACTGTGACAGTGAGCATCTAAATGGACGAAAAAGATGATTTTGATGTATTCATCGAAAAGGCAGAAAATGTCGTTCGCCTGATAGAATCTGGCCAAGATGTAAGTCGATTTTTTAAAGAATGGATAATATCTAGTTCCATATAACTTAACTATACTAATTTTTAGGCTGAATATGAAAAATATCAATTAGCAAAACAAGCTGATCTAGTGAGTTCCTCCAACATTCCACTCGCTGATGATGTACCAGCCATTGTATGCAAAATTCTAGCTGTAAGTTGCTATACTTTTATCCTCATTCTTCAAAGAATTACTTTTTTTCAGAATCATAAACGCTCTGTTAAAACAGAAAGTACCCAAGACGTAAGAAAACGCCGAAAAAGTGAAACTTCTAATTCAGATATTAACGTAGGTCCACAGAATCTTTTCTCCCCCAGAATCTGTGATTTCCAGACAATAACAATCTCACAACTCGAATACAGGTCTCCATGCAACCCTTTCATCTTTATCCTTTTTTGTTTCCTTTTAGCAATTATAATGTATTATCTTTTTTCCCCAACCCCATGTCCTCGACCAATCTGGTAAAAATGTGTATATTTCATGTATATCTTTGAACTATTTGTTTCTTTCATGAAAATTCAGGGAACAGATGTATCAGACAAATTAAACGGGAAGTATGACTTTTAAAATGGAAGCTTAAACAATGAAATTTGGGAAAAAATAAAATCAGAAAAGAAAAGCTGGTAACGAGATTGAGTTGAAGATGATTGTTAGTCCATCTCACTTTCCAAGATGCTCGAAATGCAGTCATTGATAATTCGAGTACCGTTATCTTTGTTATCATTAGCCAACAATTTCCTGCAATAAAATGTTTTAAAGAGTCGAGCCATTATCAGAAGCTTACAGCAAAATCAAATCGTCGATTGGCTCAAAAACAATATCGTTCGTCCGGATTTTATTCGGATTTTCTTTTTCCAAATTAAGTTTTCGCAGATTTTCTTCCTCCAATGTCTGCAAAACAAGAAAAATTGAAATAAAATTGTAATTATTATACTAACCTTCGTTTCAATTTCCGTTGATGTAGGTTGTGGAACAACAGCAAACATCTCCAATTCTTCTGCAGGATCCTTTACATTCTGAGCACCTTCTCTGTGTCGCTCGACGCTTTTCATAGATTTTTGGCATCTATGAAGGTGTGAAGCCATTCTATTTCCATTCCACGAATTAAATCCACATTCACATTTCAGGAGTGTATTTCCATTTGATGTCGAATCATAACCCGCCCGTTCCTTGTTTCCGTCGCACGATATCTCATCAGTTACACGACGACCTTCAGTGGTTTTCAGAAACTTTTTTTCGATTCCATTTACTTTTGGACGTCTTATAATACGTTCCCTGTGCCCTTTGTGGATATCCGGTCGTTCGGTGACTGCCCACAGATTGTTCAGGCGAGTGTGATCATTTATACGATGTGCATCGAGTTCCTTACGTTCACTGAAAGAAAGAGCACACATGCGACACCGGAATGATGTGTTTGCTGCATGTTTTCTCATGTGATCCACAAAAGATGGGACGAAAATATGCTTGCTGTGCCGAACGTTAGTTTTGAAATCTTCTTGGTACAGGCAGAGGGGACATATAAGAGCACTGAAATGGGGAAATTTAAGTCAACAACGAATACTTCCAACTCACTCATTGATATGTTTCTCGATGAAGTGCTCATACAGGTAAAGACGAACTGAAGTGCGATACTTGCATTTTCTGCAGTGATATGGACTTTCTCCCGCAGGGTGCAGATGTAAGTGTGCTTCCAATTTTTTTGGAGTCTCGTACTGTAACGAAACATTTGATTGAAATTAAAAAGACAATGTAAACTAACATCCAGCTCACATATATTGCAAACAGTATTAGATTCTCCTTGGTTCAAATGGCATTTTACGACATGTTGTTGTTTGAAATACCTCGAACTGAAACCTACGTTACAGCACTCGCAAGTTCTCATCTTCATCAACGCCATTGTACTATTCGTTGACAGCGCAGCAAAGTCAGTGGAATGCATGTATAAACCATTTTCTCTGAAAGAATATAAATTGATTTAAAAGAAGATTGTCAAAACTCACTGTGCTTCTTTTTGCTTCATTGATTCTAAAGGATCATGAATAACATGAGACCATGTATGATTGATAAAGCCTACAGCTCCGTCACAGAGATCATGACAACTCGTATTGTTGTAAGAACACTGAAAAATAATTTTAAAGTGCTGGAGAAAGAAAACATGTCGATGGGGCTCACCACAAATTTTCCCTCAATTTTTTTTGAATTCAGTCGAGACGAGCGCCTCGATGGCTCAAATTTTTCAGTTGCTTCAAACATGTAATGTCCTCCATATACAGAATGTCCATTGTTCAAAGCGTTGCGTGTGCGAGATGATGAAGGTTGGGTTGGCTTCGGCAATGAAGCAGCAGGAGAGCATCTAAAATCAGGCCTAATGAGAGAAAACTCTAATTTTCATTGTTGACAAGCAAGAAAAAAGACCAACCTTGCTCCGGATCTTATAGCAGATCCAACTGGAATAGATCTAACTGGTCTATGTAGAGCAGACGGAGCACGACTCGTAGGTGCCACGGCAGTCTGAGGAGGTTGCGCCCGCGACGACGAAGCTCCTCCGATGAAACTTCTAGTATTCCTCGGCACCAGCATTGACGTATTCCTGACCACTGATGTTTGAGCTTGATTTCCAATGTATGACACTGTGGGCTGTTTAAAACCGAGTTGCTCAATGTCCAATTGCTTGACTTTGGAGATATTTACAGTTGCTCCTTGTCCATTGTCCACGGAACGTGGATTGCTAATGCTGGAAACGATTTGCGGTCTGGTGAAATACTGAAATATGTTCAAGCTCACATTTTTTCCTCTATTACCATGAGATCATCGTCCGAGTCCGACAAGGTGATTACTTCTGAAGAGTCGCCCATTTCGAGTCTCCCAGGTACCTGTTGAAAAAATAGAATTAGGAAGGAATATATAACTGGGATTGAAAAAAAGAAGACGGAAGGGATGTTGAGGTAAAGACAGAAAGGCTCAGAATAATCGATCTGCAGAATGATGGAGGTTAGCACGGTGACAGCAAGACAACGTTGAACGCTCTTGCAATGAAGAGACTCAGAGCGGTCAGAGAGGGGGAGAGATGGTGAGTGTGGGAAGTATGGTTGCATGAGAGCTTGCTTGGCCGGTATTTCTTTCGTTGGGAAGCCCCACAAATTCCGTGGAAAATATTTTCGGAGAAAAAAATTCCGGTAAAAAGGGGCGGAGTCGGGCGTAAACTGCATGTCTGGCACGGTTTTGTAGCGCAGTATTTAAAACACATTTGAATACGGTCATGAGAAAACCGTGCGGCGAAATCGTGTCAGCTTTGCAATTCAAGCTCCGCCCATTTTACACCGGATTTTCCCCCGGAAAATTTTCCCTTTGTGGGGCCTCCCTCGATAGAATCTATGAAGCTTCCCCGGTAGGATAAGGGTATGATTGGATTGAGAATAAAAAGTATAATAGAGTAAAATAACAAGAAACGACTAAGACAGGCCTGTCCTGTACAGAAGACAATTATTGGCCAGCTGTATAAAAAGAAAGAATTGCGTGATGATGGACAAAACTTTCCTCATGGGAATGTGTCGAATCGAAACAACACCCAAGACGATCAATAGATCGGAAAACGAAAAGCAGAAGTAAATAATAAAGAACCCACAGTCTATAACACTCATAGAGTCAGTTAATAAATAGTCAGCGGGCTCCATAGTTGCGGAAATTTCGAAGGAAAAAGCAACTGGAAGCCGATCTTGTATGAGCCTTGGCCGAAACAATTTTCATAGTGGAAATATTCAAGGAAAACTGACCGAAAATCCGGAAAGATAATTGGAAAACAGAATATATTTACGGTAGTTTTCGTCCGAAGACCTGATCATTTTCGGAATCAAATTCCGGAATAAAAAGGACTACGGTATGTCAAAGGCGCACGCGAAAATTTTTCTCGCGGGTCTCGATCGGAATTACAATTCGTAAATTTTTCACTAAACTTTTGTAATGGGAAAGTGGGATTTCTAATCGGAAATCATTTAAAATGGGAAAATTCCGGAATTCTGAAGTTTTGAAAACCAGAATCTTCGAAATTCCGAGCTTCCCTAGTTCGTGATCTTGATCTTGCAAATTGACGGCAGAAAAAAAACGGCGTTTCATGAATTGCACTTTGTCTGTCACCAAAGGAAAAAAAGGAAATTATATTTGAATTACATGATAATTGTAACGATAGAAAAAAAAACAGTTTAAATCGACTAAATCAAAGGTTTTTGTAGGCAGGATGAAGCAAATTTGAGTAATCCAAATTGTCTTTGTTGACCAGATATTCGTAGACAAAGTCTATGACGTATAGAGGTATTTTATCTTGCTTCAACATAGCGGCACTCTGGAAAGCTGTCGTTTTTGATAGTCACTTGGAACAGAGTTTACCTGAACGTTCCATTTAAAATCTTTGACTGCGAAAACTCTATTCGGTTCAAGATCGGTGATCTCTATATAATCGGTGATCGAATGAACAACAGCTCCACCAGCTTCTAAGATACTCGCTATTAGCTGGGCCGTTCTGTCGTCTTGATGAATCACACATCGCCATCCGGTGAAAGCTCCATTGGTTCGATTCTCCTAAGAGTTACAAGAATTGTTTCGACTCTCAAGATTTATGAATATTTGGCCTACCATTCTAACAGAAGAGGTGATCGGCATTTCATCAATTCTAATGCGCCATGGCTTACACACAGCAACCAATTTCTCGAAATGTATCCTGTTTTCACGTTCTTTAGGACTTTCTCGAGCCGGAACGGTTTTAGGAAGTTTATCAGGAGTCCATTCAAATTTTTTTTCATCTATCCATCGACCTGATGCAGTACTTTTAGTCACATACTCCGGTGTTAGACACCATTTCCCAGCCGCAATAGAGCAAAGTACTTTTGGTGTTCTCTGCATCTTGCTGGTGATAAGGTGGGTGACATCCCTGTTGTAATCTTTCTCAATTCGACCACCCAGTTGCTTGATTGCTTCTTGAAGGTCTGCTGACTCCTTAAAAATGTATTATTCGGATAGAAAACTTTGAAAATGTATACCTGTGGGCTCATATTGGATATACTCAACAAAAATCGTGGATGCATGGCGTACATACGATTCAACTCTTCGTGTTCTTGATTTTGCTCAGCAAATGATTCATCCATTGGCTCATAGTGTCTCATAGAACGATCTAAGTCTCTCACTAACACCGGAGTCTGAAAGTTAGAAACTAATCTCTGTCATGATACTATCCCCAATCAGCTTACACTGGAAACAGTTCTTCGACTCTCGACCACTCTCGATTTTATAACTTCACACGTCATTGGTTCATCCTCGTTCTCCTTTCCTATCGTGCGGCCAGTGTTCACAACAGCTTTACGAAGGATACTTCCGATTCGCGAGTTCGTCATGGTTGATTCTGGGGTTTCTCTGGGCGGTGATTCCATATCATCAATGTATCTATTGGCACTTTCCAGATTCAGACTGTAAATTTACTATAGCGAGAAACACTCTTTTTGTGACTTACTCCATTTTATATGGCTTTCTGAGATCCGGAAAATATGGATTGTTATAAGGGGCCGTTATATTCGAAATACCACTGCTCCGAGTTTCGTAAGGGCGCTCTTCCACTTTATATCTGTCTTCCAATTCTCGCTCAATCACTTCGGTTGATTCATTCCTATCTAACACACACTTGGCCCATACGTCATCGTCCCGCTCAAATCCTAATAAAGGCTTTGTGTTTTCCTTATAGATATGATCTTTAAACGGTTGAAGCTGACAACGACACACACTAGAAATAATCCATGATAGGTCAGCAGTACGAGAACGATGTTCTTGTCTGACTTGTCCAGCGCCAACCATAATTTGAAACGAATTGGAATCCATTTCATTGATGACAATCCCACCATTCTCTTCAATAATGCTCTTGATGAAATCCCGAACCTGAGCAACATTTTCCCGTAGAACGAATCGTTGATTCCGGAAAAGCAGTAGAGGAGGCTTTGGGAGAGGAACCGTAAGTGGGTAGGCACCAAGGCGAATACAATAGCCCATACTGATACAGTTATCCTGAAAAAATCATATCGAGTCAATGAGAGCTAGCGAGGTTCACTTACGACATAGAGGGTTGTGATGACTTTATCGTAACTAAGCAAGGTATGCATCGGCGCAGAAGGACCAAAAATAACGAAATCTGCTTTCTCCGGGTCAGGCTCTATCTGTCCTCCTAGTTTCTCAATCTGATCACTGAGCGTGGCAACGATTGATTGTCCATGAAGAGATGAATGAAAACTGTATGTTTCACTTCTGAAATTTCGTTTCTTGTTTTGGAAATCTACAGAAAATCTTACTTAAATACACCAGTGGTATCGTTAGGTGCAAAAGTTCTGTCAGATAACTGAGAAGATTCGTAGTTGGGTGTTTGTGATTGGCTATCATCCATCATATTCTCTGTCCAATGAAAATCTTCAGAATTCACCAATTTCCTCTTCTTCACACATTCTATAACCCATTGAACGGTCACTATATTGATGTCTTCTTGTTGAACTATCTTTCTTAAAGATACACGATCTTGTTGGCTGGGATTGATAACAACGACATGGGTTGCAGATTCGAACTTTGCCACCCGGGTAGCTCCGGTATCGTTGAATAGTCGCACCAAACTTTCTTTCGTTGTTTGGTCCTTTCCAATTATGTAGAAAATGCAGTTCTGGAAATAATAGAAATTTTCGTTCAGTATTTTGATATAAGCTCACTTCAAAAAGTTCACTGAGTCCATCGTCTATCAGTTTCCGAGCGTTAGCAATGAGATCCAGTTCATTTCCGGCTGAATTTGAAGCCGGCTCGATGTTTTGTGATGTGGGAATTCGAACCATTGGAACATAGCTATTTCGAAGAGGAGGGGTTGAGCTGAATCATCAAAATTAATACGTAATTTTAATCGAAGAATCGAAGATTTTGTATTGAATAAAATCACATACAATTGGTCACTGTTTCGCGATACTCCAATCTTTCCAACAGTTTTGTCATTATTAATGGTACTTGAGGTAACATTAGAGGTTGATGACATGGAGACAAATGAGGAGCATGATTGACGGAACGATTGTTCTGTCGGAGTCATCGATGAGGACATACTGAATGATGAATTTATCAGACGACCTCCGTTACCCACAATTGAAGATATATCAGGAGCACTTTCAATAACACTTGTGTCTTTCTTCGGAGTCGATGACCGGAAATGTTCGGCGGACAAGTATTTTGGATGATATTTGCTGAAAAACTGGAATTAGCCATTATGAACTTTTTTTAAAAATCGTACGTTTCTGAAATGAGAGAACCAGCATCGATGCACTTTCTGATCCATCTTGTTTGAACAATCTTAACAGTTTTCCACTCGGATGCTTTCAGATATTTTTGCCCACTCGTTTTATCAGTAATCAGATGACTACATCTATTTTTCGACATATTTCCAGGAACTCTGCCACCATGCTCTTCTACCAACTGAATCAAATTTGTACGATCATCTCCGTCGATTGAAGAAATCGATATTTCCTGAACAAAATTAAATTATTCGGAATCGAAACAGTAGTAAAAACTTACAAGCCCTTCAAAAACTCTTAACTTGTAAGATTCGACTGCATCTCTCCCTATAGCGCTAAACTTTCCCATTGTCGTTTGCGATGTCTGCCATAAGTGCTCAACCCATTCTTTTCGCATCAGCTTAATAGAATTTTTCACTGCACTCTGAAAAAAACAGCATATTATATTCAATTTTTGACTTTTATGCGAACCTTATATTTTTCTGTCTGCTCTGCTTTTCCAGAAATTAGATGCGTTGTCTCATGATACAGAGTCTTATTAAAAACACCATTCATCCAAGCGATTTTTTCGCCAAGATCTTTCTGGAAATAGAAGAAATATAATTAATAATCTGAAAATTGTTATACCTTTTCTTCTGGGTCCAACGATGTGAACGAAATTTTAGCGCCATCGAATACACTGGAGAAAACTGGATGAGTGCATTGTGGAAGTGATTTCAGCTCTTCTAGGCATTCACGAACTATTGGTGGACCATATAGTCTATAATTAAATGTATTTTATATAACACGATCTGAAAACTAGCGATCACAAACTTAAGTTTGTTTTCTTGAAGTTTTTGAAACAATTTTCCGCGAAAACAAGGAAGCACGAAGAAATCGTCTGATGATTTGATGCGCTCAACAGATCTTGAGTCAATCCACTCAGGCATCACTCCGGCTTTTTTCGAAATCTAGAAAAAAACATTTTTAAAATTTTGAATGTATAAGAAAGCTCACTTTAAAAGTCTCTTTCAGATTTCGAATTTCTTGTTCTGTAGGCACTCCATCGGAAGTTTCAATAAAATATAAAGTGAATGGAGAATCTTCTTCATTGTCATCGCAAAGTATGGATTCTTCATGCGCTTTGCTGGCCTGAACATTGGAAGTTCAGAACAAAGAACTATAGTAAAATGACTTACTTCGCTTTTTCTTGCCTTTTTTGGTGCCGGTGGGGCAGACATTTGACAGTGAAGCTTAATTGTTTTTGTAGGTTGAACTTGAAAATTTGAAAACGACAGTTTCGCGCGGAGAGAAATGAGAAACGAGGCATGAACGGAAAGTGTATAACCGTCTGCGTTTCTTCACACTCTCTTGTGAAATGGTCGGCAGCTCTTAAAAAAAGACCATACTTGCAACGGTCTGGTCTTTTTCAGAGTTTTCTCGAACCAGGTTTCCAGTTATTTATTTCAGATGTGAAAAATCCGGGTATGAAAAAAAAAAACAAACAACAGACAA
This sequence comes from Caenorhabditis nigoni, assembly GCA_027920645.1. Taxonomy (NCBI): domain Eukaryota; kingdom Metazoa; phylum Nematoda; class Chromadorea; order Rhabditida; family Rhabditidae; genus Caenorhabditis; species Caenorhabditis nigoni. The sequence continues at coordinate 8,922,879 of CP115864.1, forward strand.
AACTTCAGACAAGCTATCATTGGCTGAATTTTCAGTTGTCTACACATAATATTTGATGGGCATTCATCACATAAAAATTGTTCAAACTGTGTTTTTAGAAACATTATTCAATAATGACAATCCAATTCACTGTTATTTTCATATGGAATGATGGTAGTTCCAGAAGATACTACAGTAAACCAGGAGAATTGAAAAAAGGTTCCACAAACCGAAATACTAATGATTCAAATCATCAAACACTCATAATCCAAATTTCACTGGAACATCCAAGGAACGTCTTCTGGAAACGCTTTTTCACATGAATCAATGGACCAATAATCGACAGGCTTCAATGAAGTCATCGTTTAGTCAAAATAGTCAAAGAGATATTATAGTCGAAGAAACATGTGTAGTCAAAGAGATACATAGATTCAAAGAGACATTGTAGTCAAAGAGTAATTGCCCGAAAAATTATCCATGCAATGTCGACAATTGCGAAGAAATAGTGAAAATCGAAACCATAACCTAAAGGTGGTACGACAGATTGGAGATTTCCCAAAATGAAATGCTCCTGAATCAAAATACTTCCAAATTAAAATAGTTACGAAATGAAAACTGCCCGAAAGCAGAAAAGGCGGAAGCGGAATTGTCCTGAAGTAGAATTGTCTCGTTTTGGACAGTTGTTAGCAATAGAGCGCTCGCGCTAACAGCTGTCCAAAACGGGACAATTCCAATTTGCGCATTTCAGTTCCCTCCACTTTCTACTTCTTGACAGTTTTGCTTTCGCACAGTTGTCAATTTGGAACTATTTCGATACAGGAACATTTCATTTTGCTACTATTTCATTTTGGGAAATCTCCAATCTGTCGTACCACCAACCTAAAACTGCACTTCTCGGCATTTCTTTACAGTATAAAACAGGAGAAAAGGAATCGGCTGATACAAAACTTAATGGGTCCAGACGATTAAGGGGTTCAAAATTTCAGATTCGGGAATATAAAATCTTGGGTTAAATCATTCTGAGGTACTTCTCTTAAATCATTCTGAGGTACTTCTCCAATTTTCCAAGCTTGGTATAACCAGGAAGTACAAGTTTCGGGTATCTAACTATGTCAGGACTATTTTAATAATTTCTTATTATTCTGATCTGAAGAAAACAAGGGAAAAATGATGGAAAGGAAAAGGATTACTGTAGGGGAAATATTTTAAAAGGAAAAGGGTTACGGTAGGGAAAAGTATTCAAAAATGAAAAGGATTACTGTAGGGAAAAATATTGGAAAATGAATATGATCACTGTAGGTATTTAAAATGATCGGGAATGAAAAGGACTACTAGAGAGAAATAATTCAGTCCGGATATTGAGTTCAGTCTATAAAAAATCAATATGGACGAAAATCTGCATCTGTGCAAATGGTAGCTAGAGGATTTCTAAAATGCCACCCCTTGATTTTGATTTCTTCAATGGTCAGTCCTCCGGCTCTCGATTTCATGGCTTCTTCATTAACTTCCATGAATGTTCACATCGGAAAATAATTTAGATCGCGGTTATCCAGAAGCCAGCTCATATTCTACAATCCACGATTCTTCTAACAGAGCTGTTAAATAGTTTCAAATAGTAAGAGTCACTGTTCAAAATATACGCCCAAGGAGAATCCAGTGAGGAAGTTAGTAAATACTTAAAAGACGAGTTGAATCCGCCACCTTCTTCCTTTAAATTGAGTAAGTTTCACGTACCCCCATTTTCGACATTTTGTAGAAATTTTCTTAGAAAAATCCTAACTAGGTCAATTCCGGTCCGTTTTTGATGATTATTTTTTTGATCTATAGAAAATCTCTCTGGCTATCCGGTTACCAGAAATCGTCAAAATCTGAACCGGCTGGACTGAGTTATGATTAAAAACCTAAAAGTAGATCCGGCTTTTTTGAAGCTTTTCCGGTTTTTCTGGCGAACTAGGGCCTAAATCAAAAATCCGGCTTTTCTATTCGATCCGTAATTTTGATAGCTATGTTGACAAAAAATATGACTGAATTTGCTTAAAAATTGAAAAGGCTGATAGGTTTTAAGTGAAATGTTCAAAATTCCGATGGTCCAGCTTCCACCTCTTGGTACGCCAAAACCACTGAATGGATTCATCTGATTTTTGGCCTCCCTGTGAAAGAAGATACCTAATTTCATTTTTTGTCTTCAGATTTTTTTCAGGTACGCTGGTACTTGAGATATAGGTAATAAACCACAAAAAACTTGGGAAAAAATTGGCTAAAATTTTTGTCAAATATAAAATATCGTGAATAATCGCTCGAAAATTTTGCCTTGAAAAATTTATCCCTCTTCTTTCTGGAACATCTTTCCACTGAAATGTTTGTTCTTTTTCAGGTTTTTTTCGCTATCTCTGGTATCTACTTGTTCAAAGTGTATAGGCCTGATTCTGATAGAACAAAGAACCAGGGCCCTGCAACTAATACCACTCTATTCCAAAGTTCTAAAGTTACAGGGCCGAAGGCCCTGTCCGGTCTGTTCGACCTGAGCGAGCGGAGCGAGCGAAGGGAGAACAGACTGAACCTTGGATCAACTGATTCCACAGAGCCAGGGCCGAAGGCCCTGCATCTGATTCCACCTTATTGCGCGGCACAGCCGCGCCTAGCGGAGTCGGCCGTAGGCCGAGGACGCTAGTCTTCACGATTATTACAGGAACATGGCTCCCCGCAAAAGAAATACCAGCAAAAAAGCTGTCGGATTAGCTCCAACTATGAAACGGATGATGGAAGTGAAAAACTCCGAACTGGTATTTTTTTAAGTGTTCTTTTTTATAGTAATACTTAGTCTGATCACAGATTTTCAATAAAGAGGAAACTCCATATTCTAGTGACACACTCAAGATTTTCTCTGAGTTTTACGAGAAGGTTGACAAAGTTGTGGACAACGTTACCGCTAAGTACAATCCGCTGTTTGACGTCAAAGAAGTACTTCAGAATTATCTCAAAGTGAGATTTGAAACTTACAGATAACAATTCAAAAACCGTCTTTCGGAAAGTTCCCAGAGATTTAGTACATAGTCTAGAAACGAAGAAAAAGATAAAGAATGAGACGATGGATCTTCTCGAAACTGAAGTGGAATATCTAGAAGATATGGAAATCGCTGAAGCTTCAAACAGAACTGAAGATTGGCGTGGTATCAAAAGTCAAACGTTGACATCTTCTGAAGATGATCTCGACAAAACTACGATTTCTGACGCAATCAGGACGCAGTTAGAAGAAATGTCGATTGTGGAGGATTTGGAGTTGAAAATCCCACTACTTACGAGTACTCCAATCAAGGCAGAGATATCTTCAGATGTTAATGGTAATCGATTGATGGTTGAGGGAATCAAGATCGATTCGGAGCGAATTCAAGAAGTGGAAACCATTAGTTCTGTTATCGAAATTGTGGAGAAAAAGGAGATTGAGGAAAGTGAGCCTGGAACTTTCAAAATCATAGACAAACGACAAAAAGGAGGAAGCACAGTTCTGAAATCTTCCAAGTTGTCTTCACCAATTTCAAAGGCTTCATCTACAGTATCATCTCACCAGTTTTCCAGTCAAAACAACTTACATACGCCAAAAACTACCAGCATCCGTCTCAGAAATCCTAAGGTGGACCCAACCGAACTACACACTACAAAGAAGGATAATCGTGGTTCGGATAATCGAGGTAGTAAAATGGCACATGCTAATCAACTTCGTTCGAAACTGTTGCTACTGAAAAAGGAGAAAATTCGCGAGGACAACGAAAGAAAGGCATCGGAAGTTTTGGAGAGGAAAAAGGCGTTGGAAGAGAAGAAAATGAAGCAAAAGTCGTCTTCTCGACATGGTACATCGTTAAAAAGAACTGAGACATTGGCTGGAGGACAAGGCCCAATTAAGAAAACTCGTGTTCATTTGTTTCCAAAAGAAGATAAAGTCTCGGTGCTTGATACCTCAGATGTCGTGGTATTGGTGAGTGAATCTGGCACCTGAGAAAAAAAGACATTTGAAAATTTTAAAAATTTCAGACACACTCTGTCAAGAAACAAGAAACTGGATTCACCACAAACGCGTACAAAAAGACTCCTCATTGTGTCTGTCGGGAGAATACAGCATCTGACTACGGGTTAGACGATTTGAACAGCAACGAAGACACTGACGATGAGAATAATCCACAAAAGGAGATTCCAATGTGGGCAGAATTCAGTTTGGTGAAGCGGAGTGTTCGTGACCACATTGAGAATCCTCCATTCGATCTAGATGAGTTCTTTGGGAAAATAGAAAAGGTTTACAGTTGCTATGAATTTTGAAAAACAATAATTTTGTTTATTTAGCCGAACCTCCAGGAAATATTTGGAAAAAATCATCAAAGTAAAGCTCGAGGATCTTCTGCACGCTGGAATTGAGGATCTTTTAAATGAACTCGAACATTGAATAAACTCGTTGAATTAGAAAATATCTGTTCAATTTAGAATGTATTCAAAGGGGACTCTTACCGAAAATTTCAACTGTTGGAATGTTTCCCTTCTGACATTCTGAAATTCTGAAATTCTGAAATTCTGAAATTCTGAAATTCTGAAATTCTGAAATTCTGAAATTCTGAAATTCTGAAATTCTGAAATTTTGAAATTCTGAAATTATGAAATTCTGAAGTTATGAAAGGTTGGGACCCTGAGGTTTTGAGATTCGTCGATTTTGAGATTCTGATATTCTGAGAAAAACTACGAAATTTTTTATTTGTCTATTCTTAAATTCTAGGTGTCCTGATGTGACTGATCTACGGCGATGATGCTGATCTTGGTTTCAGAAGACAGTCAAAAACTACAGTAATCCGACGTAAATCTATTTTGTTTTCATAGAAAAAAATCAGAATTTCCGCGTGTGCTGACAACTTTCATGCTCTTTTCTTATCTTATCTCTAGATCTGATCTACAGGGGCTATATAAGCTGGAGAAATCAACTAGAAGTCGGACCGAAGAGTCGATGAGGAGTCCGAGTTGAAACGTGGTTCCAGGGCAGCTGAGATGGCAAGGGATCCGATCCGATCCTACGACGACAACTGGCACTCGAAGCGCGACGATCACATGGTTTTGCAGATGATCAGCAAGGAGGACGACGTTGGATGCTGGATGCAGGAAGAAAGATGCTGCCTACTGCCAGGAAGCTTCGGATGCGCTACTCATTGCTATTTCTTTTTTCGAATACTAATCGACGTCATTGAAGTAAAAAAAGTACTAAAAGGCCTCGGGTCGCCATTGTTTGGGGTTCATGGCTAGGTGTTTATCACTGAACGTCCCCCTTTTACCAAATGACCGAAATCAAATTTTGAAAGAAAATGAAATAGCAAGCCATAGCGTACGCTGAGCTTTTTGGCCGCAGAGAAGGATCTACTTGAGCACACCGACTTCGGACTTCAAACTTCCGACTTCTGAGTTCAAATCTTTTATAAAAATTTTTTCAAAAATAAAACTAAACACTTCTGATTTTATGATTAACAATTTATCAGTTGACCACTTTTATAACTTTGATAGGAACCAAGAAAAATTGATTGAACATTAAATTATTTTATGGAGGGCCAGTTTCGTGATTTTGTAAATATGAATTCGTTTTGTTTGAATTTCAAAAATAAATTGAATCATTTTAATAAATAGACAGTACATGGTGATGCATAGTTACAGGACCTAAAGTTTGTACTAGCATAACACTTGAGGAAAGCGCTGTACATACTGTGTTCAAATTTGGACCACTCCGTTTCTCGAACGGTTCAGTCGATTCGAAATTTTATTTTCAAGCTTTTCAAGAATTGTGCGGACGCAACTTCAACTATTTATAATAAGAATGATATTAATACAATACAAGTTTTGGTCAGAATCCCTCCTTTTTATATAAATACTATTTTTGATTATATAGCTTAATGATCTTATTATTCCATTTGAATCCAACTGGATTTCCATTGTCATCAAACTGAAATCGATGATACAGTTTGTCAGTGAGCTTATCAGCCATGAGAGCATTTCCACCAATTGTACTCTTGTGATATACTCGCCCTGTTGATTCCATCAGTAATGTTGACGGCTGGAAGAAGACAAACTTTCAGAAAACAAATCTAGCATAAAACTACCTGAAAAGGATATAGCAAAGTGGATTGCCCGATTCGAAGTGACGTTTGTGTGGGATCCAATTCTGTGTAAACCAGAGGAGTATCGTCACATCTCAAATAGTTTCTTTCGATACCACAGAGGCTAACCCAAGGGAATGTATCCTGAAGGAAAAAAATTGAATTGAATTCATTAGAGTTAAGGTACCTGGTATCTGTCAGTGGTATTCTTTTTGATTTTAGAGTAGAAAAAGTTTAGAAAGGGTACATCTGAAAATTGAACTTCAATATCACATAGACAATCTTCTTAAAAGAACCTTTATACGCAGCAGTGAAATTTTTCATCCGGGAATCGTCCAGAAATAGAAAACCATTATGACTGACATAATAGAAATATTCCCTGGAACAATTCTTTCTGAGATTCAGCACCTAATTGTAAGCTACCGTACCTTATTTTTCCATTGTACTGACCTTGTTTATACAGCGCTTGATGTATTGCCATATCACCTTCAATCAATTTGATACATTTTGTATTTTTCATTCAATGTTCTATCTGACAAATAAATGTGTCTGACAATTAAATATTTTTTCAAAGAACACATGTGTTTTTAAATCTACATTTATTTATTCTGGATCGAATAGAAGAACAACAGAAATTTTTTAAATGAAACTTTAAGATAGCTTTAACGGTAATCGTTCTAAAACATAGTCCATTGAAAAAGTCGAAACAGCTGTTAGAAAAGACGGAAATCGGACTTCTTTCCTTGATCCTTGTCGAACTCTGGATCTTGGGCAACCTGAAAATTTAAATGATGTTGAAGATCCAAATTTTGAAGAAATGAAAATACTTACATTCTTGTAATATTGCCAATCTTTAGACAGTGGTTTGTCTCCTTCAAGTGGCGATTTGGACATATGGAACTCATATGGAGGCTCATAGTTCTTCTTGTCTTGATAGAACATTCCTTTCTTCCAGAACGAGTAGTCGAACTCTCCGTTCGCGAGCTTCTCCTTATGATCAGCAAGCTTGGCGGAACGCTCTTCCATGATTTCTGGATGACGACGCTCCCAAATCATTCTATGCTTCTGCTTCATATAAGCATCACGAACATCAGCTTCTCCTCCCAACTCTCCGTACTTGATGAAGAAGTTGAGCTCGTTTTCCTCCATATCTTCGATTACCTTGGCGCATGGAGAATGGTCAGGGTTGTTGTACAACATACACCGATCTACACGCTGACGAAGAGTTTGTAGAATGAAGCCGTCTACCATTTTATCGAGACGATATTGTTCGTTGGCTTCATAGAAGCACGCCTTGTCGTTGACGCCACATTCGTCTATTTCCGGAACTCGGGTGAGTTGTCGATGATAATAAGGAAGACGGTTCTTGTTGTTCAAGGGCTCTACGACTTTCTCTGAAACACAGATGCTGCTTAGTCTAAGCATAGGGTCGTAATGTTCAATAACAGCTACAATTATAGCAACGATACCTCTGAACCAAGTTGCTGGAGCGTCGAAGGCCTTATGAGCATAGTATCGGAACCGTGGATAGATGGAACCACGAGAATCGACATCGCGAACTTTCCAGTAGGCATCCCATGATGCTTTGTCATCAGCTTGACGCTGTTCTACTAAGTTCTCACCCATCCTGTAAACTGATTTTGAAATTAGAAACAAAACAAAGATGATGTATGAAAAGGCGTTACAACGCGATCAGAAAGTAAGTATTAAACTTGATTTTTAAAAATTATATTGAACAAAAACAACAACAACAGAACGGCATAAACATTAATGTTATATGGAATGAAAATAATATAAAATAGATTCATAGTCATCCACTGACAGATCGTGTGTAGCTATCTTGGACCAAAGAAATTATTTCATCTTCGTCTATTATGAATTCAGATTTGTTAATGACATCGTGAATCTTGATAATTTCTTCGGTTGTTGGAGCATTCACCCAAATTCTTCCGTTCATTCCGACGGTGATCTCAAATTTGTAAAATTTTCCCATTGTTTGGAGAATTTTGCAGGACGGATTGATGAGGCGTCGGCAATGATTCAGTGAAACCTGAATTTTCGAATTTTCAAATATTACGAAAAATACATACTTTGAACATGTATCCTCCGTTAAGTTGTCCCATTCCTCGGGCTCTTTTCTCGTCGTCGACACATGTTAATTCTGCTTCTGTTCTAGGAGTTGTATCAAAAACCGTAGCATAAATAATGTCACCAGTCTTGAGATTCGGCCTGTTTCGCTTCGTGGCTCCTTCGAAGTTAGTGAAACTAATCATGGCGTATTCGGCAGTTCCGATATCCAAGCGGAAAAAGTCACCGGTTTTAGACGTAACAATCGCAATTACTCGATCTCCTTCTTGTGGAATATATCTGAAAACGAACTAACTAGTTGCAGCTGTGAAAATACAAGTTTTCGATCACCTTTTGCTATGAACGCTGAGCCAAATTTTTCCTTCGTCGCTTCGGAAAGCACCAGGTTGAGTGACTACTTTTTTCTCGCCACGAAGATTGATTCCATATCCGATGATTGAAGAATCGCTTGAGGACGGTTCGTTAATCACATCACCGGGAAGGTAAACTGCCATTTCTGGGGGTTTTCCTAAAAAAAGGGATTGAACTTGAAAATGTAAATAGGACTACATTTAAATTTTATAAAATAAAATCGATAAATAGAAAATCATTTAAAACAAGCTGAAATTAAGCGAAAAAGCTGAAACCTACGAGTGCAGTAACGAAGCGGCTATCAGTTGTCCGAAGTTTTCCGTGTGCGTGTTTGCAGACTTGATTACCGTACTTTTCTCTAAAAAACGCAAACAGGTCTGCAGACTTCATGAAGAGGACATTTGCAAGAGAAAATATAACAAATTAGGTAGATGAATTGTTTTGCAGTGTTCTCGACAAAATCAGAAATAGAAAAATATAAAAGACAACATTTATTAAAATCTGGACATAAGTTGTGGTATTATACTTTTTCTCTGAACAAGTATAGTGGAGAAGTTGGAACCAACTAAACTTTTTTTCAAAGTCAATAAAGAGGAACACTTTTCATGAAAATCTTTATTTACAAACTCTATAAATACAGATAATTAACCTGAAAAGATAATGAATGTGAAATTGTTATTAAAGCTGTGGTTTTGATCTGCATGTACCGTATTTCCTCTAATAGAAGCCCACCCAAACCATCAACTTTTAGATTATCTCGATTCCTGGTAAAGATATCGAAAATTTGTCAACTGAGATATTATTTTTCATAGTATCATCAACATTTTATCAGTTGACCTATTACTGATATCTTTCACAGTAATCGAAATATTTGAGCTCAAAGTTGAAATTTTGGGTAGGCACTTATTGGAGGGACTACGGTATACAATAGCTCAAATAAGTTTATTGTTTATTTAAGTTCTCATATCATTTGTGAAATCATTTGAACATCAACTCGATCGACCTATTTATCAAAAACACATTACTGTAACCGTGAGAACTGTGTATCAAACATCTTATACACTTCCACGTAGGAAACTAGTTGAAACCCACGTTGCTATCCAGGTCCCATGTTATCATGCGAAATCCTCTCCTTATAGATCTGTCTAATGTTTGAGATGAAGGTTCGATTGACTCATAAGTTATATATCTTTTCATCTTGTGGTTTCAGCAAATCCTCATACTTACATGCATTATTCTTGCCTGTCAGGGAGCCCATGTAACTGACTTCTCTGTTCATATTAAAGGAACATTTTTGTGTCATGAGGAGCCTTTCAAAAACTGGCCATTAGAAGTTATGACTGATGGCAAGCGATGTAAGTCCATTTTATTAATGTGTCTTTCTCTCATTCTCAGAATTTCCAGTCAAATACGAAGATGACATGGATAGATTCACTAAAGACAATGGAGAGTTTAGCATTAAAGCTTGGGTCAGGACTGATTCGTATATGGTCACACCCTACATTGTAATCCAGCACAACTGCTGGGAGACTAAAGAGGTTCCACACCGCTGCCACCGTAAAATTATCCAGCCAGTCCAATCCCGATATGTGACTGTCGGTTCGAAAATTCCAGATGAAAATAAGGCATTCAACATCGGAACTATTGACCTTCGTTTCAAGCATCCATCTGAACTTTCCGTTAATTGTGGAAACTAGTAGAACTTGATTATCAGTCGATTATCAACAAAGTTTTGATAAAGATTCCATTTGTTCTAATAAAATATTTTGATTTGTCGTAAATACACTTCAAGGTGCCATAAAATGGATTCGTTCTCTTTTAGTTCTTTTTTAGTAATCGTTCTCTTTTAGTAACCACAGTACCACCATGTCATTTCGTCCATTTGCCCAGCTTTTGAAAAAAACCCAAAATTCAGAGGGAACTGATAATTATATCCAGCAGTATACCACTAACAACCCCGTACTTCTTCTTTTGTGCAGTTTTCGGTAAACGTTTCCCATCATTCACCTCCTTTGCCCAAGAGACGCAGAGAAAGGAAGTTGTGGGCGGAGCCAAGGCACACAGAAAGTATAGTGGCTGGCGGAACCCGCGAAGTGTCGGCTGCTGCGCGTGGTTAGGTTCAGCGGCCGCGTTGCTTTCATCGAGACCATACTATACAGAATCATTTCTGCAGTATGTATCTCGTAATTCCCATCAAATTGGTAGAGATGCCAACTGCGATGAAAGGGAGACGAGCATGGCGCGAGCGTGAAACAGTCCTTGAGGACTTGATGACCGCACGGAGCCAATTCATTTTGGAGCCGTAGTGCCATGCTCTTCTGAGCAGTTATATGAAAGTTCATTCAAAAGCGAAAAGGCGATAAACTTTGCACAGAAAATATGTTATTGTGATGACGACCTACTACCGATCCTCTGTTTTTCACCACACCTTCTAAAAGAACAAATGAAAATTCTTTTTATTTCATCTAGTTTCTCTGTTCCTCCAAAGAAGGCGTCCTGCTCAACCCCTCTCGCGAGATACGTTTCCTTGGCAACCGAAGAAACACACTCCCGCTTCGATTTTCTCTGACACTTATTCGCAACTGGTTCTTTTGTTCCACAACTAAAATGGAAGATGGTCTAGAAGATGATCAATCGAATGGCCACCAACCAGAATCAACGAATGGGTTGGAAATAGCAGAAGACGGACCAGGAAAAGAGTATGAAGTATATATTCGGGTGAGTTCAAATGTGTTGTGAATCATGTCTTCAATTAATATGTTTGTTTTAATATGAAAACATTTTCTTACTGTTTAGTTTTGTTTTCAGAACGAGGAACTCGTCGACAAACTCAAACTTTTGAACTACGAGGACGGCTTTTTGAAACTTGGTGTTGCTTATAAACCAATTTCAAAGTATCTTTTTTTGTTTAGTACATTTGTACCATGATATTTTTATAGACACTACTTTGTGAAATCAGTAAATGTGGGTGAGCAATTCTTTCTGTTTACTTCGTTAGCTGCTTGGCTAATCAAAAAGTCTGGAGAAGAATCATATAATATGCCACAGGAAGTAAGATTTCTGGTTTGAATACATTTCATAAGTGCTATAATTTTCAGTTTGATGATCCAAACTCTACACTTGCAAACATACTAGCAGCTGCAAAAAATAAGGTATGTTTGAGACAGATTCTCTGATATTTGTATATTTTAAAACTCACATTTGTACTATCTAATTTAAAAACATAGCCTTTCTTGGAGATTCTAGGTTATGCGGAAATTCTAACCTCACATTTCCGGGTATTCAAAAATTGAAAAAAAATCTTGGTATAAGAATAAATTCATTCAAATTACAAAAAAGCTAATGCTAAAACTGATTTCTATTCATCATCACCATCGTCGTTGCCGTCGTCGTCACCGTCATCTTCATCATCATCAGCGCGAACGAGCACAGAATCTCTTTTGAATCTTTCCGCTGCCACCATCTTAGCACGTCCTTCCCAGTGATGACGTTGATGTACAGAAGCAGCAAATGCCAATGAGAAAATAATAAGAAGAATCAGGAGAATTCTCATGTTTCAAATTTTGCGGGTGGTCTGTCTCATCAAATATTATCTGTCCTTTTATACGAATTTTCGTAGACTTGTCAAATCATGAGACATAAGAAAAGGACCAGAAACACTCTTCTAGTTTATTTAGCAAACAGTAGACTATCAGATGAAAGGTCAAATGCGTAGAATTTAGGTTTAAACTGACCTCAAAATCACATGTTGGTCAAAAAATGCCTAGTTTGAGATGTAAGTCCATAGATCGACGACATAGATAAACAATTCGAACAACGTAGAAAGGAAGTATCTCCCCACGATCTTCATATCGTTTCGAAACCAGATTTTTTCATGATCCTAAACACAGAATATTCCCATTTGGTTGGCTTTGGCACACAACAGAAAATCCTTCAGACTGAAATATTTACTTTTGAGATTTCAAAAAAAAATTGTGAAAATACTAAAAATTTATCAGATAACAACCCGTAAAAAACATAAATCAATTTGTCAAGAAGACTAGAGAGTACATCCATTTTCTCCTTCCTCAAAATCAGTGGATATCAGTTGATGAATATAAATATTCTTGTAACTCTTGTATGTCACGAATTCACTTGCCACATTTGTACACCTCAATCCTGGGAAAGCTGGAATATTACAGTACTCGGGTCCTGAAATATAAAAGTTTCTATAGAAAGTTTTAGAGGTATCGCACCTCTACAAGTTCCTATATCTTTCATACTGTAGAAGATGCGATTGTAGCAAACTTCAATGAGTGGATAATAAAGAGACACCTTTGGAAGTCGAGAGTAAATCTGAAATATTATCGCTCGGATTAGTTTAGACTATAAGACATTTTACCGATTTCATGTTCCCATCTGAAACTCTGTTCTTGAATTTCCTTTGAATTTTCAAACCATCTGATACGTTGTATACCGTTCTTTTTGTGGCATTTAAATGATACGGATCGAAGTATGGAGGATTCGAAATTTCTTTAAAAAAGAATGCTATAGAAAATGAATCTATCAGTGAACTCACTCGTTCGATTAACTGTTGGGTAGTCAGGAAACTTCCAAATTCTCAAATGATAGAATGCGTTTACATCAACTGGCATCACTTTCTGTTCGTATCCTTCTTTGATTGAATAGGACCTATGAATCCACGTACTGTCAACTCTTTCCGGCCGGACAACCAATTTTCCCCATCGTTGCTCACCCTGAATCAATTCGAAGTTTTATATCGAAACTGAATTCTTTGTAATGTTTTACCTTGAATTTAATGGATGATAAAAGCGAGATAGGGGAATATAAGGCAGGAGTAATTGCTGAAAATTTTTGGTATTGAAGAGATTGTTATTATGATAACCAACTTACAAGATTCAATTGATGTCTGTGTCATATTGTATACAATTGCTCCAGCAGTTGGAAACATATTGAAAGCCTATAAAAACATAGTTTTGGAGCGTGGTACAAGTTCTACAGTATTCTTTCCGTCATACTTGTAGACCAGGTCCTAGTGGGCCTCCGCGAGCCCTGCCATAGTTTCTTATAGAATCACTATTTTTGGACCAACTAAATGATATATGATAGAACTAGACAAGCACTACGAAATGAAATAACTTGGAATATTGTCTCTTGGAATACTGTCCTTTGTAATAATCATCAACTTCTATCATATCTTATTGAATTAGTTCAAAAAAATATTTTAAAAAGAAACTTTGGCAGGGTTCGCGAAAGTCCGCCAGGGCTGGGTTCACAAGTTTGAGAAACTAGAAAAATCGGCCCAAAGTTGAGCATTATTTAACCCTTTTGAATCCCTGATCCAAGACTATGCTCTTCGATTCTTCCTGAATCTTACCGCTGTAAATTCTTCGTGATAATTCTTTCCCAAAACAGGAACAAGAATATCATCTGGATCAGGAAATATTACGAATTCTGCTGACTCTTTGTACTGTAGAAGGCAATCAGTCATAGCAGAAGCTTGATTTCTGAATTCAAGTTCTGTATTTGGGTCGAACATTGGGGAAGCTGCACGTGATTCTCCGATTTTGATAGAAGGCCAGGGAGAGATTCGAGTCTAGAATTTAAGAAAACCTTGAAACTGTTATCAAAAAGTAACTCACATTTTTATTTTCTTTTATTAATTTGAACAGGTCGGTTATCATGGATCGAACATAGAAATGTAGAAAAGCACCGTAATGGGAATATATCTATAAATAATGAAAATCTTCTGTTAACGAAAGTAGGAACAGACACACCTCAACAGTAGCCAGAAGCAGTTGCCATCTTTCATTTAAAAATAATGGAGAGAAGCAAGCCACAACTTTCCGTGGTGTTTGGAAAGGTGTTCGAAGAGACAGCTGAAATCGAGAATTTTCATATTTGTAAAACAATCTCTAGCTATTTAACTAAATATTCCAAATTTATTTCAAATTGTTTCAAGATAAAGATGCATTTTTTGAAATATGTTCACTGACAAAAAAGTCGCAAAAAAATAAATATATTGTTTTTCGAATTGATAGTTCTAACCATTAAGAGATCTAACTATTACTACCGTAAAACCGGTATTAGAAGGGCTCCCACACTGTTAAGTTCGATCTCAATTATCTCAAAGCTATCAAAAATTTGCCAGTGTACTTCATTTTTGTTTTGAGATAATTAGCCAAACATACAAAAGACTGCAAAGCCTGAAGGGCCCACACTGTCAAGTTCGAGCTCAATTATCCCGGCTCCTATAAGATATATGAAAAGTGCGTCAACTGATAAAACACTTTCGAAATAATGATAAACAATTTATCAGTTGACATCTTTTCATGTTTTTGACAGGAACAGGGATAAACTAGTTCGACGTTAAAAGTAAGGGCTCTTCTATTACAGGTTTTACCGTATTTTATTAATCTTAAGGAACATTGAAGTTTGCTTATCTCGAGCTTCCTCCGACTCACATCCCAAAGTTTCAACCCTGTTTTACTGACTTCCCTAGTCAAATACGAATATTGAAAAAGGGATATTAGCGTCTAGCAGCACAGTAAAATTTAGAGATTTTCGAAGGCCGAATTCGTTTTGAAATGGTTATCTCCACTGAAAAAAAACGCACCTCCATTCCATCTTTTTTATTCGTCGACAACTTCAAAAGTACATGATCTTCAGGAACTTGTCCCACAGCAATATAGGGAACCCATTTACAGAAAAATGGGATTTTATTGATAACCGGTTGAATCTTAAATTGTACTTCAACATTCCCTTGCATTGTCTCCGCGACGACATTCAATGTAGAATATTTTAAATGGAATACTTGAACGGAATTGAATAGAATAACGGCTGTACTCGGTGGGAAACTTTTCGAATTCTCGTAATATGTCGTCGACAAAACAACAATATCATCATTCCGAGCTACATAATCATGTAAAATATGGTTGTGTTGACGATCGAATATTGTCAGACCTAATAATTGTTTTCTTTAGAGTGTATGTCCCTTTAAATATGTAATACCTGCTAAAATAGTTACAGCAATTAAAAATCCAAGGCAAACCACTATGAATATGAACAATCTTACAAACCGCTTGCCTGGAAAACTTTTGTAAATATTTTTTCAACTTCCGGAAATTGACTGACCTTTAAAAATGAGCTGGCAACTCTCCAGAAACATAGTGTTCTGTTACCTGCTCTAAAGTTTAAAAAAGAAGGGAAAAATAGTGCGTTGTCTAGGAATAGGCAAAGGAGGAGAAGGGCGAAGAAGGAATCTACGTATTGCAGAGTTTCCTTTGAAGTGAAGAAGAAGATCTAGATGTAATCTTTTTTCCGAAAAGGTGTCTTCTCAATTGTCCCCTTATTCATTTCCATTCTCTTCTCATAAGATGAACTTTTTAATGGGTTATTTTGTAGCTAGATCTCTGTTAACTTGAGTTCTGCTAATCCTTGGGAGAATTTGAAAACATGAAAATATTAATTGAAAGTAGAATGAAAAGTGAATAGTTGGTCCACTGGATATGTCAAAAACCGGTTGAAAGAAAACCGATGTATGAAGACGGAAGGGAAAGAAAAAATGTCCTCAATGTTCGGAAGATTTCATTAAGACAAGTTCGAAAGCGCGATTTTTTTGAACTTTTGACTACCGAAGTTTAGATTTGAAATTTGAGAATATTCTTCGTTTAGATCAAGATTTTTGGAATTCACACTGAACAAAAGAAAAAAAAACATTAATCCATGATAAGTCTTTTACAGGGTGTTCCAGTTGACTTCACAGCTGCAAAGCTGAAATCTGGAGCCGGGGAAAATGTGATTTCAATTTTAAGTGCTCTTGCTGATGCGGCTCTGGTTCAAATTGGGTTCCAGTGGCAAAAGTACCCCTTTTAAACTTGAAAAATTGAAGAATCGGCCTGATTTCAGAATGATTCCTCCAAAAGAAGAAGACGAAGATACAGCGGTTGATGAGCAAGACGATGACGATGATGATGATGACGTGGCAGAAGAGCCGACAACTTTCCTCGATGATGACGATGATGATAATGTCATTGAAATTGATTTGAAGGCGCAGGGATTGGTTACCGAATCGGTGAGTATTCCATGTTTTCAGGTTGGCGACTATAAATAATTTTACAGAAGAACCCTCTCCAAAGTGTTCTTCAAAGCACCACAGATTCGATTTCATGGAAACAAGAAGTGGAGAGAGTTGCTCCACAATTGAAGATTACATTGAGACAAGATGCAAAAGATTGGCGTCTTCATCTGGAACAAATGAACTCAATGCACAAAACAGTTGAACAAAAAGTTGGAAATGTTGGACCCTTCTTGGATAGTGTCAGTTTAAATTCTTTTTTTAATTTTCAAAAAACCGCCTTGATTTTCAGATGTCAAAAGACATTGGAAAGACTTTGGAAAGAATTTCAGTTAGAGAAAAGTCTCTGAATACTCAGTTGTCTAGTATGATGAGCAAATTCAAAAGAGCCACTGATACGAGAGCAGAATTGAGAGAAAAGTATAAGTGAGTGGAATTAGGAATTTATTGGTAAATCACAGTTTTTCATTAAAGAGCAGCATCGGTTGGAGTGAGTTCTCGAACTGAAACCCTTGATCGGATAAGTGATGATATTGAACAATTGAAACAGCAAATCGAGGAACAAGGAGCCAAATCCAGTGATGGAGCTCCGTTGGTGAAGATAAAGCAAGCAGTGAGCAAATTGGAAGAAGAGTTGCAGACAATGAATGTGCAGATAGGAGCATTGGAACAATCGATTCTGAATACTTATCTCAGAGACCACTTCAACTTCAGTGCAAATCTTCTGAATATTGTCTGAATAGCCTAACCCTTTCTGTTCAAATCGGTTCATAAATTTTGATAATGTCATCTATAAAAAGTCAAATATAACAAAATAGGTTCCCTACTACAAAACTAATGGCGTCTCCTTCTAGTCGTTTTCATTCTAAAAACGGAAGAAGTCATGGGCTTCGATTATTCCCGTGGGTTCAATTTCTCAGCAAAAAGGAAAGTTTTGCTCTTATAGTTAGAGCTCTCTCTGTTTCTCTTCCCTTCTCTCACAGACACCTACTAACCTACAAAACTTTTTTTTCTGTATGTGCCCTTGCGAAAAGAGAAAACTTGACTAATGAGCATTGGGCGAGCCACCACAGAAGAGACATATGGACTTGCTCCGAGAGCAGCCGTCGAGTGTGACAAAAAAGTTTTTGAAACTTTCTATCTCTTTTTCTGGGTGACACACACTGATTGGGGCCAGCTGGAGAGTTGGGAAGGAGATGGAAGAAAATTCTTGCGAAATTTTCTAGGATTTTTATAGAACTTCTGTATTTTGTGACAAAAAGAATTATCAACACTTCATTTGATATTCATATAAAGCGATTAAAAGTGAACGAGGAAAAAAATGAAGAGCGAGAAATTTGAAAATTCAGAATATGAAAATGAAAAAAAACAGAGAAAAGATCAATTCGTGGGATGATTTGAGAATGTTTTGGTTCTGGTGTTTGGAGTTTTCTGTTCAAGAGAAAGGGAAATGGGAAGACTATCAGTTGTTATGAGACATTTTGACACCCGTTTCAAAGCGAAATTTAAAAGGAAAACCTATAACATTATATCGTGAAAGCGACTTTTTTGGTGGGTCAAAATTTTGTGTGAAAATTGCAAAAAAAATCACAGGCAACAGGCTAGAAACAAAGAGAAAGTTTAAACGAGAAAAGGCGAGAGAGTGTGTGAGAAGAAGAGATTTGGAGAAAGACACGGGGCATGAAGAAGTGAGAACTATTTTTGAAAAAAAAAGAAAAAAAAGAAGTAGTGGTTCCTAGGCGAAAGACACTTCGTAACGGCATGGGATATCCGTTAGATATAGGCGGGAATAATTTGGTCCCCATCCTTTGCCAACTGATATTACCAGATTTTGTTGAGCCAGTGCTGGGTCCTGAAAGAGTTGAAATTTAGGATGATTTTGGTAGACGAATCAAGTGCTCAATATAAATTCCTAAAAATTTATGGATCTAAACATTTTGTCGAAGAACTGCAACTTTTTTTAAATTCGTCAAATCATCAATATTATTTAACTAGAAACCATTCCAAAGTGACGGCCAGATCCCTCAGAATTTTCCAGTTGCACAGTTGAAACAGTACACCTCTAGCGTGTTGAGACCGCAACAAATTTCAAGCGGTTCTTTGAAAAAATAAATTTTTTACAAAACATTCTTCTTAATCGTCTTAAAATGGTCCTAATTTTTGCAAATCTCGACTCGCTAGGGGTGGACGGTCGTCTTGGTTTTAACGGCGCGTATTAGAAATCCTGGGGATCTGGGCTGTTTTCTAGGCCCAGAAATATCAGATATAGAAGCTTTGGACGCGAACTCAAAATACTAACCTTGCTGGGCCTTCGCACTTTAGTCCGTTCACTTGCAGGTGCTGATGCAGACACTTCTCCTCGATGTACTCGTATACAGTATCCAGGTGATAACCTTCGAAGAGTATCTTTTGTTGATGATACGTTTGGAGTCATGGATAGAAATAACGGCCGAGTTCCACTATAATATCAGACTATTTTTTATACAAAACTATCTTTATTTTCAAACCTATTATATAACCAAACATCTTCTGGATTCGTCGAGCCAATCGGATCTGCTTGTCGTATTAAAGCAAACGAGACTTCATTTTTCAAGTCCCAAGGACTGCATTCTAATTGGGCGTCGTGGACTGGAATTTCAGAAATTTAGATTTTAAATATTTAGGTTTTTGAAATTACCTGATTTTGATAAGACTCCCACAGCTGCAAATGCTCCGTGCAGCCATACCGTATCACCGATTTGTTCTTTTCGCTCGTACCTCGTCATTTTTGCCCATGCTGTAATTTTAGAATTAATTGAAAATATAGCTTAAAAACCAAAAAAAAGACTAACATCGATTAGACTCGTGATGATGATAATGTATTAAATCATCGGGATCCTGTGAACTTCTTGAAGTACACGGAGGTGAATCATCTGGAACTGGAGGTGTTGCTGTTGGTACTGATGGTGGAGGTCGATCCGGCAGTTCTCCAGACAGGATTTTTGGAAGTTTTGAAATTTCTGCATCGTGTGTGTCTAAAGAAATCATTTTTTGTAGACGAATAACATATAAAAACTAACGATCTCGATGTCGATAGGTGATATGTCCGTTTCCAATAAGTGATGATCTATGATTGTTTTGATGGACAGAAGAGTTCTTGTCCTCCGATCCATCATCATCACCACCGTTTGTTTCTGGACGGATCCATAGAGCATAGTGATAGGGGTTACAACATGACACTGAAGTGTTTTTAATTAATTTTTTGAAGAAGAGATGATGAATCTTTTTTTCAATTAATAATAATGCAAATCAAATACTCACCAGTGGCATTATTAATAGTTACTCGTCCAAATCTACACCAAGGTAGTGCTTCTAATCGATGAAGTGCTGCATCCACTTGTAAATCTTTCCATCGCCAAAGTTTACAACATAGATACGGCATACTCATCGGACGATCAATTTGAGGTATTAGGCCTGAAAAATGTGATCTAATTTATGAATTAAAATTGGTCCGTTCCATCAAAAACTGAATAATTTGTTGACTTATGTTCTATCACAAGTTCCTAACACAAGTTCCAAGAAATATAACTCACCAGAATCTTCATCCGGAGGATCCTCTTCTACCCGTTCATCCATCGGAGGACCCGGAGCACAAGCTTTCGAATCGACACCATCACTCTCCACCGCTTTTCGTATCACTTCTACATCTTCTGCATCGAAGCCACGCATCAGTCGAAGAAATCTAAAAATATACCATAATCAATGAAAAAAAAAAGAAGAACGGTACCTCCTCCTCGCCCTCCGCTCATCTGAAGTGACTAGAAGACGTCGTCGCCAGAGTCTCTCGACGTGTCGCCGTCTCTCGCTGAACACGCACCACATGCCACAATCCATCGTGGTGCATGCCGTGATGTGTTCGAATACACAACACTATCAGATACGGTTCTTCTATCGATGGAATGGGCTGGGATAGTGTGTGAAAAGGAGAGAGACGAGGCGACTAGGCGACAGATGATGGTATCCAGATGGCCTCTCTGAAAATACTTCTAATAGAAGAAGCGAGATTCGAAGAAGAAGAAAAGGATCAAAAAGCTGATTCAGAATTTGTATGCAAGTTTTCACTCGAAAATCCAAGAAGTCCAGAAGACTCCACCCACATTTTCGTGTAAACACCATAAAATAGGAGAAGAGTGTCTGTTTGAAAGAAGTCGTAAACACTTGACTAATACCCGGAGAGAAGAAAAAAGAAGAAGAAGAAAGAACAGACGGAACAAAAAAAAGTAAATCATTTCGTTCCCGTGTTCTTTCTCTTTGTTGTAAGACCTTCTTTTCTTCTTTTCGCCTCTTGCTCTTTTTTTGATTTTCATACTAAAGAAAGGGTTAAAATATTAAAAAGAAGAAGAATAACGAGGTCATTTTTTTGGTAGCTAAACGAACGGAGCAAAAGTGCACGGAGCCAAAAGAAACAAGAGAGAAAAGAGAGTGGATGTCGGCGTCCCTCTTTTGACGTTTTGGACGGACGGACGCTGGGACGAAATTAGCTGCCATCAATCACAATTTATAACCACGCAATATGAGAAAAAGCCGACGAGAGATAAGAACGAATAGGAGACGCAGACTGTTAAGAATCTACTCATTTTTTGGGAATTTAAGACAGATGAACAGTATTTAAAGGAAAGAGGACTCTAGAAATTTTAGAAATCCTGGAAAATTATTAAAAGATTAGATCGATTTTGGATTTTTGAACGGGATACTGCTGATGATTTTGGATCGGTTTTCAATATCATTGTATACCGTAAAACCTGTAATTGAAGGGCCCACTAACTTATAACTTTGAGACAATTTATCTCGGTTCCTGTAAAATATATAAGAGTTGTCAACTGATAAATTGTTTATCATAACATCCCCAATTTTTTATCCGTTGACACATTTCAGATATCTTGCTTAGGAGCCAAGAAAAATCAGCTCAAATTTGACACTGCGGGGGGCTCTTCTATTACAGGTCCTACGGTATTTTATGATTCAAATAGTTTTCTCGAAACCGGTTTTTATCAAACCGATAACTCTCCGGTTATAAAAAGTATAATTTATCAAGAACTGAAAAAAACCTCCTGGGAGATTTTCCCACCACTATTATTCATATTTTCTGTTGCTCAACTTCTTGTTTAACTTTTAAAACTTCCAATTGTTTTACTCTACTACTCGTTTTCTTTTCTTTTTTTTTCAAAAAAAAAAAAAGAAAAAAAGAAAACGCACTCTGACTTCTGAGAAATGGAGAGGCAAGAATGGGGGGTGGAAAAGTGGAAAAAGAAGAAGGAAATATGTGAAAATGTTTCAGTTTAGCTCATACAAACATCATAACATTATGTTTTTACTTTGAAAAAACTCAACAAGTCGTCAGATTGAATTAGAGAATTTGAACTGATGGAAATTCATAATTTGAGATCAAAATATCCCGATTTCTTGTTGGTCTCAATTTCAGGAACTACGATTGATAAGGTCACTCCAAAACATCGGCATGGCGAATATTCAAGAATGGATAGAAGTAAAAGTTTGTATCCTCACTGTAAGGACATCCAGACAAAAGAAATTTCGAGCGAATTTTCAAAAAAAAAAACAACTTAAATGAGCCGAAAAAACCACAGAGTTCAAGACAGAGAATTAGAGAAAACTACGAAGAAAATGGCGGTTGATGGTGGGGGGTGACGAGCAAAAAAAGTTTGTGAAATACGAAAAAGAGCGGGTGGAAGGGGGGTCCCTGCCTCCCTTCGACACCAAATTGGTGGGGGCGAAGAGTGTATGTGTAGAATGCAATGGCGGGAAAAGAAGAAGAAGAAGAGCTTCAAATCCGGATGGAAAGAAGAAAACGGAAAGGGTTGCGAAAAATTAGCAAGCTTTCTTTGTGGGTGGTGGTGGTAGTCTCGTTCCCAAAAAAGTTTTAGTCGTCATCTACTTCCCCTTTTCCAGATCTTTTTTTTGTTGTTCAAAAAGAGGCGAAAAGAGTATTTGTGGCGGATTCGGTGTTGGGAAGAATCAGCATTCGTGATGTACTGAAAATGTTGGATCTAGGGACTGGTGGCTAAGTAGATCGAGTTGGTGACAGTGATCCAAAGGAAGGGAATAAGGAGATTCAGAAAAGTTTCAGCTGGAATTTTCGAAAAACCGAGAATCTACTAGCAGTTTTCCAGAAAAGGACATTTCCTGATATTTTTGTCTTTTGGAGCGATTTGTCGAGGTTTTGCAACTTTTCTTGGACAATTTCTTGATTTTTTTAAATGCGAAATTACATACCGTAAAACCTGTATTAGAAGGGCCGGCTTTATTTTGTTCCAAGATACCTCCGCATGGCCCTTCTATTACAGGGGCCTTTCTATTTTTCCGGTCATTTATCCCGAAAATTTGCATCTAAAAATCGACGAATTTTCGTTCAAAAGTCATGAAAATCTGTCAATTTCACCAAAAATAATGAATTTTTTGACCGAAAAAATAGTTTTTCAACAGATTTCTTTTCAATTTTAGAACTGAAAAGGTACGGAAATTTTTTAATTTCATGACTATTTTTAAGGGTCATGAGTCTTTCTTTAAAGAGGGTCCTTCTATTACGGGGGCCCTTCTCTTACAGGGGGCTCTTCTATTTTTCCAAACCCCTCTCGGGGGACCCTTCTATTAAAGGGGCCTTTTTAATACAGGTTTTACGGTAATACTTTACAAATATCAAAAATATTTCAATGCAAAAAAATGTTGGCTGGAGTCTTCATTTAACCTGCCGAACTGTCATAATCCAAAATCGATCAAAACTTTCAACTTTGAACCCATATATCTTCTTTCCTATGAAAGATATTCAAAGTGGACAACTGACAAAAATTTATCAGAATATCAATCACATTTTGTCAGTGAATCACTTTATGTATCTTTTACAGGAGCTGAGATAAATTGGCTCAAGTTTGATCGTTTGGGGATCATTCTGTTAAAGCCTCTAGTTATCGTGATGGGATCCAAAAACTCTGAGTGGTTTGTTTTCTTGAAATCCAAAAGTTTGTTTTATCATGGAACAAAAAATTTCGAATTTCGCCAAATCTAGCTATGCTTGGGCTTTTTTTAAAGCTTTCAATTTGTTAAGCTCAAAACATTAAAAATCAGACAGCTCGAATAGAAAAAAACAGACAGACAAATACATAATTAGGTTTTTATTACTAGTTAGCATGAGATAACATACTTTGGAAAAAAGTTTGCAGAATCTACAGTATTAATGACTGCTCCCAATACTTTAGTAGAAAAAAGTCACTAGGAAATATTTTCAGAATAGTAAGTTCATACTAAATTCAATCCGTTCCACAGAAGTCTAGCAACATTAAAGAGTGTTTCGTAGTAGTCAATGGTTCTTTTCATGTTCCTTATTAGGTTTTTCTCGATCAGAAATGTTGCAAACTTTGCTCTTACCCTCCCTTTTGGAGTAAAAGTCGTTTTGCACTTTTCGTCTTTTCACAAAAGGAAGTCAAAGTTTCCTGCGCTACTAACTATTTAAAAAATTCGTGTCAAGACCTTAAAAATAAGGGGTGGTCTGAGACCAGAGAGGAAGAGGCCACAAAACGGACGAAGAACAATGGAAATTGAATCGCCGAGAGCCTGATGGCTGTTGGCGCCGCCGCCACCACCGCCGCCGACGAAGAAGCAGAAGATTGCAGAAGAAGAAGCGGGTGTAAAAACGACGATGGCGGTGGCATCGTCGGAAGAAGGAGAAGAAGGGACGGGAGTAGGAAAAAAAGAAGAATAAAAGCAGAGCAACAATGGACATGACAAAAAGGGGTTGGAGTGCGTGTATGTATGCGGTGACAGAGACATAGAAAGAGCCCACGGGTCCCCCCGATTAGTTGTGTAGTGGCTACCGGACGAGCTGAAGTAACACGAAAAAAAACGTTTGCAAAAGCAGGAAACACGTGTCTGATGAGAGGTTCGCTATTGAGACGGCTAGAGGGATTCCCCCGTTTTTTCTGTTGTTCAGAATTACATAAAGTTCTTTGGTGCACAAATGAAAAACCTGAGCTTTCAAATGAAGACAATGAGAATCAAAAGATCATAAGCTCAACGAGTTTCAGGTTTAAAACTGACCAGCCCCCACCAAACCCCTACCGTTCGAAATAATCCCATAATATAATTTTTCTGAACAGCACAACTAGAGTTCCAGTCTGGAACTTCCAGAGGTGAACGAATTGTGTTCTGTTTTTCTCTAAAACATCAAATTGCTGTTATGCAACGGAAATCGTTTATTTCCTTTGATGGAAGAGGAAGGAAGTAGAGAATGTTGGCGAGATTTCTTAGAAAATGGCCAGTCGTTGTTTGTTCCAGGAGTCCTGGACCAGAATTCAAAGAGAATTCTGATACAAAAGAATATTGGCTTCTTACAACACAGACAAAACATTTTAAAAGACACCATTCCGTTCAATGTGTTCTGTTGAGATGTTTCTATTTTAAAAACCCATAGCCTTCAGGATAACGCAAAACTTTTAATAGAAGGCCCCTCATACTGTCAACTTAGAGCTCAATTATCTCAATTCTTATGCAAGATATAAAAAATGTGTCAATTAACGAAACAATAATGATATTATGATGAGCAATTTTTTAGTTGATAACTTTGCATCATCTTTGACAGAAGCCGAGATAAATGAGCTCAAAGTTTACAGGTTTTGTGGGTTTCTATTAGATAGTTCGGTAGGTCCATCACATAAATTTAATAAAACAATCGGAAACACCAGAGAACGATCTAAATTTTTTCTTTGGAAGTTTCTGCTTCCTTTCAAATCAAACGTCATCCCTGCACGTGATTTTATTGGGTGCGTGGGAATAATTCAAGCGTTTTCTTCTAATCTCGGATGCCTAGCTCCCCCCTCTCTCTCTCTCTCTCTCTCTCTCTCTCTCTCTCTCTCTCTCTCTCTCTCTCTTTTTTCTGTCTATCTACCATCTCCTTATTGCTCATTCATCATCAGTTACACGTGTCTTTTATTAACATGTCCATCAGCTTTTTCCAAAAAGCAGGAGAAGAAGAAGACGAATGAATAAGGATAATTGATGATCGAATAAGTGATAGAACATGGGAATAAAGAAAATATACAAAATCATTTTAGGTTCTACTTTTATGAATATCACAAAGAATTCTACCTTTAAAATACTGCTTAGAGACTAAACTGGAACTATACTATAATACCGTAAACACTCTAATAGAACGACTCTCTAACTTTCAACTTTGTGCCGTTTTTTCTCGATTCCTGTGAAAGATATCAGCAAGTGGTAAACTAACAAAAGGTTTTTGATATCACAATAACTACTTTATCAGTAGACCTCTATCTTAAATCTTTTACAGAAAATGAGATATACGATCTCAAAATTGGGTCCTATTAGAGTGTAAGGTATCACTTTTTAAGGTAGTACCGAAAGGTACCGTAAGGTAATATTTTTACTGTAGCTTTGGAATCTTGCTTATAATAACAGAAGTAGATCAAAACAGTTCTGAACTTTGAAACAAAGTTGTTTTTCAGTTTTCAAAATAAAAACTTTTCGCAGAACGACAAGAAGTGACCAGAAGTGGCGGGACTAGTCAAGTCACCAAATTAGAAATTTATATTGGTTTGGGGGGAGGGAGCATGTGAATTTTAGATCTACTCTCTCACTTTCTGATCTCTTTTTGAGATATCTCGTTTTTAAGACGGAGGAACCAGTTTTGTTCACATAAAAATCACATTTTGTACATTTGCATCTCATCACCTAAAACTACCGTATTCCTTCGGGATATATGTACGAAACGAGCTTCGTGTCTCTAGCAGTAGAAAGAAGGGGAGAAAAGCAAAAGAAGATGTGATTTGGAAGAAGCTTGTTCACTACAGACGGCATATCGAAAGTTACGGGTCCCAAGAGGATGGTTCGTCCTTCGTCCCGAAAAAGGAAAAGAGGACCACAAGTCGAAAAGTCAAAGTGTATAGGAGAAAGGGGACTTGTTGGTGCATCTTACACCCCCATCTCTTTCATGAGCAACCATCATTTTGTTTATAAAAAAAGGATCGATTTTTGGGAAGAAATGACACAAAAAGAGATTTTGCGAAGGATGATTTCTTCTTGCGAATATAAATATAAACATTTGGTTTCCTTTGACTTATTTTAGACCAAGGAAAGCAACAAACACATATTCAGATGCACTAGTTTTGAGAAGGACCTTCTAGAATACAGCACACATAAAATTGATGAACCGGAAAATTATTGTTATGTCCTCTTCTTCCTCTACCAGTCACAAAACCTCTCTGTCTATTGTTCTTCTTTTGGAAAGAAGAAGAAGTTTTCAGGATGCAGCACACACTTTTGAGATTTGATGAGTGGAATCACAGAAACAAATGAGATTAGTCCAATTGAGCAACTTTGGCATTTTTTGAGCTATTTTTAGATCTACGGTGATTTGAGGCTCGTAGAAAATGTCGGTTTTAAAAAACGATGGTTTTGATTTGAGATTTTGGAAACATATCTGTTTGTATCTCATCTTTGTTCTCGTATTATCATTGCTTGTAATTTTGCCAAGTATTGGGAGTACGCCTTTCATCCATATCAATCTTGTCTGATTTTTTTTTAAAGTATTTTTTAATTTATGCATATTAGAAAAATACATAAAATTGCAAACATTTTGGTGCTCGATCTATAATTCTGTATGATAAGATTTGTTTGGAGACGAAAGAATTTGAAATTTACTGTCAAGAAAAATGAAACTTTTCAAAACAGCCCGGTGTATTATGATCAGTTGAGTCGAGGTAAAAATAAAAGAAAAGAGACAATGTTCTCATAAAACATAGGGAAATCTAGAATTACAAGAGAAAGATGAGATGGCAAAGAGGAAAAAAAAGAAGAAAATGTAGAAAAAAAGAACATGGATAACTTGTGTTGAGAATATCGGAGCAGTTGTTGTCTAGTTTTTTCAAAGATTTCGGAATTTGAGAAACGGAGTGAACATTGAAGTCTCAAAATAATCAAGACAGTATGAAAGATATGAAGAATTGAAAAGTATTTTTAACTATATCTTTGAATCTTTGTATAAACAAGAGGATCATCATATACGTTGAGATGGAATACATTTCTATTTTATACCGAAATTAGTAAAAAGTTCTGGATTACTGTATTCCAAGAGAAGGGCGGTCTACAGTACGAATACGAATAAATTTTAGGTTTCCAAACTTCAAAAATTAAAAAAAAAGAGTGTGAAACTGATTTATTTAGTGGGGTGTTTCTGTCAGTTGTTGTCTGTTTGCAAACAAAAAAAATAGGGTCGCTGTTTGGGGGCGGAGAGATGAGTTGCCGGGGCAAACACGCAAATGAAATTCAATCCGAAAAGCACAAGAAAAAGGCAGAAAACGAGGAATAAGAAGAAGGAGAAGAGGAAGACGGGCGGGGCAGTAGACAGGCAAAAAGACAACGACGACGACTACGACGGACCGATTATGATCTTTTTCCGGAAGCTCAAACAGAAGCGAAAAGTGAAAGGAAAGGAAGAATAACGAGGAGAAGAAAGATGAAGAGAGAGTGGAAGCAAATGGAGATGGATGGTAAGATTTAGAAAAACAGTCAGACTTCGGAGTTGAATTATGGGGATCTTCTGATTACCACTAATTTTCGAGAAGCTTAGATAGTCAAATACTTTAAATAGGATAAATTCGAATGCTTTTCTTTTTGCTAGATCCAATCCGAACAAAAATTCTATCAGTCCAACATTTGAAAACGCAAAACAAGCCGAAAATCTTAAAGATAATCTAAAGCGAGAAGTTTTTAATTTCTGAAAATCGGCCATTTTGATTTAAGAAGACAAAAAACATTTCAAAGAGGGTCTATTTCTTGAAACATTTAGTAATTTTTCGGACTACGGTACTACTCTAAAGAAACTTTCTCGGTCTAAAACTTTAAAACAAGATAAACCGTAAAATCATAACGATCAAACGAGAAATTTCTAAAATTCAGTTCTGCCATTTTGATTCAGGGTTTGTTTTTCAAAATTCAGAAGAAAGTTGAAAGAGGCGTTGGTCTCGATGCAAAAACTTGAAATTGAACTGTCGCGTCTTATAGTTTTGTGCCTGCATCACATAGGAAGAAGGAAAAGTCATTTTAAAGAGGTCGAAAAATCCGGAAAAATCGCCGTTCTTTTAGGTTTTAGGTATTCACTATTCCGGCACTCTCAAACAACCATACTGTGTTCATTTTAGTTTTTATAAATGAGTTTTACAGCAGTTTGGAATACGGGGTTCGCACTAATCTGCAGACTTGGACACCGCAACTCTTGGCAGTTAACATGATTTCGTTCTTTCATATTTTTGCGAAAAGTGCAACTTTGTTCTGGAAGTAATATTCAAAATAGTTTCCAACCTCTTATTGGTAACAAGTGTCTCTGATCTTAAGATAAAGGAAAAATTCGAACATCTGCACCAATTGATAAGATGGACATTGGAAACACTTTGAAAAAAAGAAAATGAAAATAGGAATGTGAAGAATTCTAAAAAAATTATAAGGTATCATCCCGAATTCTTTCAAAACTTTTGAGATGATGATCTGGAATTAGAAGAAACTTTGGGTACCGAAGTTCTGAATGGATGCAGTTTTCAGGTTAATAGTTACAGTCAATGGTAAGAATAAAAACCGAGAATAACGAAATGGAAAATGTTGGGAACCTGAATTCTCAAAGTGAGAACATTGAATCCAGGAAAAAAGTAAGCGAAAAGGGAACGGGAAAAAGATGTTAGTAGTAGAGGAGGAAGGCGGGAAGAAGAAAAAGTAGTAGTCATTCCCTTCTCTTCTTTTTCTCTTTCTCTCTGTCTCTGGAACAATAAAAATGAGTGCTCAAGGGAGCCGGCGGGCGGATCTCTCTATCTCTCTGTCTCTATCTTTTAGAATGCCATCAGGCACAAAAACCGCAGGTGAGAGTCGACGCTGCTTTTCGGATCACCTATCACTCATATTAGCACTTTATCAATTCTCCCACACCTTGGCACAAAGCATATCATCTTTCACACTTTTTTTTCTGCTCCACTTTCAAATCTTCAATTTTTTGATAAAGAGGCATTTGGGTCACCTCTTATCAGATCAATGCACAGTGAAGAAATTTGTTCTGATTATTTTGGGTTTTCAATGAATTTCAATTTTCTCACCGGTAGTGCCCTTAACCTCCTGGACTCCGCTTACAGTACCCATCTTACGAAGATAATTTGTCACTTCGTCAGGGACATTTTTCAGGTTCTACGGAAGATTGGGAAATTTCACATTCACAGTTTCAGAAATTCCTAATTCAGATATTCAGAAATTCGGAATGATAAAAGAAAATAGAAAAATGATAAAAGAATTCGATAATTTTAGTTTAGTTTCAAAATTCAGAAGAAATGTTAGAATTTTCCGAAATTCTCGAATATAACAAATCCCGATTTTCAGAATGTTGAAGAAGTTCCGAGTTAAAAATTCGGAAGTTGAGATATTGAGAAAGTCCGAACTGTTTTTTTTCAAATTTCATTCCTGTTCCATCAACTCAAGGAACCAAAAATTGTTTATCCAGT
Source organism: Caenorhabditis nigoni (assembly GCA_027920645.1). Lineage (NCBI taxonomy): Eukaryota > Metazoa > Nematoda > Chromadorea > Rhabditida > Rhabditidae > Caenorhabditis > Caenorhabditis nigoni. The sequence continues at coordinate 8,953,037 of CP115864.1, forward strand.
TTGACTTCTGAATCTCCAACAACAATTTCTCTGCTCTCTCGTTCCTCAATTTTTGCCTGATTTTATTAAAGAAAGTTTTATATTCAGTCGACACCAAAAGACGCAAAATTGACCCAATTTGGTTAGAGCCGGCCCTTTTCTCGGTCCTTCTTCTTTTTTCTCTTTTCAGACACTGACCACTACCAACACGACGACTCCAATTATGGCACTATTGTGTGTTTGTTTGTGATTTTGGACACGATCAGAAAATGGAAAAAAAACTACAATTTTGTTTGGTTATAGTAGTCGTAGTAGTGGTTTGTCACAAAATCAAGTTGGGAGGGAGTTATTCCTGTTATCTGAACTCGAAAAATCTGTGTTAGCAAGCGTGACCTTATTGGGTTATCGAGAAAAAATCCAGCCAGCATGAAGAAATGTGGAATCTAAAACGGAAAAGGGGAAGATAAAGATTAAAAGTATAACGGAAATGAATATTTGTAGAGGTATAAATCGTTGTTGTAAGTATTCCAGTTACACAAATCGATGAAAATAAAGATATTTTAAGTTTTTGGAGTTCTTCGGTTCGGGTCCAGATTAGTTGGCAATGATAAATCAATTTCTGATGGGCCGGTTTTAATGAAGATTCTAGACAAAGTATATCTGATGGAACACCTTTTTATGATGAGCATTAGTTGAATTTTCAGATATGTGTCACAATTGCAATCATTAAAACTGCCTGGATCGTCACTTTCTTTTTCACTATTCAACTTCCTTTTGAATACCAACGCATTGATTTCTTCCCTTACTTTTGCATTCGTCTTTTCATTGGTTTATGGTTGACCTACAGTGTACCGTACCATTTTTGGAAAGCAAGACAAGCTAAACCGATTTCTTTGCCACAGGTAAATAGTTCAGGTGTTAAGTAGTGTATGATTTTTTCTACTTGCAACAGTCCGGACCAGTCTTTTTTTAATCAGTAAAACTTCAGAAAACCTCGACTGGACGTAACTGCACATTTTGTTCAAGATCAAAACCCAGTCTAACCAGTCATTGTCGTACATGTGACACGTGTATCTACAGAAGAGATCATCATTGTCCATGGTTGGGACAGTGCGTTGGAATTCATAATCAAGCAAACTTCTTCCTTTTTCTTTTCAATGTTTTTCTATCAACCGTATTGGTTCTCTATGTGGAATTTGAGTTTTGGGTGGAAAACTGGATGACTTTTATGGAAGGATACGATTCGAAATTGCTGAATCCAGACAGCACGAAATATTCGATATTCACTATTTCGATTACAATTTCTCTTCATCTCATCATGATTTCTTTTGTTGTTACCTACGTTTTTCTTGTTTCTGGTGGATTCTCAATCATCGATTCATTGGTGAGATGATTTTTTGTTTTAAAATGTGTATTTTTTAAATTGTTTAGCTACAAAAGGAGGGAGCGAAGCCAATGTCACTTTCAATCATCCGCAAGCGATGGAACCAATATCTAACAGTTCGTCGCAATGATTCCATCATCAGAGCTCTCTTTGTTCCATCAGATCGAACTGTTAGAAGCTTAAATTTCAATTGATTTGTTTTTTTTTTTGTGATCAGAATTGAATTGAATAAAAATAATTCAAATTCTATAGATTTTAGACAGTTCTGAAATTTCAAAAATCTAATCATTTTTATTCTGTTACAAAAAACGTCGGAAGCTGTGTAAGAGAAACGCCGGGGCCGTGGCCAAAGATCACTCAACGGCAACTACAGTAACCTGAAAATATGTTTGATATCAGAATTTATTTTCTCGTTTTTTTTTACTGTTTTTCATTGACTTTTCTGTTATTTTTCCCCAAACAAGTCGAAAGATAAAATGTTTTCAAAATTTATTATGTTGAACACTTTTCAATACTTTTTACAGAAACCGATAAAAATTAGGTCAAGGAACCACTTCTGTGAACGGGGTCATGTTCAGCTCTCAAGTGCTCTACGTGGAATGTGGGTTCATCTATTTTCCAAAAAAAAAAAACTTACCCAAACTCACCCGACACACTGTAACGGTCACTTTCCACGGAACACACTCTCCACAATTGATATCGAAACGTGTTCTTCAGTCCGTTGATTCTGAAAATGGATGTGTGCAGACTATTCAATAGATTCGGTCAGCTTGTTATCTGGAAATTCTTAAATCCAAACAAATTTCAGTGTACTTTTTGGTCGAGAAATCGTTAGGTGATGTCAAGAAGTTCGATCCGTTTGTCCTTCTTAAAATCATTGCTTTGTGGGGAGGAAGAGTAGGTCACTAGTTTCAAAAAAAAGTCAATTTTAATAGTTTTTCAGATATGTCTTTTCATATTCATTGCTGCTCTCTATGCAGTTTCTCATGTTATCTTCATGCGGATTATACCACTAGAATGGAGGTTCATAAGTTTTTTAATAAGCTTTCTTTAGTTAATGAACTTTTAGTGTATGTGAAAATGTTCCGTTCTTTGTCTTCCGAATCGTTTTGTTCCTCTATGTCTACTACAGTCTCGTTTTTCATTACTACAAGGCTCGAACTTTGAAACCAGTAATCAATCCAGGGGTTTGTTTCTTTTTTTTTCTGAAAATAGTAAAAAAACAAAAAAAGGATTCCAGACTCCGAGTGACAAGTTTTGTATCAGATGCAACAACTGGAAAGGACCATCAACATCGCATTGCAAAGCTTGTGATCAATGTATCTACCGTATGGATCACCACTGTCCACATATTGGTCAATGCGTTGGAGCACACAATCAAAGCCATTTCTTCTTGTTTCTCTTTTATCTTCTCATTGGAACTGGACTGTTTTTCTTGTTGGCCCCAACTTTTTGGCTCGAATGGATCGAAGTGAGTTTTCAAAAAACGGGAAAAAACCAATTTTGTTACATAGGGAAACTATTGTTTTCCAGACACGAAAGGAGATAATGGATATTCCAAAAGAAATGTGTTGGCGCCCATATTGTTTCAATAGACTGTACTTTCTGGTCTATAGATCTTATGGAAGTATGTAAATATTATCTTTTTTTTAATTCATATACAAAAAACAAATTTAGGAGAAGATACTCTTATTAAGTTCTGTTGTTTCTTGTTCGTGATGCTTCATTGGATAATGTGGGGTTTTGTTGGTGTCTACACCTGGATTATCTCATGTGGAATGACAATGGCAATGAGAATGGTCAGCACTCTAAACTACCGTATCCCCTCTAATAGTAGAAGCTCATCCAAACTGTCCATTTTGAGCTCAATTATCTCGATTCCTGAAAATTGTCAATTGATAAAACACTGAGCTCAAAGTTTGGAAGAGCTTATATTATATAGGAGAAACTACGGTAGTTTGATTTCATTACATATCAGTTTTAGTTCCAAAAGTCGGATGTTGAATCTCGCAAACCATTCAACTGGATCACAGTTAAGAATCGCTGGAGGAAGTATATGAACTGTCAAGAACAACCACTTTGGAAAATTTTCTTCATCCCAAAATCTCGTCGACTCGTGTCCTATCAAGACTACAAAGAGATGATTATGTGAATCTCTTTAGATTTTCAACTTGAACTTTCTTTGATTATTTCCGTTTGATTTATTTCTTCAAAAAATAAAGTCAACTTGTTCTGAATTAATTTTGTCATCATTTTTTCTTTCCTTACAATTAGTTTCCACGAAATATGAGTACTACTAAATCGATGAAAAGCGATTCAAATTCATGTTCGGAAAGTGGGAAGACAACTGTGAGCCATGCGGCTGAGACGATCTCTGAAGAACCACTTTCGTTTCGCACGGCGAACCCTGAAGCAGACCGATTTGGAATCTTCCCAGAATGTGCTTATTGTGGATGGAATATTTTTATTGGTATCTTCCTACTTTTCGCCACTATTTTCATGAAGTAAGGGACCTACATATTATGAGATGAGAGATAAAACGTTTTTTCAGGCCTGGTGAGATTCCTTCAGTTGTGACTCAATGTTTTGGAGTTCTCTTCGTAAGTTATCATCCATAAAGAAATATGAAAAATTTTACTTTATTTAAAGATCTTCGTTGGTCTACTTGCATTTGTGCTCATTTTCAAGTCGGTCCGTTCGATATTCATCGTTTTGACCGTTTTCTCAGCAATAACAATTATTCTGACTACGCTCACAATTATAGGATTCGTTTATACGATTGATGGATCTTTCCCGGTTCCTGAACTGATGCTCAAAAGTATTATTTATATACAAAAAGCCGTTAATTAATGTTTGTCTTCAGATGTCTTTTTGGAAATTGTATTGGGAGTTCTACTTCTTTTTCACATCGCCTTCAATCTGTTCTGCTTCTTTGTGTTTTTGAAACGATCTTGGTGGGAATTTTCGAAAATGCACAAAAAATGAATAATTTTAGCAAAAGCCAAGTAACCTTGGAGAATGAGCATCATCAGCGATCGTTCCGCACAATGACTCCGGAGAAACAAGAGAGAGGATCCGCGGAAATTATTGTGATGGATTACTGAATTGAATTTGAATAAATTAATTAACATGATTATGAACCGATATGAACATCTTTTTTAATTATAAATATTTTATGTATATGAAAACTGTAAGGTTCTATCAAAAAGCGATTCATCGTCGTCGGACAGATGCCCGAATTCCGAATTCTGTGTTTTTTTTCGTTCCAAATTCTGTATTCCGGATTCCGAAAATCGAATTTTATAATTTAACCTAAACACACTGATATAAAGCAGAGATGTCCGGAATGACTTATCTGAGAAACGGAATCAGGAATCTGGACAAATAAAATTTTTACAGAATCCGGAATGCGGAATACACCTAACTTGAAATTTTAATTAAATTCTGGGTTTATGAGGTGTTGAACATATGTAAACTAAAATTTGTTTATTCAAAAAAAATAAATTCATTAAAAAAAGGAAACAGTAAAAAATACAAACACAATGGTACATAGTGAGCGAGCAATAAATATAATCTATAAGATGTTGAGAGCATCGGAAATCGTTTTTACATCTACGATGAGTGGAAGCTTCTCATGTTCAGGTGACACTTCTATCCATACGAGAAGATCTAATCGTTTGAATCCCACCAACTTTCTCTCGGCTTCCGCCTTTTTTGCACGAAGTTCTTCGACTTGATGTGAATTGAACAGGTTCTGAAAATAAAAAATAATAATTGTTTTTTGAAACAATAACACTATTCACCTTGCACTGCTGGACATTGAACCCAAACAAACGATTTAGCAGGTCTGTTGCCACGCGGCATTTTATGCTAGCCGCTGATGTATCGGATACGGTTATCTGTAACAACCAATCCACACCATCTGATCTCAACTCATGAACTTGATGACATATCGTGGGCTGAAAAAAAATTCTGGTTTTGAAATCACAATGAACAGGCTCTCACCATTACAACAATTATTTTCGACATCATCCAAAACTTTCGGTTTACCAGTGCATCGGCTAGCGGAACAATTTGTAAATCAGACATGCGTTGGTACAATTGATTCGTGTTTGTGGTAGAGGAGTCAGAGCTAGCCAGTCGTTTCGCAAACGGTGTTTTGTAAATCTGCACATTTGCAGATTGCTTATTTTTGATCTCATCGTTCTTTTGACTGACTGCAATGCTCATTCGCTCTTCTGGTTCTTTTTTCACTCTCTGATCATCTTTCATTATCATCGGATGACGTATATTCGGCGGTGGTGTGATTTGTTGAAGTGCTTCAGTTGCGAAGTTCCAGCTGTTTTGGGAGGTAGTATTAGGAAGATAGTGGTAACTGCTACTGGGTTGAAAACCAATAAGTTCTTCAGTTTGAGTCAGTGACGGATGGAACGAAGGAACTTTTGAGGACGGGGGCATGAGATTACTGTAATTCCTCATTTCCTGTCGATTATTGACTGGATAGTCATCATCCCTAATCTCCTCCTCTTGCATCCGTTTTCTACCTCTCAATCCCCATTTCTCCAATTCCATCCGTCCTTCTTTTTCAATTGTGCACTCCACTGAAATTAGAACGATTATTTTGCAAAATCAATTAACCCTTTTTTTACGAACTTATCGAGTCTTCAACATCATCTTCCACATCAGAATAACCGCTTTTCTCCACGTCGTCATCTTCGACTTGGTGATAAACGATTGGCGGTTGTGGAGTGACCGAAATGATATCATCCATTTCTTCATCGCTCTCTTCTTCTTCAACAAAAACTGGGACTGTTTCGTCAACGATTTCGAATGGCTTCGGGCATTTTGTTGGAATAGGCTTCGAAATCGTACCCTGAAAGACGTTTTTTAAAAGAGCATCGTGAAATTACTCAAACCTTAACAATTGGAAAATGCTCTGTAATATTCGCTCTCTCTAAAGTGCTCTCCTTCCTTCTGAAGTCGTCAACACCTTTCCGTGGTCCATGAAGCGTACGAAGAAACATAGGTTTCCGATCAACTTTTGGATCGTCGATATGACGTTGAGCCTGGAAAGATGGAACGATATCTACATTGCTACTTCTACATACCTCTCTCATGAAACACCTCGGAATTTCCACCACCGAGTCATCTTTTTTTAGGATAGCTGGCGCATTTTCTTCTTCTGATCCCTTACGTTCATCCCAGACCCATTTTGAAATTTCTTTTTCTGGAAAATATATTCGTCAGGCTGACATATAATAAAAACTTTACTTTTATCATCTGGCATGCTGGGACTACCGAGAGTAGGTCTGCACAAGTTCAATTGCTCCTGCATTGAATTTGACGAAGCTCTGAGAAGTTGTCCAGGAAGCTGTTTCTTGGGTGCTTCCTGCTTTTTCTCAATTCTCGGTAACTGACGGGGATTCGAAATTTTTGGTGACGACGTTTTGTTGAAAGAATCGAACGCCCACTCATCGATAGTTCTATTGGATTCGAGTTTTTTAGTGTCCTTTTTCTTTGGGGGATCCGGCTTTTTAACGGGAAAAGTGATAGGTTCCTCTATGATTAACGCCGATAATCTTTTTATGGGAGGAGGAGGATTCCGTTGTGGATACTCAACATCTATAGGATCAATATATGCTCGAACTGGTGGTTCTGGGGTAGGAGAGCGTGGTTGCTCTTCAATAGAGAAATTCCAATTTTCTGTTGGTTCCGGACTCTGAGGACGGTTGATAACAACAGCAGCACGAGGTGGTGGATTCTGTAAATCATATATGTATTTTTAAATTTCTAGTTCGCTTACCGTAACCTCTCCAGTCTTTCTATTTGTTTTCACTAAGAATGGTGAAATTGTTGACTGATTCAACGAGCTATTATTCTTTTTATTGTCGAATGAATCTTGTTTCTTACGACTATCTGACACTGCAGATGCTGCTTTTTCCAATGAATCCCTGAAAAGAATCGAAAAATCAGAAATCTCAATCAACATGTTTCATACTTTCTTCGCTTTTTCTCCGAATCCAGATCAATGTTCAGCGCTTGTGATAGCTGTGCCACCTTATCAATTTTCAACGAATCTACTCTCCCACCTAACAGATCACAATTCGATTTGTCGAGTAGAAGAATACCACGTCGACACTTCACACTGCCAGTCAGCAGAATTTTCACTCCAGGCACAAGTAAGGATTCGTCGAAAACTTCTTCTAGTTCCACAGCTCTCAATTTGTTCTGGCCATCTGTTATCTCTAGTTTCAGCATTCCACGCTTCTTAGGAATCACTCGTAAGTTGTTATTTTTATCGGATGTGTGATCCTTCTCAAGGTTTCTGTCTTCATGCAATTCCGCTCCTCCATGAAACCAAGATAAATCATCTTTGTGTCGAGTGCACTCTGACAGTTGTTCGTACAGAGAAACGGAGATATTCATATAAGTAACAACCTGGAATTGAAGCTAAAGTCCGAGAAATGCTTTAAAAAGATTCACCTGAAACACCATCTTTTTCACTATCACAACTTTTGCAGCATGTTCCGGAATTTTCATTACAGGAACCAGCGAATCGGACAGATTTGAATAAAGAAATTGGAGCATTATCTGGTCACAAATCGCATCGGACCTTTGAATTTCAGAATCCACTGTTCTTTGCAAAAATTCTATACAGGTTTTCAACCAAGCAGGCTTCAATTGCATATGCTTTTTTGCGAAAATTTCCGAAAGTTTTTTTTCTTCCATTTTATCTGAAAAAATCAAGAGTTTGAAAACTTTTTTAGAAAACAGTTGATAAAAAAAGAGACGAAAGAGCTCATCGTAAAAATCCTCTGAAATCCCTTTTCAAATCGCCCGCGGTAAGTTAGATGTGCATGACACCCATACTACTGTACCTCGATCTGCAAGCTCGAAAACGTTTTTTCTCCCCCCATTCTCCCTTAAAATCTGTTTCCTAAAATCTGTTTCCTCTTCTGGATTTCTTTCTTTTTTTTTCAGTATTCTTGTTTAGTTCTCTTACCAATTCCATTGCTATATTTATGTATCATGTTGAGAATCTTGTGTTTCCGTTCGTAACCGTTCACCATTTTCCTTTTCAGCTTATTACGCGCAAAGTCATGTCGGACGCCGCCAACGTTGAAGTCGTCAAAGACGCACTTGAAGACCTCACAATTGGTAAGAAGAGATCGTCGAGCAACGACGAAGAGAAGTCGCCACGCAAGCCGGTAAGCTTTGAAAGGCATCTTTCGATTATCTCACACTTCCCCTACAGCGCATTCCAACTGCCGAACGCATCCGTCTTTGGGAGGAGGAGCAGAAAGCGAAGCGTGTGCTCTCCACTGGACTTCAAGGAAAAGTCAAGTGGTACTCGGTTCTTCGTCGTTACGGATTCATTTCTCGCAACGACGGAGAGAAGGACGTCTTCGTTCACCAGACCGCCATTGCCAAATCGCTTACTGAGAAGTTCTACCTTCGCACACTTGGAGACGAAGAGGAGGTTCTCTTCGATTTGGTCGATGGAAAGAATGGACCGGAAGCCGCCAACGTCACCGGACCAGACGGCGGAAACGTTGTAGGATCGAGGTTAGTTCGATATTAGAATATGCCAGTCTTCAATAACTGTTTACAGATACCGCCACAAGCTGCTCTCTCGCTTCCGCAAAAACCGCAAGCCAAGACGGTCAGTCGACGGCGTGGAGTCGGGCAATACTGGTGTCAAGACAAAGGAAGCAAAGCCCAACACCGAGGAAGAGAAAGAGAAGAAGAAACCAAGAAAGCAACGCAAGAACAGAACTCGCAAGCCAAAAGCTCACAAAGGGGGGCGGTCACTGTTCGGAAATTTTGCGAAAACGAAAAGCGACGAGAAAAATTTTTAAACAAAACCGAAATGTTCGAAGAAGAACTGTTTCGAAACCGAAATGCGATGCAGACGAAGTGTTACGTTTATGAAGTGTTTCGCTATGGGGCGCGTTTGCATTCAACTTGATTTTCTTCTAATTTTTTCGCAGTTTTCTATCGTAAAAATCTATTTTCATAGATTTTATTGGTTTTTTTACAGATTATCTACAATATTCACATTCTGAACAATATTTTGAAAGTTTTTTCTTTCAATATAATAACAAAATGGCCACCACACCATCACCGAAAAGAAGACAAAGAAGAGAAGTTTTTTTGCTGAATAATTGGCTTATGAAGCCGATTGTGACACTGAAAAGGACTGGAGAGACGCTATGCTATTGTTACTACAGGTTAGAAAACTTTGAGCTTAACAATAATATGAAACTCAAGTATTCAGAGAGCGAGCTCCATGCCAAGCTTCTTACGCTCTAGATGAGACAAATAAAGCTATCAGAATCATCGAAGAGCACAGTGGTCATGAGCAAGACATGTTGAAATTCCAGGTTAGTTTTTTTTCCGATATCCGAAAATATTATCTTTTGTTTTCAGAAGGTTCTGGCTCAACAAGCTCTTCGCAAACGCGCCAACCACGGAACTTGCAAAGACGTGATCGATAGCGTCAGAAAATAATTCGGTCCAGATGTGTCAATGTGTGTCGGTACGTTGCACATTTTTTTTCTTGCTAAAGTTTTTATATTCAGGAGATTCAAATGCAAAAAGAGCAATGGTCTATCGCGCCAGAAAAATCAAGGAGCCAGAAGATCTGGAATTGGATAGTGGTGGTAAAATTGAAGGAAAATGGGCGGTGACTTTGGGTATGAAGAAAGTTTCCCGGCGCACACAACAACACTTTTTATTCAGATAATCAAAAGTTCCTTCAGTTCGATGGTCAAAGCAGCTCTGGTCATCGATTTTTGATTTTCGCCTCCTCGTACTGCCTTCAGATTTTGGCTCAATCGACTATTGTCTTCATGGACGGTACATTTGATAGCGTGCCAAATGGTTATTGCCAGTTAATCACATTGCATGTCTATGTGAGGAAATTTACAATTTAAAAAAAGTCGTATTCGATACATTTTCCAGTTAAGTGACATCGTCGTTCGCCCTGTTGTGTATGCTTTACTTCCGGATAAAATGACAACGACTTATGAGGACCTTTTCGTTGAACTGCAAAAGCTTCCAGAACTTCAATCGTGGAACCCGCTTTTAGTGATTTGCGGTCAGTACAAATCGATAGTTAAAAAACAATATGCAATTATTATCAGATTTCGAAACTGCAATCAAAACCGCCGTCGAAAACAAATTATCAAATGCTGAAATTCTTGGATGTCTTTTTCACTTATGCCAGGCGTGGAGACGGCATGCCGAAAAGTTGAAATTGTACAATGAATTTCGAGGTAACATTTTCTTATAAAAAACGTAGATTATTTCCAGTTTTTACAGTTGGATCGATACAGCAGTTCTGGCGACTTCTGAGAGTTCTCCCGTTTATTGAGCCAACGAAGATTCCTCATTATTTCTCTGTGATTTTGGCAACGGTACAAACGCCACAACAGCAAAGCTATTTCGGTTTGTTTTGCGAATACTATGTTTCCTCTTAATGTCACATGTTTTTCAGATTTTGTTGCATACCTTCATAAGTTCTACGTCCGCGGCAGTCCAACAAAGCCACCCAGATTCCCACCCCAACAATGGTCATGTTCGACTCGAATTGTTAATTCAATTCATCGAACCAGCAATATTTGTGAAACGTGGCACAAATGTTTGAACGAGGTTACAAGAAAGTCGAGAGGATTGGGAAAGACTAAAATGACTGATTTGGTTTCAAAATTGCAATCAGAAGATGAACACACGTCACAGGATGCAGATGAATTGTCGAGAAATCCAAATTTCAAAGTAAATTGGTTTCTCTAATTTAAAGCAACACTGTTTTCTCATTTGAGGTGAACAAGAGTCGTCATGTGAAAAATGTGCTGAAGGATAGACGTTTGAAAAAAGCTGTTGAAAACACACCAACACCTCCAGGAGTGCCACTTGATGATCTCCCATTGCTTCAATCTTTCATCTATGCAACGCAATAATTCATTTTTAATTACCAATGACAATATATTTTGTTTTTCATTCCAACTTCTCAAAATTTGGTTCTGATGATTTTTAATGTGTTTCTGCCGGGTATTTTTTTTCCATGATATAATAAAAATTTTGAATATTGTAGATAAACTGTAAAAAAATCGAATAAAATCTATGAAAATAGATTTTTACGATAGAAAACTGCGAGAAAATTAGAAGAAAATCAAGTTGAATGCAAACGCGCCCCATAGCGAAACACTTCATAAACGTAACACTTCGTCTGCATCGCATTTCGGTTTCGAAACAGTTCTTCTTCGAACATTTCGGTTTTGTTTAAAAATTTTTCTCGTCGCTTTTCGTTTTCGCAAAATTTCCGAACAGTGACCGCCCCCACAAAGGAGCAGGCGATGCTGCTGATTCTTCGGCTCTCACCGAATCTTCAAACTCTGCTGCTGGCTCTCCGGATTCGAAGTCATGCGCAAAAATCATCGATGAAGAAGCCGCTCTCTCCAAACTTGACCGTTGCGGTTCCGCTCTTGGAGATGCTGGACTCGGAGCTCAGGCGATCGATGCTCAGATCTAATATAATTTCGTCACGTTTTTTGAAACTGGTGTCTCTGTACGTATGTACATAGTACATATAGTATATTCCCTTTTAATGCATGTTCTCTTGTAAATCCCCACTCTGTTTCAATGACACATTGTCCCAGTTTGTAAAGAAATATAGCCCCATAATAAAGCCGTTTTGCGGTATGCATTTTTTTTTCTCGAACTTCCACGATATGCTGTCGATACTGCAGTCGATTTCAGATGACAAAGACGTTCAACAGAACAGTTTATCTGTTTTTGTATGCTTTTAAGCTCCAAAATGGAAAGGTTGTCTCGGAATTTTGTTCTCGTCAGCGCAATGCATTTTTAGAAGTCTTCTATAATCTCGAATTTGAATTGCCGCGCGTTTAGTTAGATGTGCATGTGAAGTGTACTGAAAGTTTTAGGGCGGGACTTTCCTCTGTTTGGAATTTTTCTCTTCTCGAATTCACCTATTCTTGCTGTCGTACTTTGCTTGTTGATGTTTGCTTGTTTCGTATTTCAAGCTTTTTGCCTATGTTTTTTATCCTATCATGTTCAAAACCTCATCTTTGTTGCCATTTGTCACGGTCTAGTTTCGCTTTCAGTTCACCCGCGCAATATTATGACGGATAACGCCAACGTCGAAGTCGCCAAAGAGGCTCTTGAAGCTCTCTCAATTGACGAGAAGAGCTCTCCGAGCAACCAGGAAGAGAAGTCGCCACGCAAGCCGGTAAGGTTCTGATGACGCGTTTCGGTTATCTCGCAATTTCGTTTCAGCGCATTCCAACTGCTGAACGCATCCGTCTTTGGGAGGAGGAGCAGAAAGCGAAGCGTGTGCTCTCCTCTGGACTTCAAGGAAAAGTCAAATGGTACTCGGTTCTTCGTCGTTACGGATTCATTTCTCGCAGCGACGGAGAGAAGGATATCTTCGTTCACCAGACCGCCATTGCCAAGTCTGACACCGAAAAGTTCTACCTCCGCACGCTCGCCGACGAGGAAGACATCGTTTTCGACCTCGTTGAAGGAAAGAATGGACCGGAAGCCGCCAACGTCACCGGCCCAGACGGCGCAAATGTTGTAGGATCGAGGTTAGTTCGATATTTGAATATGCCAGTCTTCAATAACTGTTTACAGATACCGTCACAAGCTGCTCTCTCGCTTCCGTAGAAACCAGAAGCCAACACGGTCGGTTGACGGCGAGGAATCGGCCAACGCTGAAGTCAAACATGAGGAAGCAAAGGCGTCGACTGAAAAGGATAAGAAGAAGCCAAGAAAGCAGCGCAAGAACAGAAATCGCAAGCCAAAGGCCCAGAAGGAAACTAGCGATGCAGCTGATTCTTCTGCCGTCACCGAGTCTTCTGAATCTGCCGTTGGTTCTCCGGATTCAAAAGCATGCTCCAAGATCATCGATGAAGAGGCTGCCCTCTCCAAGATTGATCAACTCGGAGAGGCCGGTCTCGGAGCCCAGCAGATCGATGCCCAGATCTAGAATATAATTTCCTTGTACATATGTACATAGTACAAATTGTATATCCCCCGTTTATGCACGCTCTTTTATTTTCCCCTATCTGTTTTCAATGACACATTGTCCCAGTTTGTAAAGAAATATAGCCCCATAATAAAGCCGTTTTGCGGTATGCATTTTTTTTCTCGAACTTCCATGATATACTGTCGATACCGCATTCGATTTTAGATGACAAAGCTGGTTCAACAGAACAGTTTATCTGTTGTTGCATGCTTTTAAGCACCTGAATTGACAGGGTTGTCATTAAGTTGGCTGTCAGTCATTGTGCAATGTTTTTGTACTAGCCTTAATTATCTCGATTTTAAATTGCCGCGCGTTTAGTTAGATGTGCAGGGGAAGTGGGATTACTGTAGAGGGGAGAGTTTGAGACTCCACCGATTTCGAAGAAATCGGGGCGGAGTTTCAACTTTTTCGTTCGTTTGTCTCGTATTTTTTCGGTTTTTTTCCTGTATTTTTTATATTTCGAAATCTCATCCATGTAGCACTGTCCAAGAAATTTCGCCCTTTTCATAATAATTAATAATAAATTTGCCCTACCTGTTGGACTCAGTGCAAAACACCGTAATCTTTCTACCTAATGGGGCTATTCAGTGAGGAAGCAAATCAGCAAAATTGCTGGGTTTTCCTTATGCAACAGGAAGAAAATGTAGCAATTGTGCTGATTTGCTTCCTCACTGACTAACCCAATAATGAAAAAATTCAATTATTCAAAAAAATTGCAGGTTAACCGCCGAGGCAAGCATGTCACCTCAGCCGGCGACTAAGCGGACGTCCACAGTAAATTCGAATTCTAAATGGGAATCTACCTTTCCGGCAGACATCCAAACTGAGAAAAACTCGGCAACATTTGTGCACAGATTCATTAGCATCACATCAGCTTTTATTCTGGACAAGCGTGGAATTCTAGGCGAAAAGCACTTCAAGACACGAACAATCGGTATTTTAGGTATGTTTGCAACTTCGAAACTATAGTTTGTATTATAGAAAAGCTCCAAATTCCGGTATTCGAAAGAGAGAACTCGGTTTCCGTCCGACTTATCAAGAAAATAGACGCGCTGAAGCAAGCTGTTGTCAGTAAGTATCTGCGAGAGTTCGCTATTGTTCTCTACCAAAAGCCTGATGAAGAAGATGTGAAGGAAGTATTCTCATTTCGACTGATGTATGGAGAAGAAGACCAGATCAGCATCTCGGTTGATACGTTAGTTTTGAAGATTTTCTATGAGCTAAATCACGTTTTGTAGAGGTATCAATACTGATGTGTTCAGTCAAAGTCTTGCCAGCGCTACGTTTTCCGATCTGGGAACTACAAGACAATATTTTGTTGATACAATTATAAAGCTTCATCGTTGTATCAAACACTTGGAAACTCTTCCCGCTGAAACCGATGCAAGTTTCCGAATTTCTTTTACGGAACGTGAGTTGAGATTGAAGAGTATCCGTTTCTCAATTTGATAATCAGATGCTCCGAAGGACTACATGCCAGAAGGATTCGATGAGTCGGACAAGTTCTATGAGATCGCACCGGAAATGACCAGAGATCAGTTTGGAATTCTCTGTGGCAACCATCACAAACTGCAACTTCTTGCTGCTTCACAATTCTGGAAACCGGGAGACTTTGGCAATACAACTTTCAATTCTCTGAACCAATCGATCGTTGATGCACCCACTTTGAAGACCAAACAAACCAAAGGAGTGGAAAAGAAATCTGAAAGAGTCGGAAGACGTTTTCCTTACGGACAAACCGCAACAATGAACAAAGGCAACCGAAAAACGCCAGAACCTGAATAATGATGATTCTATACAATTTCCATCATGTGCCATTTCTACATCTCTATAGAAATTTTGTTTCCTATACTGCATGTGCAATCAATGTTCTGTTATCCTATTTTTAGTTAAACACATATGTTCACACCGTTTCATAAGTCTTCAACGCAAGACATAATAAACGTATACTGGTGTAGTTGTTGCGTTTTTACAAAAGAGAAAGAAGCAACGAAGAGAATGCTTATCGGTACTTTATCAAATGCTCCCTTCTCACTCACACGAGAAATAATCATCATTCCATGTGTTGACTCATTCGATTTGATCGGCATCATGCGAGTTTAACTGTTAGTTGTTTACAGAGAAACGAAAAAGTTTCGCACCAGACCTGGGTAAATCAAAAAAAATTGATTTCTTTAATTTTGAATAATATTTCATTTCGCCTTGTCTCAACCTCAATATCGCCATCATTTTTATGATTCACTTTTAAGTCAAAAGTGTGATAAGCGAGGTTTCCTTCTTCATTTTACATGTTATGAAACGATTCGTATAGTTAGAAAACCCACCCAATTTCAGAAAAAATGTTTTTGGACGATCTGAAAACAGCAAGAAAAGTGAGCTTGGCTATTCTGCTCGTCACAATTCAACTTATTGTGATTTCTGCATTTGGAGCAAGTAAGTTTCAAAAAAAAGTTAATTTTAAGTAGTGTTCTAACGGTAGCTGTCTCTTTTACCGTATTTCCTCTAATAGAAGTAATGTGTTCAGAAAATCAGAAATTTGACAATTCGGAAGTAAATAATTCTGAAGTTCGGTGTTTTTTTTTTCAAATTGAAGTTTTCATTCTGCAATCCTAAACTCCAAATTTCCGAATTTTTGAAATTCTGAGATTTCAGAATCTCAAAACTCAATATTCAGGAACTCTGTAAATCAGAAATCGATAAATTTAAAAATTGAGAAAAAGCTCCATGGGCTTGTATCAGAGGGTGGGCTTCTATTTCTCGAAAGAAAGCCCATGGGCTTCAAATAGAGGTGGGCTTCTATTAGAGGAAATACGGTATCTCGATTCCTGTGAAAGATATCAAATATTTGTCAACTGGAAAAATATTGGTGCTATTATGGAAAACAATTTGTAAGTTGACAAATTTTTAATATTTTTTGCAGTAATCAAGATAATTGAGCTCAAAGTTGGCGGTTTGGGCTTCTATTACAGGAAATTTTATATCATTCCGAACCTTCAGAAAGGCCGAATTTTCTGGATTTCTGAAATTCTGAATATTTGGAATTTCCAAAAATCTCGAAAAAGTTTATTCTGTGCACCCGAGCCTGACCCTGAAGAATCTTTGAAACATCTTGTTTTTTTGAACCCAGAGCATTCGAGAATGATTCTCCCACAATTTTCCGATATTTCTTTTAGGAATTTTCAGAATCCCGTAACCACTCAATTCATTCGATCACCAAAGCGAAAAAAATAATTTTTGTTATTCATTACACCTTGAAACATCCCATAAGCCTGAAAAGTCTGAAACAGAATTAGAATAAAAATTCAGTTTTTCTGGTTTCATCTCCCAATGATATCTTACAATAATAAGTTGATGATTACCATAGATGCTCAAATTCATAGTCAGATGATTTTTGACATCTCTTACAGAAATTGATATAGCTGTGCTTAAAGGGTGACGTTCTATTAGAGTATTTACAGCGATTCGAATTCTTTTGAATTTTATTGCATTTTACCCAATTGATAAGACATTTCATGATACCACACCTTAATTTTGAACTCGGAGGAATTTCTAAAAATTTAACAAAGCAAATTTTTTCTAATGACTAATTTTTTTAATGATCTAAAATATTTTTCCTTCAGGATGGACATCAGGGTCGTTCGATGTGGTAGTAGTTGGTCATGATGGTGTGGTTCCTGGAACGGCCCCTCCATATTCCACTATTATTCCATATCCATCGGTTTGTATAACGTATACTCCAGCATCTAAATATTTCCTATTTTTCAGAACGCTGATTGGTGGTATGGATTAACGGCAATTGTCATGTATCTAGTTCTTATTATCTGCTTCTTGTATGTTTTATGGACCATTGCACAAATGTACGTTTTCCATGAAGGACTAAAACATAATTTTAGTGGTATTTAGCGCTCTACCAGACAGAATTCCATTTGATTTGAAAATGATCGTGTTTGTTGATGTGGTATTCTCTGCGATTCTAACCATTATGCTGCTAGTTGCCTATTGTTTCTTTGCCGGTGGATTTGGAGGAAAGAAGTATCTTGCCACTTTGGTTCGTTTGATTTTTTTCTAATTTAATATTTTTCATTTTATGATTTCAGGGTTTCGGTTACTGCTTCTGGTTGGCCATCACCTCTTCTCTTGCCTCTTTTGCAACTTTGATTATTTCTGGATTGAGTTGGTACCGAAACAATTAGATCTTATTGTCTGACACATCAAATTTCCTGTTGAATCTTTCTTTGAACAACATTTTGCCATCTTTATACATCAAAATAATAATTATTGATACACATGAAATAAATGTTTTTGATAAATATCTGGGTGATGAACGGGAACGTTTTGATTTGACTCAAGAGATTCGAAGAAAAGCTGGGTAGGGTACGACTAGAATGGGTCGGTGTTTGGATGAGTGTATCACTTTAGGTGCTCTCGGTGGCCGCAGTCATCTCCAGAATTGCGCTGACAGCAGACTCCTTATCACCTCTTCTCTCCTCCAGAATGCACTTGATGACTTCCTTGTCGACCGTCGGGAACATCTCCTGAATCTCCTTGGTGTCTTCTTCGGTGATTTCCACTGCTAAAATCATTTTAATATATTCAACTATTAATTTTTGAAAAAGATCTTACGAAGCGGTGCTGGAGCATCTTCCTGAACTTGTTGAGCTTCCGGCAAAGGAGTTGGCAAGTCGATTGGAACGAAAGCAAAGTGAAGATGGATCATTCCCTCTTTTCCTTCTCCTTGTTGTCCAGATAATTGGAAGTAGTCTTCCAGATTGTCTCCGTTGAAGATTGGCAATGGCAGCATGATATGAGCCCAGGCAATGACCTCATCTGGTCCGAACGCTTTTTCGTCAAAGATCTGAATGTAAATACTTTCCACATTCATTGGAAGGTACGCATTCAGAGTTCTGTTCCAGGTTGGAGAACGACCAGCATTGGCAGCCACATTCGTGTCGAAGGCAACGTTTCCAACACGGACTCTACAATTTCTCATTTTTGGCTGGAAGTGTTTCTCAACTCACCGGCAATATGGGTCCATTCGAACCAGTCCATAGTTCTTGACGAGATTTGCCTCGAGAATAGTGACAGAGAGACGTCCACGAGTGTTCGGAGGAACGAAGCTCACGATACGTGGTTGGACAACTTCCGGCTCAGCAACTTGTTGAACTGGAACAGCAAGACGAAGGAAGTGAGGTGGTAGCTCTCCAACGAGAACCTAAAAAAATTCAAAATAAAACTATCGTGGAACCTGTATCAGAAGGGCTCCCACACTGTAAAGTTTGAGCTCAATTATCTTAGTATCTATGCAAGATATCAAAAATGTGTTCACTGACAAAACACTTCTGATGCTATGCTAAACAATTTATCAGTTGACAACTTTTTCATAATTTTTACCGGAACCGAAAAAAGTTAGCTCAAAGCTCAAAGAGCGGCTCTTCTATTACAGGTTTTACGGTATTTCAGGATGTTGATTCTCCTATTTTTTGTTGTAAGTTTCTATGATTGTTTTGATGTTCGCTTACCTTTCTACGACGTTCAGCGACAGTTTCCGTGTTCATTGTTTCTCGCGAAAAGTGTTTGTTTTTAGATTCCTGAAATGACTTGCCGTCAATGTTTGTTCACTGATTCATGTATTGGTTATGAAACGAATAGTCTCATCGATTGGACTGGAATGGACAAAAATATATAAAAATCTAAAAGAAGTGTCATTTGGAGACCAGCTGAAATATTACGAAAAAGGGAGAAGGAGGGAAAATCGATAAGGTGAAGCACGGGAAGAAGCAGTCAACAAAAACAACCAGTTGTGAAGGAATAGAAGGAGAATGAACAATTGGGAAATAATGAAGAAATTTGAATAGAAATTTGAAATTGAAGATTTAGAGATAGAAATAAATTGGTTCATACTTGTAAATCGGGCACTGGCATAGTTTCGAACCAATCAGATATGACAGAACGCAACATGTGCTATAAAATGGTAATATTTGGAAAATTGTATCTTATATACGAAAAAAAGTTATAAATCATAAAGTGGCTGATCCGGGACAGGACCTGTTTTTGTGCCCATTTTGACTGTAACTTTGTTCATAGACAAAAGCAATTTTTTTCAAATAGTACCACTTTGCTTGTCGAGTTTTATCATATCTAATCTAGTTGGTTCAAAAATATTGCTTATGAAAAAAATTGTGGTAGTGCCCACGGAGGCTCGCCAGGGCTCGTTTCATAATTATGCAGGTGTGAATTTTGCAGATTCAAACAGATCTTTGAAAAGAAGGGTTGTATGAATGGATGAATAAAATATCGGGATACCTTTCGGAGAAGGAAAAAATATGATCATTAATACTTGATGATTTTGGGACAATGAGAATGTGAAACAATCAATATTTCTAGAAACACTTGGAATTTAATAGGAACCATGAACTTTATGTATAGGGAAATTTAAAACCGTTGAATTTCAGTTGAATGAGAAAAGAAAAAAGTGACAGGTGTTCAATAAGTTAGGATTATGAAACAGATGGAAATCGATTTTTAAAGTTGGAACTATTTTTAAAGAAAGAAGAATACAGTTTGAAACTTCTTATTTATACAAAAATCTTGATGGATAAACAAAAACAATAAACAATACAGTCATGTGGGGTAAATGTAAAAGACAAATATGTCATCTTCAATCAACAAAAAATTATCCAGACTTGAAATTGTCATGACTACTATTGCAGATGGCAGTAAACATAGTCTCTTCTTCTCTCTCGTTCTGTTTTTCTCTATTCCTC
The DNA here is from genome assembly GCA_027920645.1 of Caenorhabditis nigoni. Taxonomy (NCBI): domain Eukaryota; kingdom Metazoa; phylum Nematoda; class Chromadorea; order Rhabditida; family Rhabditidae; genus Caenorhabditis; species Caenorhabditis nigoni. The sequence continues at coordinate 8,973,213 of CP115864.1, forward strand.
TCTCTTCTTTACCATTATGGCTCTATCTCTCATCATCTCTCACAAGGTCGTTGTCTCCTCCATCCATCATTCTCCATACTCTCTCACTTTCTGTCCCAATTTTTTGTTTGTTTCTCTGACCACTCTATACGTGTTCCCATAATCTCTCGGTCGATTCAGTAGTCGCAGTCCCTCGAGAACCCCAACCAACTTTTTCGACAAAATGGACGGAAAGAAACGCCAAGAAGACGTCGAAAAATGTCTCAAATAGGAAATTTTGTTCTGGAAAAAACCTTATATTTGGAACTCAATCCTCTTTCTCTTCTTTCTATTTTTCTATTTTTCCCTTCTCCACACCATTCAAAAAAGAAAAAAGAAAGGAAAGGAAACCGATGACCCAAACGACCTTGTTAAATTCTGACTGTTCTCTCTTCTCCATTCTGTCCATTTCGTCTTTTTCTCTTTTTCTATTTCAAATTGAACCAACTATTTTTCATGGAGATACCAGAAAGTTTCAAAAGAACAAAATGACAAAGTACCTCATTATTTTTTGTGGTTTAGAAAAGGGATGAAAAATAACTCGTCTTGAAACTAAACCCCCCACTTTGCACTTTCTCTATAACGACACTTTTCTTTGTCCCAATTCAATTCCTTATCTCTTTTCTTTCCTTTCTCTTTTCAGTCTCACATCGTTTACTTTTCAATAGGTGGTCAGCAAAAACACATTTTTCCTTGTGAACAGATTATTTGAATTCTAGATGAACTATATAAGAGGTAGTATGAGGAAATCTAGTCTTTTTGTGGGACCTATTATAAAATTTCCAAAACTTTGAAAAGTGAGATAAAAGATAGGGAAAAAATCGCCAAATTATAAGTTTTCTTTCAGCTTGCCATGATCCATACTGGATATGATTTTTGTAGGTTTTCAATCCTAAAAAATCACCAAAGACGAGGAATTCATACCAAGGCAGTGAAATTCAGCTCTCTTGGAACTGAAGAAAGGAAAAATTATTCCGCCTAATTTTTAGTTTCATGATATCAATGGTCCACAATGACTTGTCTTCTTGGTTGACGCCAACTCGTTTCCCTATCTTCTTTTTTCTTTTATTCTTTCCCTAAAAACGGAAAAGTGTGCATCCGTAATGTAAAAGCACACAACAACTTCTTTTTTTCTCCTCGCCTTCATCTTTTTCTCTTCAAAACGACAACGACAAACTGACCATTTTTTCGGCTTTTCTTCTTTTTCCCAGAATCCCCCTTTTTGTGTATTTTATCATACTTCACCAAACTCTTTCCAGAAAAATGGATTTTTTTTCTGGAATTCAATTAAAAAGTATTTGAGATAATTGAAAAATTCCTCCCGTTTATTTTCAATTTCCGTTGTCTCTCAATACTTTATTTCCGCTGAACAAAACTTCAATTAAAAAGTTTTCATCTTTTTCAGTTTTTTATTCCAGCACATTCCGTTCTTCACATTCTCACACACTTTCCCCCCATCTCTTCAAGTTTCTTCGATTCGATCTCTTATCTTTATATCTTTTTTTCCATCATTCTTTCATCTTTCTTCCATTTTCCCATAGTCAGTTTCGAACACATTCTTCCTCCTCCCATTGGCTTTCTTCTTCTTCTTCTTTTTCAAAAAAATTTTGGTTTTCTCTCTGTGCTCTTGTGGTACTTTTTTTTGAAACTTTCAATTGAATCCCAAAAAAACTAATGTAAATGTTTCCAAAGTTCTCATCTTACTTTTTTCCGAAGCAAAAAAAAAGAGAGAGAGAGAGAGAGAGAGAGAGAGAGAGAGAGAGAGAGAGAGAGAGAGAGAGAGAGAGAGAGAGAGAGAGAGAGATTAGCGTGGAGACTTCAAAAAGGCCTGGTAAAAAACCGCGGCCCAAATGAATTTCAGGCTACTCATTGTGGCCCGATTTCTGAAAAAAAAGCTTTTTCGAATCCTGCGAATCTGAGGTTGCACAAAAAGCGTTTGAGTCTATAATGTCGAAGATTAAAGATAGGAACTCCAATCAGAAGAGGTTAAAAACTGATGTACTCAACGTCTTCCATTGCTCCACCGACCAATTCACCTGCTTTTTCTTCTTTGTACCTACTTCCATCTGCTCTCATACGTTTCTCCAGGTTCAGAAACCTCTGTATGCTCAGCACAAAAAAAAATCAAGTAACCGATTTTCCGGTTGAGCAGAGAACCCCTTATTGCTTTCTATCCACTACTCACAGAGCTCTCAAACCAGATTGACATCTTCTTTTTGTCGTCCATTTCTTATGCAAATCAAGGCATTGCGGCGCCGTTTTCGAAAGCCTTTTTGTGTGATTAGTTCTCTTTTTTTGCTTCTCTCTCTCTCTCTCTCTCTCTCTCTCTCTCTCTCTCTCTCTCTCTCCTTTCTGTTCTTCTCTTTGAGGTTTACTCAAACAACAAATCATGTATTCCTAGTGATTTCTTGTTTTGTCCAATGGCAAACATTCCAAATCGTTGAGTTGATTTTTACGATGGGAATCTTGAAAACGGAACGGAACTAACTATCACTGTTCTGATAAACTACAGCGAAACCTGTACTAAAAGTTCTCTTCTATCTTTCACAGCCAATTTTATTCATTTCCTGATTTACTATAACATCAGAAGTGTTTTGTCAGTTTATATTTTCTTGATATCTTGCATAGGAAGGATAATTGGGCTCAAAGTTGACAGCGTTTGGGACCCTTCTATTACAGGTTTTACGGTATTTCAGAAAAACCTGTCAATTGACCTTCACAACTATAATTCGGGAATCTCTCAACACTGTTCCATTCGAATGTTGTGCTGTGAAATTTACCTAGTGAAAAGAACACATAATTTGGGTTGGAAACTAGTTGGATCACTCTCGCTCTCACCACTTTATTTTTCAATATTTTTTTGGCCGATTGGGATCTTCTCTGATTCTCTCAATCTCTCGTTATGATGATTTATGTAGGTGATCCCTCTCTTTCCCCCCATCTCTCCTAAAATTTTTATTCCTTTTTACCTCTTTTTTCCATCACTTCGTCATCGTTTCCGCACGATTGGTAGCAGATCAAAACCAGTATTTTTTCTCTGAAAATCAATTTTATTGTTTCAGAGATGATGCAAGCATATGATTACGACTCCGATGAGTCGCCGACGACGTCAGATGAGAACATTAATTCCAGAAATTGTAGGTGATAAATTGAGATTAATCGGGAGGAACAAATAATTTGAGGAGATAGAAATTCAGATAATTTTTCTATCTTATTCCTCATAGAATAACAATGAAATTATTACTCTGGTTCAAAAAACGGGTCCGAAGGTCCCACAACGACAACTACCGTAACCTGTTTTCCCTTGACCAAGTCGGAAAATTAAACCTTTTCATATTGAAAAATTGACCTAAAACGGACAAAACTATAGGAGAAAAAAAAACCGGAAAACAAACATCTTTTTAGGTTACGGTAGTTTTCGTTGTTGGAGCTTCGGTCACGACCACCGCAGTTTCTCTTCCACAGCTCAGCTTTTCTAGCCAGACTCCTTTGAATCCATAGTCTCTAGAGCCCAATAACGTCATTTCATTCTTTCACATTTCTTTTTTTCAGCCTCTCGTTCCGACACTGCATCATCCTCATCGACGCCTCCAATCCTCTTCAATCCCCGACCTCACGTCGTTAAAATAGTGAAATCAGACACTGGATTCGGTTTCAATGTCAAAGGACAAGTGAGTGAAGGAGGACAATTGAGAAGTCTGAACGGCGAGTTGTATGCTCCACTACAACATGTCAGTGCTGTGTTAAATCGGGGAGCAGCAGACACGGCGGGACTTCGAAAAGGGGATCGGATTCTAGAAGTGAATGGATTACACGTGGAAGGAGCAGCACACAGGAATGTTGTGGATTTGATAAAGAACGGTGGAAACGAACTGACAATGATTGTGGTCTCTGTAGAAGATCCAGACATGGATAGATTCGATTATGGAGAAGAGAGTTCAATGGCATATGGACACGATTATACGGAAAATAGGTCACTTCCAGTTACAATTCCATCTTATAGTAAGGTCAATGATGCATTGGAAAGATATACGGTAAGATAATCATTTAACAAAATCCTTCCATTCAACCCCATCATCTTCCAGGTGTTCAATATTCATATGGCAGGTCGTCAACTTGGTTCTCGTAGATACTCAGAGTTTGTTGAACTTCATTCGGCGCTCAAGAGACATTTTTATGACTATTCGTTTCCTCGTCTTCCTGGAAAACGAATTTTCCGTCTGAACGAACAAGAGTTGGACCAGAGAAGAAGAGGACTTGAGCAGTATTTGGAGAAGATTTGTACGATTCGAGTCATAGCGGAATCCGATTTGGTGCAGAAATTTTTGATGGAGTGTGATCCAATGTGTGAAGTGGATATTCGTTTGATGCTTCCAAACGGAACAGCAATGTCAGTTCGAATCATAAGAAGTATTTCGGCTTCTCTCTTCTTCACTACCGCTCAAAAAAGATTGCAATTAAGTAGGGAAGGAGCTGCTGCATGCTCCATTTTTGAACTTTTGGATAACTCTTTTGGTTAGTCAATTTCAAATCACGTTCTTCCAGAATCTCAAAAAATAATTTCAGAGCGAAAAGTAAATGAAAGTGAAAGCGTACACGAGCTCTACACCCACAACTACTCATCTGCTTCCTCGTCTTGTCTTCTTTTCCGAAAATTCATATTTGATATTGATAGAGAACGAGCTCTCTGTCGACGAGATATGACATTCAGACAAATTTGTTTCTTCCAAGCAATCGGTGATTTGCACAGTGGAAGAGTTGTTACGACCAGAAAGAGCTATCAGTTGGCAGCTATTCAAAACGAAGAAAATATGGACGAATTCTTGGAAATGGCGAGAAATCTGGAAGGATATAATCAGGTCACATTTCCACCGAGTGTCTGTATTTTGAGAAAACGAAAACAAACTGTCATCATGGTTGTTAGATACGCAAATTTGCTTTTGAAATGTCCCGAAGATGTAAGAGATTCTGGAGGAACTTTCTATTTTTAAGTTGTTGTTTTTTTAGGGAAACTCAATGGAAATCGAATGGGATCGTATTCAAGATTTCAGAGTTTGTGATGATGGAACTGCATTTTCATTTGATTACTTGAGAGAAAGAAATGGGAATGAAGAGGAAACTGACAGAGAAGCGAACAGAAAAAATACGAAATATGTGAAACTGGAAACTGGATTCGTTAGTTTTTTACAGTACATCATCCAGATTGAAACTCATGATGATTTTTAGGCTGAATACATGGCTGACTGTTTTGCTCAAATAAATACCGAACGTCAATCTGGTGCTGAATGGAAAAAGGATCGAAGCAGAGCTACAGTAACCAGAGAACAATGTCCATCGGAAGATCCATCAGAATCAAGAGAAACTCCGCCATCAACGACACATAAGATTCAATTTGAAAAACGGATTCTAGAACAACATCGAGATTGCATTGATTGATTTTTTCTTCTTCAAAAAGTATTACCTAGGTATTTATATTATATTCAATTTTAAAACTCTCATTTCTCATGACTAGGGACTGTATATTTTCATGACCTTTTTTTGTTTTTTTTTCTCTTTTTGCTTTTCTAATACGTCGTTTGATCAAAAGCCTTATGCATCGGGTCTCCCGTTGATTTCTTCTCCCCATGCCTTTATACTTCTTATGAGCCTTAAGTACTTGAAACACTTCCATTGCAATATTAATAAATTTTATGTGCTTTATTTTTGAATTCTTGGATTTGAATAACTTTTTAACAACTACTTATACAATGTTGAAATGTTTGGTTCATTGATCATTTTTGTAGATTGGAAGTTTGTGGTTCCATCAAAGATGTCCGGATTCAGGATTCCGTACTTTTTTTTCCGTTGAGAATTGTTGAAAATCCCCAACCGATTTTTGATTTCTCGGTAGTTTCTTTTTAACGACAGCTGAAATTCCAGGAGAATGATTCACATTGACTACTACATTTTTTACCAGATTTCTGATAGCTGAAATATTGTTTTTCTTCATTCTATAAATAGCATTTTGATATATTTTGAGAGATGTGAATAGACTGGTTAGTTGCATTTACTATCGGGTAACACAGTCTGCAATTGTTATCTGAGACCGAATCTTTTTAGATTTCCACATAAGATACTGATCAACATAGACTACCGAACCCAAGTTACAAAACTAGTTTCTAAAATTGCAATCTTTCTCGGGGAATAAATATCCTTCAATCATACAGTACCGCTCAAGAAATTGGCAGAATCCCCCCCCCCCCAATAAGCCTGAAAAAGTTTACATTCAAAAAGAGAATATAGTATAATTTTTGGTCACCATAGAATTTCATCAACTAATTTTTAAACCGATCCTTTTCAATGTTCTACAGTGGCGAACGTTAGTGAGTGTCCCTCTATACTTTTATTCATAACTTTGCTCAAACTTCTCCAATCATTGAAAACTTTTCTGTTAAATATAGCTGGGTTTCCAACAAATCGTTGTATAAGTTTTTTGAAATGCAACCAATTTTCGTGTCTTCTGAATCTTCACAGACGTGACGATGACTCCAGATGAAAAATAAAATTTTCCGTCAGAATTTTTTAAAGATTGGCTTTGTGATGAAAAATGTTTGGTGTAGATCAAATATATCCCAGAAAAAATTTTAAGCGGTTTGGAACACTTGCTCTTGAGATGTGCTCACTGGAGCATAAAAGGTATTGTTCTGGAGTTTGACTATAACTCGGTTGAAAACGATTCAAATTTGTTCAAATTTTGAGAGAATGTGTGTCTTAAAATGCTTTACAATGTACATACAAAACTTTGTATTTTGGGAACAAAAATTTTTCATAATTTTTTCATTTTTATGTACAGAAGAAAAGCTATGTGTTATGAAAAAATTTTTTGTTCCCAAAAAACAAATTTTTGTATGTCTCTTGTAAAACAATTTAAAACACACATTCTCTAAAAATTTGAACAAATTTGGGTTATTTTGAGCCGAGTTATAGTCAAACCCCAGAACAATACCTTTTATGCTCCAGTGAGCACATCTCAAGAGCAAGTGTTCCAAACCGCTTAAAATTTTTTCTGGGATATATTTGACCTACACCAAACATTTTTCATCACAAAGCCAATCTTTAAAAAAATTCTGACGGAAAATTTTATTTTTCATCTGGAGTCATCGTCACGTCTGTGAAGATTCAGAAGACACGAAAATTGGTTGCATTTCAAAAAACTTATACAACGATTTGTTGGAAACCCAGCTATATTTAACAGAAAAGTTTTCAATGATTGGACAAGTTTGAGCAAAGTTATGAACAAAAGTATAGAGGGACACTCACTAACGTTCGCCACTGTATATTTGGAAAATTATCCAATCAAGGTAGTCTTAATTTTCAAACAATTTTTCAACAATTGATATACTTTCACTCTTCAAAATTTTTGGAATCCACAATCTGAATACCCCTGTTTTATTAGAAAATCTGTTAATTCCCAATAAACCTCTTTTTTCTGAGAAATTGGACTCCTCGCCAGAAATCATGTTCTAATTTGGAGTCAAATATCTTGTTGACGCATGACTCTTTTCCTATTCGTATTCTAATGGGAATACAATCACAGCTAGAAGTAATAACCAGAGGAGATGGATTAGTAAATTCCCAACGATGGACATTTTTTTCAACTTTTGCTTCTGAGTTGTATTCTTTGATTCTCCAAATTCAGCGTCGAAACTTGAAAATATTGAGGAGACGTTGACACCGGATGTTGGGTTTCATGTTTCTCTCGACACGCTAGAAGACGACAGCTAACACATTCATTTCTTTCTATCTGGAAACTTTTTTAATCAACAACAATGGATATTCTTTCTTTTCTTCTTTGTTTCTTCCAAACATCTTCCATCCATTTCCTTAATAAAAAAAGGCACTTCTTATTTCATTATTGTAGGTCATCTTGTTCGAATCGCCTGCTCTTTCTTCTCCTTTTCTTCCATGCCTCTTTTTGGTTTCACAACTTCTTTTCAGTTTGTGCATAAATTAGCCTTATCCTCTTCTTATTTCACTGTCGTCGTCTCTTATGCTCTCACACTCTTTTTTCGAAAACAGAAAATAAGAAAAAAGGCGGGGTGTGGGACATCATCTAATAGGGGTAATGGAAACTATTGGTCCTATTTCTCATCACTTCGTGATTCTCAGTATCACATCAATTTCTGATACAAACTCATTTTCATATTTGTTTATCTGTTTCGTCATCAATCAATATAAAACTAGAGTTCAGAAGCATTTCCGGAAATGTTTACATTTTGAATTGCCGTGTTTGTTGATCCTCGTACTCGGTTCCCTTTTTTGTCACTTCTTTCTGAATTCAAAATTACGTTTATTATTTTGGTACAAAAAGCGGAACTATGGAAGAGAAACGCCGGTAGAGGAACACCGGCGGCCAAACGAAAACTATCGTAATCTATAATTTTCTTTTCCGGATTTATTTTCTCGAAATTTGTACGTTTTCGGTAAAGTTTTAATAACAGAAAACTCCACGAAAAGCAGTGAAAATATGTTTAGGTTACGGTAGTTGCCGTTGCGAGATCTTCGTCCACGGCCACCGACATTTCTCTTCCACAGTTCCGATTTTTGTACCAGAATGATATATGTTCTAATAGTAAGAAAATCGCCAATTCTATAAGTTATTACCCCGAAAAACGTCGAATATTCTCTTAATTTGTTTTCAATCCTTTTAGTTCAGTATCAATAGTGGTTCAATCGAGATAAGTTGTCGCATCTTACCTAAAGGTTATCTGTTTTACCTTCAAATTAGAAAAATAAGAAATTCCGAGAGAGGTCAACCACTGTTTGGTATGGTCTTGCACGTAGGGTTTTCTGTGTATACCGAAAAGACGCAGTTCGAAAAGATTGATCACAAATGTGTTTTTGTTACATAGTGTCATCTTTTTCAAAATTCTGATTGGTGAAGATTTGTTTTTATTGTTCCCTGTGTGCTCCTAATTGATATGTGTTATTTTTCTTGAATAATTCAAATTCGAATATAAATTTTTTCAGCTGGATGAATACAAGATCAAAAACAAGAAAGTTGGAAGAAAAGGTTAGTTAATGTCTACTTGAAAATTGTGAGCTTCCTTAAACTCTAATAGAAGGGCCCTCACACTGTCAAGTTTGGGATCAATTATCTCGGCTCTTATAAGATATATCAAAAATGTGTGAACTGATAAAATGTTAAAAATATAATGATAAGCAATTCATCAAAGTTGAAAGTCAGAGGGCCCTTCTATTACAGGCTTTACGGTATCAATATTTTCTGACTATAGCTTTATATATACTTTTTTCAGTATGAAAAACCAAAAAAAGTGTACGGCCCAGAAGTGAAAAATGCGAAGGGGGAAAGTCCACTCATGAGGAGTATTATGTTCGATCGAGCAGACCTCACCATCAACCATAAGGAAAAGCTTGCCATATTCAAAAAGCTTTTAAAAGGTCTGAAATGTATAATTGAAATTTTTAAACAATTCCAACCTTTTAGAAGGAAACCCAAATTCTAAGGACTATGCGAAGAACACTGTCGCAAGTGTGGCCATTGTCCATCTCCAGTATAAAATGTTGAAGAAACTTCTGCGGTAAATAAAAAACAAAAACTTCTAGATTTTTTAAAAAGTAACTTATTTTTCCAGTAACGGAGCAGACGTGAAAGAACCGTCCGGCAAAACTAGGAACCTAATAATTCATGATATCCTGCACATGTGCTTCGATACACCCAAGAGGAAGAAACTGATTAGCAAAGATCGAAGACGATATGTAGTGTCAATGTTTAGATACGCCATCAAACATGGTGTAGATATGAATAAGATTAATACTCATAGCGAAACAGGAGTCAGTCTTTTGGCAAAACTGGAAAAGCTGGATAATGCGGAAGAGGTGCAAGAAATGAGATCGATCTACATGAAAAGTTTATTGAAAGGAGAAGTTGATAGTGAAGAAACAAATGAATTTGATAGAGGACGAGTTAGGAAAGTGAGTTGTTTTGAGATATGTTTCTAATTTTGAGATTTATTGCTACAGATCTCAACTTGTGAGAAAGATGAAGAACAAGAAATGGATTCAGAAGGATTCGAGCAGGTAGCACTTTAACATCTTCTATTTTATTTTAAAGATGGGTCTTAATTTCAGACATTTACTGAACAAGAAATTGACATGGAAATTCAAGAAGAACTGGAAAATGAAGAAATGATCAGTGAAGAAGTTGTGGAAGATTTGACTGCAACTAGCTTTGAAGACTGTTGCACAACCATTCAGAACGAAGAAAATAATGTTAATTCTCAAATTGGCTGCGAAAATGTTTGTTCAGGTAATCCGAATGAAATTGGACGAACTCGAATTGTGATTTTCAGATTCTAAAGTTATCTCTATGCTAGTGAAGAGATCAGCATCGGCTCCGCCTTTTGGCCATGTTTATCAGAGATCCTTCACAGATGCTCCAGAAATCAAACACCCGATTTCTGATCTTCCCGAAGTCAATCAGCTGAAACGAGATCTTCCTCAAGAAGTTGGTTATCATTAATTTACCCCCGAAAACTAAACTTTCAGATCGAAATTTCTATCCCACAGCTTCTTCAAGAAGAACAATCAGAACATAAGTTCATTTCTGAATCTCAGATTCAAAATTATATCCAAATTCCAGGTAAATTAGGATTGAATCACGAGTTCTTGCATCCCAATAGTAATTTACAGAACTGACTTCCCCGACTTCTCATGATGTGAAATTATCCACACTCTTCCTGGATCCAGTTACTCTGGAATCACTAACTGTAAACCAGACAAGTCAGAGTAATATCGGGAATATCGAAACTAAACAGAAGGAATGTGTCTTTTCAAATGTTAACGAAGTTCAAAGTTCAGAAACAGATGCTCTAGGATTCATTCAGAATCCCAAAACTTTTCAGATGGTGATAGTTGTCTTCAAATCATTTTTCAAAATCAGATTTTATTTCAGAGTGAACCTGTGGGTTTTCAAAAATTGAACGTTGGACAGAATTTCGCTAACCTCGCCGGAGGTAAGAAAATATCATCGGTTCCTTTTCTAATTTCCATAAAATTTTCAGTGCCAAACTTTTCGGCTTTTGGTCCAATGTTCAATAACACTATTCCGATGAACCAAAACAGAGATTTGAATTCTGGCTCAATGTTTTTTCCAAACTTGTGGAACCAGTCGGTACCGCCGCAAGTACAAAATGATGTTCAAATGGTCCCCAATTGTTTGCTCGGCTTAGCAAAAACTGCATCGATACCCAATTCAACTCTCAATTTTCAAAATCAATCCTTCTTAAATCGTTTATTACCTATGGCTAACCAGACACCTTTCGTCATGAGTAAATTATTTTTAAGAGTTTCCACAAATATTGACAAAATTTTTCAGATCAACCGATTCAAATTCCGCCTGTTCCAATGATTCCTTCTACTTCTTTATATGCACCGAAACTGGTAAGATATCCAGCGTTTCAGAATCCATTAAAATTCGACTAAAATTTGTTCAGATCCCCCAGTTGAACTTCATCAACCCACCATCTCTTCCTCTCAACAACCCGGTCTTTAACCTACCATCGCAACCAAATTTTTTCAATAATACTCAATTTTAATTATTTTATTTATGATTATCATCTTTATCATGTCACTTAAACTATCTACTTACTAACCTCAAATTGCTTCCAAATCCAAATATCATTGATTCTCTAGTCACCAGTCTCACACCGACCCAGTATGTTTACTTTTTGCACTTGTTGGATAGTTTAAACCCCAATAATTTGTTTTTTTGGTTAGTCATTAGTATCATTATTATAGCTTTTCGTTTTTTTTTGCACACCGTAAAACCTGGAATAGAAGGACCTTTCAACTTTGAGCTCGATTATCTCGATGTCTATTAGAGAAATCAGAAATGTGTCAACTGATGAAAACATTTTGACATTATGATAATTAATTTATAAGTGGACTACTTTTTCTTATCTTCGACAGGAACCGAGATAAGTTACCTCAAAGTTAGGGGACCCATTTGTTACAGGTGATAAGATTCTGCATCTTTTCCGTCACCTCAATTTTGATGACTGGCTTGCGTTGAAAAATAAAATAAACTTTACAACCGTGAAGTTATATTTAATTTTCCTCAAATTTCCCATCGTTTGGATCTATCCTGATCAGTTTCAAATTCACTGTTCTAAACAATGGAGAAGATTGCTGCTACAAACAATGCTGCTGAAGAAGCTAAAGTGGAAATGCCACCTCCAGTTGCAGTATGATCCAAAATATTATACTCTAAAATTTAGATCTGAAGTTTTCAGGCCCCGCAAGAAAAGTCAGGAATGGAGAAAGTGTCGATTCCGGCAGAAAGAGAGAAAAATATTGGCGAACGGAAGAATGGATACGAGTACTCTATCGTTGTGATCAACTACAAGCCAGGGCTCAAATTCGGATTGGGAATCAAGAATGTCTTCAAAAATGTGTTTGTGATCAAAGCTGATGAAAGTGAGTGAAGAACATCCTTCTCCAGAACCAATTAATTTCTTGAAATGTTCAGATTCGTTGGTAACCGGTCTGTTCAATGTGGCTGATCGTATCATCGACGTAGATGGTGAACCGATTGCTGATAATCAAAAGTGCAAAGTTCTTTTGGTGAAAGCACTGAAAGAGAAGAAAATAACATCTCTATTGATTGAGAGAGGAATCACTGAGAAAGCACTCAAAGATGCAACGGTACAACAAGATAAACTGTTTTAAAATTTTTATTTGTTTTAGGATGAAATGAATGAAGAGCACAACCAATCTGTCATGGCTCCACCGGACGTCAGAAGCATTATGAGAAAACTAGAAGCTCACCATCATCTTCGCAAATCGCCATCATTGGAAAGTGCAGCTGCCGCTGCTCCAGTCCCAGTTGTTCCTAGTGCCATGACGAAGAATAAGGACGGAAAGGGTGAACGACGAGCATGTATTTTGGAAGACGGACACAAATCTGTGATCATTCGAATGGACAACGAAGAAAATCGGGATAAACTCAAGGTGCTTTTTTTCGTCCCATTCTAATAGTTTTATAGTCGACTATAGTCGTTTTTATAGAAAGTCGAGCCAAAGGAACCCAAGAAATTGGAACCAAAGACGCCACCCAAACAAGAAAAGGCAGAGCCCAAACCTGATGCGAAGAACGAACCAAAGCAACCTGAAGCAAAGGCTTAACTCGAATAAAATGTTCAAAAAAGTATAAACTATTTGAATTCCAATTATTTTATTATTTTCAATATTGTACTTCCCTGTTGTTATGCTGGTCTGCAGAAATCTGAGCTGTGGAAGAGAAAATCTTGTACACACTTTGTTTTTAAATACCTTTTTTCTCGATTTTGGTCCTTTTTCCGGAACTTTTTAGATTCAGACAAATATTACTTTCTGACTAGTTTGGGAAAAAAATTGATTCTATCTTGATGCTCAAAAATTGATTCTCAAAATATCTTCTTTGAAAACTTGGCTGGAATTTCAGACAAAAGGATATGACATACGTGAGTGTATGAACCTGCATCACACTGTATAAGAAGGAACATCCATCCAAATAATCCCTTTTTGGGACGGACGAGAGCCTGCCCACCAGTCAAGGTCACTACTTTACAATCGTCATTGGACTGCGTCTCCTGTCTCTCATTGACCATCTGCCACGGCGTAAGATGTCCCTTCTGTTCTTAGTCCTCTTCTATTTTTATTGATTATTGTTCTGTTCCCTCTACAATCTTTTGAAATATATTAAGACCAACTAAAAATGATTCTATCCAAATATCCGTATGTGGTTCAAAAAGAGATACTTGACAATATGGAATATTCCGAACTATTTCTGCTTTCCTTTGTCTCTAAAAACATGAAGAAATTGATTAAATTGTCCCAAAAGAAGAGGTTCGAAGGAATCAGCTCAATTAGGTATGACTGTGCAGAGTTAAGTGCACCGCTGGTTCATATTCCCAGTAGTGATGACGTCATATTGGAAACGATCAGTGGCGAGAATTGGGTCATTTTAATGGAAAAAGTCAAACACGCGAATGGTAGATATTATAATTTTCAGTTGAATGTATCTGGAAAGATACTCGATTTTCAGTGAGTTGCGATCAACAATAAGTCATTAAAATATAATTGTTTCAGAATGTGTTATACCAACGGTCATCCTATAGTATGTCTTCACAATTGTGATAACGAATCTGTATTTCCATCCATCCATAATTATATCCTTGATTTGTTTGGAACTTCGATGCAGTTAAATTGGTATGAAGAAGATTTGAAACGCTATTTTATTCCAAAGCTACAAAACGTATCATTCTGTATTGATATGCACCTCGCTCAGGACTTTACTGACATGGAAAACCTTGAAACTTTTTTCTCCACATCCCCTGTTTTCAAATGGATTCGATTGAACGCTGCGTTGACATCACAACCATTCAGTCCGGAATCGAAATTCTATCAGGCAGAATCTATTATAATCAATCAATCCCAACACTCTTTTCCTGCTATTTTACGTCATTTCGAAGGGAGACAGGCTACTATAGAATGCAGTGAATGGGAAACTTCTGAAGATTTGATTGGATTTGTGAATAGATGGAAATCAGGAGCAGCGTTCCAAAAGCTGGAATACTTGAAGTTTAAATTATTGAAAGGCCCACTTCGCAAGAACCAAATTCTGAATGAAATCGGAGCACAATATATTGATCGAGCAAAGAAACCCCCAACACACTCTTTGCCCAAAGTGTAAGCTTTAAGAAATTGACATCATTCCTTCAGTCATAGTAATTAAAAAAAAACATATTTTTACTTCTGAGATGAGTTTAAAGTAAAAAATTTGTTTTTAGATACGACTTTGATTATATACCTACTGAACCAAACACGGATCCAATCATCAGCCGCGCATATGTTGTCAGACAATCGGATAGTTATGTGGCATCTATTCTGATTGAGGAGAAGACAATCAGTTTTGGAGTATGGAATAAAACAGAAGAAGAATTTTTGAAATTGATGAATTAGTTGTGAATTTTCAAATGCTTTGAGACATCACAACTTGTGATGTTTCGAAGCATTTGAAATTGTTTTCAGTTCAAGTTAAAAATATGCAAATTTTTTTCTTCCTTTATTACTTTCTATTTTTCTTCCCTATCGATTGCTCTATCCCAACATCCCTGCTTCTTTCCAGCGATATGTTTACTGTTCTCATGCTTTGCTCTGACCATCCAATATGACACAATGTTTTTATTTGTATGCATTTGTATTTCATGTCCTAAATTTTTCAGGCAATGTCTTTTTAACTACACAGCTCTTTGATTCCACATTCTCTTTGATTACATTTATCTTTTTTAACTACGAAGTCTCTTTCACTACATATTTTAAGTTTTGGAATTTTCTGCAATTTTTGTAGTGGTTCTTACCTAAAATAAGAAGAATTTCAGCATAAACCTATAATTTTAAACAAAAAACTGAATACAGTAAAAACTCTAATAGGAAACGAAAATCGGAAAAATTCAGTCAAAAAGCACTAAAAGAAAAGAACAACTCCTTTTACATGTTCAGAATTCCTGATAGTTTTCTGAAAAAGAATAGATTTTTAAAAATCGAAAAGTTTGTAAAATTGAGAAGTTGGAAATGATTGTAAGATCATAAGAATCAAATTAAAAGATTGCCCACCAAGGGCAACTCATGTTCAGGGGATAGTCTGAAAGATAAACCAAAGTTGTTGTCTCATCGAACAATTTCTCGAGAGATACACCAAAATGAAAACTGATGATTTTTAATGGAAAATTCGTAAAATAGAAGATAATTTTCTAGAATTGTCTCATATGCTATAGAAGTTACCCATTTTCATAGCCTCAATCGCCAGAACTTTTGCGTCTTTGCTGAAATGGTTTGCTTATTTTTCAAAACATCTACATAAATAGGCTCAAGGGGCGAATTGCTTGGAATTTACAAACTTAAAAAAAGGAAACTTTACGATTTTTAACGAATTTCTCCCAATTTATAAAAGTTGTTCTATGTATTATCTGCATGTTTTGAAGTGAAAATAAAGGTTACTGTTCAAAGAAGCTTTTGTCAATTATACTCTTATTCTGACTACGATTAACTTACAATTAGAAAAAAAAATTGAACACAATTTGTTTTTTGCGATTTTCATTTATATGTATGAGCTCTATTGTTTCATTTTCGATCCCAGATGAAGTACCAAGTCGAAACTCAACCACTTCCATACTCAACAAATTTCCGGAGCCACCCAGACCTCTGGAAGGAGATGCAAACGCGCTCTATTGTCAAATTCGCGCTCGCGATTCGCGATGAAAAGTAACGATTTTTAATCTGTGTTTTCTGTTTCACAAACTATTCAGCAGATTAAAATTTTATCTAAATGTTTTAAACTGAAAATATGAGTTACTATACAAAAAAGCTTACTGTCAATTATCCTCTCAAGCTGACTACAATTAGCTTGGAGGTAACATTGACCATAATCTGTTTTTTTCATGCGATTTTCATTCATATTTCCTCCATTGTTTCAAAATTTGCGATTCCAGATGAAGTATCAAGTCGAAACTCAAGCACTTCCGTACTCAACAATCATTCTTCACTGTTTGAAGTATCCGTCGAAAGGCGTCTTCGGTCTGTTGATTGGCAACAAGAAAGGAGATAAAGTCACGGTATGAATACTGGTCTCAAGATTTTTCTGAATACCGAGTTGTGAAGAAGGCAATTAATGCATCAATTGAATTTCTGACTTTGATCACTAATAATTATTTCACATTCTGTAGCTTTTTTCATAAGCGGTTTACTGAAAGTCTGAAAAAGTTTCTGAAAGTCCCAAAAATTTTTTTTTAACTTTAAATTTATGAAATCTAGTCTGGAAATCACTATCATTCTCGAAAAATATTCTCAGATTTTCAGAAAACTATTTTTCGGACACCGAAAAAGCGTTATTTTCTTATTGATACCATTTCCGCTGACCAAAAAAAAGGTTGCTGCAATTGATCAGGAATTTTTAATAGGAGTTCGACAGATGTCAAAATATGAATAAACAGCGACCTTTAGTTTAATCGCGAAATCGTCAAAAACATAGTTTCAGATCACTGGATGTGTCCCTCTCAGTCATGAATCTACTCCACTTGCACCTCCACTGGAACTTGCTACCTCTCTCGTTCATGGAAAATTCGGAGCCTCCCTCGTCGGTGTCTACTTTTCTAATTCGACCCCATCAGACACTTCCCTCAATGTGTATGCCACCCGACTTGCCGATAGAATCTCCAATGTCACTTCATCACCAGCCGTTCTTGTACAAGTGATGAATGAAAGACTTGTCTCTGACTGCGAGCAGGATCGACTGGTAGCCTACGAGAAAGATGGAGAAAGCTGGAAAGAAGCAAAGCAAGTTTTCAGAATTTTCTCCTTTACATAATGTTTTCCAATTTAGAACGATCTTCCAAGGGTCAAATTTCCTGCGAGGATTACAAGCTGTCATCCGGAAGAAACTATATCGAGAACTTGCTGACTTTGAGAATCATCTGGAAAATCCGGAATTCGACTTTTACAATACCAATCTCAGCAACAAACTAGTCCAAGTCGCGGAATTCCGATCATAATCGCGATAAATACCCCTAACCTATTGATATCAATAAATATCTTGTCGTCTATTCATGTTTAATCCTTCCTCTCAAAGCGGGTTGAATAAATCATTTGATGACGGAAAAGCTTTAGATTATCTTTTCATGGAAGACGTGCATAAACGATTCCTTCGAGTAAACAACATGTTTTTCAGATGGAAGCAATACTTTATCAACGTTCAGCAGAGATACGAAAAATTAGGATATAATCGCTACACATCAGAGTTCAGCAACGATTAATTTATTCGTAGACCCAGGAGTTGATGAATGGGCTGGCGTAGTCGTTGATCTCCTCTTGCTTGAACCAGTGAGCAATCTCGCGGTTGGCAGAGTCGACGGCATCGGATCCGTGGCAGATGTTGCGTCCGGTTTGGATGGCGAAATCTCCACGGATGGTTCCTGGGGCGGAAGCGAGTGGGTTGGTAGCTCCGAGCATCACACGTCCTTGCTTGACAACATCGAGTCCTTGCCAGACCATGGCGACAATTGGGCCGGAGCTCATGTACTCAATGAGGGATGGGAAGAATGGCTTGTCCTTAAGGTCTTGGTAGTGAACCTGAAAATGAAATTCGAACATTGGCCTAAAATCCATTTTTGATACCTCAAGATGGGCCTTAGAGGCAGTCAATTGCTTGAGGGCAACGAGCTTGAATCCGCGCTCCTCGAAACGAGCGATGATCTTTCCGACGAGTCCACTAAAAACCGAAATTTAGGATTGAAAAACCCAAATTTTAACCGAAACGGTATACCGATTCCTATTATTTCTCAGAAACTAACTAACCGGTGGACTCCATCAGGCTTGACGGCAATGAAGGTTCTCTCGGTGTTGCTCATTTTCGGACAATCCGACTTGGAACAGGTGTCAACAGCACAGGCGACAGCGACGAACGCAAGTGAAGCAAGTAGCGAGCCGACGCCCATTCAATCAACTTCAACACAGAGAAAACGAGTGTGACCGTAGCTCTATGCGTGCCGAGACCAACTATGCGACAAACTTGGCTTGCTGCCAGATTTCGAGGGAGCGCGATTACTTACTCATTTTTGTCGAAAAAAATACCGGCTGTCTCCGCCTTTATTCTGGGCACATGTCAAACTTGTCAATAGAAAAAAATGTGAAAACTGGTTTTTAGAGGGGAGAGTGAATGTGAATCGAAGTTTAACAGAATCTGAAATGTGACCCACCGAGCAGAAAATTGCTATTGTGTATATACATGATCACTCTGAACGAAATTGGACATTCTTTGTTTTTGCGTATCTGAAATATTATGTATTCCGGATGAACGAAATATTCTGCAAAACTTTGAACTTGAGCTCACAACTAATATCTTTCATGTCTCGTACGAACCGCTTACACCTTTGGCAGTACACTTTTTCTTTCAGACCTCAAAAATTTGCAGTACAAAAAACCGGTTTTGCCTCACTTCGCCACTTTCGACTTTCTATGTTTAGATTTGACTAAATGTAAGATTGCCCATTTTTTCTAACTGTCTTCTAACTATTTACCTACCAAACCGTGCGGATTGTTTGCAGAACAAACGGGGGCCAAGCTGCGGGGAAACGGGGAAATTTTTCAAAAAGAGAGCCAGAGTTTTATCATCTATCCTGTTAATTCGCGAACGAAGTCAATGGAAAACGAAGTGTGAGTTTATTGTGTTCTAGTGTTGTGCTAGTAATAACTTCTCAGTCAGAATTTTATATAGCCAGGATGATATTCAAATTGTTTCCAGTGTCCTTCCAACAAACGGTGTGTTAAAGAAATGGACCAATTATGTAAATGGATGGCAGGAACGATACTTTGAAATCACTGAAGGAAACTTGGTTTATTTCAAATCGAAAGCAGAAAAAACCCATGGTTGTAGAGGAAGCATATTTTTGAAAAATGCCATTATAGCCGTAAGAAAAGTGTAGTTTAATCAACTTCATGGACATCTGTTAAGGCTCACGAATTCGATGAGAATGAATTCTCGATTTCCATGGGCGAAAACGTCGTTTGGTATTTGAAAGCTGAGAATTCCCAGTCGAAGCTGTTATGGATGAGATCTGTAGTCCGGGAAACAGTGAGTTTTCAATTCAAAGTTTTCGAAATTACGGTAGACACACATACGGCAAGAGTTATGGATTGAATGCTGATGCATCTGATTCTTTTTTCGCATGAACATCATTCTCCTTTTTTGTTACTCGTTATCAAATTGAAAATCGTATTCCCACGAAATCATATGAATAGAAATGATGATGCCGTGCTGGGATCATAGCTCAAACACCCAGTCCATATTTTTAACTCGAGAACATCACACCACACTGTTGATCGCCCTTGTCGTCCAGAGCAAATACGTGCGGACAATGGCAGACTGTAAATCAACATATAGTTCGTAAGGAGTCCTTACTAAGGACTACAAACGGGAGTTTTCTAGTGTTAAATTTTAAGAGCCTGAAGAATCTACATCAAGTTCGTATAAATTCATTACAGATACAGAATGACTCGGACTACAGTTCTACCAGTACCAAAAGTCACTCACGAAATCCATCCGTGTCATCAGCACTTGCCTCAATACACCAAAAAACAGACGATGCGAATGAAGTCACAAAATTATTTTCAACAAAACTATCCGAACTTGAAGCCTATAGAACCATGTGCAAAGATCAGATGATGTCCATTGAAAGACTGCTAGAACAAGGAGGAGCTAGCTGTATTGTTCCACAAGCGACGATTTTGTCTGTGAAAGCAACTCATTTAGCATTAATTGTCAACATAAATCATATTGTGGATCTCGTTAAGACTTCTAAAGTAAGCTTCCCAAAAAATCATATGCTATCAATTTTATTTTTAAGGTTGTTATCCCTGAGAATTCAACTTCGTCTCCTGCCACTTCATCAGTTTCTACTACCCCTCCTCCTGTTCGAGAAGCTTTGTGTGCTACTAGAAGTGTCTCTTCATCAGTTCTTAGACGTGAGTCTACTGAACAGGAATATATGTCCGATGATAATTCAACCATGACGACATCGACGATTCTTGCAAGACCTGATATTGATGTGGTAATAGTTTATCCGATTTTATGGATTTTCAAAGTTAATCAGATTTCAGACAAGTGATTGCGATGAGTTTTTTGACGCCGATGAGTTCGATGTTGATTCGAAAAATGGTGATGTAACATTGAGTAAAAACGAAATCGAAGCGTCTTCAGAAGATAAAGAAAACGGAAATATCGTCATCGAAAAAGAAGAAGAAAAAAGGAAACCCAATTTCAGAGTTGTAGGTGTTCTTTGTATTATTTTTTCTTAAAATCTATCTATTATAGGACGGAGACCCAATAACCGGCCACTATGATGACTTATTGGTTGATCAAGAGCATTCGCTGTTTTCAACAATAGATAAGCTGGCTGTAGAGCAATTGAAGTAAGTTTTTCTGTCTCACATATACGTTGTAGAACAATCAATGTTTATATCCTTTTATGGTGTTACTGAAAAGCTAACAGAATTATATAGAAATGCATCATTTATAATTATGAAGATTGTAGTTTTACAATAAAATAAAATCCGCTGTTTTTACAATTCTAATTTTTCTAATTTTCCAGATATGCTCTTGCTGGAGTTGAAGATAACGTCTGGAGTCTATTTGCTGAGGATGGGCCGATGAGAATGTACACACGTCAGGTCGAAGATGAAGGTGGCCTTCCGGTCGATCCACTGAAAGCCACTCATTCGGTTGATGGAGTTACCGCATTAGAATTCATGCACTATTTTTACGACGCTCGTTACAAAATGCAATGGGATCATACTCTGGAAGCAATGAGTGTCGTCGAGCATATCTCTCCAGATTCAGTAGTACTTCACCAAAAACACAAAACTATCTGGCCTGCAGCACCGAGAGAGTCTCTTTTCGTCTCTCATATTCGACGTGTTGATGAACATAAAAGAGATGGGGCCCACGATTTGTATATAGTATGTAACCGAGATGTTCAGAGAGCCGATGTTCCGGTTAGTACCATTTTTAAATCTCCCTTCTTCAAATTATCACAATTTCAGCTCGGAAGCTCATCTGCAGTTCGAGTTGGGTTGACGGTTTCAATGATTTGCGAAACGATTATAAAAGATCCACATATTGAGAGGAAACTAACTAGAGACGATGTACAATGCAATATTATTTATGTATCTCAAGGTTAGTTTCACTCAATGTATTATGAATGGGCTTATTCATGTGATTGTTTTTTCAAACATTTATGAAATGTTGAGAAGTGTAGGCCCTCCGTATTTTTCGGCTTTACATGAATTGGTCGAAAAGCAAATTTTTGGGTCGAAAAACCCCCAAAAAGGTTTTGAATATTCTAAATACTTCGAATGCTCCCATCGAATATCTAGATTCAGAATGACAATCAAAATTTGACCTTTTCTTTCAGTTCACCCTGGTGGATGGGTTCCTGTTTCTGCACTCCGTCATGTCTACAAAAAGGAATATCCCAAGTTTTTGCGAACCTTCACCGAATTCGTCAAGAAAAATGTGAAAGGAAAACCACTCAGTATTTGAGCTGCTACAATAATTCTATTCAAATTTCTCTGTGCCATCCCAAAGTTTTCACTTTTTTCCCCATACTGTGACATGATAAAAATGTAATTAAAAGTTCCTGTGTGATAAATATGGTTGTTAAGAGAACACAATTCCATGGTATAAAATTTTTCACTTGTTTCCTGCATTTGATTGAAAAAAATAAAGCTGAAAGTGAGGAGGTTTGTCCCCAAGAAAGTTATTTTTGAATTATGAACAGCACTGGAGGCATTGGGCTAGAATCGAAACTATGTTGGAGTTCTTCAGATGCTGATCTTGGGAAGGTTCTCGGCCTAGGCAGGATGCGAGCATATCAACGATATACTGCGATTGGGCTGATTCTGTTTGTTCTAGGTATCCTAGTTTTAGAAGAACATAATCTTGGTAAAGGATACATTTATTTATCGAATCAATACAACGAGGAAATCACTAGGAACATAACGGTTTCACGAGAAGGTGATGGTCAGGAAAATATAGTCAACGGATTTTTTTTCTTCAGGCAAACGACAGAGTATTGGAATTGTGATCGTATTAAACAGTGGGAAAGATGAAGAAAAATATCAGATGGCATTGGATACCGTACGCTGTTACGGTCTCCATTTCAAATACGATGTCTATGTGATTCATGGAAAAGATGACTCAGATATCAGGAACAAGTGTCCACAAAAAGACGTATGTCTTCTGCTTCTCTAACCCGCTTTGTTTCCCTTTCACCCTCCCCTTTGTGCTTTTTCAATGTCTATGTGTTCTTTTATAGTTCATGTTTCGCCGTCATTGCATCCTTTCCCTGAAAATGCCTTTTTTATCCAACACCTGGTTGCTCTTTCTTGATGGTGATATGGGGATAATCAATCCAAATAATGTAATCGAGGATTACATACCAAAAAATAAGAATGTCAGTTGAAACTGATTATTTCCCTATTCAACAATGATTCCCCATTCCAGACACAAATTGTATTCTATAACAGAATCATGAACCACGAAGTGATGGCAGGATCTTATTTGGTCCGAAACTCCAAATGGTCGATACGTTTTCTGATGTTCTGGGCTACTTTCGAGTCGAGACTTCCTAACTCTTTTCATGGATCTGATAACGGAGCCATACACGTTAGTCTCTGAAAATCTTAATTCAGGTCATCTTGCAAAAAATTTATTTTCCAATCTGAAAATTTTTTTTCACTTCTAAAATTTTTTGGACTTCATTAGATAAATTGAAATGGAACAATAGCTATGTGAAGGGTTATAACTTTCTTATTTCATAGAGTGTCATCCTGAATCAACAACTACCAAAGCTGCAGTCCAAATTGGAATTCTGTGAAAATGAATTCTGGAAAAAGTCCACAGACTACGAGAGTCTGTCAACATATGAAGTTTGTGCTCAAGAAATCATCAAGAACAACTCGATAGCAGAAATTCTAGTTTTACCAAAGGTTTGAAATCTCAAAGCCTCAAAAATGAACTAACTGTATTTTTATAGGGACGGTTCACATGGGCACGAGATGGTTGGCTAACGAACTCCGTGTGGTCTGATAGAGACTTTATTTTTCATGGCTGGCAAAGAAAGTAGGTCATCCAGTTGTTCGATCTAAATTACCCATTGGTTTTCAGACGGCAGGACTCCATGGTTTTCGCCAGATGGCATTCACCACTTGTCTATGACAAACCATGGAATCTAACAAAATGTTCTAATGGGGAAGCATGGAAAAATTGGAAGTATAAGGATACATTCATAGGAAATCTTATAGATGTGGATCGTAAAATTCTTTCAATTATTCAAGATCAACAGAAATCTTACGACCACATTTTGCAACTTTTATCAAGGCATTGAATACCCTAACAATCTCTAACAATTGCATAATTTCATTTAGATTACGAGTCACTTTTTTTCTGTCATATGTTTTTCGAATTTTGTGATCTTATTGACTTCTACTTACAAAAATAATTGCATGTTATTTACTATTAAATTCACCAAACTCTATGATAAACATTTCAATTCAACTATGGTATTGGTAGAACAGAAGAAAATTATTTGAAAAAAAGTCTTCATTTAAAAAAAACACAGTAGTAAGACTGATTAGATTCCTGATAAGCTCCTCATTCTTTGGCGCATGCTGCTAGTGTTTGCTCATACTCCTTTGCGAATTTGTTGTAGTCTTCACGGGAGTAGGTGTACTTCTTCAGGACCAAGTATTCCAGGATGCAACGATGAACATAGAGGTATTGCATCTCAGTCTGAATTGATTTGAATCGTTCGTCTCGAAGCTTGGTCAGAAGACGTGGTACTCCAAGAAAGTCGGGGGCACACAGAGACTCCAAAACGATTAGGATAAGAACAAGGGTTCCAGTTCTACCAACACCTGCTGAGCAATGAACAACCACTGGCTTCCTGAAACATATTTTTTTAGAAATTTCAACAGTAATTTGGTCAACTGACGTGCAACTTTTCACAACAGTCAAAAGACGGAAGGGCGAGAGGAAGTTATCAGGAACTCCGTGATCTGGCCAATTCCTCCAATGAATGTGCTTGACAATTTTGGCAACGTTGTTATCTCCGGGCTTTGAAATTCTCATTGTTGACATTGAGAGTGTTTTGTCAATCTGAAAAATTGATTTTCAGAAAATTTGAATTTTGAATTGGTAGTTTTTTTTTTTCAAAAAACCAGACTTTTGGATTTTGAGATTATTCAGAAAAAAAATGGCATTTTGATTTTCAACATTCTAAAATTTGAAAATTTTGACGAGTTTTTAAGTTTTAAAATTTAGGAATTACCCAATTTTTGAACATTCAAAACACCTAAATTTCTGGATTTGTGAATTTTCCAATTTTCAAAATTTTGGAATTTCAAATTCCCAAATATTGAGATTTCGGAACTTTCTGGATTGTGAATTTTTTTCACTCACATCAACACTCGATTCCTTGGTGATAGTGCATAACTTTCCAATCTTCATAGTGTCTCCTATTTTCAACGGAAAGTATTCAGCACTTTTTGGTTTTCCTTTCTCAACCAGTTCACATAGCATCACAATATACTCCAGACCAGATACAATCACCATCTTCCAGAAATCTTCAATAGTCCCATTGAGAGGTGCTTGTGTGCAAATGAATCTGCGAGGGTTTGGACCAGACCTGCGAAGAAATGGTTTCAGTTAAAATTCCAGGTTATTCGAATTTATGAATTTGTGCCGTTATATTAGGGAGCCCCACTTACGAGACCAAATTTGCATGGATGTAAAAATATGGATCATCCGCCAACTTGACTCGAGTTGTATCACAGCATGGGATATTGTGATAACGGTTTCTCGTTGGATTGTCCAAGAAGACAGTTGCTCTTTCCATTGGTGCCTCATTGAAACTATCACGATACTCCTTCTTCAGTCCCTCAACACCACTCTGAAGGACCAAACGAAGCCAGCTGTTGATGACGTCCGTTTTCTTTCTGAAATGAAAGTTTTGATTATCAATACAATCAACTATACAGTAGTACTTTTTGTCTGATGTTTCAGCCATATCGACCGATCCGTCATCTTTTTCTCGAGAAGCTTTTCTGAAGGGTTCCTGAGGTGGTACTGGTGGTGCTGGAGATGGTTGGGCAACAACAGCTTGTTGAGGAGGTACAACCGGTGGTTTCGTTGGTCCAAGTTGAGCTTGACTCGGAGATGGGGATGGAGAAGCCAATGACTGGTTAACCACTCCAGGTGGTGGCCGTGGAGCAGGAGGCATCGGAGCGGCAAGAGGCATTTGCATTTGAGGAATTTGAGATCCTTGAGCCGGTAGTTGAGGTGGTGGACGACTTGGTGGCACCAGTGGATTCATTTGAGGTGCAACCTGTGGCATTTGAGATCCTTGAGCTGGTGGTAGGGGAACTTGTGGAGTGGAGGGAGGTATCTGATTGGGCATCGGTGCTGGTGGCAACATCATAGTTCGAGTCATATCCTTTGGTTTGGCATTGGCTGGTTTCTGAACACCATCGTTGTTTGCTGTGGGCTCCTCTTGCTCCAGTGTCTGCATCACACTTCTTTCCGTGTTTCGACGACCACGTCCATTGTCAACATTCAAGTTAGTTTGGCTGGGACGTTTACTTGCTTTACTCTTCTTTTTTCCTGCTGGAGGTTCTGAAAGTGTCTGACGTTGTGGATAGAAAATATCATACTTGAAACGGACTGGACCAAGATTTTTCTTGGCCCGGCGTTACTTTCACGGTGACAATTAGATTTACTAAATTGGTCTTTTTTTTATTTCGAAGAGAAAAGTGTTCGTATTTTTTCAAAGAAGAAGAGAAATTACAAAGTATACAAAATTAGGCAAAAAATAGACAAAAAGTGGAAAAAAAATCAGCTTCTATAAAAACGGCAGGCCGGCTCGACATTGGTCCAGCTCGTAATTATGGAGCTCCGCTTACTTTTAGCTTTAGGTGGCATGATGAGGATGTGTGAAAACCAAATGTAACTTGGATTTAAGATTCGAAGAAACTGATGGAACCTCCTGAAGCAAAGACTTCTTTATAGCGCCAATTAAAGATCGAAAATGAGTCAGTTCACGTGCAAACCAAGGCAGATATTTTGATTTTCCCAAACAACTCATTACTAAAAAAACAAATTGTACCATTTAAAAGTGGTCACCTTCCTTGTACAATTAGTCCATCAAGATAAGAAGTTGCATAAAAGAAAATGGTTTCTCCAGAATCTTCAATACAGTATCCACTGTTCTAACTAACAAATCTACTCGCTACTAACCCTTTACTAACTCTCTAACATGGTCAAGACGATCACAATCTACACTGCTTTCGGACATTTCATGGCGATGGTTGAGCGTCAAGCGGAACTGGAGATGGAGCAGAAGAAGGAATTGGCCACTGATCTCTGTACCATCGATCATCTTCTGAGCGACTATCAGAATGCATTGAACTCAGTTAGTGCTGAATTGTGTAATTCTTATGCCATGTACCAATTTTACAGAATCGTGACTTCTCCGTTCACTCCTGCCCTGTGGATGGTTCAACTCCAAAATGCTTGGATCTTGTCAAGAAGTCGGTGAGCTGCCCATTGGTTTCCTTCACACTTGTTCGCCCTGCTGAACCAATGGCTGTCTCTCCGATTCCAACTACCATTGAAACAAGAAAGCTCAACAAGGCAACGGAGTTGATGATGTCATTCTGGAAGATCCACGTCACTGCTCGCAAACCGAAAACTGAAAACGAAGAGCAGATCGCTTCGATTTTCGAAAAGATGGATGGCTTGTTCGCTGCTACATCCACATCATCAGTGGCTTCCATTTTTGGAAAGTTTGAGGAGTTTCTCGAGGTGATCCAGAAGGAGAACACGCAACAGAAGAGTGAGCCTCTTGTGTGGAACTCACCGGATCAGCCAACATTCCCACAGCTTCCAGTTTTTGTGAAGTCTCCTGTTGACTCAATGAAGTTCTACAAGATGGCCGAACAGAACACAGATGAAATGGCAGATGATGGTACTGTATCAATCATTCTGTTCTCCATTTATACCCTAATTTTCAGAGCTTACACTGACTTCTTCATCAGATGGCTTCACATCATCTCCATCGTCTGGTCAATCAAGCTCTTCTTCTTCTTCTACATTCTCCTCTTCCACCACGATTATTTCTAGACCAAGCAGACTTCTCACTCAAGTTCGTTTGCAGCGGGAAGTGATCAGAAAGCAGAAGAAGCTTATTGACAATCTGTACAAACTTCAATCTCTCAACCAGAAATTGTCGAACTTGAGTAAATGAGTGTGATCTGATTGACCAATAAATTTATTCTATATCAATTTCTGTGTTTTATTTACCCTTTCAACTATGAGCCTGAATCTGACATGAAATTCAAGCTCCCGAATTTCCTTTTTTTCTATTCTTTGACCTGCTGTTCTCGAAGACATTTTTTTCTTAAAAAATATCAAACTGTTGTGACCCATTCACGTGATTACTCTTGACAGACGATAAGGCAGTCTGAAGATAGTTCATGATATCACATTACACTTCTAATTTCCTTTGATGCTTTTAAACTTTTCAAACAAAATCTAAAAAAGAATTTTCTCGCAGAGTTCAGTTTGAGATCTCTCATACTGAAGAGCCTTATGAATGTGCATTAGAATAGTGTGGAGAGAGGAAAAGAAGCAAGTACACTGAGCAGCTCTCTTCTTTTTCTGGTGAAAATGACGTGTTGGTGAATTAGAGTCTATCCTTCTCTGAATAGTTTTATAAAGAGGATTTTCTAGTTTTTTCCCATTTTGTTAATTAACTTTCACCTATTCTTGTTGTGTTCTCAAAGATTTCTGAAGTTATAAAAAGGAATGTGTGCGTATGACACTTACTGATATTCTGTTTTAGATCGAATGATTCTACTGAGATTGCGTAGTTTTGTAAAGTCACTTTTGGTAACTGAAATTTGAGTTTAAAAATTTACAAAAGGTCCGACATGGAATCTTTTTTTGAAACAACTAAGAATGATAAAAGACGATCAATCCTTTACAAATGTTGGGTGGACGAAGAAAGGTACATCCTATAATTGAAACACCTTGTGGCGGAGAGGTCGAACATTTCAGAGATCTCCGCATTCAAGATACCGTAACCCGTATCCCTGGTATTGTCTTTTTTTCATTCCGGATTCCGGATTCTTTGAAAATGCATGTATTCCGAATTCAGGATTCCGAGAAATTTTTTTTTCAGAATTCCGTATTTCAAATAAGTCATTTCATTTTTGATACGGTATGCATTTCTCGTTTTCTGCCCTTCAATGAAAATTCCCCGTTGCCCTCATGGACTCCGTTCTTCTTCAATTTTATACGAGAGGCAATGTGCGCAAAAAAAGAAACTGCAGATCTCTCTCGTTGCGTTGTCTGCGCATTCTGGTATTTACACACTTCCTCGTTTTCTTCGTCTCTTTTCCAAACAATCGACAGTGTCAGCTAGTTCTCTTCTTACAAAATGTCGTGTGTCTCTGTATGACAAGTAGAGAAGAGGTCTGAAGACTTGATATGAACCCACCTTTTTTCAAAAAACTGATTGAATGTTCTTTTCGTTTTTCGTCCAAATACTTTGATCAGTTTCTTTTTGATGAAAAAAGTTAGGAGATGTTCTTTTTTATGAATTGATATCATGTTTTGTATCATACTTATCATGATTCAGAAGTGCTACCGTAGTCCTACATTTTTATATTTTCTAAAATTATCAAAAATATTTAGTGTTCACTTATCAGTTAATTTTTGTTCTTTCAGAACTGGTATGTTTTAATTAAACCTAAATTCATCGCACAACTTATGAATAATACTTTGAATGTTCGTAATATATTTACCATGGATGATAAATCTAGAAGACTTTTAAGTTAAAAATGATTTAAAAATCATTTCGGTAGAACATGAGATGAGATATGTCTTCTCCAATTTTGGTTGAAACCATACTCATTTTGTAGCTTACGCTGAACCAGTCGGTAAAAGATCTGAAGTTCCTTCATTCTTGCTCTATATTTCTCAATTTTTCACCAAACCTCCCTCCAATTCAGATTGCACTTTCCGCGCGGAATCGACGACCAAAACTTGTTTCTTTTTGTCCTTCCCGTGTTTTTCATGTCGTTATCGAAAGGTGTGCTTCGAAACGTACACTGTCTCTCTTACCACATTCGTCCTCTTGTACAATAAGTCTTAACTTTATATAGACAGTCAGCTGATTTAGTTTCTCAATCAAATGGTGCTGTTGACAATATAGTCAGATTGGAATGTAAACAGTCGTACCATTTGTTTTGATTTTTAAAGAATTCTTTTCATTCCATAAACAGGAGTTTAGAATTATTGGAAGAGCTAATAGTAAAAATTTGGTTTTGCTCTCGACCTCCTTGAAGATTGGTTTTTCCCTTTTTCGTTTCTATTTTTTCGAGTTGTTCTGTATATACTTATGCCATAGATATCCCATAGTATGAGAAAATATAGCAATTTGTGCTCATTGTAGAGAACGTTAACAATAATACCAACGACAACTCACAGCTGTTAATTGATATTTAATGAAACAATTACAGATTATTCTATCAGTTACAGATTATTCAATAATATTTCTGGAAATTACTCATCTTTATACTATTCAAAATATAAAAAACCGAGTTTCGTTTTTGTAACGATTTCTATTGGGGTAGTCCTTTCTTTCCTTTCATCCGTGCTAAGACGATTCCGCACTGGCAATGCTGCCACTCTTCTCTCTTACTCTCTGCGACTCCTAGTCTACTGCGCTCTCTCATTCACCTCTTTAATGTCTCTCTCTCACTCTCTCCTTCTATTGATTTCTTTCTTCTTCCACACTCACAATGTCTGGCTGAGAGAGATCTTTGTGTTGTCACTCGTCACTTCGATTTTTACGAATTTAGCTCCAAAAAGACTCAGAATGTGCAATATCGTAGTTCCAAATATAGTTCGACTGAGCATGCATCCCATAATGGATTCCCATTCAGGGATAAATGTTGGCAGAACGAAAAACAAGACACTTTATTCAAAATTGAAAGTCTCGGCCTTTCGTAGTACTTGATCATTTGAATTAGACTCTCCTTTTCGCTCCGATGGTGTTTATTGATTTTATTTCAGGTAGCCCAAATCAGGGGGAAATGGCGTGTCTTCGTAAGCTGAAAGAAGACATCCAATTGTTGGAAAAGCTCTTTCCCAAAAAGCACAACCGCTTCCAGGTAACATAAAGATGAATATCGTTTCAGCGAAATTCAGAAATTTTATAGATAATGAGTGCGTCGGTCGATGAGCTTTCGATGAAGTTTATCACCGCGGAAAACCAAGCAATCGTTGTAACAGCCAACATCCAGGAAAACTACCCCCGGCAGCCACCAATTTGGTTTTCCGAGTCCGACGATGTTCCAATCATCGGAACCTCGCTTCAGAGGCTCACTGAAACAGAAGAGTCTACAAATATCCTTCATCAAGTTCATCGCCTACTTTCGGATCTCTGCTCGTTTTACGGACTTCAGACGCCTATCGAATTACCGCAAATTGCTCCTCCCGCAAGAGATGACGTTGACGAGGGTCGGGGAAGTGATATCAGTGACACTGGTTCAGAGGTGATTCAATAGCCGAAGTTCGATTCCTTTATATCAAATATTTTTTAGCATATCGACGATGACATGGCAGGAGACGGTGAAGATGACGAGGGAGAGTTGGAGGAGGATGAGGATGAAGATGAAGATGCAGAAGGTGATATTGAGATTGTAGAGATGGCAGAAGAAGATCCAACATCACAGCAAGATATTGGAGTTTCCAAGGAAGGTCTCGATATGTTGGACAAGGTTTCTCGCGTTAACAGGCAACAGCATCTCGATGGAAAAGTTCAAGGATCAATCACGGCCACCGACAGACTGATGAAAGAGATTCGTGATATTCATAGAAGTGAGCATTACAAAAATGGAGTGTATTCTTTTGAGCTGGAAAAGGATGAGAACTTGTACCAATGGTGGGTGAAGTTGCACAAAGTCGATGAAGACTCACCGCTGTTCGAGGATATGGCAAAGCTAAAGAAGGAGCTCAAACAGGATCATCTTCTCTTCAGCTTCACATTCAATGAAAAATTCCCCTGCGACCCTCCATTCGTTCGCGTTGTCGCCCCACACGTAAGTTTCCG
Source organism: Caenorhabditis nigoni (assembly GCA_027920645.1). Classification (NCBI taxonomy): domain Eukaryota; kingdom Metazoa; phylum Nematoda; class Chromadorea; order Rhabditida; family Rhabditidae; genus Caenorhabditis; species Caenorhabditis nigoni. The sequence goes on from CP115864.1 coordinate 9,005,000, forward strand.
GAAGAGCATATGTTTTATCCAATCTATTAAAAACGATTTGCAGATCACCAATGGATTTGTCCTGAGCGGTGGAGCCATTTGCATGGAGTTGCTAACGAAGCAAGGATGGTCATCAGCGTATTCAATTGAGAGTTGTATACTTCAAATTGCAGCCACTCTTGTCAAAGGTCGTGCTAGAATTTCATTCGACCCGAAGGTACGTAGTCATTCTTCCCAGATTCAGATGAATCAGAAAGAGGAAGACATATTTTATTGACGAATTTTGCAGCATTCTCATTCTTACTCGTTGATTCGTGCCCAACAATCATTCAAGTCCCTCCAGCAAATTCACGCCAAATCTGGATGGTATACTCCACCAAAAATGGAAGGATGAGCTGAACGTTTGCATCCGATCAATGGTTTTTAATTCTAATCTATCACCTTTTGCTTCACATTCGATATTTTACTCGTATTCCCAGTCATAACTGACTTTTTGAAATCTATTGGTTACCCTGAAACATTTCTGGTTTCGAGGATTTTCTCATGCGGGTAGCCGGACATAAAGTGTTTTACCCATTTTTTAGACTCTTCCCACCCGCTCCTTCATTTCCCCCCTGTTTCCACTACCTATTTTTACCCTCAATTCAGATGTATTTTTTGGTGAATCTTCATGCTTCCTCGAAAATTGAACTTCGCAGCGAAGTATCGTTCTCTCACTAGAAGAAAACTGTCATTCCCCAACATTTAAAAGGCATATATTTTTTGAGTTCCTGGACATCCACTTTTTACCGTATTTACAATGTATATTTGGAAAGTAAAGCTACAATTTTTACCACTTCTTTACCCGTTTCTTTTTGAAAAAAACTGTTTGTTCATGCTTCATGAATCATGTCTGTGCGTATTTTTGAATATTGCAATCAGTGTCTCGAAAACGACGGAGGAGTTTTAGAGTTGAAAATATATTTTGTGAAAGTTTGAACTTCTAGGAACCACCTCTAGGTGTACGAGGAGATTGAGGGCTCCCAAAATCAAACGCGACACGAAACTTGATCAAATTAGAACTGTCCCTTATTCAAGTACGTCTCAGAATAGTACAACAACATAATCAAAATATTCGAACCAAATGAAATCTCCTATCAAAAGAGTTTTGCTAACACAGGTTCTATGGTAATAGTACTTTGCCGGAATGAAAAACGACGTCACCTACATGTTTGCTAGCCCAGCGAAATTTTTTTTTCGGATTTCAGTGAAAGGGGATTTCAGTGTAAATAAGTATATTATTAGACAAAACTGTTCTGAAACAAATTTCAGTTAACACATTGCTGAAGTTCGCAATAATCAGCAAAGGTGCCACTTTTTTTGAATATTTTGCTTCCCGCCAATGTACGAGAGACGCAGACATGGCAGAGTGCGCGCCGCGAATTGTCAGCATTTCGTTTTCTTCTTCTTCATTTGAATCGTTGAAATTTAGCAGTTTCTGTTGTTTGCCGTTTCTTTGTTTTTTCGGAATCGTTCTTCTAAACAGATCAAATGTTAATAACACAGAATTTAAGTTTAATTGTGTTATTTTACAGTTCGTCATGTTCCTGACCCGCAGCGAGTATGATCGTGGAGTCAACACATTCTCTCCGGAAGGACGCCTCTTCCAAGTTGAATACGCCATCGAGGCCGTGAAATTGGGATCTACGAGCATCGGAATCAAGACAAGCGAAGGAGTCTTGCTGGCAGCAGAGAAAAGATCGACGTCGAAATTGATGGTGAATGATGCTATCGAGAAAATCAGCAAAGTAGACCAGCACATCGGTAAGTCTCAGCAATGGCTCATGTGTTAACCAGTTATCTACATCAGTTCATTCAATATGTATGTTTATTCTTAGGTGTCACATTCGCTGGATTGATTGCCGATTCGCGAACACTTGTGGAGAGAGCCCAAATCGAAGCTCAGAACTTCTGGTTCACCTACAACAGAAAAATTCGAGTGGAAGACGTGACTCAATCCGTAGCCAATCTTGCTCTTCAGTTTGGAGATGATGACGTGAAGGCGTCGATGTCTCGCCCATTCGGAGTCGCTATGCTTTTCGCTGGAGTCGATCAGGAGGGTGCTAAATTGTTCCATCTCGACCCATCGGGAACATTCATTGACTGCAAGGCTAAGTCGATTGGTGCCGCTAGTGATGGAGCCGAGCAGAATCTCAAAGAACAGTACCACGACGTAAGTTCTCTACTTCTAGTTTTACAATTAAGATTTTTGACGATAAATAGGGTTTTTCTATCAAATCATGTCGAAATGTATGAGGGTTCAAAACCAATCATCTTCGTGTAAAATGAGAACATGAACAATTTTTGCAGGCTCTGACTATCAAAGAAGGTCTCAAAATGGCACTAGCGATTTTGAAGCAAGTGATGGAGGAGAAATTGAACTCCGCTAACGTCGAAGTCGTTGTCATCAAACCAACTGTCGATGTCAATGGACGTCCGATCGGTGACTTCACAAGAGTTTCCAACGAGGAACTCGATCAAGTCATCTCTTCTCTTTAACTCTAATTGCTCTTTAAGGTGTTTGTGTCCCGTTCTTTTTTCTCCCGTGATGCGCTGTGTAAACACATTTTATCCTCGATGATCAAGTTTACCAATAAATTATTGTCTTCCTTTATTTGGGTCAAAACTCGAAAATATTGAAAAAAAAAATATTCAACAGAAAGAAAGAAACTGATAAAATATTTTCCAGAAGAGGTAATTGAACTCGTTTGTATAACTTTTATACCATTATCGACTTTCTTCTGAAGGTCATCAACTTCACATGGGGAATTTCTTTGCTGGAATGTTCTCTGAAATGAGTTTTCAGCAGTTTTTAGCCTTCTGCATGCAGTAGCAATTTTATACGGACAATGAACAGCTAACAATTTTCTTTGAGCACGAATAACCTACAATAAGTGCATCTTTAGTGTAGAGATTTTTTGAATTACATTCACATTCCCCTTCCTATTTGCATTCTTCTTTTTTTTTTCAATCTCCGATGTAATTCCTTTTTCTCTGTGTCGTTTTACGGCGCTCTTTTTGAAGGCGCATGTTGTAAAGCAGTCTGCGGGTCTCGACACGAAACTTATTTCGGCGCCGCTGAGAGAAAAATACCACTGTTCCTAAAAATTTGTTCCCCTTTTCGCTGTTTCTACCGTTTCAGCTGTTTTTTAGCGGTTTTTCTTTTTAAAATGTACTGGATTTTTTCAAAGGTGCTGAAATTGAGATTTTTTTTATTTTTCCATATACATCAACACCAAAACGAAATATTTCCGAAAGATTGATTCCTCTTGGTTTCATCGTTTATGATCAGAATATCTTTCCTTGCCATTCTTGTTTCTGGATCATTATCTATCTCGACCAATTTTTCGTGAATCACTAATTGTCCAAATTTATGTCTTCATTTCAGTCTTTAAAACGTAATCGCACGCGATCCTTAATTCACCAAGATGGTTAGGGAAGACAGATCTACTTGGAAGGCTAACTACTTCGTCAAGCTTATCGAGTTGTTCGAGGAATACCCAAAATGCCTTCTCGTCGGCGTTGACAATGTCGGATCCAAGCAAATGCAAGAGATTCGTCAAGCCATGAGAGGTATGACAGGATTCTAGAAATCATAGCATTCGAATTTTCCAGGACATGCTGAGATCCTTATGGGAAAGAACACCATGATCCGTAAGGCTCTCCGTGGACATCTCGGAAAGAATCCATCTCTTGAGAAGTTGTTGCCACACATCGTCGAAAACGTCGGATTCGTCTTCACCAAGGAAGATCTTGGAGAGATCCGTTCCAAGCTTTTGGAAAACCGTAAGGGAGCTCCAGCCAAGGCCGGTGCCATCGCCCCATGCGACGTCAAACTCCCACCACAAAACACCGGAATGGGACCAGAAAAGACTTCTTTCTTCCAAGCTCTCCAAATCCCAACCAAGATCGCCAGAGGAACCATCGAAATCTTGAACGAGGTAAGTAAAGAAGTTTGAATCAGGTTTATTCCATTACTTGCTTATAGGTTCACCTCATCAAGGAAGGAGACAAGGTCGGAGCTTCCGAATCTGCTCTCCTCAACATGTTGGGAGTTACTCCATTCTCGTACGGATTGGTTGTTCGTCAAGTCTACGATGACGGAACCCTCTACTCTCCAGAAGTTTTGGACATGACCACCGAGGAGCTCCGCAAGCGTTTCCTTTCTGGAGTTCGCAACGTTGCTTCCGTTTCTTTGGCCATCAAATACCCAACTCTTGCTTCGGTCGCTCACTCTTTGGCAACTGGACTCCAGAACATGTTGGGAATTGCCGCTGTCACCGATGTTTCCTTCAAGGAGGCCGAGACCATCAAGGCCTACATCGCCGACCCAAGCAAGTTTGCTGCTGCTGCTCCAGCCGCCGCCGCTGCCCCAGCTGCTGCCGCTCCAGCCGCCAAGAAGGAAGAGCCAAAGGAGGAGTCCGACGACGATATGGGATTCGGTCTTTTCGACTAAGTCCTCAAGTTGTTCTGAATTTGTTGTTAATAAAATGTTATCCAATATCCTTTACCACTATTAATCTATCGGCGTATTATCGCAATGTTATATTTTCCCTGTGTTTCTGAATGCTATTCTCAACTTGTTTTGCAGTTACTGGCCCCATCCTTTCAAAATGCTCATCTACAAGGATATTTTCACCGGTGAGTTTTATTTATGCTTTTTGGGGTTTGGCTGCGAAGGTTCCGCTCTCCTTAAGCTATCCTAACTGCGGATCCGACTGCCTGTTCATAACTCTGCTTAATGACGTTCTGTCGGCGAGTAGGATTGTGTCTGACAGTTTTGTCCGTGGGTGGTAGGTTGGCGAGTTATGTGCGGTAGATAAAATGGACCCGAATTGAAAAACAACATACCTTTCGAATAGCAAACGGCTTGATGCTATATTCCTTGGGTGAATGAATGTCCTAAATTTCAGACGACGAGCTCTCTTCTGACTCGTTCCCAATGAAGTTGGTTGATGACCTTATCTACGAGTTCAAGGGAAGACACGTCGTTCGAAAGGAGGGAGACATCATCTTGGCCGGATCCAACCCATCTGCCGAAGAAGGAGCTGAAGATGAGGGATCTGATGAGCATGTTGAGCGCGGAATCGATATCGTCCTCAATCACAAGCTCGTCGAGATGAACTGTTATGAGGATGCCTCTATGTTCAAGGCTTACATCAAGAAGTTCATGAAGAACATCATCGACCACATGGAGAAGAACAACCGTGATAAGGCTGACGTTGATGCTTTCAAGAAGAAGATTCAAGCTTGGGTTGTCAGTCTTCTTGCCAAGGACCGCTTCAAGAATCTTGCTTTCTTCATTGGAGAGAGAGCCGCCGAGGGAGCTGAGAACGGACAAGTTGCCATCATCGAGTACAGAGATGTCGACGGAACTGAAGTTCCAACCCTCATGCTGGTCAAGGAGGCAATCATCGAGGAGAAGTGCTAATCTCCGTGTTAAATCCATTCTCTGTTATTCAATGAATTATATATATATCCCCAACACATCGCTTGAAACAGAAACATAAATTATTGTCTTCCTTGTATCTTCTGCAGAATGTGATCCCAAACACTTAAAGAATTCAAGAATGAACGTAGCGGAATTCTGTCAGTTGATAACCAAGTACAAAAATATATTGGACAGTAAAAGTGTAGAATTTTATGCTAGACGAAGCTGGGATAATGTTGATCTGGAATGGCAAGAATTTTTAGAAGAACAGCCGGTATCCCATGCTCAATTTTTTCTAACTTTATGGTCTCTTCAGGTTCACCACTTGATTACTTTTGCAAATTTGGAAGGTGTGGATTTCGAGAAAATCCCAGAATCATTGTTAGATCTCAGAACACAATTGCGACGCTTCGAATACACGAGGAAGTGCGTACGAGACCCATTACAGTTGTGGGAGACATGGACGGATGCAATCCGTTCGACTAACCTGCAGGTTCAGAAATCTATCGAAATATCTGTTTTTAATCAATAGAAATCATTAAGGCGAATTTCCCAGTCATCACCTCGTCCACCGGATTGCTCCGGAAAAAAATGAAAGCGAAAAAACAGCATGAAATTGATCGAATTATTGAACTGATTTCTCAAATGCAGTTATTTGCAAACGGTAAAACGCTGGTTTCATAAGTTTTTTAAATCGTTCTTCGCATTTTTCAGGCATCGTTGACAGTCTAATTGATATTGGAGCTGGCGTGGGACATCTATCGCGAATGGTTTCGATCCATAATAAGTTAGCTGTGATGGCTGTTGAAGGAAATCATCAAGTAGAGTAAAATTAGTTCGATCAGTTGTTAAATCCTGTTCCTTACAGTTTACAATATCAGCCAATGGTCTCGACGAGAAACTAGTGAAAGCGTCCGCTGTTTCCCAATCCACCATGAGCTTTCATGAACGTCCGATTCGTTACACAGACTTTGTCACAGAAGAAATGGCTCTGAAAGTTGATGATTTTACATCGAACTCGGCAATTCTAGTGGGCCTGCATTGTTGTGGTGATTTCTCCTCGACAGTTCTGAAAGTGTTTCTGAACAGTCAGAAAGCAAGATTTCTTGTATTACTCGGATGCTGTTACCATAAAGAGTTCCAATGCTTCAACTTTTTTAAACCAGACGATACACAAGAGGTTTGATATTTATAAGTTAAAGTAAGTTTATCAATTATTATAGGTGTCCACGAAATCGAAGCCCACAGTTTTTCCATTGAGTCGGAAGTGGGACGGATGTGAATTGAGCTACTCCAGTCGAGAAGCTGCATGTCACAATAACGAGAACATGGATAAGAGATTCTGTGAAAACACCGATATTTCTCGTTATGCTCGCGCCCGACTTGAAAAATGGATATGGGAAATATCCGATTCGCCAGAAGATAGAAACATTGGGATGTGCTCGGTAAAGAAAAACAAAGATAAAAACCGTAATGACCGAAATTTGGTATCAGGTGAAATGCGTTGAAAACGAGACAACATTCGACGAATACATTCAAAAAGCCATGGCCAAACGTGGATCCCATCTATTAGATGATGTTCTGAAGGTAATTTTTGTTGTAAGAAAAGCCAAAGGAGCTGATTTATGTTTCCAGGTCATTCCTAAATCTGAGCTATCAGCCTATGTATCCTCCTTCAAATGCTCAAAGTTTGATTCATATGATGTATTACGTCTGATGTTTGCACCTGCCATTGAGTCGGCTATTTTGGATGATCGAATTGCTTTTCTACAGGAAAACGGAATCCATGCCGAATGTGTTCCTCTTTTCGAACCTACCATTTCTTCTAGAAATCTTGCCATTGTTGCCTATAAATAATTTGCTAATTTTTTGATTTTTAAATTTCCTATCATGCCTAATTATAACATAATACTGGTTGGGCTACACTTTCTGGTTGTGAATCCAACTATTTTTTTAAAGTGACGATTTTGTGCCATTCAATTTTCAAAACACAGAAATGGTTTCCAATCCTTCATCTTCAACAGAAGTATGGATCAATTCTAAAACATCTATCAAGTTCCCATTCGAACCATATGAATGTCAACGGATTTTTATGAAAAATGTAATTGATGTGCTGGATATGGTTGGTCGTTGCAAAATGATTCATACAGAGGGAAAAAAAATATTCAGAAGTTGGATGCAGCACTCGAAAGTCCAACGGGAACCGGAAAGACACTTTCTCTTCTCTGCTCTACATTGGCTTGGGTTCAAAAGCTGAAAGAATCCAAACCGATGGACTTTGCTACGTGGCAGTCATCCGGAGCCGGAGGTGCAGAAAAAACTGAGGACAAGCTCAAGAACTCCTTCATCCCCACAATCTTTTACGCATCCAGAACTCATTCACAATTGGAGCAAGTGGTTCATGAATTAAATAGAACCGAGTATAAATGGTATGTTGTTGGGTTAATACAGTTTTGGGTTACTATCAGATTTTCAATCATAGGGTGAAAACGACTATTCTGGGATCACGAGAGCATTTTTGCATTAATCAGAAAGTGAAGAAGATCAAAGAATCGAATCGTCAAGCACATGTATGTCGTGGATTGGTTTCAAAACGATCATGTCATTACTATAACAAATTCGACGGTAATCTACCAATGATCTCGGTGAAGGATAATCCCCTATTTCAGCATTAACCACTGATAAGGCTAATGAGATTTTGGAAAAAGGAGAAGCTATGGATATTGAAGATTTTGTGAAGATAGGAACTCAGAATTCGTAATCTTGGAATAAATTTGAATACAATTGAGTTTCTCTTTTTCAGCATCTGTCCATACTTCATGTCGCGACAACGTTCAGAAACAGCTGAACTCATTCTTCTACCTTATAACTATATCATCGACCCAAAAATGAGAAGACGATACAAACTTGACCTGAAGAATTCGATCGTGATTTTTGATGAGGCCCATAATCTCGAATCGATTTGTGAATCCAATGCATCTGCAGAACTTTCTTCAACTAGCATTGCCCTTTGTATTGAAGAACTCAAAAAAGTGCTCGCGTTGCTAGTAGAAGAAGAGGAAAATGCTCGTGAGGAAGCTGATAACGAAACGGAGGCTTTTGGATCTCAGAAAATTGATCTTACCAGGAAGTTGATTGAAAATCTGAGAACAGAAGATTTGATGGCTCTTTTAGAGAAAGTGTTCACACTTGAGGAGAACTTTGACAAACTATTTGAATCAGATCAATTGAAAGTGAGTTGTCAACTAGATTCATATAAATAGTTTTCCCTATTTCAGTCAGTTCCACCTCTGGATGGCAAAGCTTCCGATGGAGCGATTCTTCTTGATACTTTAGCTAATTCCGGATTCGATGGGAACTCTGTTGAACGATTTGTTGATATTCTTCGAGATGCCATCTCATATCTGTTGTCTAAAAACGAAGAAGTTTCGTTGACAGAAAAAGGAGACGGAATGGAGAGTGTAGCTGATTTTCTACTTTCAATATATTCCACCCATGCACAAGAAGTAGCAGCAGCAGTTGGAGACGAACACATCAAGGTGAACATTCATTTTCATTTGAATTTTTAAATAGAGAGTAAAATTAACTGTTGAAAACATTCTTGATGTAAGAAACTATTCCGGATCGTGGATCACATTTATTGAGCTCTGTCTCTTCTGAAATATCAGATGTCACTTTGGACGTTTCCGGTTGCTCCTGAAAATCAATGATAGTACTAGCCAATTTTACATTTCCCTACCGTAATACTAATCGTTTTTTGGTTCCGTTTTCTAAACAGAATTCCTCGCTTTCTTGGTGTATCGAGAGCAGTACTACTGAATCGTCCAGAATATTCTGATCTCTCACTTGTACATGATGTTTGATCTCCTGGATACTGCACGTTGCGGAGTAGAGAATTACCTTTTTCACAAGTTGGCTGAAAACTAATTTATAGACTGATTCAGCTTTCTTTATCGTACCAATGGAGAATCGGTTTTGATCCATTGTTGAAGCAAAGTGAGTTCGCGAAGTGAAATTTCTAAAGCATCGGCTTCCAAGGGAAGTGATGATAAGTTTTCGAGGGCTGTAAAGAAGTTTAAGATTTCAAAGAGAGGGAGTACTGCAACCTTTTTTCTCTTGTTTAGCTTCTGGGTTAGTGGATGTTACTGTTTTGGCAGCAGCTTTCATTGCTAGTTCCCCATCAACACTGGGAGCTGGAGAACTACGGACTAATATTGGACGGCATGCAATCATCTCGATGAATTCGAGTTTTCTAGCCCTACGCATTAGAATTTTGGCCTGGTTGTACAAATCCTTTGTCCGGTTTCCAACCAACAACTCATCATTGATTCCTAACAGTTGATCTCCAACAAGTAGGCCGAAACTGATTGCAGTTTTAGCTCGAACCTGATAATACAGTAATTTTCGAGAGTTCCCCACCTCTCAATCACTCACATTATTTATCAATAATCTCTTCTTTTCTGATCTCAAACACAATCCCGCTGCTCTATTGTTGCAATAAATTCGGACAGAAAAGTAGTGAAGACGGTCATCTAGCGAAGGAGACAGACGTTCGAGCTGATTTTTGTTCAGACACGAAGTGTTCCAAACACGGATAACGAGAACAGACAGTTTTACTTTTTGAGAGTCTTGCTTCGGATAGTTGCCCAATTCCTTGTCTAGTTGAGTTCGATTCCAAATAGAGGTTTCATTGATACCAGAGACTTGATCTCCTGGCATGAAACAGGCCATTAATTCTCGTTTAACACCTGTGATAACCATATTTTTGTTTATAGTAACAGCTGTGATAAACTGGAAATTCAAAAAGATTATGACTTGTGGAATACTGTAGAATACCTGGCTAACACTCTCAAGCTCTAAAAAGACTGTAATTGGAACAAAGTGAGTAGTTGGAATGCTGGATACGTTGGGAGAGTTGATTGGAGATGGATCAGGAGAATACATGGAAACTCTATTAACATCTTCTTCCTCGTTCGCATCTATCACATCGAAGGAACGTTGCTCTGAGCTCTGCTGCATTTTCTCGCGGCTCATTTTTTGTTTTAGCTTGAAACAGAGATTTATCAGAAGCACTGTGTGTTTACATCGTTACCTTAAACTTCGGTGATCTGGCCTGCAAAGTTGGAGCATCTGATGTTGGAAGTTTCTTGGTGTTCTCATGTACTCCTTGTTTTTTCGGTTTCTTGTTATCTCTGATAGACGACATCAGGACTTTTTGTAGTTTCCCTCGTTAGAATGAACACATCATCGCCTTCATTAATAAAAATAGTTTCATGGTGCCAGCGAACTAGGGAACTGTCCTGTTTCAATGTCAACCATTTACAGCTTGCCGATCGCGTGGATCCAGCAACCATAGCTCGTAACTGCAAACTGTACATCCGGAAAGATGGAGGAAAACTTGTCATCAAATACTTCTGCTTTCAAGCATCAATTTCTATGCGAATGTTGAAAATGCGAGGAGTTCGAAATGTACTTCTTGCTAGTGGAACACTCTCTCCCATCCAAGCATTCACTTTCAACATGGGACTGTAAGTTTGTATACTTTTCAGTATTCAGATATATATTTCAGAAATTTCGGAGCTATTCTTGAAAACGAGCATGCTTTGAAACAAGTTCCAGTTTTGACATCCATCGTGACTCGTGGAAAACATGGAGGACTTGTCGGTTCCTTCCAGAATCGAAAGAACATTGAATATGTGTCAGATGTAGGCGAATCACTGATTCGTGTCATGGAAACGACTCCACAAGGAGTTCTCGTTTTCTTTTCCTCATACTCACAAATGGACGAATTGGTAGAGGTGTGGAAAAAAACAAAACGAGGAGCATCAGATTCATCTGAAACTTTTTGGGAAAAAATGGAGAAGACCAAGAAAATTGCGGTGGAACCCAGAGCAAAAGAACAACTAGCAGCCATTCGGTTAAGATATACTCAGGTTTTCGAATTTCGGAAGCTTCAAAAATTTTTTCTTATGATTATAGGGAGTATCAGAACCTCACGGAGCAGCTTTACTGGCAGTTTGCCGAGGAAAAGTTTCAGAAGGAATCGATTTCTGTGATGCAGAATCAAGAGCCGTAATCATTGTTGGAATCCCGTATCCACCGATTCATGACGAGCGAGTTGTATTGAAGAAAATGTATTTGGATGATTTGATGGGAAGAAAAGATTTGGTGAGGGTGCTCAACGTTTTCTATGGAAATTGGAATTTTCAGACAAACGAACGACAATCTTCTCGTGACTGGTATCAAATGGAAGCTTTCCGAGCAGTCAATCAAGCGATCGGTCGTGTTCTTCGTCATAAAAATGATTTTGGAACAGTTGTGTTGATCGATACACGATATGCATCTGCCAAACCTGAAATGTTTCCGAAATGGTTAAGAAACACAATTAGTCGTTGTGATTCTAATAACTGTGCTCTCAAAACTGCCCGCTTTTTCAAGGAAAGAGGTCACTTGATTGAGGTATTTCTTGTATTTTATCAAAGTATGAATTGAATGTTTCAGAATTCGAAATCAGAATATATCAAGAAACAAGCAAAGACTTGCAAATCCTTCAGACAAGTGAAATCTCAAAGCGCTTCGAATCCAAAAGATGACATCACGGATATTACGTTAGAAGACATGTTCTCCCCGGCGAATATGATCATTGAGAAGAAAGAAAAGATTGAACCACGTCCGATTAAATACGAGTCTTCTTCATCTTCTGTTTTCAGTCTTCCCACGGTGAGAATTAGGGGTTTTAGATCAAGGAAGTTTTGATGTATAACCTAGCCAGAATAGAATAATATGACATTGCCTTTTCCTTTTTTAGATCCAGAAAGTTATTGAGACTAAATATAACTAAAAAATATATTCAGATCAGAAAGTTTACAGAACGAGGATGAGTTGAAAGTCAAGAAATGGGAGCAAGAAAACGATTCCCAAACAAATGTATCAAGTTCTTCTGATTTGAATAAGCGGAAGTATAAGGCTGAGACACCAGGACATTCATCTGGACAACACGAAGTCTCCGGTTCTGAACCACCTAAAAAGAAAAAGATGGTTCTTTTGGTGAGAACACGTGATTAGAAATTTCCCCGATTTGAGAAATTACAGACACGAGAAACCCTTCCGGAAAAATATCAGAATGCTATCAACATCCCAACTTCGGAACTTACGAAAGGAGTAAAACAATAAAAAATTTGTTTGTTTTTAAAAATCAATCATTTCAGATGTCGCTTGACAATCAGAAACAATTTGTTGCCACTCTCAAAGGATATAAAGCAACCACTATGGAATGGCAAGAAGTGTTTCAGCGTCTCCATCAGATTTTTATTCCCGACAGACCAGATCTGTTTATCAGTATGTGAACTCAAAATACTCAAAGTCAAACGATTGATTACTTCAGGCTGTTCCAACATTTTGAGATCGGAAGATAAGATGAAATACATTCGAAAATCATTGGGAATGAAGATTAACTACTAACGGATCAGGAATAATTTTTATGAATTTCGTACTGTGTCAAATAACTACTCTTTTTTTTGTAACTTTCTTATTTTCACTGGTAAATTAAAATATCATTCCTATATTGTCTCCTGTTAGTACAGTAAAAATTCTTTTTTTATCCATTTTGTTGTCTTCTCATCTTCTTCTTCTTCCGCCAAAGAACTTTGGAATTCTCACGTAATCTGACTCAAAACTGCATGTCTCTGCTCAAGAACCATGTCTCGATGTTCGATCTTCTTTCAGAATTTCAACGACAAATCACTTATCAAACAATTATGAACCGGTTTTTCTATCTTTTTGTGTCTCTCTTAAGGGCCACGAGACACTGAAATGAAGTGACATGATATCAAAAAAAGAGAGGGGTGGACTTGAGATTGCAGTTAGGAAATGAAAACAAATTTCATCTGATTAGTTTGTGGTTTTTCAAACTTATTTCTGATCAGTAGGAGGAGAATTCATTTAACTTCTTTGTTCTATTTTAGAATCTTATTCAATTTCATTTATTTTGCATCATCATGCTTTTGACCGTATTGAGTACATGCCCAAAGTCCATCCAAGATCTAAGCGCCAAGATCTAAATCAAGATCATGCTTCGTGTTCAGACAAAATTCAAAAATAATAAGAATGTTTCTTTGCTAGTTTAGTTTCTCTTCTGTATTTTTAAACATTGTATTTTTTAGAATCTCATTCGAGTCTGCACAACACTAGAAAAATCACAATCCCAAAGTTTTTTTAAGGAAGACATTTTTAGTATTATGCATTGCAGATTTTGAGCACTCCATTTATTTTTTTGCGATTCTTGTCTATAGCCAATATCTCAGGACCGAGATTTTGTCCTTATGTTAAAGAGTTTTACGTGCATTCAGAAGATCTTTTAACGATTCGTCGTCACTTTCCACTTCCTTCATCTCTTTTCGAATTCTCTTGTAATCTTTAGACGGCAATCGTATATGTCGTTTTTCGCAATTCTATTTTTTAATAGACATCGTTTCAATTTTTATTTTGACCCTGATCTTTTGTTATGGAAAACCTTCTTCAGCTTACAAAACTTCTAGATTTTCAAAAACTTGAAATACTGTAAAACCTGTAATAGAGTTCCCCTAACTTTTGACTTTGAACCAATTTATCTCGATTCCTGTGAAAGATATCAAAAAGACGGTGACTGACAAAACACTTTTGATATTATGATAAACAATTTATCCGTTGACAACTTTCTTATATCTTTGGCAGGAACCGAGATAAATAGTCTCAAATTTAAAGTAATGCCTCCATTCTACTACAGGTTTAACGGTATTTTTCCATTTTTTTCTGAATGTAAAAAATTCAAAGTTCATGTTTCCAGAATGGTAATTTTCAAGGATCATCTAACAGGGGATGTGTTGGTGGAAGCTGAAAATGGGAAATTTGAATTCGTCGAGAAGCTGTTTTTCAAATTTCGAGCTGACTATATAAATGTGGAGACCGAATCAAATGAAACGAAAACTGTGATTGATGTGATATGGAAGTATAAAATGAAGGTAACTCTTCTGTTTTCATCAAAAATTGTCACATGACTCTGAAAAGAATTACCGTATTTCCTATAATAGACACCCAATAAAAATCGTCAACTCTGGGCTCAATTATCTTGGCTACTGTGAAAGATATCAAAATTTTGTTAACAGACAAAATAATGCAAAATAAGGTTTTTCTCAGTTGACACATTTTTGATATCTTCCATAGGAATTGAAATGAATGAGCTCAAAGTTGACGGTTTGGGTAATCTTCTATTAAAGGAAATACAGTACTCATATTTCGTTTATTCACCTTCTCCAAATAATTTTTCAGAAGTTTGACATGTGGAGAGTTGAGAAGGACATTTTTGATTTTGGAGAAAAGTTGGGAGAGCTTGTGGAGATGAAAATGTGCAAGGATAACGCAGATTTCACCCAAATGGTTGATTACATTTTCAATTTGAGAGCATGGTTCAGAGCAAATCGTGAAACGAAAGACATCAAGGTCTTCATGGGTAAGTATGATTTTTTCGTCGGGGTCTTAACAATTTGATTTCTTCAGGACCATCTTCCACATATATGCATCATGCTTACGCAAAAAACTACACTCCTGTCTTTGTGAAAGAAGAAAATGGAATTCCTTTTGTTTATATTTTCAGAGAGACTGTTAATGTTGAAGGTCTTATTGAAGAGGAATTGGAAGGAATGACATTAGAAGAGAAATCAGATCAAGTCTTCCCAGAAGAACCAAAAACCTTTGAATGTAATCATGAAGAGGAGAAGAAGACGTCGGAGGAGGAGAATCACAAAAATGCGGATAATTTAAAGAAAATGACAGCTGAAACAGCTGCTCAATAAGTGAAAATTGTCCCAAACTGTGCCATTTATTGAATTGTACTTGTTTTTCGATGTTTCATAAAGTTGCGAATCTCAAAGCTTTTTGGTTAATGAATCCTCTTTTTTTTTAAATTCAATAACTCAAAAAAGATTATCATCGAATAATTCATTTTTGAGAACATCAAAGTAAGACGTAGAAGATGTCGAAAGCTATTTTGTACATTTGTTAATGGCAAACAGAATTCATTGCATCTTAAAAATTTATAGAATATCAAACATATTTTCTCAGAGTTTTTTGGCGGTGATAGTAAGAACTCCAGATGAATTCAGATGAGACTTGACGGTGGCTGGATCCACATCATCCGGAAGTTTGTAGGTACGATGAATCTCTCGATTAACGATACCGTATTCGGTTTGACGATCCTGAAAGTTCTTCAAAAATTCAAAATGTTTTTGAATTTTCTAAACTCACATCATGTCTCAAATGAATAATGATTTCTAATCCGTTGACTTTGACATCAATATCGCTTGGACCGAAGAATCCAGCATCAAGTCCAACTTCGAATTTCTCAGAAGTATTCGTCACTTTGACAACACCATCGTTGTGTTGAAGAGGCCAATCCCAAGAAGATGCAGAATCAGTGGTTATTGGGATAGTGTGCATTCTGGAATGCTACATTTCGACATTAAATATAAATGAAAGGAACTTTGGAAGTATGAAAAGCTTAACGAAGACATTCAGAAAGTTGCAAAATATTCATCTGATCTGAACATAAAGTCCACAGGAAGAGCAGAAACAGAAATGCGAAACGCAATAAAGAGGAAAGAAGAATTTGGTGTAAAGTGTTATATGTTCGACAGAGTGACAGAAAGAAAAAGAAGAAAGTTTACTACAAAGTGTAATAAGATTTGATCTCGATCACAAGAAGAACTCCGCGGAGTGACAAAGTGCACAATAACAAAAATATCATTAAAAGTTAGAAAGATCTTTCTTATATATAAAACGCTAGAGGTGTCTGTCCGTCCTAATGTCCGTCTATCAATTTAGGAAAACTTGAAAAATAAATTTAAATTTACGTGACCCTTCAAGAAAAAGTGAAGAGGGAAGTGATGAACCACTAAAGAAGTAGATTAAAATCGCGCCGAAGGCGCACCAGCTTGCTGGTTCAATATAAATAATGGAATATGAAGGATATGGTAGAAAAGTAAAAGGAAAAGGAGGGAAATTCCTTGCAAATGTGTTTTCGAATTGAAAATGTTCCGTACGTTTTCAATGAGAAATGTTCCGACAAATTCAAAATTTGATAGAAAATTGTTGAAAACTATATTATGATGAAATTGATTTCTGTCAGTTTGTCCGCACATTTTTGAAAAGCTTGAAAATTAAATATCGTTTGACGTGACCTTTAAAAAAAGTGAGTCGCGAAGCGACGAACAGTAAAAGAAAAAGGTCAATTCCAGATGTTTGAAGCCCCGGAGGCGCGGCAAACAAGCTGGTATGGTAAAACAAGTAAAAGCAAAAGAAGGCAATTTCCTGAAAAAAGTTCACAATTCGAAATCCAAAATATCCATGAAACATATAATATCTTCCTTATGGGATTATTCAGGGAGTCGGCAAAAAAGGCAAAAAACCTCGCGAAAACTCGGAGAGTGAACCAATCTGGCTGAAACTTTGGGAAAAACTGGAGAAAACTATAGGAAACATTTTGCCAAAGTTTGGTGTCAAAATATTGACTTTGAAAATTTGGCTCGAACTTCAGACCTATAGTTTTCTCCAGTTTTTCCCAAAGTTTCAGCCAGATTGGTTCACTCTCCGAGTTTTCGCGAGGTTTTTTTTGCCTTTTTTGCCGACTCCCTGAATAACCCCATTATATATGACTAGGAAACAGATCTTGTTAGCACTTTAGTGAGGGCCTGAAGTTTAGATCTCAAATAAAAAACTACTCAACAAAAGGTTTGAAATGTTTCTATTAGGTTCCTAGGAGTTCAATTATTCATAGAAAAGAGTGAAAATAATAGATACATTTATACAGATGGGTGGCTAGTAAAAAAAATGAAGTGAAATTCGCTCAAAAAGAGACTAAACAAGGTATATCCTTTCAATTTAAAATTTCAAAAACAAGGAAGACGAAATCGTTGTTATATGTAACTACAGTGACCAATTAATTTTTTCAAGTTACAGTAACCTTATAGATTTTCAAATTACAATAACTCTATAAATTTTCAAAATACAGAAATTCTGAAATTTTTAAATTCTGAAATTCTGAAATTCTGAAATTGTGAAATTGTGAAATTGTGAAATTCTGAAATTCTGAAATTCTGAAATTCTGAAATTCTGAAATTCTGAAATTCTGAAATTCTGAAATTCTGAAATTCTGAAATTCTGAAATTCTGAAATTCTGAAATTCTGAAATTCTGAAATTCTGAAATTCTGAAAATCTGAAGTTCTGAAATTCTGAAATTCTGAAATTCTGAAATTCTGAAATTCTGAAATTCTGAAATTCTGAAATTCTGAAATTCTGAAATTCTGAAATTCTGAAATTCTGAAATTCTGAAATTCTGAAATTCTGAAATTCTGAAATACTGAAATTCTGAAATTCTGAAATTCTGAAATACTGAAATTCTGTGTCAAAAACTACAGCAATCCTTCCGCGTGTGCTGACAACTTTCATGAACTCTTATCTTATCTCTAGATCTGATCTACAGGGGCTATATAAGCTGGAGAAATCAACCAGAAATCGGACCAAGGAGTCGATGAGGAGTCCGAGTTGAAACGTGGTTCCAGGGCAGCTGGGATGGCAAGCGATCCGGTACGATCCCACAACGACAACTGGCCTCTCTACTTCGAAGCTCGACAAGGATCACCGGTTTCCGCAGAGGATCGGCAAGGAGGACGACTTTGGATGTTGGATGCTGGAAGGACGATGCTACCCACAGGCAGGAAACTTCGGGGGTTCATGGCTAGGTGTTTATCACTGAACGTCCCCCTTTTACCAAATGACCGAAATCAAATTTTGAAAGAAAATGAAATAGCAATGGATAGCGTACGCTGAGCTTTCTGGCCGCAGAGAAAGATCTACTTGAGCACACCGACTTCGAACCTCAAACTTCCTACTTTCGAGTTCGAAACGTTTATTTCTTTACTACAAGAACACCCGTGAATAAGAAATACAACTAATTTGAAAAGAAAATTGGAAGTGAAAAAATTAGGTCAAAAAATGAAAAGTGGAGAATCAAACAGTGAAACATAGAAAGTGGAAAGTTGGGAATGAAAAAATGTGCATAAAACTTAGAAATGAAAAAATGATGACAAAATATTAAAAAACGAGAAAATAATGTCTGAAAATGAAAATATTTTTAGGTTACTGTAGTTTTCGCTGTGGACCTTCAGCAACAGCCACCAGCGTTTCTCTTCCACTACTCCAATTTTTGTATCAGAATAATAGGCAACTCTTGGGTTTTCAGCCACCGTTTGTACCCTTTTCGGCAACCCCACCTCACCTGTTATTAAAATTTTCACTTTATTATTTTCATTGATTTGAAGCGAATTCCTGAAAAATGTTTAAACTTAACCATATAACTATTCCTTCGAACGTACAGTATGACTCATCAGATTGTTATCCAAACGAAGTCGCCGCGTCTGGGTCAATCCAGTCCAGTTATTTTTTTCTGTATACGTTCGAAAAGAGAATAGTATTTTCCCTTTATTATAACTGACTCATCCCCAAAATAACAAATAACTTCAAAATTACTATCCGTTTCCCTTCTTTCCGTTTTGCAGTGAAACTGTCAAGTATTATTTGTACTCGTTAAAGTATTCATATAGGTTGTCTGGTCAAAAAGAAAAACTGCAAAACAAACATTATACGATCCATCCCATCCACAGTTTGATTTGGCGGAAGGAAACGGCCATCAAAAACCGTTTCATTGAATGTGTTTTCTTCTTCAAACATTTCCTCCTTTTTTCAGTCCCTGTTCCTTCTAAATTCAATTCATCTGGAGCTTCAACAGTGTTTAGAGAGCTACAGTATTAAAAACATGCAGTTTTGTTGAAAAACTGATCACTTGGAAGAATTGGAAAAAGAATTTGAAATTTCTCCAATTACCGTATTTCCTCTAACATAGTTCCCCCATCGAAACTGTAAATTTTGTGCTCATATATCTCGATTTCTGTAAAAGATATCAAACATTTTTTAACTGATAAAATACTTATCATAATATCACCAGTATTTCATTAGTTGACAATTTTTTCATATCTTTTACAGGAATCAAGGTATGTGTGCTCAAAGTTGACGGTATGGCTGCTAAATACGGTATTTTGGAATCTCTAGAAAATGGTTATCAAAAAAGAAGATCGCAATGTAACTTTTTCATAGAAATTCGTTCAGGAAGCAGGAGTTTCGACTTTCGCTTAATACGAATTTTACTATTTTTAGAGGTTTCGAAATATTTAATTGCCCCAAATATGTGTTCTTCTGAGATTGTCAGAAGTGTTGAGCTTCTCGTTTTCTGCAAAGCCCTGAAAAATTCCGAGAGCCGGGACTAGAATTTTGTGGGATTTGTTGAATTTTAATCCCCTTTTCCGAAACTCTTTTAGCGGGTGAAATTGGAATTACTCCATTCTGAATCTTCCATCTTCAATTTTCCGTAATCCGTAACTTTTTGTTGTGCCATCCGTCAGGAAAGATGTGTTCCGTGCTCTTTCTTCCGCCTTCCGTGAAGCAAAATTGCATTTCCGATTCACACTGATTGTAGGATGATCCAATGATTTATAATTAACCAGCAAGCTGGTGCGCCTTCGGCGCGTTTTAATAAATTTTCTTACTGATTGGTCGCTCTGCTCCTAATTTTTTGAAAAAGGTGACGTAAACCTATATTTATTTTCCACGTTTTTCAAAAGTCCACAGACGGACACCGGGACGGACAGACGCTTCTAGCGTTTTATATATAAGAAAGATTCCAAAGTTTTCCCTGTTTCATTCTAGTTTATTGGGAATTACTTAATTTATGTTTCTAGCTCATTCAACTCACTGTTTCTATAACAACTGAGTTCTCTTTTCAAAAATCAGCTAATCCGTAACTCCAACGAACACAATATTTGCAGTCCAGCTACGGAAAGATTCCGATTTCCCAATGACGAATGTTTTATCTTATCAGAGAATATATCACACTTTCGAGGTGTTTCGATCCGTCACCTTCATCTCGATGCGTAATCCGTTTTCGGAAAAACTGATCTTCTTCTCGAAATCTGTGTTTCATTCATAACAATGATGGGAGGTTCATCCGCCTATTCAATCTTTCTCATTTCCTCTTCTCATTAGTCTCTCTATCTTCTACCAAATGTTGCTTTTACCGCGCGGAGAGAGTGAGGTGACACGCCGTTCTCCTCTTCCTCTATTTTCTCGAGGTCACCCTCTACCATAACATGGCTCGAGGTGTCCTGTCTGTCCTTATGAAGAGGAAAAAAGAGACATTAGAGACAAATATATCACACGGAGAAGAGAATATGCAGATACGATGCGCGAGAAGTGGGAAGCAGTAGAAGAAGAAGAGGAAGAAGAAGAAGAACACTGTCCTTCTTCTTTTTTCTCTCTGTGTGCTGACCTCTTCCTCTCTCTCTACCTCTCTCTCTTGTTCTTTTTTCTGCTCGCTTTGTGGCTGTGAGTCGTGGCAGGGCAGCAAACAGAACCATAACGGGTTAAGAAAAAAGAAGAAGAAGAAGAGTAGGCGGTTGTTCTTTTTGGTGATTCATCTCCATTTCTTCTCTCAATCTGACCCGTTATACCATCCTGTCCATTTACGTAACTTTATCGTTTCATCCACTTTTCCGTTTTTTATCGTCTCCGAGATGGAATACCAATCTTCAGAAAAGTCTCCGATGATTTTTTTTCAAATTGATAAGACCTATCTGTTTTTTTTTTCACCTTCCGCCATCGTTCCCACTTCTTTTACCGTAAAACCTATAATAGACGGGCACCAACTTTTTTTATATTTGAGCCAATTTTCCTCAGTTCCTGTGGAATATATCAAAAAGTTGTCAACTGATAAATTGTTTACCATGATATTTCAAACATTTTATCAGTTGACACAATTTTGATATCTTTTATAGGAACCGAGATATATGAGCTCAAACTTGACAGTGTGGGAGCACTTCTATTACAGGATTCGCGGTCTTTTTACCAAATTCAAGATGTTCTAGAAAACTCATTGTATTAGTGAGTTCTTTTCCTATAATATTTGTCAAATTGTTTACGTTCTTCTTTGAAACTTTAGCACACATAACAGGTTTTTGTGGTTGTGTATTTTACAAAAAGAAGAATCTCTAACCTCGAAACATCGAAAGGTTCATTGTGTATTTTAGGATTCATGTGATCTAAACATAATAATCTCTAGCACTAATTCAAAAGTTTCTGGGCTCTTTACAACACAAAGATTAAAATTTTGAAACTCAATAAAGTCGAATTAATTCCGGAACACCTAGAACCTGTCAGTCAATCACCAAACTTGCTCTCCCTATTCCGTTTGTTCAAGAATGGTGTAGATAAGAAAAACTTCACAATAGTATGCACTTTGATTACTTTTAATATTCTTTCTATGGTTTCCAACTCCCGACGACATCATTATTTTCACCTATTAATCGGTTTATAACTTGCAATGTAATTATGTTCATTCTTACCCAAATTTCCGTATAGCTGTCTTGTTTGCTACGCATTTCTGATACGTTGAATCCGAAATTTGTTCACTTTTTCGTATATCTCTTTCCGAAAAACACTTCAATGTGACAAATGACAATGACTCATCCCTTTAGTTTTCATTTTCTCCTAAATAGGAGGTCTACATTCATCTTCTACCTGTCGTTTCTTTCTGACCATCGCTGTAGTTTTTTATCGTTTTATTTAGTCAACCTAATTACTCCATTTATTTTTGCATTTCTTCTATTTCATATTCCCCGACGAGATTAGCGTCGTCGATTAGACGTTCTCAATGAAACTCTACTTTATTAAACCTTCCTGAAGAATTGTTTAGTAGCTTCTCGATGTTGTTTTCTATTGATGTTTACCTGCATTCTCAACAGAGATTTCCGGATTCCGGTTCCGGGAAAAACGTTTTTTATTCCGGATGTTCATTTTTAAACTTCTGCTAACGACTAACGATGCAAGAATAAAGCATCATGTATTTTTTAGAATTTTCTGCACACAGGAAATATCCGAATTCCGCGCTTTTTTTCCGATTCGGTTTCCGAAAAACTATTTCATTCGCGATTTCGGGAAATTCTCTTATTTTTCGGGTTCCGTTTTCCGATTCCGCACCTTTTTCCGTTCCGTGTTCCGAATTCGGAGAAAATTATTTTATTTCCGGATTCAGTTTTTCGAAAAACTTATTGACATCTCCGATTCCTACGTAAATCGAAAAATACGGGGGTACGACGAATTCGAACATTTCCAAAATCGAACGCGACACGAATTCGAACTGATTCAATTCAGAACAGTCGTTTTTTCGCACGCTCACCGGAACAGAATGCGGACAGAATCGAACTGTTACAAGTTCGAACTGTTAAGGGGTCGAACTGTCTCTGATTAGAACGCTACTTGCAACAGAGCGCGCATGGAAACACACACAAAACAGCGTTCTAATTAGAGACAGTTCGACCCCTCACCAGTTCGAACTTGTAACAGTTCGATTCTGTCCGCGTTCTGTTCCGGTAAGCGTGCGAAAAAATGACTGTTCTGAATTGAATCAGTTCGAATTCGTGTCGCGTTCGATTTTGGAAATGTTCGAATTCGTCGTACCCCCAAAAATACATTCAATGTTTAGAACCAAATTTCACCGAACGAATGGTACGGTATTTCAAAGCTATAAATAGAACTTTTGAATTCGCGCGGAAATTAGGTGGCGCCGCGCTCTACCGCACTTTCCCATGACCCATCGTGGGAAAATCGCCATTTTCCCACGCGTTTTTCTGGGAAAGTTGCCAATTAAAAAACACGATGTTTTTTCATTCATTCACAAATTATTTTTGTGTCAAGAGGTGCGCGCGAAACAATGGCGTCGACTTTTCTCCAATATCAGCCTCATCATGTAAGTGTATTGGTTTCACAAATCTCCCCTTATCCATTGCAATCATCTTCTCTCTATCCTGTTATTATCGAATCAAGTTCAATTTATAACTTTCAGTTTTAAATTGGTTCTCGGCCTCCCAATAACTTCACTTTTATCTCGTTTTCATGATATGTATATTATTTTTCAGAGGAACAACTGCCCAATAAGCAACACTGCCGTTTCAAAATCTCAATACGAGGCACCTAAACAGGTATGTTGGATTATTTCTAGAAGATTTTCATACCTTTCCAGTGTAGGTAAAATTATCCCGAGTAGAAAAAAAAACTATTAGCCGCATACGAATGAATGAAATTTGAGCGAGAAATGACAATTAAGCCCTCGATAAAAATATCTGAAACCATATCCCAAACAAGAAAAATGTTACTCGAATGATATTTTGAGTCATATGATCAAATCTAGGTGTTGATGTTAATGATAATCTCTCAAAATGTGTCGAATTAATTTTTCATCAAATATGAAGTTTATTTTGTTTCAGTTACTGCAACTCCGTTCTCAAGTCAGACCATTGATTCCTAACAATCGCCCATCTGCTTCATCCAATAATTTGAGCGTTGGATCCTCACAGACGAATAACAAGCATATTCAGACAACACACCTGGCTTACATCGAAAAGGACAAGAGAGTCCGCCAAATGATACCACAACAGCAGGTTTATCATGCTTTCGATCGCCCATCCCACCACCACCATTCTCGCAAGGTGACAGTTGCTGGAGCTCCGCTGATGAGAACGCCATCTTCTGGCTTCTCTTCTGCTTCTTCTTCTGAGAACATGCTCGCTGGATTAACCCTTTCGGATAACGACAGCAAAATCCACGATATCATGGATCCATCAGTTGATGTTGATTTGGACATGTTCCTCCTTCCTGAATCTCGGTACAAGCAACCAGCTCAACCCTCCACCAGCACGTCGCGTGCTAATTTGAGCCAGATCAGTGGTCCGAGCCAACATGGAGGATCAATGAGACAGCTTGCGGCGCCACAAACCAAAAGTACTTTGCCGGTATGTGGTAATAATGAAAATCTAATAACAGTCAAATTCTTTCAGTCATCTTTCGCGGATTATTCGTTTGTCAAGAGATCAAACGGATACATCGACTACATGCCGACAACATACGCCACTAACACAGTGTCTCAACCACTGCAACCATCAGTCACCATGTCTCCAGCCGACCGTGTTCGCTGTCAGTTTTGCTGGGAATCTTACGTGAAACTGTGCCACCAGGTTTCCAGTCTGGATCCAGTTATCTCTTGTGATGGACCATGGCACTGGCACTCACTCTACGATTCTATGGGAAGAGTCACGTAAGTTGAATTATGTGTATAGTGACGAGTAATTACCTGTTTTCAGCTGCCCACGCTTGTGGTTCACCCAACTGGACCGAGCTGGATCAGACATGGTGCAGCAAATGGCCAATGTGCGAAAAGGACCATTCTTCTAATTTTTCATGACCATTGATAAATCAACCGGCTAATTTCCCCAACAATATCCCTATTTTCCACTTTCATCCAATAACGGTTTCCATTGATTCTTGTTTTGACGAATACGGGCATTCCGTCTGAGCTTTACCCCCATTTAATTAATTTCTCTTTGTAACCAACTGACTGTTTTCACATGTCTGTAAACATCACATCTATTATAGCCAAACCATTATATAAGCTTTTCCTAACAAACTTTCAACCCAGTTGTACCCAACCCATCCACCCCCTAATAACACATAATCAACTGTGTGAACTATATCAATTCCATCATGCCTTTTATCTCAATGTGCTTTTTCATCTCCTGAGGGCTGTCCCCGATAAAAATTGAGATGTTTCAAATATTTGCTTTTTCATTACAAAAAAAAGAACAGTTTGAGGATATTATGAGAATCACAATATATTCAGAATGTAAGAATAGTGAAGATCTTCAACACATTTCAGACATCAATATAGTCAAAAGTAGATTTCATGCGTCGTCATGAGACCTAAAATACACGGAACATGTTGCCAGAAAGTTCTCGGAGCACCGAGAGAATTTGAGGAGCTCCAAGAGCCTCCTCGGTGTGTAATATTTGCCGTGATTACACTCATCCTCCATCGGCTTTCTCCTCCCATTTCTCTCTCCTCATCTTTCCTGTTTCTTCTCGAAAAATCTTTACTATTCCAAAAAGTTTTTTTCTTGATTCTCCACTAAAAATGGCTGTGAAAAAGAATAAGAACGTTCCAAAGAATGAGAATGAGGATCCATTAGTACAGAAGGATGATATCTCATCTATTCATGCCAGAATTAAGGTAAATATTTTGAAGAATTTTCGGATGTGAAATAGTTGGTGTTTTGGTATTATGGTATTACAAAGCGTTGCCGAAGGTCCCACAACGAAAACTACCGTAATCTAAAATAAATTTATTTTCTCGTTGTTAACTGCTTCTCGTCGATTATTCTGCTATCTTTCCGCAAACATGTCGGGAAAAAGAAAAAGAAAGTTTGATTGTTAGACAATTGACTGAAACGCATGAAAAGCGAGAAAATAACTTCGAAAATTAGAAAAATGTTCAGGTTACGGTAGTTGAAAATCGTTTACTTTTAGATTTTCGAGACACCGTTTGCTACTCAAGTGTTGAACCCAAAAGTGAATGAATTCTGTGCCAACTGTCTTCGCGGACCTGCTCCTGGAGAAAAGCTTCTTCGGTGTGGAGGGTAAAAGTTCTTTATTAGAAGACAAATAAATTCCCAATTCTTTTAGATGTAACTTCTCAATGTACTGTAGCAAAGACTGCCAAGCAATTGCCTGGCTGGTTCATAAACCAGAGTGTAAGAGATTGAAAGCGGTATAATTATATTCCTAGATAATAGATTCTATTTTTTTTCAACTACAGAGTTTCCCAAATCTTCCACTCACTGAGGTTTTGTTTCTTTCGAAAGTAATTGATCGTATTCAATTTCTCGAGAAGAATGGAGATAAATTGGGAGTAGAAGCAGAGAGAACGTTTTCGAGTTTGGTTGATCACAAGAAAGATATCAGGTTGGCAATAAAAGCCTCAAAGTCTTTCATAAATTTAAAGTTTCAGAGAAGACGAAGAAAAGATGAAACATTTCGAGAAAATCTTTGTGAAAATGGGAAACTTCCGAAATGATGATATGATTGAGAAAGGACAATTTTTCGATGTTTTCTGTAAAGCATCCATCAATTCTCACAGTATTCATACAAATGCTGGAAATGAGGTCGGAATGGCTTTGGATTTGGGTGTATCAAAGTATAATCACTCGTGTCGTCCAACTTGTTCGATGGTTTTCGATGGATACCGTGTCTGTCTTCGTCCTCTGGTACCAGGTGTTGATGCTGAAAATACTGAACAAGCGTTCATTTCGTACATTGATGTTGGAAGAAGTAAATTTGTGAGGAGAAGAGATCTCAAATCAAGATGGTATTTCGATTGTGAATGCACGAGATGTATGGATCCAGAAGATGACTCGTTGACTGCTATCAAATGTGCTAATCCGGCATGTGATGCTCCAATTGTAAGCTTCAAATTAGTGTTCTTTCCTGACAAAGTATGTTTCAGCTGACATCCGAAACTGAAGAACCAATGAATATTGCATGCGATAAATGCAAAACTGTTGTAGAGGAGAGTACTGTAAAAGCAGCTCAAGAGTACATGAAAAGCCTTCCAGCTTCATTCGATCCACAGTGTCCAGCTGATATTGTGAGTTTTGAATTCCCTTTAATAATTCGAAAATAAAGTAGATTTAGCTACAGTAACCCTTCTGTAGTGTAAAACATAGTCATGATATAAGTTTCAAGAGAATAAAAATCCCCACCGTATTTCCTCTAATAGAAGCTCATCCAAGCTGTAATTTTTGAGCTCAATTATCTCGATTCCTGTGAAAGAAATCAAAAACTTGTCAACTGATAAAATGCTCACAATATTGGGATAAATAGTTTATTAGTTGACCACTTTTGGACATCTTTCACAGGAATCGAGATAAGTGAACTCACAGTTGACGGCCTGGTGGCGTTCTATAAGAGTGTTTGCGGCAAGTTTCCGGAGAATGAAACTCCATATAACTCCATATATTTATGTAATATCTACAAATGGTAAATAATTAAATCTATATAATAATCATTCAGGAATCTCTTCCGAACAAGGTTTGTTTATTCAGTTCTCAGGCGTTTGTTCATTTCGGACACTTCTCCTGTTTCCCCTTTTCTCTTCCCTCTTTCTTCGTTTCTCTTCTCCCACATCCACCACTTTCCCCGTATTTCTTTTCTCAGCCAACCAAAATCACTTTTCCGTTCTCCTCTCGTTTTCCTACGCCTCATCCTACTCAGCAAATTTTTGGCACATGTGCCGCTACTTGGGGCACGGGTGCCGCTGCAACGCGGTAATCGTGCCCGGGGGGTCGGGGCACGAGTGCACTTTGCGTGCCGCTGCCGTGTCGTTGCCGTGCTCATGTGTGCCGTTTATTTTTGAAATTCTTTCCTCGATCAGGGCAATTAATCACTATATTTCCTTAAATTGAACAGTTTATTCGATTACAAATTCAACCAAAAAAGAGTTAAAAAAAAGAAAAAAGGATCATTTAAATCTGTAGAGGAAGATTGTGCCGAAGATGTCGAATTTCGATGAAAGTACCTTTCCTACTCCTCTTCTCCAGCTTTATTTTCCTCGAGCTTTGCAGGGTGTTTCTGAAAGAACTTAGAAGATTATTTACATAACTAATTGGATGAAAACTCACATTTCTTTGGGCGAATTGTTTTTCCGACGATCCATCGGAAATTATCTGGCGCGTTCTCACCGAAGATCAGCTGACCTGTAAAACATAGTGATTAAAATTAAACATTCAAAACTTTTTTTGAATATTGTCGTTCCAAAATAGTTAAATTTATCACATCTTGACCACTTACATATTTAATTTGATATATTCATTGTTGCTGGTCGTAAACTACTTTCCTCTTCTTCAGTATCACCACGGTTTGACGACTTCCCTTCTCGTCTTCACAACTGAAAAGATTTCCGATATCATCATTACTTGAACATCTCTCAACTCACCTATTTTCATTCGGTGTCTCTTCCAACGGGACATCTGGTCAGCCAAAAAAAAAAAAAACTAAACAGAAATACATTTCATGATTTTCTAACGGAAAGCCGAGAAAAATATAACTAAATTCCATAAAACGATGAAAAATGCAAAAATTTATGAAAATGAGAGGCAAGCTATTTTCGAAACATTTTCGAAACTCTATGGATAGAGACGATATGCGCAGGTGCTTCAAGAAAGGGCACGGCAGCGGCACGGTAGCGGCACGCCAGATGCTTGCTAGGGGCGCGGGTGCGGTGTTCCAAGGGCACTTTCAACGCGGCACCGTGCCGTTTGGATGCGGATCCTGTGCCCCTCTGTGTCCTAGCGTGCCCAAAATTTGCTGAGTAGCGATGCGTCAGTTTTCACTGATTTGTTGAAATCGGTGCATCGGTGGTTCAGTGGATTCCAGGTTCAATTAGCGGTCGAAGCATCACATTGAATTTCCCAAAATCCCACCACATTTCTATCCTTATTTTCAAGGGATTTCGAACACTTTAAATGTTTTCTTTTTCAGCTCCAAGATCTACTCACAAAAGCGGAACAAGTACTGCATCCTTCGAATGTTTATGTGGCTAGGCTCAGAACAGCTCTATTCCATGTCACTGGAAATCTCACTATTGATAACTTATCTACTATGCACACCCAAATCTACAACAATTATAAAATGTGCTTCCCAAAGGCAGACCGTCATGTCGGTTTTCAACTTCTCCATATCGTCAAAGCTCTAGTTGAAAAAGATGAACGAGATGAAGCGATGCCATATGCATTCGATGCTATGAATATTTTTGAAGTCTGCTTTGGATTGGATCATCCATACTATCTTCAGACTTTGGCATTGTGGACATATTTGGAGAAAAAGGTCAGTATTTTCGAAACAGAATTTGTTCATAACGTTTGTGTTTAGCTTCCAAAAACCAAAGAAGAACTGGTGCAGCTGACCAACTTCTCAGACAATCGTCCAATTGACATCGTGACTCTTCTGAAAAGAGCCAACATGCTCCCATCATCTCCGTATGCAGCGTCGACAGCTCAACCTGTTTCAACCGCCTAATTTTCGTTTTTTTTTTGTTTGATATTTAGCTCGCTCCTACTAATTTTGTTACGTTCCGCAATTATTCCAATGAATCTGAAACTCTGTTTGTGACGTGTAGTTTTTGAAATTCAAGAATTCGGAATACTTTTCTACATTTCTTACAATAGTAATTATGAGTAAGTTGGAAAAGTAATAGTCATGAAAATAGGTTCCAATTGAGCAACGAGTGATTTCGAAAGAATCGAAAGTTTATTGAAACAATGTGATGTGCATGAGAAGAATTTGCGAAACTCGCTGGATAAGACAACTCAGCGAGCTATGGTAATTTAATGTTATAACTAATAGAAGCATACTGTACCTACTGTATCTAAATTATAAATAGAAAATATTTTTCCAGGAAGTGAAAGATCAAATGAATGTACGAATGAATCAAGTGATGCAAAAACTGGGCAAAGTGAGGGAGGTTTTTGATTCAGCGCACAGAGAAAATCAACATGTATTTAAAAACAAAAACCAATTAATAGAATATTTATTGTTTCAGCAAATGGACAAAATAAGAGAAAAACTGGATGAAGTGAATGCTCAAGAAATGGAAGGAAGTCGGGAATATGAGGAATTTCGACGAAAAACCACATTTATTAGAAGACAGAAAAGAAAACATGGATTGATTCGAAACATTGGGACAACTTTATATAATTGGGCGATTCTCATTTTAACGTTAATTGGGTGGTATAAATCAGTGAAAAAAGTAGTGAAGGAAATGAAGAAAACTGAAGAATTACCGTCAGTTCAAAAGAAACAATTTTGATTTATATTCAAAGACTTTCAGAAACGTGTCCCCTTCTCAACATACTTTGACTGTTGTCTTTCCAGAAGTTTCAAATCCCACGACGACAGCAACGAATATAAGTGTTCTCCCAAAAAAACAACAATAAATTTTTCTGATTATTATTTGTTTTTCTGTTCAAAATGAATTTTGCCTTGAAATCTTTGATTGTGCTTGCTATTGTTAACAATGGTGATCTTAATTAATGTGTTGGAATCTGAAAAATTAAGAATTTAGGTTTCATAAAAGCAACTGTCAATAGTTTTTATGAGAAGTTCGCAAACGTTTCCGTCCCAGATGATTGTGAGACTAATGCGGATTCTGAAGAAATATTCGGTCAACGTATCAATTATTATTCGGACGATACTGGAAACGTTTTCTGCTTCCGGAAAAATAACGGAGTAGTCCGTATGAGTTCTACGTCCCGACCTTTTGAAGATCCTAGATTTATGTGCTCCAATGGACCAATGTCCTGGTATAGAGGGAGAAGAAATGTAGATTTCAAAAGTTTAATTTGGATTCCTAACCCAAATATTTTTATCACATTTTTAGACCGCCCCTGTCTATTATGGTCCAGTTTTCCCAACTCGACATTCGACATTTCTGATAGTTCCAGTTCATCTTACAGTATGAAGAGAATCCTTCCAGATGAATACGAAAACTTTTGTCGAAACCCGGATGAGAATCCACTAGGACCATGGTGCCACGTGGAAGGAGGCCTGAAAGTTCCTTGCTTCGAGCCTTGTAGACTTTCTTCTTCTGATTTTGTTTGTTTGAACAGGGATGGGTTCCCGTATACCGATGTCGAGATGTCGGATATTTTGGATCTTCCCCAATTGATTGGAGTTTTCAAGAATGTTCATTTAATGTATGAATCAAGATTTGTGATACCGATTGAAGTTGATAGATTGTCTACAAAAAGGTTTTGGATTCTATTGAAAAGGAATTTTTAAAAAATCAATTTTCAGTTGCATAAACAAAGGTAGCATAGCTAGCTTTTTCGGACCATGGATTGCTGTATTCGATGAAATAGCAAAGGACTTTGTAAAGATTATTGGACGACGGTGAGAAATTTCGTTCATGTTTTCCTCTATTTTCCCTACAGTAATCCTTTTTATTTTCTATTTTTAATCTACAACAATCCTTTTCATGCTTTCCATACAGTAATCCTTTTTATGTTTGAGTATAATATTTATCGTAAGACCTGTATTAGAAGGGATCCCCGTAATAGAAGGGCATTTATTCAAATGTGCTGTTTGAAACTAAACATTTGCATTACTATGCTTGTAGCCACATATTTTGTTTTCAGTGTACTTCGTGATCTATGCGCTCCAATTGACACAATTGAACCTCCAAGTCGTTCAAAAGGAATTCATCACGATGCAATAATAGAAGATGAGCTTACGGTAGCCGGTTGTTCTTTCTGGAGACGGTGCTTTTCTTCGTGTCAGGATGATTTATCAACTTGTTGGCAAAAGGAAAACAAAGGGTATTTTGGGTCAAAAGCCACAACACTAAGCGGAAAAAGCTGCTTACCTTGGACTCAAGTTTCATCGGAAATCCTGAAAATGATAAAAAGCAATTCGACGTCTTATGAAACATTTCATGTATACCATGATCTTCTTTTCAACGATCCTTCTCAGTTTTTCGTAGAATCGAGACTTTTCATGAATACCGAGTCAGTTTCTCTGTCCTTCTGGAAATCTAAGCTTTTAAATTTCAGAAGTTCGTGTATGCTTCTGCACAGAAGAGACGATTCAGATATGAGAAGTTCATTCACAGGAAGCTCATCTTACACCAAGGGAACCTGGATGACAGAATTCAAGAAAATGTTCCAAGAGGGGCCTGGGTGTTTTGTGAAACATGTAGGAGTAGTAATTTTATTGTATCATTGATGAAAATTTTCAGAACAAAACTTTGCAATTCGAGTCGTGTTTTTCTGAGTGCGAGAAAACGCCAGAAGTAGTTTTGACGAAACCTCTTTGTCCTGAGGGAAATACGTATTCGATCTGTAAGCCAAAGAGAGGAGATGACTGGTTGAATCGAGGAAGGAAAGTTGATTGAACTATTGTGGTGTTTTTATTTTTTGCATAAAAATTTATATCTAGTGATTCTAATTTGTTAACAACAAATTTGCTTGAAAGGAGAAGAAGAAGAACAGCTTCTATATTATTTGAATTGGCGCGCTTATTTATCTCTATCGTCGCCTGCGTCTCTTCAACACAATACACTCTTTCGCTGCGAGTGTATGCTAGCCGTGCAGCTGCATTAGTCTCGGTTCATCCTTTGAAACCAGCAATTATGGAATCCGAGTCAGTGGGAAAAGATGAAGAAGCACTGATCGCTGAACGAGAAGCTATTCTCAGGCAGTTAGCTCTACTGGGCTCAGGTAATTTTGAATAGCTTTGATAAGTTTTAAATTGAACTTTGCAGATTCTGAAGACGAAGAAGAAGACGAAAATGTGGAACAATCGGAAGAACCACAAAATGTGAAGACTGAACCATATGAAATTGAACCCACAATCTGTTCAGAGAGCGTTGAAGATTTAAATGCCGGTTAGTGACGTTTTATGAATATTTTAGATTTAATCGCAAGAATTCTTTTTAAGTAGGTTCACCAGATGAAAAGAAAGTATTCGACTCATGCCCTCAAGAAACCGATCCATTTGGATTGGATGACGATAACGAAGTAGACGTAGACGGAGAAGAGAAACCATGTTCAGCAGAGCCGCCCAGTACCGGTACGAGCAGTGAAAATAGTCGGTCACCCCCGGTTCCAGTGTATGTTAAACTACGGAGAAAATTTTGCATTGAATCTTTTCAGAGAGAAAGTTGTACTAGACCGCGGTCCCGCCGACAGGATAGATTTGGATAAGAACCATCCCCTCCCAGATGGATGGACTGTTATCACCCATTTCAGTGGAATGCCCGTCTACTACGTGAGCTGATCAGTTCTAAATCCCGTCGAATCATGTGTTTACAGCATAGATTCACTCGAGTTGTCACTCATTCAAGGCCATATCAAGTCGAAGGAATTGTTCGAGATCATGAGATACCGGTTCCATCAATACCTTGTTTATATCGTCAAATAATGGACGAAAAAGTACTACTAAATTATCTTTTCAAAGAAAACCATTAAATTCTAATTTCAGCAAAAAAATTTGGAAAGTCTATCCGAAATGACCGAGGAGGAAATACAAGAAAATCTTCAAGTAGGCGAATGGAACCAACGATTTTTTTCAGATCTCCGCTTTCTATATTCTACTGAATTGTTCTATATTCTGTTGGATTATTATTTCCAGCCATAGTTCATCTAACCAATTACTTCAATGCATTTCGATCTTTGTAGATTTTTAATGATTGAAGTAATCGAGTTTGATGATGTTCTGGCATTTTCTTGAAACTTTTGAAAACCTTTCAAACCCCTAACTTACCCTTTTTAGCTTCATGAATCTGAGAAAACACTGTCCCCCGAAAGATATCGAGTGTATTGTGAAGGGAGGTTCAAATTCAAAAAGATTACGGTAAGTTTATGTTTATTTGAAACTTGACCTAATCCTCCAATCTGGCCTAAAGAAGGTCAATTTCTCGATTTACAATTTGCGGGTTATACTTTTGTTAGGAGAATGCCAATTCTAGACTCGAAGAGCGCATCGTTTCAGGTTCATCGTTATACAAACCCAGAAGAAAAACAAGGAGCCGTCCAGAAGAAACGGCTGAACTCGATGCTGAAGAAAAAAGGATTCGAACTGGATTACGATCAACTCAAAAAGAATAACACCCCCGGAGAAGTTCTTCTGTCATCTCAATCAGGAGCCTGTCTCATTGATTTGACACCTGCCCAAGCTAGACTGGGTGCCAAGAAAGGGGGACCAAGAAAACCTTACCTGCTAAATCCTATGGTAATGATGTCAGAACAGAAGTGTTTGTATAGTTAAATTTTCAGGGGAAAACTACCGTAGCAGTACTGAATGAGTTTGTTCAACGACTCGCAAAAGGAACACTAGTTTATGAAGTGGAAGATACTCGGAATGTTTCGAACCCATATCAAGCTACGGCAATGCTTACTATGAGAATAAGTACTCTACGTGAGCTAGTTGGACAATGCAAGGAGAGTTTGCTAGTGCTGAGCGAGAAGGCTGATTTGACAGGAAACTCTCAAGCGACACTAGATCCAGAATTCAGTATGTGATAGTTTTTACCCATTTTTTACACATCATCATTTTTTTTTTCATTGCAGAACGTTTCTCAATAGGATGTGGTGTTGGTGCGAACAAAAAGACAGCTCGATTGGTTGCTGCAAAAGACGCTCTCACAAAAATCATTCCAAAATTGAGAATATCAAAAGAATATGTTTGTGATGGAGTACTCGAAGAAAGACTACAAAAAGGATTTGAAGAAGAAGCTGCTGAACTTTTCAAACAAGTGAAAATTGATAGTTCGAGTGTTGTTTCTATGTGCACCCGATTCGCGATTCCGAAACCTTTCAATCTTTTGAGAGATGCTGTAAGTCGAGCTGTTCGTTGGAACGGTATGGAATTGAAAACCAAAAAAGAGATGGTTGGTAATGGATCTCAATTGTCGAAGGTTGTTCTTGAATTGGGAGATATGGAAGCGGGAGCTGAAGCTATTGGAGTTAAACAAGCGACCCAATTGGCAGCTCAACTTCTTCTCCAAAAAATGCATCCTGAACTGCCGACATATGGAAGTTTTTTGACATTATATGGACGATTCGAGGACAAAAAACAACTAGATAACGCGAGAAGACAACATGAAGAGGTGAGATAGATGTGGTCTTCTAGCTTCTTCTAAATTAAACTTTTTCAGGTTGTCCGCCTCCAAGATACTGGAAATCTTCTCCAGCCAAATACGAATGTTCTCGACAAACTGGCAAATGAAATGAGAAATATTTCTCTGATATATCCACCTCGAAGATATCTTTATGGCCTAGAACCACACTCCAGTGGAATTAAAACAAAAACAGAAACAGCAACGACTCAAACGGATATTATTGATTATCAATTCATGATTCCACCCCATATGGTTCCTGTTCACTCACCATATGGATTACCCATTCCTCCTCTCATGCAACCATCAATGAGTTCACCTGCTTTTGTAGGAGCACCCCCTCAAGATTATTACCATTATCAACAGCCCTTCCAAAATCAACGAAATCCTCGCAAACGCGGTCATCCTACTACACCTCCATATCCCCATCCCGGACCCCCACCTCCTCCGAATGTTTGAATTTTACCTTTTCATTGATATTTGTTGTTTAAAGTCTCGAAATTTTCTTGTTCTCATTAATGTGTACCATTTCCCTGCTCTTTCATGCTCTGCTGTTACTTTGCTATATGTTGTTCTTCCTGTAGTTATTCAATTTCTAAAAAGTTTTTATATAAATTATGTTGTTCGCATTGTTCTGTGTTCCTTTATATTTGCCTTCTGCTCTTCTTCTGCTCTCTACGGACATCGAGAAGAAAAAGAGGAAGAGATAGAGGTTAGTCAAATAAATGATGAGGCAGAAAGGAAGATGAACGGGTAAACATAACAAAACGGTAGGCCCTCTTGGTAAGAAGAATTGTTAGCCATCTCTCCTTCCATTGCCAGCTACTTTTGCAAGATGATTCCATATATGGAGGTCACTAGTCGAGGATTGCGTAACGAATGACCCGTTCTTCCGATATCACATTGCTAATAGGATTCTCCGATTCCTACCTCATATTTCTTATCGATTCATAAATGAAGGCGAGAGTGGGAAGAGAGAGGAAGAAAGATATGATGAGGTTGATAACGGAATCATTTGCAGAAGGTCATTCCCTTTCTCTCCTCGGAACACATTCGTCCGATTTATAATTGTGGTCAATGTACTATACTTTTGTGATTATGACCTATTCTTCATTTGATACCGTTTTCTGAGCATCGTTTTTTTCAAAAATTTCTGTTAAGAATTATTTTCACATTCCTTGTTCTTTGCATCTGAATGAGTATCACGCTAACCTCCATCTCAACTAATGATACATCATAAACCCTTTAATAGAACGTCCCCTCTAACGTTTAGCTTTGAGCCAATTTATCTCGGTTCCCGTAGAGGATATCAAAAAGTGACCAACTCATAAAATATTTTTGATATTATGATAAAAATTTTTCAGTTGACAACTTTTTGATATTTTTTACAGGAACCGAGATAATTGAGCTTGAAGTGGACGGTTGGACTGGGGTATTATTAGAGGAAATACTGTAGTTCTGGTTGGACAAATATCATAGTTACAAATTGTTTGGGTTATGTTCTAAACTTTGTAATTATTGATTAGTATTCATTATATCTTTTTGCTCATAAATCTGTATTTATAATGACTAATATTTCTTCCATGATCATAGAGTTATTCGAAGCTTCTCCTTGTCTGATTTTTCTTATCAATTTCGAAGTTTTCGTCTAGCTTTGTAGAGCAAAGTATTAGAGATCCTCGTTGTCTAAATTTCGCTACTGTCCTCCAACATTCTAGTTTTATAAGTTGACTCTGTTTAGAATATTTTCCATTCCCTGTGAAATTTGTAATAGAAGGGCCCGCTAACTCTTGACTTTGAGTGAATTTTTCTCGGTTCATGTTAGAGATATAAAAAGTTGGTCAACTGAAATATTGTTTATCCTAATATCAGAAGTTTTATGTCAGTCGACATTTTTTGATATCTTTTATAGAAGCCGAGATGATTGAGCTCAAATTTGAAAGTGTGTACACATTGCAATTACAGGCTATACGGTATCCTGGTATTTCTAGAATATTTCCATTTTTATTCATTTTTCGTTTATCAGAATTCCTCATGAAAACCGTATCTCAAACATTTTTTTTGTATTTTCTTCCAATTTCTTCCATTTCTATTTTCTTCCAATTTCTTCCATTTCTATTTTCTTTCATTTTTTTCCAAGTTTTCCCCATCTTACAAAACTGAACCATCGTATCTTTCTTACATTTTCAAGTTTCCCTCCAACCCTCAATACATTTAATCATATTACAACGCACCGTACTCTCTCCTCTTCTCCTTTTAACTCATATCTGACTGGTCATTCACACAATATTTGTCTACTTCTTACCCTTTTGACCGATGCTTTTTGCTCCAAAAGTTTGCGTAAGATTAGAAAACAAGAGAAGAAGGTGGTTCTAATGCTCTCGTAGATTGCCCCTCTTGACTATTACGATTTCCTTCCTCAACTGATATCAAATTCAAAGTTTTCGATTCCAGATTTCTTCTCATGAGACTCTGGCTGGGTCTTCTAGCTGTGAGCAGCGTAGTGCTCGCAGCTTGGAATACCTCAGACGATGCGTCAATATGGGAGAACTATGTGGAAGACTCCAACTATCACGAATTTATCAGCACTGAAAGCGGTAGGTTTGTTACTCCTTCGACGAGTGTACCCTGTATGTATGGTACACTTTACTCATAAAGAAAAAACACCAAAGGAGTCTTACTCAAACAAATTGAACCATTTTTAGAGCGAGGACTGTTCCCAAATATTTTCAATCTTGCAACGAATTCATTGATTATGTCAACATCGACATGTGGTCAATACTCAACAGAAGAGTACTGTAAGCTGGTAGAACATGTCCTCCTACGAAAAACCACGAATACTCAATCTCCTCAATGTGATATTTGTGATGCAAATAACGTTCATAAAAGGCATCCGATCGAGTATGCAATTGATGGAACAAGACGGTGGTGGCAATCTCCTTCGCTTGCAAATGGATTAGATTTCGAGAAAGTGAATATCACAATTGATTTGAGACAAGAATATCAGGTTGCCTATGTTATCATCAAAATGGGAAATGCTCCGAGACCTGGTACATGGGTTCTCGAAAAGTCTTTAGATGGAGAAAACTACGAACCATGGCAATATTTTGCCATGCAAGATGCTGAATGTATGAGACAGTTCGGAATCCCAGCCACCACTGGAGTTCCGCGATTCCAAAGAGATGACGAAGTGCACTGTACATCTGAATACTCGAAGATCACACCATTGGAGAATGGAGAGATTCACACTTCATTGGTGAACGGAAGACCTGGAGCCGAGAAGCCGAGTCTTGAGCTACAAAAATTCACAAGAGCAAGATTCGTCAGATTAAGACTTGTTTCTCCAAGAACACTCAATGCGGATTTGATGATTATTAACAAGAAATCACACTCTCTTGATAAATCAGTTACTATGAGGTTGGTTAATTAGAATCAGTAGAATTTGAAATATCTTTTTTTTCAGATATTTCTATTCAATTTCCGATATTTCAATTGGAGGTCAATGTATTTGCTATGGACATGCTGAAAGTTGTCCCAGTGATCCTGTGACAGGAGTGAGTATAATCAATCATTTCAGAGATGGTCTGAATGAAATTCTGAAAAAATGTTCTGAAAATTAAAAAAAAATACCGGAAAGAAATTATGGTCGGAATATTTCCAAAGTTTTTATTCGGAATTAGAGCTTTTTGGACTACGATATGTTCAAAGACGCTTGCGTTTTCAAAACCTGTTTGTCCGTGCTTTTGTGATCGGAATGTGGGATTCTGAAAATCCGGAATTCCAAAATTTTTAAAAACCTAAAACTTTCTCAAATTTTCGACATTGCAGAAAAATTTAGAAAATGCCATTCCGAACATCTCTGAATCGTTCTCAAATCCCTCCTTATTGTAATTTTTCAGCAATTCAAATGTGAATGTCGTCACAACACCTGCGGAGAATCCTGCAACCGTTGTTGTCCTCTTTTCAACCAACTTCCATGGAAACCCGGAACCAACTCTCATCCAAATGTCTGTCAACAGTGTCAATGTTTCAATCATGCGCATACTTGCGTTTATGATGAGGAATTGGACAGAAATAAATGGTCGATTACTCCAGAAGGCGTTTACGAAGGTGGTGGTAGATGTTTGGATTGTACTCATAATACAGAAGGATTCAATTGTGAACGATGCAAAGATGGGTACTACAGACCTTCTGGAATGTCCCATTATAGGTAAGAATTAAAATATTTAACACAAATTTCACTGATACGATTTTCAGAGAAGACGCCTGCCGAACCTGTGAATGTGATCCTGTTGGAAGTGTTTCCGATGCTTGCGTTCGAGATGATCAAAGTGCAGAAAACGGACAAAAACCAGGAGATTGCATCTGTAAACCTGGTTTCGGAGGAAGAAGATGTGAAAGATGCGCTCCAGGATACCGTAACCATCCCACCTGTGAACCTTGCCCGTGTAATCGTGCTGGTAGTGTTAACTTTGATACTTGTGATGGAGCAAGCTGTCAATGTAAAGCCAACGTTGAGGGAATCTACTGTGATAGATGTAAACCTGGAACAATTCATCTCTCTGCTTCCAATCAATTGGGTTGTCAAGCATGTTTCTGTTTCGGATTGACAAGTACTTGTACTCAAACCGAATGGAATACAGCTCAAATTACCAATAATGTCGGATGGAATTTGACGGATTTGACTGGAGGAAAAGATGTGAAACCAGAAGTGGAGAATGGAGAAGTGCTGATGTTCAATGCGAATCAAAATCAAGATCGTAGTTTGTATTACTGGAAGGCTCCGGAAAGTTTCAAGGGAAATATGTTGAACAGCTATGGAGGATTCCTTCACTACTATGTCTATTACGTTCCGACCGAACAAGGTGCTTCAGTGCCGGTTCCAGATGTTTCTATTGAAGGAAATGGAATTAAGGTTGAGTATTACTCAAGAATCGAATTCCTACCAAGAGAGAATATGACAGTTACAATTCCAATTCGAGAAGGCAATGGATGGTACAATGCTGCAACTAGGAACACAGTTGACAAAGCGGACCTGATGCGAGCTCTGGCTCATGTTGATAAATTTATGGTTCGAGCAATGTATCAGCAATTACAATTACAATCAAGCATCTTTGGTCTATCACTGGATACTGCAGTTCCGGCTCCAGACGAGATTGTTGAGGAGGATAACTCTCTTAGTGGACTCAGTTATCACACTCAAGATACTTTGATGAGAGGAGTCGAAGTTTGTGAATGTCCAGATAATTTTGCTGGAAACAGTTGTGAATCATGCAAAAAAGGATACAGAAGAGTGAATAATCAATTGTACGGTGGTCGATGTGAGAAGTGTAACTGTGAAGGACATTCAGATGATTGTGATCCATTCACTGGAGAATGTTTCAACTGCCAACACAACACCACTGGAAGCAGATGCGAGCTGTGTAAGCCTGGATATTATGGAAACCCATCGGACGGAGGAGAGCTGGGATCTTGTATGCCGTGTGAATGCCACAATCATTCTGACGTATGCATGCTCACTGAACTGATCGTGGCTGGAGTTGCCGCTGCTAACCAAGATGATTTCGTCTGCACAAACTGTTCATTGGGACACGAAGGAAACAAATGTGAGCAGTGTTCAGATGGATACTTTGGAGATGCCATAAATGGAGAATGTGAAGAATGCATTTGCAATGGGAACATTGATAAAATGGCTATTGGAAATTGTGACCCAAAAAGTGGAAAATGTCTCAAATGCATCCATCATACAACTGGAGATTCCTGCGAAGTGTGCAAAGAAAATCACTGGGGAAATGCTCAACAACACACTTGCAAACCATGTGGATGTCATACTCAAGGATCAGTGAACTCCCAATGTAATGAAGAGAATGGAGAATGTGAATGCAAGGAAAACTATATTGGAAGCCAATGCGATAGATGCAAAGAGAATCATGGAGACGTGGATAATGGATGTCCAGCGTGTGATTGCAATGAGACAGGAAGCATAGGAACGGATTGTGATCAAGTCAGTGGTCAGTGTAATTGCAAGCAAGGTGTATTCGGAAAACAATGCGATCAATGTAGACCTTCCTATTTCAACTTCACCGATGCTGGATGTCAATTCTGTCACTGTAACATCTATGGATCAATTGAAGATGGGAAATGTGATCAAGCTAGTGGAAAGTGTGAATGTCGAGAAAACGTCGAAGGAACAATGTGTGAGAAGTGTGCCGATGGATATTTCAACATCACCAGTGGAGATGGATGTGAGGATTGTGGTTGTGATCCAACAGGATCAGAAGATGTTTCCTGCAATCTGGTAACCGGTCAATGTGTCTGCAAACCAGGTGTCACTGGTCTCAAATGCGACAAATGCCTTCCCAACTTCTACGGTCTTACCAACGAAGGATGTATCGAGTGTGAGCCATGTCCTGCTCCAGGCCAAGTCTGTGATCCTGTGGATGGAAGCTGTGTCTGTCCACCGAATACAGTAGGAGAAATGTGTGAGAATTGTACAACAAATGCATGGGATTATCATCCACTGAAAGGATGTAAACTCTGTGATTGTTCTGATATTGGAAGTGATGGAGGACAATGTAATACGCTCACTGGGCAATGCAAATGTAAAGAAGCATATGTTGGTTTGAAGTGTGATCTTTGCACTCATGGATTCTTCAATTTCCCGACTTGTGAACCATGTGGATGTAATGCAGCTGGAACTGATTCATTGCAATGTAAGGATGGACAATGCCTATGCAATGAAATGGGAGAGTGCCCTTGCAAGGTAAGAATTTTTTTAAATTAGGTGAAACTTCAATTTCATACTACTCTATGCATACACCATACTTGAAAACGGGCCCATAGTTTCTTTCCGATCATAATTTTTGGAGTTACTGAGTTAGATAAAACAGAAACTCGACAACTCAGGGAATTTTTCGGCTAATAGCCGTGCAAAACGGCTAATAGCCGAGCAAAACGGCAAGGCGCGACATGCATGTCGCGCCTTGCCGTTTCGCCCCGCTATTAGCCATTTTTCACCGCTATTAGCCGTTTTGCGCCGCTATTAGCCGCATATGGGCGCAATACCGTAGCTGGGAAGCGTATAGTAGCGCAAAATACGCTCCTCTATGAATTGCTGGTTTACGTAGAAAATTGTTATACCATGTTAATTAGATTAACATGGTATAACAATACACTAATAGGAAATATGAATGAGACAACAATTAGTAGTGCAGGGATGGAAATATCGAAATGAGCGAAATAGCGAGGAATGAAGTTTGGAGAAGATTGGTGGATTATTCTCACATATCCTGGTTCTTGGCCTCCCTCCGAATAAGCTTGGTTTCCTGAATGATAGAAAAATTATTTGAAAACCGTATTTGATGGTACTAACCGAGTTGGACTCAATCCAAGCGTCATTGAAACGTAGTTGGAGCTTCCTCAAGTTGGGTCTGAAAATGTGATTATTAGGAAGAAAATCATATGAATAAGTGCCCACCTTTGTATTTATGCTTCGTCTTTGTATATCCTCTCCTCTCTTTACACCATCTTCTTGTAAGACCCAACAAAATCGAAACTTCCGTAAATTTGTGTCATTCTTCCTATTAAACCTGAAAATATTCTATTTTTAAGGCAAACTTATTGTCGCACTTACTTGTCTTCTACCCAGTATGTACCGGCAGCTCCATTTCAGCCGTGATTTTGAAGATTAGAAAAATAATTGTAAAAAACCGATTAAAAAATAGGCCAGAAATAAACAAAAACATAAATAATGCGCCAGGAAGGACAAGTCGTGTCAATCAGATTCTTGCGCTCGCGGTGTAGAAGCGCTGATCGCCGCCTAATCGCGCTAATCGCGGACCTAGATTGTTGCTGCCACACCAGGAGTTGCTGGTCCTAGGAGCCGCTTAGACGCCGGATGGATGCCGAGTTGGCTATTAGCCATTTTTCGCCGCTATTAGCCAAAAACATGGGCTAATAGCCGGATTCCTCGGCTAATAGCCACGAAGGCGCCAGGAACGCGCCACTCGACGCCAAAAATTCCCTGAGAAGTACTATAAAAGGATGCTATTTGGAAAACTGCATCTTGTCCGTGAACTAATTTAGATGGTCCAAAAAATATGATTCTAGAAGAAGCTATGGCATACACCCCATGATCAGAGATTAACTACTCTTTTTCAGGAAAACGTACGTGGTCAAAAGTGTGATCAATGTGCTGAAGGTACAATCAGTTTGGATGGATCCAATCAAAAAGGATGTACTGAATGTTTCTGTTTCAATCGAACATCAACATGTGAACAATCAAATCTTGTTTGGCAACAAATGTATTCTGAAGACCGACGAGCACTTTTCCAAGAGCCATCCGAAGTTTTCTCGAGAAAGCACAACATTAAAATTCTAAAAGTGAGATTTATCCTCTCTAACCTAGTTATTTTTTTTCCTTCCAGCAAAGTCCATCCCATTTCAACAGCTGGCGAACTGACGAAACTCCTCTCTATTGGCCGCTTCCAACTACTATGCTTGGTGACAGAACTACGAGTTACAATGGATTTTTGAGATTCAAGATTTGGAATGAAGACAACAGAAGAGGACTTCATGGAGTCCGTCCTGATCAACGATACTTCCGATACTTCCCACAAGTCATCATTGTTGGGAATAACAGAATTGAATTGGAACATATTCCAAACGAAATCAATGACGATGGAATTTATAAGGTAGGAATTCTAAACATACAAAACTATTTAAATCACGAATCCTTATTGCAGATCAGAATTCACGAATCAGAATGGCGTGCCCGGCACTCACCTGAATTGTCTCTAACCCGAAAACAGTTGATGATTGCTCTTCAAAATGTTCAAGGAATTTATGTTCGAGGAAGTTACAACTATCCCGCTGAAGGAGATGCGATCAATATCCAAGAAATTTCCCTAGATGTTGCTGTTTCTGAATCAAAAATTGTTGCTGGTCTATCTGCATCCAAAGCGATCGGAGTGGAAACGTGTTCCGGATGTCCGCAGGGATATTCTGGATTGTCTTGCCAGAATCCAGATGAAGGATATTGCAGAAAGAAGCATCGGGATTATTTGAACCAAGCCGACGATCTTGCATTGATTGGATGGAGTGAACCATGTTCTTGTCATGGACATTCTCAAACCTGTAATCCGGATACTTGTGTATGTACTGATTGCGAGAATAACACCTTCGGAGATTTCTGTGAGCATTGTCTTGCTGGTTACATCGGAGATGCTCGAGAAGGCGGAGCCAATGCTTGTACCAAGTGTGCCTGTCCTCTCGTCGAGAACTCATTCAGCGATTCCTGCATCCCAGTTTCTCATGGAAGAGGATACATTTGTGATGCCTGCAAACCCGGTTACACTGGACAATACTGTGAAACTTGCGTGGCTGGATATTACGGAGATCCACAACATATTGGTGGCACATGTACACTTTGTGACTGTCATCCAGATGGATCACTTCATGGAGCATGCAATCCGCTGACAGGACAATGTGAATGTAAACCAGGAGTCACTGGAAGAACTTGTTCAATGTGCCAAGAAAGACATGCTTTCATCAATAGAGTATGCACTTCTTGCGATCAAGGATGTTATCTTCCACTGATGATTACAATGGATGATATGGAAGAGCATCTGGGACGTCAGAACTTCTCGGGATTGAAGCCAATACCATGGAAAAGAGTATGGAGAATTGGAAACGA
The DNA here is from genome assembly GCA_027920645.1 of Caenorhabditis nigoni. NCBI lineage: Eukaryota > Metazoa > Nematoda > Chromadorea > Rhabditida > Rhabditidae > Caenorhabditis > Caenorhabditis nigoni. Next base: position 9,049,782 of record CP115864.1, read on the forward strand.
GTCTCAAGATTTAGCAACATTCGTTGGAGGAATTGACAAAGACGGAGAGATTGTCAAAGATAGTAAATGGGCAAAAGATGCATTTGGACTACTGGATGAGGTCAATTTCCAAATGGGAAGATCCAATAAATCTGCAATTTCCATCAAACAATTCACCGAACTTGCTGAGAAACTGATCCTCGATTCTCAAATTTATTACGCTAACGCATTCAATACGACCAACTTCCTGAAAATGTTTGCGGAACATGGAGCCACAACTGTCGGAGGAGCAGCCTTGGATGGAATGTTGATGGAAGCAGAAGCTCATTTAAATGCGACTATTGAGAGAGGAGAATACATTGAGAAGAGACATAACAGAGCTCAACAAGAACACCAGAAAGCGGAAGAATTGCTGAAATTGGTAACTGCTCAGAAGTTGAACGAGACGATTTTCGAGGATCTCAAAAATCGAATTGACGTTTTGGAACAGTGGATGAACGATTATAGAGAGACGATATATGATGTGGCGAAGAAAGATACAGCTGATGCCGAAAGAATGAGTTCTGTGGTTGGAAAGAGGATCGATCGATATAAGGAAGTGTCGGATGAGATTGAGAAGTTGAGAGTGGAAGCTGAGGATCAGATCGCCTTCTCGAGGAATTCCATCGAAAAAGCAAGATCAGAAGAACTTATGAATATGGTTGAGGATAAGGAAAAGATCAATATGACTTTGGCGGAACTTCCAGAAATGGTTGAGAAGTGTCAGAACATTACCTTGCTGTAAGTTTTTACTTTGTGACCTTTCAAAATCCATAGGATACCGTAAAAACTGTATTAGAAAGGCCTATTCAATATAAGAGATCCTCCAACAGAAGGACCCTTGTAACAGTAGGCCCTTTTAATCCAGGTTTTATATTAGCTTCATATTAGCAAACTTGTAAACATCTAGATTTAAATCATTCAATTTTTCAGTTATTCGCAACTGATCGATGAATACGACGAAGAATATGTGCAGGCATCCAATCGACATGCTGCTGAACTTGAAATCCAAGCCCAAAAGATTATGGACCGTTTCGTGGATACAAGAACAGAAACTGAGAACCCATTGAAGGCATCTCATGCTTATGAGAATATCCTTGAAGCTCTTAAAAATGCAACAGAAGCTGTCGACTCTGCTGCTGAAGCTTCTGAAGCTGTATCAAAGATCCTGGGATCAGAATCTGGAGAATCGAACGAAGAAAGTCTTACCAGTCAATTGGCAAGACTCCGAAATGAAAGTTCAGTTGATGGCGTGGATACGAAGAGTGTAACTGAAAGCGAAGAAGAATTGAAGAAGGAAATCAACGAGCTGAAGAATCGATTGGGATATTTGAACGAATTGAAAATTGATATCATCAAGAGGCTTGGAGTGATTAAAAATGAAGCGTCGTCCTGGGATGATAAGCACGATCGTATGCATTCTGTTCTGAAGAATGGAGCAAAAACAGCACATGAACGATCTGCTAATGTGAAAAAGGAATCCGAAGCAATCAAGACCGAAATCACCGCCGTGAAAGCCGAAGTGGAGAAGTTGATGAACAGTACTTCAAGTGGTGTTCAGGAAGATAAGGAGAAGATCAGAGCATCTAGAACTGGAGTGGAGTACAACGCACAACAACTCAACAAAGTTGGAAAATTGAGTGCTGCGAATCAAGGAAGAGCTGATAAGATGGCCAGAAACATTGCTTTGCTCAAAGACAAAATCGAACAGACAAGAGAAAGAGCATACCAAATCCGTCTGTCGCTGAACTCCGGAGAAAGAGGACTCTGCAAAAGATCGTACATCTCGCCAGTAACTCCATCTCCAGTCAATACTTTCCATATAACATACCGTCCTTTGCAACGTGTTTCTGATGCAGTTGTGCTTGTAAGCAAAACCAAAGGAAGGAGAACTCAGGCGTCTGAATATTTGGCTGTTGAGATTCGTGACCAGAGAGTTGTTGTCCATTGGGATATTGGATCTGGCAAGAAAATGATCACTAACAGTCATCCAATCAATTACATCCCATCTAACGACAGAGTCACTTGGTATCACATCGATATTCTCAGAATTGGAAATGCAGTAAATCTTACTGTAGCTCTCAAGGAAAGCTATGATGGAGGTTTCAAGCCACGCGGAGCTCCTGTATCGGTATTCGTTGGCAACTCGAAGGATAGCAGCTCTATCTTCAACACTATTCCTGGAGAAACTACAATTGATGTTGGAACGGATGAGGCAACGTCTTCTGAAATCGGATTGATCACTCATAAATTCAATGGAATCGTTGGTGGATTACGTATCGATGGAATTCCATTACCTCTTTGGTCCTTCGAATCAACCACTGGAGAATGCGAAGGAGCCACTGCCCCACCGAAAACTTCTCAACGAGGACACTTGTTCAGAGATGGATTTGCTGAAGTCTCAATGTCAGTTTCTGAGAGAACCATGTCCGCAATCACAGTCGTCTTCAATGCATTCTCTCCGAATGGATTATTATATTTCCGTGGAAGTGAGAAGAGTTCAGACTTTGTAGCAATTTATTTGAATGATGGAAGAGTCATATTCAAGATCAATTTGGGAGGAGGATCTAGTGCAGAACTGGCGTCCCAAAATGTCTATAATGATGGAAAGGAACACACCGTGAAGGCAATCAGAACTGGAAGTGAAATGTATCTTCAAGTGGATTCAGATGCCGATAGATTCAATACGGTGATAACTGGAGAGAACACTGCATTGAACATTGACAATGAGCAGCATTATGTGGCTGGTGTTCCAATGACTCTCAACAAAGAAATATTCTCTGACTACTCCATCAATTGGAATGGATTCATTGGATGTATTCTAACTGTGAAGCCTTCTCAAGTTGGAGAACTTGACTTGGATCATCCTGAGCAATCGCAAGGAAAATCTGAAGGATGTTCGTTCAGCAGTGGATCCACTGATAAAATCATTGGATTCCCGAAACCAGGATATCTCATTGCAAAGGGAATTTCGATTGATAACAGCTCAACATTCTCATTTTCCTTCCGAACTCGAGAAGAAAATGGAACACTCATTTATCAGTCATCACGACTGCAAAAAGTATCAAAGAGGGATGTCGAATCAGATGGAAAGGGATACATGGCATTCTATTTATTCCGTGGATACCTAGTTCTTCATTTTGGAAAAGATGCTTCATCGAGAAAAGAAGTCGTCACTTTCCGATCGACTCATCCATACAATGATGGACAAGTCCACGCTGTTTTCATGTCAAGAAACGGAAAAACGTAAGTTAACAAATTACTTTTGAAGACCACTTTCTCTTTGTTCATTGTGTTATTTTTCAGAATTTCGGTGCATGTAGACGACAAAGAAATCGGAGAGAGTCAAACACTATCCGACGAATCTTCGGTTGGCACTTCTTCAGGACTTTTGGTTCTTGGTGGATTCAGTGATGATCTTAAACCACCAAATGACGAAATTCCGATTTCTTCATTCTTCATTGGATGCATTTCTGATGTACTCTTGAATCTTCAACCGGTTTCATTAACTCCGGATAAACATAATGCTCAAGTTGGAATGTGTTCAAAGGATGAGAATCATAAAATGTCCCCGATGGATGATCCAATAGATGGAGATGGGCATAATGGTCACAGGAAGTCTTCAAAACTTAGCTTCGAAGCAATGAATCGGAACTATTATGGTGAGAAAATCTATGGGTCCCATTTCAACGTCATATTTTCAGAAGTATCAACACAATCCTCTCATTTAGTTATGAATCGCGATGGGGAAGAAGAACAGAACCAAGGAGAGAAAACTTGTGAAACTTCGATTGGATCACTTCGAGGAGCCGTCAGATATGGACTCTCAAAATCTTCTCACAGTAGAATTAATTTCGAAGCTCCTTATCCAAACATCACAGAGTAAGTTCTTAAAAGACATTGGCTCTCATTTCAATTTTTTTACAGCTTCACTATAAAACTGTCTCTTCAAACCGAATCTTCAAATGGAATGATTTGGGTCTGGGCGAACTACAAAAACTACACTCGTTACATCTTTTTGGATTTGATTGATGGATTTGCAACTCTCGAGATCAAGGGACACAAACAGCCGAAAATTCTGAAACATTTGGGACGTCGTCTAAATGATGGGCAATGGCACGATGTGATGATTGAGAAGAAGAATAGGTCGTTGAAGCTTCGAATCGATTCATTAGAAGCAGTTGAGATGAATGACTGTCCTACTCCGAAGGTGATGAAGAAACGAGTTTATGTGGGTGGTGTCATTTCAAGACACAGAAGGCAGTTCGGACTCACAACTCCAGGATTCGATGGATGTATTCGAGATTTTGAGGTATCTAGATTCGTGAAAATCAGAATGAAACGCATTTATTATTTTGCAGATGAATAACAAAATTTACGAACACTTGGATGATCCATCAACTTCGAAAAATGTGATGCCTTGCGCCAAAGCATGCAAACTGAAAAGATCATCAATGTCGAAGAAGAAGCGGGGAGCTCCGAATAGAAAATCTAACCATAACTGAAAGTACTAATATATGACTTGTCACAATTCATACTTCGATTAAGAATCTCAATTTGTTGATTGCCATTCGTTTTTAAAATAAACTATTTCTCAAGTATTTGCATTCATCCAGTCAAATTTTAGGTTTGCAATTTAGAAAAACGGTCTTTCATTTTTCTTTAAATTTTGTTTGGTCGTTTTATTTTCCTAGTTTTTCTTGAAATTCTTGAAATTTTTCGAAACAGGAATAAAGCCACAGAATATATTCTAAAATTAAAAAAAAAGTTGCTTCTTTTATGTACATCTTATGTTCATCTTGTGATTAAATTCCTAGATGAATGCTCGGAAAGTAGCAGAATGGCATTTTCGTTTCATTCAAAGTACTTTTGTACTTTCAACAGTTCCTTTATTCTATTAACATTTCCTGTATTCGTAGAAAAACTGTATTGTTTTTAGAAAGGGTGTGTTCCGAACATCTAAACGCAAATATTTATAATTCCAATTTGAACATATTTTCAGGTTACGGTAGTTGGCGCGATTTTCTCCGTTTGCTGTTGTCAGGTGTCTTCTAAGTTTGTCGTCGTCGTTTATTTTGTTTTATCATTTGTGGTCGTTCTTCTCGTGGTCGTCTTCAAAATTAGGAGTTTGTTGATTCGCAGTTTTTCCAACAGTTTTAAATATAATAAACCTGGACAAAAATATGAAGTTAGAAGTAGAAATCCGATGGACACTGCACTTTGAAAGGACTGGCTGTCTCAATGTGGTCAAAAATAATCTTATTAACAGAAATAAATAGCATCTGGTTTAAAAATTCTGATCATGCTTGATCATACAAGTGTCCTGGAGAAATGTTATCTCAATAAACAAAGTAACCTGAATAATTTAATCGTTGTTTTAATTACAGAAATTGCGGACGTAGTATTTTTTTATTGTACCTTTTTGCGGTTTTGTTTTTGAGCTTTCGTTTCTTACAATTTCTTTTCTTTTGGTGCTGCCTAGACATAAGGTCACTGGCGAGTTGCATTTGTTTATTCAGGTTACGGTGCGCATTTCCGCAAACACGGTTGCGGAAACTACATCCAATCGTACGAGCATATGGCGGATCAATTTTTTTTAATTTTCTTCGACTTTTTTTGCTGAAAGCCTAAATTATAGTTTAAACTATGTGAATTCGATAGTTTTCTAAGTTTTGTGTAAAAATGTTTGAATCCTCTCTTCGAGATGATCTTCTCCGATTAGGAGTTCAGCGAAAATTTTCGTATAAAACGAAAATGTGAAATTCTTTAGCTGCGATGAAGTTCCTGGAAAGTTCTGAAATGGATGTCTTTGCGCAAACACTCGTCACAGGGGCCATCGACTGCGTAATTGATTTTAAGTAAGTCGGAGGAGTCAGAATTTCACTGAAAGAAAGGATTCATTTTGAGATTAGAAACGTATTCATCGAAAATGGTAACCAGTGAAAAAAAGCAATGGAAGTCCAACGACAAATCAGTGATTTGGGGCGAACGCCAGCCTCTGGGATCTTACGAAGAAATGGTTATGAGCGCATCACCGAGTGTGGGCCACAATCATCGTCTGCGTCATCTTTCTGAGAGGTCGTGCTCAGGAGGATCCGACAATGACTTTGATAGCAATGACTACTTGATAAAAGACTCAATTTCCCGGAAAAGGTTGTATGATTTGACGCAAGTTCTCAACAGTTCCTTTCCGGATCATGACTTTACGAACGCAAACAGCGAAGCTTTTGCACTTGTCAATTACACCGTGAGTTTCTGTTCACATTCTCAGAAAATGAATGATCCTCTGCAGGATTTGAGCCGTCTTGTTGACATGAAGTTGGAGACTATCGTTCGTGACTATCATGTGAGAAGAGAAGAATTGTGGGGGCTCATCGACGAAGCTATTGTACCAAGTGACTGTCAAATTTACAGGTTGACTTTAGTTATAGTGAAGTATTGTAAGCCGTTTTTACAGTTTCAAGTCCCAATTCGAAGATGATCCGTTCACGGAAGATGGTTGCATCTGGGCTCTCGCCTTCATATTCTACAACAAGGGACTGAAACGTTTTGTTATTCTCACGATCCGTTGCTTGTCAAAACAAGCCGACACTTCGATCGAAATATTTCCCGATTTCAGTGAAGATGAAACCGAGCAACATGAAAAATAGATTACTAAAAGTTTCCTAGACAACTTAATAGAGGTGTAGCTGAGAAATAGAAAGTTCTAAAATACAACATTTATGTAGCTTGTCAACTTTTCTCTCAGCCTCCTTAGTAAACATCTTGCCGGCAAGTTTTTACTGTAGTTCCTGTACATAGAATTCTTTCCCAATTTTTAACACCCCTCCTTTTTCTCGAGTTGCATTTTTGCCCTTTTCCGTCCCTCCGCTAGATCCCAAACTACAATTATTTCGATTCTCATTTGTTCTCAATTATGGATAGTTATCGAATTTTTACCAGCCCAGTTCATAATATCATAAACTTGTTTTTCTTTAAATGTTCTTCTTGTAATTTTTTACAAGGTTTTCGATCCGTGTTCAAGTCTCTGTCTGATATTATGCTGTCTTAAGTTTTGTTAAGAATTATGCATCACTTTTCAGAAAGAATGCCGAGTACTTCTATGATTGAGGATCGAAGTGAAATTGAACGACGGCGTTTTGAATACTTGGATCATCCAGCGGATATTCAACTGCATTCTTGGGGAACAACAATCGAAAGAGCGTTTGAAGCATGTCTCGTTTCGATGTTTGGGTATATGACTGATTTGGAAAAAGTGGAGGAGGTATCACTCGTTGAAAGCTGATATAAAACTGATGAAATTAATTCAGCAATACGAATTCTATTGGAAAGTTTCTGGGGACAGCATGGATGGTCTCTTGTTTCAGTTTCTAGATGAAGCCCTCAACTCATTTCATGCTGAGCCTTGCTTTGTGGCAAAAAGAGTAGAAATTATGCGATTTGACAAGGAAAAGCTTGAGGTTGATTTTCTAGACAGCTGAAATTATTTCAATGATTCCAGATTGAATTCCGTGGATGGGGAGAGTCTTTTGACACGTCCAAACATGAAACCGAAGCTGACATCAAGTCCCCCACCTATTCAAACATGCAAATCATTGAAAAATCTGATCGATGCGATGTTTATGTCATTGTTGACATCTGAATTTTCAATTTTCACACTTCCCCCCTGTTTCTCACTTTCCGATGTTTGACATATTTCTCTCTTATTTTTTTATTTGATACTCGTTGATTACCGTTGATTACCGTTGAATTATGTCAATACGTTTCTAATTAAAATTGTTAAAATTTCAGGTAAAACATGGGCATCGACGTCAAAAAGAAGGTGCTGAAACGAAAACTGAAACAAATGAAGGATGGTCATGAGAAGAAAAAGGCCAAAGAAGTGGTAGAAGAGCAACCGTTGGAGGAAGAGGATGATGAAAAGGTAGAAGATGAAGAACAGCAAGCTGAGGAGAATAATGGTACCAAGGTTTCTGAGTTCTTGACGAAGACAACTTTCGCATCATTGGATGGAAAAGTGAACTCAAATTTGTTGAAGTCGGTGCAAAGATTGGGTTTCACCACAATGACTGAAATTCAAGCCAAAACGATCGATCCGTTGCTTGAGGTGAGACATCGCAGGAGGATTTCAACTTTCAAAATATGAATTTTTAGGGAAAAGATGTGCTAGCATCTGCGAAGACTGGATCGGGAAAAACTCTCGCGTTTCTGCTTCCTGCCATTGAACTCCTTCATAAACTTAACTGGAAGCAACATAATGGAACTGGAGTCATCATCGTCTCGCCTACTCGCGAGCTTTCGATGCAAACATACGGAGTGTTAACCGAGCTCTTGGAAGGTTCTAATTTGACTTTTGGACTCGTTATGGGAGGATCGAACAGAAGTGCGGAAAAAGACAAGCTGGCTAAAGGTGTTTCCATCTTGGTCGCCACTCCTGGACGTCTTCTCGACCATCTTCAAAATACGGACAACTTCCTAGTTCGCAATTTAAAATGTTTGATCATTGACGAAGCTGATAGAATTCTGGATATCGGATTCGAGATTGAGATGCAACAGGTTCTCCGTCATCTGCCAAAACAACGTCAGTCTATGTTGTTCTCTGCAACACATTCTCCAAAAGTTGACGAATTGGTAAAATTGGCTCTTCATTCAAATCCAGTTCGTGTATCAGTAAACGAGAAAGCAGAAGAGGCTACTGTCGAGGGATTGCAGCAAGGATATATTGTGGCTCCATCTGACAAACGTCTTCTCCTTTTGTTCACATTCTTGAAGAAAAACAAGACTAAGAAAGTGATGGTGTTCTTCTCGTCATGCAATTCAGTCAAATTCCATCATGAGCTTCTCAACTACATTGACGTTCCGTGCATGTCTATCCATGTAAGAAAATCTAGGTTTACCTGATTGTACAAAAAACACATTTTTAGGGAAAGCAGAAACAACAGAAACGTACTTCAACATTCTTCACGTTCTGCCAAGCTGAAAGTGGAATTCTCCTCTGTACCGACGTCGCTGCTCGCGGTCTGGACATCCCAGCAGTTGACTGGATCGTTCAGTACGATCCCCCAGATGAGCCAAGAGAATACATTCATCGCGTTGGACGTACAGCGCGTGGAACAAATGGGAGTGGAAAAGCACTGCTCGTTCTGAGACCGGAAGAACTCGGATTTTTGAGATATTTGAAAGCTGCGAAAGTTACTTTGAATGAATTCGAGTTCTCATGGAACAAGGTAATTTCTTTAGTTATATGGTCATTGATCTGGTCTTTGAAGTTCTACTTTGCAACTAAAGACAGGTTTCAATGCAAGTGAATTTGATGTCATCTTAGATTGACTAATCGAAAGTGCACTTCACTTCACAAGATCCAAAAACGTCGTTGATAAAGACGGAACTTGAGTATAATAGCAGTTGTTAAAATTATAGTTTTGAAAAGTAATTATGGAGATTTGTACTTTTACAGGTGGCCAACATTCAAACACAGCTGGAGTCTCTCATCAGTAAAAACTATTATCTCAACAAGTCGGCAAAAGAGGCATACAAGTGCTACTTGAGAGCGTATGATTCGCATTCACTGAAGGTGAGTCTATACACAAAGTGCATCGTCTTCCAAAAAAATGGAGGACATGATGACATGACACTAATTGTTCACGAGATTCGTTCGCCTTCCGGCTATAGTCTCGAGATGTCCGGCTACAAAATACTTGTGCAACACCTTCGTAATTCAAATTTTTGCAGGACATCTTCGATGTGACTAATATGGACCTAACAGCTGTTTCCAAATCATTCGGATTCTCAGTTCCTCCATTCGTCGATCTTCCAATCAGTAACAAGCCGAAGGTATGGTGGAAAGAAGGGTGCTGAAAGGCTGAAATAGAAAATGAAATTTGGAATACGAATTCATAATTGTAATTTAACTTTCAAACAAGTTTCATATTGCAGGTGGAGATCAGATCCAAACTTTCCGGAGCCGGATACCGCAAGAAGAAGCAGTCGTTCACTTTCAAGACGAAGAAATGAGAGAAGATCCGGCACATCAAAATTGTTATCTTGTTTTTGTTATTTTTGTTATCTCGTTTACTCCTTTTTATTCAGTCTTCCCCCATTCTATGATCCATTTATTGTTCCTTTGTTGTTCCATCGAAATCTTTAATAAAACTGTTTCAGTGCGTCACAGGAACCAACATTTTCCAGCTGTTTCATATCGTTTCGTCTCACTTTTTTGAGATCTAGAAGCGAAAGCTTCTCGTTCTCGTTTTCACCTTTCTAGCAACACCACCACCAAACACACAAAAAACGAAGATATCGAAATTCTGCTAGAAGGAGAAGGAGGAGACGGGAAGATATCATCTAAATGTCATGTGTACATATGTAAAGTTGTTGCGCAACTGTCATTTCATGATATCTTCTCCGTCTTCTTTTTCAGACGACCGCTTCCTGTTCCCCTCGTCTCTTCTGAATTATCATCCTCCAAACGTCTTCGTTTTGACCCCGCCCACCTCCCACTTCTTCCACTTTTTTTCGAAATTTCGACGCCTACTCAGGAATCCTCCCGGTATAAAAACAATCGGGCGCAAAAAAAATAACCTTAAAAATTCATAATCCCGCCTTCCCTTTTCCCTTTCTCAATGATCTTTGTCTACCTTTTATTTCTAATAGGTCATCAGATCTCAGCGATCCCAATTCCAAACGGTTTACTAGGCAAGTTTGTTGTATTCTAAAAAACAAGCATCCAATATTTAGAAACTGATATATTTAAGCTGCAACATAAGACTGTTTTTAATAGTCACTTTCATTAGTTGTTAGTCTATACAAGTCGTAGTCATATGATGGCTTTCTAATAGCTTAGCAATCAATGTCAGAAAGAAGAAAACTATAAGAATTTCTTTGCTAATTGTTTGAGACAAGGCGAAGCAGGCAAATGGTGAAGAAAGTTGAACGGAAAAGTCTTTAAAGATGTTAATAGATAAAGCTTTATATAATGTTTCAAAGTTTCAGGAAATGTTGAAGTTGAATGCACAGATACAACAATCGAAGCAGTCTTTCTCACAGAATCAAATTTTCTAGGTTTATTTTATTTATGATTTGCAGTCGCCTAATCTGAAACATGTTCCAGGTCGAGTATTTGTTTTGGGACACTCTGCTGATAAAGAATGTGTGTCTCGAGAAGTTGGAAGACGTACTACATCGATTACTGTACCTCGGGATAAATGTGGAGTTGAGACTGTGCAACATGGAAAAGGAGCTGGCTACACATCCTCTGTGAACATCGTTATCTCATTTCATGATAAGTTCCTGACGAAAGTTGACCGAGTGAGAAAAAAACTGTTGAATTTATTCCAAAGTTAATTTTGTATTCAGGCTTACAACATCACTTGTCTGTACGCACCTACTGGAGATGTCGTTTCATATGCATTAACTGTTCAACCATCGGTTAGTTTAACATTTGTGGAGAATTTCTACAAATTGAACTTCAGCTTCTGAAAGACATTCAAGTGTTGGCTGATCAACCGAACTGTGAATACGAGGTATTCGATGTCAGAACTCGACGTCCGGCAGAAGTTGTGCATGTAAATGCACCCCTGGAACATGTTTGGACATGTGATGGAGCCAATCTTGGTTAGTTCTGAAACATTTTAAATTCAAATTTCAAAAATTAATGTCTAGATCTATTCTGCATGCGAGTACATGACTGTGTAATCAATGAAGGTAAAAACAAGAGACGATCGAAAATCATTGATGCTGAAGGATGTTCTCTTGACACAACTCGTCTTCCGAATCTCCGTTATGACAACAACAAGCTCTCAGCTCGAGTGATGTCGAAAGCATTCCGATTCGGAGATGACGTCGCTGTTGAGTTTGAATGCAACGTACGACTGGATCTCAAAAACGGAACATCGTGCCCCAGGCCGAGATGTTGATCTAGATGCTTCTTTAAATTATTTCTGACTACTAATATACGTGTTGTTGAGCTAATATATTTCTCATCTTACTATTAGACTTTGATTCCTCTCACTACATTGGTCTGAATCCGATCAAAAAGTTCTAAAATGTTGGAACAGAATTCGATATATAAAGTGTTTGACTTTATTTTTCTTATGATGAATAGTAATAGCACCAAATTAAGAGAATTAAAAGATGCCAGCTCCTGGTTTTCTTCCTGGCCATGCTTCCTTCGCATATCGTTTTTTGTGATGGTCCTCCAATTCTTCCTCGTTTTGCGCCGTGACGAACTGATGATGACCTGGTTCTGGAAGCGTTTTCCCGTAGAGTTCGAGATCTGGAGCAGAGTTCAACGCCATCGGTCCGAATGTTGAAGAAAGTGGAGCTGCTATGAGATCTCTTCCTGGTCGAACCACTTTCCTCGGCGGCTCTGATCGTTTCGGATCTCCTGGTCGTTTATTTGGATTTGTCGAAATAATGGCAGTTGTAACCAGGTTTCGGAATCGGCCGACAGAAGGATCAACGTCTTCTGGATTGATAACTTCTTCTTCTTCTAAGAACGCCACGTTTCCACGTGGTCTCTTCTTCCGACGTGCTTCCTCAACTGAGATTGGTAGCTGAGGAATCCTTCTGTTTTGGGCAGTGTTGTACGATGTTTGATGCTGAAAATTTTCAGATACAGAGAATACGAAGATAACTATTATTACATCTAGTTGCTCTTCGGAAGCAATCACTGTTGGGTCATCTTCCACAATATGTTCCGTTTTCAGCCGAACTGCATATTTTCGAGTTGATGCTCCAAGGTGAAACTGAGATCCTGGGTCCATGAAAAATACTTCAAGAGGGCGAAGGCGAACGCTTCCGAGAAATGTTCCATGACCTGAAACAAACATTACAGTACATTAATT